>OZ012736.1:244583362-245183362 GCA_963859935.3 Lathyrus sativus
ATATATAAGATTAATTTTTGATCGAATTATGTCGATACGATGTTTGCACATTTGTGTGCATGACGCGTGACGTTTGTGTTAGTTCGATCTGATTGCGATGACCGCATTTTTGTGTGAGCAATAATACTGTTTTTTGCTTAATTTCTTTTTCTTTGCGATAAATTTTGTTTCGTCCGATTTAGATCTGGTTGCGATGAGCGCATTTCTGCGTTAGCAACATTGTTGGGTTATTTGGCACATTTAAAATTCATTATTGCCTTATTATTATTATTATTAGTAGTAGTAGTATTATTATTATTATCATTATTTATTATTATTATCATTATTTATTATTATTATCATTATTATTATTATTATTACTATTATTATTATTATTGTTATCATTAATTTATTAAAACTTGTTATAATATAAAAATTTGTTTTTTTTTAAAATAAATAACATTAACATCTTTTCCAAATTAATATGAAAACCTATTATTTTTAAGAAAAACTTTTTTTTAGATAAATTTAAAATAATAACTAAAATCTTTTTTTAAAATAATAACTTGAACCGTTTTTTAAAAAATATATAATAATAACATTAAACCTTTTTTTTTAAAAATAAAACCTTTTTGTTAGATAATTAAATTAAGACTATTTTTGAAAAGTTTTTTTTAATAATATTAAAACCTCTTTTTTAACTTAAATCAAAAGCTTTTTTATATATCACAAATAAACAACAAAGAATATCTATAACTTTCGCACTTCCGTTTCATAACTCGCCTGATTACTGTGTGACTCTGTCTACTAACCTTGTGTATTCAATGTGCAGCTTGTTACGTTGCTATTAGTTATTTTAATGTGTTTTTCAATTCAAGTTGTATATAATTGTATCCGTTTCTCATTTGTAACCTCGCGAACCAACAATCGCGTTTACTTTCTGCATTTTATTTCCGTTTGTATGATTTAAATTTCTCACACTTTCATCACTATTACTTCTGTCACATCACACCTCCGAAGGATTAGGTCTAGCCGTTTGGCCGCCATGCCAATAGTCCTCAAACCCTCAAATTTCACACATTCAATTTCAAACCCTCAAAACTACAAACTACAAACCCTAATTTTCACAAATGCCTCGCCGCAGGCAAAATTACCATGTTACCCCTAGCATTAGGTCAAAGAGCCGCCGCGCTCATTTTAGGGTTTCCTGCCGTGGAATCCCTAATTTAACCCTAATTACAACTTAACAATTTATAACGTAAAGATCGGAGTTTAAGACTCCATGTAAGCGTGTTCTTAAGATGCGTTTATTCCCCTTGAGACCTTGACCACAGTCAAGACATTTCTAACCTCCCTTGAGAGGGGAACTACAGTTACTCTGATTCCATTCCCGTAAGGATATGTAGGCACAAGATGCGACGTCTTGCCGAGTAAACTTAGAATTAACCCCTTAGGTCTTTTAAACCCTTAATCCTTTGTACATACCCTTAAAGCAAAAAATGAAACAAATAAAAAAATAAACAAAAGGTTCCCGTAGAGTACTACGGAAGTTTAGGGTGCTAATACCTTCCCTAAATTTAACCAACCCCCGAACCTTAGATCTCTCCCTTTTAGGTTTTTCCTTTCTTTAACCTTTCCTTCGGATAAATCAAAGACCGGTTGTAAATGAATTAAGATTCAAGTTAATCAATAGCTTGACATCCAAATTTCACCGCAACAGAAAATGGCGACTTCACTGGGGAGTCCTAACTTTTGAGGGTTATCCCCATTTTGTTTATTTTTCATTATATATTTGTTTCATTAATATTTTTGCTCATTTTTATATATATTGTTCAGGGGTACCTTGCTTGGGAATTACTGTGTTGTGAGATAAGTCCTACACCCGGACTTGAGTGACATTATTACAGGATGGCGATATATTCGACGAGGCTTATAGGGAGTGAGTCCCGACTAAGCTAAATCGAGAATCACCGCTCAGTTGAGACCCTTTCGAAAATGGTTCGGTTGATCGAGTGTAGTCGTGAAAACTTTTACCGTTATCGATTGGAGTCTGTGATACTGGGAACCGTAGTACCTTTACACCATCTTGACCTTATATAGGACGTAGTGCGGGAACTATGTGGGAGTAGTCCTACAATGGTTGCTACGCGATACTACACTCGAACGAGGTTCTCTTGAGAATATTATCGACCCTTGAGTCAGTCGAGAAGTTGATAATATCCAAAAGATGGGCTGATGACTTTGGGCACTTTTTAGAACCCTTGTTCTGCAGGTACAATTAATCTATAGTACACACCACTTTGGGAAGGGTAGACCTTGACTCCATTCATTGTTCCTCTAAAATTAGGACCTTTGTTTGCTTATGTGCGTTTGTGCTTTGCATCCATAAAGCATCATATCATTTCTAGTTTCAAGGAATTCAAAAGTCCTTTGCAAATTCAAGAAGTCCTACATTTTAAAGTCTAACAGCTTTTCTCGCTTTCCTAAAAAGAAATATTCGCAATCGACCATTGAAATTCTTGAAACCATTGCATGGCATTAGCATCACATTTTTGCATTGCATTTATCCCTCAGTTTCTCCTTCTTGGTCCTATCGTCTTCTAGTGTACCTTTGAGTCGTCAAGCTGATTCCTCGACACAGATATCAGACCAGAAACGGAACAGGAGTCACTTTGATCCTATTCTCATGACTTACACAGAGCTATATCCTGACTTAGTCCGGCAAGGACTGATTACTACAAAGGCTTTACCACCTCCTCTTAATCCTCCGGCTGGATTTAGGGCTGATCTCCATTGTGCTTCCCATGAGGGTGCCCCAGGCCATGACTTGGAGCATTGTTTTGCATTGAAGGCTAGAGTATGTGAATTGGTTAGAACTGGAATACTTGATTTTACAGACAGTCATCCGGATGTTCAGAAAAATCCCTTGCCAGTACATCAGAAATGAAGTTTTGTCACTAGGCCTTTTGTTTCTCGTTGTTTGCACTTTCCTTATTTTGTTTAAGTTGTTTGCTTTTAATTATGTTTGTACTTTCATTAATGAAATAAGCATTGCGACTTTTGATTCAATTCATTTCCGTCCATTTATTTGCATCTTTATGCTTTATTTTTCAAATGTTTACTTCTTGTCCAAAATTTTGATATGCTAAGATTGGAGGGAGGATGATGAAAACGTTATACCCATAATTGTTGTCAGTATGCTTTCAATCAAACCTTGTTGACGATGTAAGGCATTGTTTCAATTCCCAAACACTGGAGAAATAAGGAAGTTAATCCCTCGTTACCCCCTTCGAGCCTAGAAGTTGGAGTTTCTTTCGTTACAAAAAACCCACAATTTTAACCTTGGGATGGGTAGTTCTCAGTTAACTTGGTTGTGTGTTCATACGATACACCTTTCATTAACAAATTTTCCTTCGCACATGTCAAACAAGTGTCGAAGATGTTTTCTAATCAAAAGGTCGATGATGGTTCACCGTAATCATTAAAATCAAACAGTCACTTTCCTTCACACAAAAAAATAATATAAAAAAAGCAAAAGAAGCCCGCTAAGTCAAAACCTATGAAGGAGACTTACGCAAAACTGGGGCATCCCGCTGACTGTAAACTCTAAAATAAACAGTTCAGGCAAAATTTAGGGATAATACAAAGAGATTTTTAAATCCTTATCTTGAAAATCCTCAATGTCAAAACAATCAAATGTTATAGGGGAGTAGTGGCTGCCTTTTCATAGGTCCCTTTGACTTCTGAGTCATCATTGCTACGATCAATGAAATCCCTAACTTATGGGAACCTGAATGCATAGTATGAGTTAACTGAGCATAGGACTGAAGATCATCACGTAGATTGGATGGGTACAAATAAATTTTGAGCCTTTATCTTTTGTTTCATAAACCGTGAACCAGGCCACATTACAACTCTCAAAATACCTAATTGAAGCAAGGTTATTTTGAAAGTATACTACAGCAAGGTTGTGTAACCTGACTCCAAAAGATCCTTGCGAATCATTTATTTTGGCAATACACTTTTATTTTAAACTTTGAGTGTCTTGAACCGCCTTGTTCTGACTAACGACTCATGTATTTTCCATCTTTCAAAAATAATTTTTCAAAAATCGCATGAACTTTGCATTACCATGTTTGTATGAATATTTTTGTTTGCAAACTGGCTTTCCTCTAAGGAATTTTTAAACAATGAGAAACTTGGTCAAGTGATCTTATCAGGGGCAAGTTCCTTTTACATCCTGTCAAAGAATTAGTTCAAGATTTGTTCAAGGCAATATCTTCTCAGATTTGGTTTATCCAGAGAATTGTTCAAGACCCAGACTGGGGCAAGCCCTCCGAGGATACAGCAAAACAGTCGATTCCATGAATTAGACAGCTGAAGCAATTATCAGTCCATTTGACCTGGGGCAGTTTACTTGCATAATCCCTAAGCAGTTATTCATCATTCCTACAATGACTATCAACTTGATACAGTTTAACAGAATGACAGTGATCTCCGTGTTGAGGAATCAGTCCTCCAGTTTTGTCATTTCACCGAAAGAGTCGAGCCTTGTCGTCGATGTCTGCATTTGCATTTGATCATATCCCATAGCATAATTCCTATACATGTGCATATCTTGGGTGCTTTATTCCCCATTTACATTTCTATCTTGGGTGCTTTACTCCCCATTTACATTTCTATCTTGGGTGTTTTACTCCCCATTTACATTTCTATCCTGGGTGCTTTACTCCCCATTTACATTTCTATCTTGGGTGCTTTACTCCCCATTTACCTTCTATCCTTGGGTGTTTTATCCCCCATGTACCTTTTATCCCGGGTGTTTTATTCCCCGTTTACCAGATATTCCTGGGTTTACCTAACATCATGGTGTTTTATTCCCATTTGCTTTTTTTTCTCCCTGAGGTCGTGTTTTACTCGCGTCTTACCTTGCGGACAATTTCTAATTTACTTGGCACCTATCAACAATTCTGTGTCGTGTCTACCCGACGTTCTTCCAGATATGACATGTCTTCTTCCCTAGTGCAATTCCTCGATGGGTCGTCCCCTGTGACGTTGTTTCGTCTATATCCGTGCATTTGTCATTTTCATCATACGCATCATATCAGATTCATATCATATTTAGCATTATAGTTCGTTTTGTTTTGTCCATATCATTGCATAGCACTGCGTCTAAAGGCAAAATTTTCGGTTATCTGTATTTAAATCCCTCCACCACGATTTCTCGAGTCTCCGTTGCTCAAATCACTCGGTGAAGTTATTTAAATAGGGGCAACTGTAATACCCCAAATTTTGCCCTAAGATTTGTCGTCGCATTTCATTGCATTTTTATTGCATTTAATCAATTACTAACAAATTTGTGTAGTCGTTTGACTTTTTGCAGGTAAATATCATATGACATGCATTTTTTTTCTAAAAAAGTAAAAAAGGCACAATTGGCAAGAGGACATGTGTAAGGAGTTGTGAGTGTGAGAGGTTGAGAGTTCGAATAAAAGAAGAGAATGAAAAAACCTAAGAGGAGTGAGTGTCGTTTACCGTTATTTCTTTTCTTTCATCTATTACTGTTGTTTCTTTTTCTTCATCGTTTACCGTTATTTCTTTTCCTTCATCTATTACTGTTGTTTCTTTTTCTTCATCTTTTACCGTTATTTCTTTTTCTTCATCTATTACCGTTATTTCTTTTTCTTCATCTATTACTGTTACCTTTATATATATAATTTTTAAATTGTTAGAGTTTATATATATATATATATATATATATATATATATATATATATATATATATATATATATATATATATATATATATATATATATATATAAGATTAATTTTTGATCAAATTATGTCGATACGATGTTTGCACATTTGTGTGCATGACGCGTGACGTTTGTGTTAGTTCGATCTGATTGCGATGACCGCATTTTTGTGTGAGCAATAATACTGTTTTTTGCTTAATTTCTTTTTCTTTGCGATAAATTTTGTTTCGTCCGATTTAGATCTGGTTGCGATGAGCGCATTTCTGCGTTAGCAACATTGTTGGGTTATTTGGCACATTTAAAATTCATTATTGCCTTATTATTATTATTATTAGTAGTAGTAGTAGTAGTATTATTATTATCATTATTTATTATTATTATCATTATTTATTATTATTATCATTATTTATTATTATTATCATTATTATTATTATTATTACTATTATTATTATTATTATTGTTATCATTAATTTATTAAAACTTGTTATAATATAAAAATTTGTTTTTTTTAAATAAATAACATTAACATCTTTTCCAAATTAATATGAAAACCTATTATTTTTAAGAAAAACTTTTTTTTAGATAAATTTAAAATAATAACTAAAATCTTTTTTTAAAATAATAACTTGAACCGTTTTTTAAAAAATATATAATAATAACATTAAACCTTTTTTTTTTAAAATAAAACCTTTTTGTTAGATAATTAAATTAAGACTATTTTTGAAAAGTTTTTTTTTAATAATATTAAAACCTCTTTTTTAACTTAAATCAAAAGCTTTTTTATATATCACAAATAAACAACAAAGAATATCTATAACTTTCGCACTTCCGTTTCATAACTCGCCTGATTACTGTGTGACTCTGTCTACTAACCTTGTGTATTCAATGTGCAGCTTGTTACGTTGCTATTAGTTATTTTAATGTGTTTTTCAATTCAAGTTGTATATAATTGTATCCGTTTCTCATTTGTAACCTCGCGAACCAACAATCGCGTTTACTTTCTGCATTTTATTTCCGTTTGTATGATTTAAATTTCTCACACTTTCATCACTATTACTTCTGTCACATCACACCTCCGAAGGATTAGGTCTAGCCGTTTGGCCGCCATGCCAATAGTCCTCAAACCCTCAAATTTCACACATTCAATTTCAAACCCTCAAAACTACAAACTACAAACCCTAATTTTCACAAATGCCTCGCCGCAGGCAAAATTACCATGTTACCCCTAGCATTAGGTCAAAGAGCCGCCGCGCTCATTTTAGGGTTTCCTGCCGTGGAATCCCTAATTTAACCCTAATTACAACTTAACAATTTATAACGTAAAGATCGGAGTTTAAGACTCCATGTAAGCGTGTCCTTAAGATGCGTTTATTCCCCTTGAGACCTTGACCACAGTCAAGACATTTCTAACCTCCCTTGAGAGGGGAACTACAGTTACTCTGATTCCATTCCCGTAAGGATATGTAGGCACAAGATGCGACGTCTTGCCGAGTAAACTTAGAATTAACCCCTTAGGTCTTTTAAACCCTTAATCCTTTGTACATACCCTTAAAGCAAAAAATGAAACAAATAAAAAAATAAACAAAAGGTTCCCGTAGAGTACTACGGAAGTTTAGGGTGCTAATACCTTCCCTAAATTTAACCAACCCCCGAACCTTAGATCTCTCCCTTTTAGGTTTTTCCTTTCTTTAACCTTTCCTTCGGATAAATCAAAGACCGGTTGTAAATGAATTAAGATTCAAGTTAATCAATAGCTTGACATCCAAATTTCACCGCAACAATTACGTTGAGCGTTCAGGATCCGGTATGTTTCGTTGACTATCCAGACTCGGGTTATTACGTTAGGCGTTCATGTTCCGGTCAGTTTTGTTGAGTATCCAGATTCCGGTTATTATGTTGAGCGTTCAGGCTCCGGTCAGTTTCGTTGGGTATCCAGACTCCGGTTATTACGTTGAGCGTTCAGGCTCCGGTAAGTTTCGTTGGGTATCCAGACTCCGGTTATTACATTGAGCGTTCAGGCTCCGGTCAGTTTCGTTGGGTATCCCGACTGTAGTTATTACGTTGAGCGTTCAGGCTCCGGTCATTTTCGTTGAGTATCCAGACTCCGGTTATTAAGTTAAGCGTCAGGCTCCGATCATTTTCGTTGGATATCCAGACTCCGGTGATTACGTTGAGCGTTCAGGCTCCGGTCAGTTTCGTTGAGTATTCAGACTCCGGTTATTACGTTGAGGGTTCAGACTCCGATCATTTTCGTTGAGTATCTAGACTCCTGTCATTACGTTGAACGTTCAGCCTCTGATCATTTTCGTTGAGAATCCATACTCCGGTCAATACGTTGAGCGTTAAGGCTCCGGTCATTTTCATTGAGTATCCAGACTCCGGTCATTACATTGAGCGTTCAGGATCCATTCATTTTTGTTGAGTATCATAACGCCATTTATTACGTTGAGCGTTCAGGATCCGGTCAATTTCGTTGAGTATCCAGACTCCAAATATTATGTTGAGCGTTCAGGCTCCGGTCAGTTTCGTTGGTTATCCAGACTCCGTTGATTACGTTGATCGTTCAGGCTCCGGTCATTTTCGTTGACTATCCAGACTCAGGTTATTACGTTAAGCGTTCAGGCTCCGGTCAGTTTCGTTGAGTATCCAGATTCCGATTATTACATTGAGCGTTCAGGATCCGGTAAGTTTCGTTGGGTATCCAGACTCCGGTGATTACGTTGATCGTTCAGGCTCCGGTCATTTTCGTTGACTATCCAGACTCGGGTTATTACGTTGAGCGTTCAGGTTCCGGTCAGTTTTGTTGAGTATCCAGATTCCGGTTATTACGTTGAGCGTTCAGGCTCCGGTCAGTTTCGTTGGGTATCCAGACTCCGGTTATTACGTTGAGCGTTCAGGCTCCGGTAAGTTTCGTTGGGTATCCAGACTCCGGTTATTACGTTGAGCGTTCAGGCTCCGGTCAGTTTCGTTGGGTATCCAGACTCTAGTTATTACGTTGAGAGTTCAGGCTCCGGTCATTTTCGTTGAGTATCCAGACTCCGGTTATTAAGTTTAGCGTCAGGCTCCGATCATTTTCGTTGAGTATCCAGACTCCGATTATTATGTTGAGCGTTCAGGCTCCGGTCATTTTCGTTGAGTATCCAGACTCCGGTTATTACGTTGAGGGTTCAGACTCCGATCATTTTCGTTGAGTATCTAGACTCCTGTCATTACGTTGAACGTTCAGCCTCTTATCATTTTCGTTGAGTATCCATACTCCGGTCAATACGTTGAGCGTTCAGGCTCCGGTCATTTTCATTGAGTATCCAGACTCCGGTCATTACATTGAGCGTTCAGGATCCATTCATTTTCGTTGAGTATCATAACTCCATTTATTACGTTGAGCGTTCAGGATCCGTTCAGTTTCGTTGAGTATCCAGACTCCAAATATTACGTTGAGCGTTCAGGCTCCGGTCAGTTTCGTTGGTTATCCAGACTCCGGTGATTACGTTGATCGTTCAGGCTCCGGTCATTTTCGTTGACTATCCAGACTCGGGTTATTACGTTAAGCGTTCAGGCTCCGGTCAGTTTCGTTGAGCATCCAGATTCCGATTATTACGTTGAGCGTTCAGGCTCCGGTCAGTTTCGTTGGGTATCCAGACTCCGGTTATTACGTTGAGCGTTCAGGCTCCGGTCAGTTTCGTTGGGTATCCAGACTCCAGTTATTACGTTGAGCGTTCAGGCTCCGGTAATTTTCGTTGAGTATCCAGACTCCGGTTATTAAGTTGAGCGTCAGGCTCCGATCATTTTCGTTGAGTATCCAGACTCCGATTATTACGTTGAGCGTTCAGGCTCCGGTTATTTTTGTTGAGTATCCTGACTCCGGTTATTACGTTGAGGGTTCAGACTCCGATCATTTTCGTTGAGTATCTAGACTCCTGTCATTATGTTGAACGTTCAGGCTCCGATCATTTTCGTTGAGTATCCATACTCCGGTCAATACGTTGAGCGGTCAGGCTCCGGTCATTTTCGTTGAGTATCCAGACTCCGACCATAACATTGAGGGTTCAAGATCCAGTCATTTTCGTTGAGTATCATAACTCCATTTATTACATTGAGCGTTCAGGGTCCGGTCAGTTTCGTTGAGTATCCAGACTCCAAATATTACATTGAGCGTTCAGGCTCCGGTCAGTTTCGTTGAGTATTCAGACTCCGTTGATCGTTCAGGCTCCGGTCATTTTCGTTGTGTATCTAGACTCCGGTTATTAAGTTGAGCGTCAGGCTCCGATCATTTTGTTGAGTATCCAGACTCCGATTATTACGTTGAGCGTTCAGGCTCCGGTCAGTTTCGTTGGGTATCCAGACTCCGATTATTACGTTGAGCGTTCAGGCTCCAGTAAGTTTCGTTGGGTATCCAGACTTCGGTTATTACGTTGAGTGTTCAGGCTCCTGTCAGTGTCGTTGGGTATCCAGACTCCAGTTATTACGTTGAGCGTTCAGGCTCCGGTCATTTTCGTTGAGTATCCAGACTCTGGTTATTAAGGTGAGCGTCAGACTCCGATCATTTTCGTTGAGTATCTAGACTTCGATTATTACGTTGAGCGTTCAGGCTCCGGTCATTTTCGTTGAGTATCCAGACTCCGGTTATAACGTTGAGGGTTCAGACTCTGGTCATTTTCGTTGAGTATCTAGACTCCTGTCATTATGTTGAACGTTCAGGCTCTGATCATTTTCGTTGAGTATCCATACTCCGGTCAATACTTTGAGCGTTCAGGCTCTGGCCATTTTCGTTGAGTATCCAGACTCCGGTCATTATATAGAGTGTTCAGGATCTAGTTATTTTCGTTGAGTATCATAACTCTATTTATTACGTTGAGCGTTAAGGATCTGGTCAGTTTCGTTGAGTATCCAGACTCCAAATATTACATTGAGCGTTCAGGCTCCGGTCAGTTTCATTGGGTATCCAGACTCCGATGATTACGTTGATCGTTCAGGCTCCGGTCATTTTTGTTGACTATCCAGACTCCGGTTATTACGTTAAGCGTTCAGGCTCCGGTCGTTTTCGTTGAGTATCCAGATTTCGATTATTACGTTGAGCGTTCAGGCTCCGGTCAGTTTCGTTGGGTTTCCAGACTCCGGTTATTACGTTGAGCGTTCAGGCTCCGGTCATTTTCGTTGAGTATCCAGACTCCGGTTATTACGTTGAGCGTCAGGCTCCGATCATTTTGTTGAGTATCCAGACTCCGGTTATTACGTTGAGCATTTAGGCTCCGATCATTTTCGTTGAGTATCCAGACTCCGATTATTACGTTGAGGGTTCAGGCTCCGGTCATTTTCGTTGAGTATCTAGACTCCTGTCATTACGTTGAACGTTCAGGCTCCGATCATTTTCGTTGAGTATCTAGACTCCTGTCATTACGTTGAACGTTCAGGCTCCGATCATTTTCGTTGAGTATCCATACTCCGGTCAATACGTTGAGCGGTCAGGCTCCAGTCATTTTCGTTGAGTATTCAGACTCCGGTCATTACATTAAGGGTTCAAGATCCAGTCATTTTCGTTGAGTATCATAACTCTATTTATTATGTTGAGCGTTCAGGGTCCTTTCAGTTTCGTTGAGTATCCAGACTCCGGTGATTAAGTTTATCGTTCCGGCTCCGGTCATTTTCGTTGACTATCCAGACTCGGGCTATTACGTTGAGCGTTCAGGGTCCGGTCAGTTTCGTTGAGTACCCAGATTCCGGTTATTACGTTGAGCGTTCATGCTCCGGTCAGTTTCGTTGGGTATCCAGACTCCGGTTATTACATTGAGCGTTCAGGCTCTGGTAAGTTTCGTTGGGTATCCAGACTTAGGTTATTACGTTGAGCATTCAGGCTCCGGTCAGTTTCGTTGGGTATCTAGACTCCAGTTATTACGTTGAGTGTTCAGGCTCTGGTCATTTTCGTTGAGTATCTAGACTCCGGTTATTAAGTTGAGCGTCAGGCTCCGATCATTTTCATTGAGTATCCAGACTCCGATTATTATGTTGAGCGTTCAGGCTCTGGTCATTTTCGTTGAGTATCCAGACTCTGGTTATTACATTGAGACTACGGTCATTTTCGTTGAGTATCTAGACTCCTGTCATTACGTTGAACGTTCAGGCTCTGATCATTTTCGTTGAGTATCCATATTCCGGTCAATACATTGAGCGTTCATGCTCCAGTCATTTTCGTTGAGTATCTGGACTCTGGTCATTATATTGAGTGTTCAAGATCCAGTCATTTTCATTGAGTATCATAACTCCATTTATTACGTTGAGCGTTCAGGATCTGGTCAGTTTCGTTGAGTATCCAGACTCCAAATTTTACGTTGAGCGTTCAGGCTCCGGTCAGTTTCGTTGGGTATCCAGACTCCGGTGATTACGTTGATCGTTCAGGCTCTGGTCATTTTCGTTGACTATCCAAACTCGGGTTATTACGTTGAGCGTTCAGGCTCTGGTCAGTTTCGTTGAGTATCCAGATTTCGATTATTACATTGAGCGTTCAGGCTCCAGTCAGTTTCGTTGGGTATCCAGACTCCGGTTATTACATTGAGCGTTCAGGCTCCGGTCATTTTCGTTGTGTATCCAGACTCTGGTTATTAAGTTTAGCGTCAGGCTCCGATCATATTGTTGAGTATCCAGACTCCGATTATTACATTGAGCGTTCAGGCTCCGGTTATTTTCGTTGAGTATCCTGACTCCGGTTATTACGTTGAGGGTTCAGACTCCGATCATTTTCGTTGAGTATCTAGACTCCTGTCATTACGTTGAACGTTCAGGCTCCGATCATTTTCGTTGAGTATCCATACTCCGGTCAATACGTTGAGCGATCAGGCTCCGGTCATTTTCGTTGAGTATCCAGACTCCGGTCATTACATTGAGTGTTCAGGATCCAGTCATTTTCGTTGAGTATCATAACTCCATTTATTACGTTGAGCGTTCAGGATCCGGACAGTTTCGTTGAGTATCCAGACTCAAAATATTACGTTGAGCGTTCAGGCTCCGGTCAGTTTCGTTGGGTATCCAGACTCCGGTGATTACGTTGATCGTTCAGGCTCCGGTCATTTTCGTTGACTATCCAGACTTGGGTTATTGCGTTGAGCGTTTAGGCTCCGGTCAGTTTCATTGAGTATCCAGATTCCGGTTATTACGTTGAGCGTTTAGGCTCTGGTCAGTTTTGTTGGGTATCCCGACTCCGGTTATTACGTTGAGCGTTTAGGCTCCGGTAAGTTTCGTTGGGTATCCAGACTACGGTTATTACGTTGAGGGTTCAGGCTCCGGTCAGTTTCGTTGGGTATCCAGACACCAGTTATTACGTTGAGCGTTCAGGCTCCGGTCATTTTCATTGAGTATCCAGACTCCGATTATTACGTTGAGCGTTCAGGCTCCGCTCATTTTCGTTGAGTATCCAGACTCCGGTTATTACGTTGATGGTTCAGACTCTGGTCATTTTCGTTGAGTATCTAGACTCCTGTCATTATGTTGAACGTTCAGGCTCTGATCATTTTCCTTGAGTATCCATACTCTGGTCAATACGTTGAGCGTTCAGGCTCTGGTCATTTTCGTTGAGTATCCAGACTCCGGTCATTATATAGAGCGTTCAGAATCCATTCATTTTCGTTGAGTATCATAACTCCATTTATTACGTTGAGCGTTCAGGATCTGGTCAGTTTCGTTAGGAATCCAGAATCCAAATATTACGTTGAGCGTTCAGGCTCCAGTCAGTTTCGTTGGGTATCTAGACTCCGGTGATTACGTTGATCGTTCAGGCTCCGGTCATTTTCGTTGACTATCCAGACTCGGGTTATTACGTTAAGCGTTCAGGCTCCGGTCAGTTTCGTTGAGTATCCAGATTCTGATTATTACGTTGAGCGTTCAGGCTCCGGTCAGTTTCGTTGGGTATCCAGACTTCGGTGATTACGTTGATCGTTCAGGCTCCGGTCATTTTCGTTGAGTATCCAGACTCCAAATATTACGTTGAGCGTTCAGGCTCCGGTCAGTTTCGTTGGGTATCCAGACTCCGGTAATTACGTTGATCGTTCAGGCTCCGGTCATTTTCGTTGACTATCCAGACTCGGGTTATTACGTTAAGCGTTCAGGCTCCGGTCAGTTTCGTTGAGTATCTAGATTCTGATTATTACGTTGAGCGTTCAGGCTCTGGTCAGTTTTGTTGGGTATCCAGACTCCGGTTATTACGTTGAGCGTTCAGGCTCCGGTCATTTTCGTTGAGTATCCAGACTCCCGTTATTAAGTTGAGCGTCAGGCTCCGATCATTTTGTTGAGTATCCAGACTCCGATAATTACGTTGAGGGTTCAGGCTCCGGTTATTTTCGTTGAGTATCCTGACTCCGGTTATTACGTTAAGGGTTCAGACTCCAGTCATTTGCGTTGAGTATCTAGACTCCTGTCTTTACGTTGAACGTTCAGGCTCCGATCATTTTCGTTGAGTATCCATACTCCGGTCAATACATTGAGCGGTCAGGCTCCGGTCATTTTCGTTGAGTATCCAGACTCCGTTCATTACATTGAGGGTTCAAGATCCAATCATTTTTGTTGAGTATCATAACTCCATTTATTACGTTGAGCTTTCAGGGTCCGGTCAGTTTTTTGAGTATCTAGACTCCAAATATTACGTTGAGCATTCAGGCTCCGGTCAGTTTCGTTGGGTATCCAGACTCCGGTGATTACGTTGATCGTTCAGGCTCCGGTCATTTTCGTTGACTATCCAGACTCGGGTTATTACGTTGAGCGTTCAGGCTCCGGTCAGTTTCGTTGAGTATCCAGACTCCAGTTATTACGTTGAGCGTTTAGGCTCCGGTCATTTTAGTTGAGTATCCAGACTCCGGTTATTAAGTTGAGCGTCAGGCTCCGATCATTTTCGTTGTGTATCCAGACTCTGATTATTACATTAAGCGTTCAGGCTCCGGCTATTTTCGTTGAGTATCCAGACTCCGGTTATTACGTTGAGGGTTCAGACTCCGGTCATTTTCGCTGTGTATCCAGACTCCGGTTATTACGTTGAAGGTTCAGACTCCGGTCATTTTCGCTGTGTATCTAGACTCATGTCATTACGTTGAACGTTCAGACTCCGATCATTTTCGTTGAGTATCCATACCCTGGTCAATACGTTGAGCGATCAGGCTCCGGTCATTTTCGTTGAGTATCCAGACTCCGGACATTACATTAAGCGTTCAGGATCCAGTCATTTTCGTTGAGTATCATAACTCCATTTATTACGTTGAGCGTTCAGGATCCTGTCAGTTTCGTTGAGTATCCAGACTCCAAATATTACGTTGAGCGTTCAAGCTCCGGTCAGTTTCGTTGGGTATCCAGACTCCAGTGATTATGTTGATCGTTCAGGCTCCGGTCATTTTCTTTGACTATCCAGACTCGGGTTATTACGTTGAGCGTTCAGGCTCCGGTCAGTTTCGTTGAGTATCCAGATTCCGGTTATTACGTTGAGCATTCAGGCTCCGGTCAGTTTCGTTGGGTATCCAGACTCCGATTATTACGTTGAGCGTTTAGGCTCCAGTAAGTTTCGTTGGGTATCCAGACTCGGGTTATTACGTTGAGCGTTCAGGCTCCAGTCATTTTCGTTGAGTATCCAGACTCCGGTTATTACGTTGAGCGTTCAGGCTCCGGTCATTTTCGTTGAGTATCCAGACTCCGGTTATTAAGTTGAGCGTCAGGCTCCGATCATTTTCGTTGAGCATCCAGACTCTGATTATTACGTTGAGCGTTCAGGCTCCGGTTATTTTCGTTGAGTATCCTGACTCCGGTTATTACGTTAAGGGTTCAGACTCCGGTCATTTTCGTTGAGTATCTAGACTCCTGTCATTATGTTGAATGTTCAAGCTCTGATCATTTTCGTTGAGTATCCATACTCCGGTCAATACGTTGAGCGGTCAGGCTCCGGTCATTTTCGTTGAGTATCCAGACTCTGTTCATTACATTGAGGGTTCAAGATCCAGTCATTTTCGTTGAGTATCAAAACTCCATTTATTACGTTGAGCTTTCAGGGTCCGGTCAGTTTTGTTGAGTATCTAGAATCCAAATATTACGTTGAGCATTCAGGCTCCGGTCAGTTTCGTTGGGTATCCAGACTCCGGTGATTATGTTGATCGTTCAGGCTCTGGTCATTTTCGTTGACTATCTAGACTCGGGTTATTACGTTGAGCGTTCAGGCTCCGGTCAGTTTCGTTGAGTATCCAGACTCCGGACATTACATTAAGTGTTCAGGATCCAGTCATTTTCGTTGAGTATCATAACTCCATTTATTACGTTGAGCGTTCAGGATCCGGTCAGTTTCGTTGAGTATCCAGACTCCAAATATTACGTTGAGCGTTCAGGCTCCGGTCAGTTTCGTTGGGTATCCAGACTCCAGTGATTATGTTGATCGTTCAGGCTCCGGTCATTTTCGTTGACTATCCAGACTCGGGTTATTACGTTGAGCGTTCAGGCTCCGGTCAGTTTCGTTGAGTATCCAGATTCCGGTTATTACGTTGAGCATTCAGGCTCCGGTCAGTTTCGTTGGGTATCCAGACTCCGATTATTACGTTGAGCGTTCAGGCTCCAGTAAGTTTCGTTGGGTATCCAGACTCGGGTTATTACGTTGAGCGTTCAGGCTCCAGTCATTTTCGTTGAGTATCCAGACTCCGGTTATTACGTTGAGCGTTCAGGCTCCGGTCATTTTCGTTGAGTATCCAGACTCCGGTTATTAAGTTGAGCGTCAGGCTCCGATCATTTTCGTTGAGCATCCAGACTCTGATTATTACGTTGAGCGTTCAGGCTCCGGTTATTTTCGTTGAGTATCCTGACTCCGGTTATTACGTTAAGGGTTCAGACTCCGGTCATTTTCGTTGAGTATCTAGACTCCTGTCATTATGTTGAACGTTCAAGCTCCGATCATTTTCGTTGAGTATCCATACTCCGGTCAATACGTTGAGCGGTCAGGCTCCGGTCATTTTCGTTGAGTATCCAGACTCTGTTCATTACATTGAGGGTTCAAGATCCAGTCATTTTCGTTGAGTATCATAACTCCATTTATTACGTTGAGCTTTCAGGGTCCGGTCAGTTTTGTTGAGTATCTAGACTCCAAATATTACGTTGAGCATTCAGGCTCCGGTCAGTTTCGTTGGGTATCCAGACTCCGGTGATTATGTTGATCGTTCAGGCTCTGGTCATTTTCGTTGACTATCCAGACTCGGGTTATTACGTTGAGCGTTCAGGCTCTGGTCAGTTTCGTTGAGTATCCAGACTCCAGTTATTACGTTGAGCGTTCAGGCTCCGGTCATTTTCATTAAGTATCCAGACTCCGGTTATTAAGTTGAGCGTCAGGCTCCGATCATTTTCGTTGAGTATCCAGACTATGATTATTACGTTAAGCGTTCAGGCTCCGGTTATTTTCCTTGAGTATCCAGACTCCGGTTATTACGTTGAGGGTTCAGACTCCGGTCATTTTCGCTGTGTATCCAGACTCCGGGTATTACGGTGAGGGTTCAGACTCCGGTCATTTTCGCTGTGTATCTAGACTACTGTCATTACGTTGAACGTTCAAGCTCCGATCATTTTCGTTGAGTATCCATACTCCGGTCAATACGTTGAGCGATCAGGCTCCGGTCATTTTCGTTGAGTATCCAGACTCCAGACATTACATTGAGCGTTCAGGATCTAGTCATTTTCGTTGAGTATCATAACTCCATTTATTACGTTGAGCGTTCAGGATCCGGTCAGTTTCGTTGAGTATTCAGACTCCAAATATTACGTTGAGCGTTCAGGTTCCGGTCAGTTTCGTTGGGTATCCAGACTCCAGTGATTATGTTGATCGTTCAGGCTCCGGTCATTTTCGTTGACTATCCAGACTCGGGTTATTACGTTGAGCGTTCACGCTACGGTCAGTTTTGTTGAGTATCCAGATTCCAGTTATTACGTTGAGCATTCAGTCTCCGATCAGTTTCGTTGGGTATCGAGACTCCGATTATTACGTTGAGCGTTCAGGCTCCAGTAAGTTTCGTTGGGTATCCAGACTCGGGTTATTACGTTGAGCGTTCAGGCTCCAGTCATTTTCGTTGAGTATCCAGATTCCGGTTATTACGTTAAGCGTTCAGGCTCCGGTCATTTTCGTTGAGTATCCAGACTCCGGTTATTAAGTTGAGTGTCAGGCTCCGATCATTTTCGTTGAGTATCCAGACTCCGATTATTACGTTGAGCGTTCAGGCTCCGATTATTTTCGTTGAGTATCCAGACTCCGGTTATTACGTTGAGATTTCAGACTCTGGTCATTTTTGTTGAGTATCTAGACTCTTGTCATTACGTTGAACGTTCAGGCTCTGATCATTTTTGTTGAGTATCCATACTCCGGTCAATACGTTGAGCACAGGCTCCGGTCAGTTTCGTTGGGTATCCAGACTCCGGTTATTACGTTGAGCGTTCAGGCTCCAGTAAGTTTCGTTGGGTATCCAGACTCTGGTTATTACGTTGAGCGTTCAGGCTCCAGTCATTTTTGTTGAGTATCTAGAGTCCTGTTATTACGTTGAGCGTTCAGGCTCCGGTTATTACGTTGAGCGTTCAGGCTCCGATTAGTTTCGTTGAGTATCCAGACTTCGGTTATTATGTTGAGATTTCAGACTCTGCTCATTTTTGTTGAGTATCTAGATTCCTGTCATTATGTTGAACGTTCAGGCTCCGATCATTTTCGTTGAGTATCCATACTCCAGTCAATACGTTGAGCATTCAGGCTCCGGTCAGTTTCGTTGAGTATCCAGACTCCGGTTATTATGTTGAGCGTTCAGGCTCCGGTTAGTTTCGTTGGGTATCCAGACTCGGGTTATTACGTTGAGCGTTCAGGCTCCGGTCAGTTTTGTTGAGTATCTAGATTCCGATTATTACGTTGAGCGTTTAGGCTCCGGTCAGTTTCGTTGGGTATCCAGACTCCAGTTATTACGTTGAGCGTTCAGGCTCCGGTCATTTTTATTGAGTATCCAGACTCCAGTCATTACGTTGAGCGTTCAGGATCCAGTCATTTTCATTGAGTATCATAACTCCGGTTATTACGTTGAACGTTAAGGCTCCGCTCAGTTTCTTTGAGTATCCAGACTCCAGTTATTACGTTGGGCGTTCAGGCAACGGTCAGTTTCATTGGGTATCCAGACTCCGGTTATTACGTTGATCGTTCAGTCTCTGGTCAGTTTTGTTGAGTATCCAGACTCAGGTTATTAAGTTGAGCGTTCAGGCTCCAGCCATTTTCATTGAGTATCCAGAGTCTGGTTATTACGTTGAGCGTTCAGGCTCCGGTCAGTTTCGTTGAGTATCCAGATTCCAGTTATTACGTTGAGCGTTAAGGCTCCGGTCAGTTTCATTGGGTATCAAGACACAGGTTATTACGTTGAGCGTTCAGGCTCCGGTCAGTTTCATTGGGTATCCAGACTCTGGTTATTACGTTGATTATTCAGTCTCCGGTCAGTTTCGTTGAGTATCCAGACTCCAATTATTACGTTGAACTTTCAGGCTCCAGTCAGTTTCGTTGGGTATCCAAACACCGGTTATTACTTTGAGCGTTCAGGCTCCGGTCATTTTCGTTGAGTATCGAGACTCTAGTTACTACGTTGAGCATTCAAGCTCCGGTCAGTTTCGTTGGGTATCCAGACTCCAGTTATTACGTTGAGCGTTCAGGCTCCGGTTATTACATTAAGCGTTCAGGCTCCGGTCAGTTTCGTTGGGTATCTAGACTCCGGTTATTACGTTGAGCGTTCAGGGTCCGGTCATTTTTGTAGAGTATCCAGAATCCGGTTATTACGTTGAGCATTCAGGCTCCGGTCAGTTTAGTTGAGTATCCAAATTCTGGTTATTGAGTTGAGCGTTCAGGCTCCGACCATTTTCGTTGAGTATCGAGACTCTAGTTATTACGTTGAGCGTTCAGGCTCCAGCCATTTTTGTTGAGTATCCAGACTCTGGTTATTACGTTGAGCGTTCAGGCTCCGGTCAGTTTTGTTGAGTATCCAGATTCCGGTTATTACGTTTGGCGTTCAGGCTCCGGTCAGTTTCGTTGGGTATAAAAACACCGGTTATTACGTTGAGCGTTCAGGCTCCGGTCAGTTTCATTGGGTATCCAGACTCCGGTTATTACGTTGATCGTTCAGTCTCCAGTCAGTTTCGTTGAGTATCCAGACTCCAATTATTACTTTGAGCATTCAGGATCCGGTCAGTTTCGTTGAGTATCCAGACTCCGGTTATTATGTTGAGCGTTCAGGCGCCGGTCGGTTTCGTTGGGTATTCAGACTCCAGTTATTATGTTGAGCGTTCAGGCTCCGGTCATTTTCGTTGAGTATCTAGACTTCGGTTATTAAGTTGAGCGTCAGGCTCCGGTCATTTTCGTTGGGTATTCAGACTCCGGTCATTTTCGTTGAGTATCTAGACTCCTGTCATTAGGTTGAACGTTCAGGCTCTGGTCATTTTCATTGAGTATTTATACTCTGGTCAATACATTGAGCGTTCATGCTCCGGTCATTTTCGTTGAGTATCCAGACTCAGGTCATTATATTGAGCGTTCAGGATCCAGTCATTTTTGTTGAGTATCATAACTCCATTTATTACGTTGAGTGTTCAGGATCTGGTCAGTTTCGTTGAGTATCCAGACTCCAAATATTATGTTGAGCGTTCAGGCTCCGGTAAGTTTCGTTGGGTATCCAGACTCCGGTGATTACGTTGATCGTTCAGGCTCCAGTCATTTTTTTTTTAGTATCCAGACTTCTGTTATTACGTTGAGCGTTCAGGCTCCAGTCAGTTTCGTTAAATATCCAGACTCCGGTTATTACGTTGAGCGTTCAGGCTCCGGTTAGTTTCGTTGGGTATCCAGACTCCGGTTATTACGTTGAGCGTTCAGGCTTCTGTCATTTTTGTTGAGTATCCAGACTCGAGTTATTACGTTGAGCATTCAGGCTCTGGTCAGTCCCGTTGAGTATCCAGACTCCAGTTATTACGTTGGTCGTTCAGGCAACGGTCAGTTTCATTGGGTATCCAGACTCCGGTTATTACGTTGATCGTTCAGTCTCTGGTCAGTTTTGTTGAGTATCCAGACTCAGGTCATTAAGTTGAGCGTTCAGGCTCCAGCCATTTTCATTGAGTATCCAGAGTCTGGTTATTACGTTGAGCGTTCAGGCTCCGGTCAGTTTCGTTGAGTATCGTGATTCCAGTTATTACGTTGAGCGTTAAGGCTCCGGTCAGTTTCGTTGGGTATCAAGACACAGGTTATTACGTTGAGCGTTCAGGCTCCGGTCAGTTTCGTTGGGTATCTAGACTCCGGTTATTACGTTGAGCATTCAGGGTCCGGTCAGTTTCGTTGAGTATCCAGACTCCAATTATTACGTTGAACTTTCAGGCTCCAGTCAGTTTCGTTGGGTATCCAAACACCGGTTATTACTTTGAGCGTTCAGGCTCCGGTCATTTTCGTTGAGTATCGAGACTCTAGTTACTACGTTGAGCATTCAAGCTCCGGTCAGTTTCGTTGGGTATCCAGACTCCGGACATTACGTTGATCGTTCAGTCTCTGGTCAGTTTTGTTGAGTATCCAGACTCCGGTTATTACATTAAGCGTTCAGGCTCCGGTCAGTTTCGTTGGGTATCTAGACTCCGGTTATTACGTTGAGCGTTCAGGGTCCGGTCATTTTTGTAGAGTATCCAGAATCCGGTTATTACGTTGAGCATTCAGGCTCCGGTCAGTTGTGTTGAGTATCCAAATTCTGGTTATTGAGTTGAGCGTTCAGGCTCCGACCATTTTTGTTGAGTATCGAGACTCTAGTTATTACGTTGAGCGTTCAGGCTCCAGCCATTTTTGTTGAGTATCCAGACTCTGGTTATTACGTTGAGCGTTCAGGCTCCGGTCAGTTTCGTTGAGTATCCAGATTCCGGTTATTACGTTTGGCGTTCAGGCTCCGGTCAGTTTCGTTGGGTATAAAAACACCGGTTATTACGTTGAGCGTTCAGGCTCCGGTCAGTTTCATTGGGTATCTAGACTCCGGTTATTACGTTGATCGTTCAGTCTCCAGTCAGTTTCGTTGAGTATCCAGACTCCAATTATTACTTTGAGCATTCAGGCTCCGGTCAGTTTCGTTGAGTATCCAGACTCCGGTTATTATGTTGAGCGTTCAGGCGTCGGTCGGTTTCGTTGGGTATTCAGACTCCAGTTACTATGTTGAGCGTTCAGGCTCCGATCATTTTCGTTGAGTATCTAGACTCCGGTTATTAAGTTGAGCGTCAGGCTCCGGTCATTTTCGTTGGGTATTCAGACTCCGGTCATTTTCGTTGAGTATCTAGACTCCTGTCATTAGGTTGAACGTTCAGGCTCTGGTCATTTTCGTTGAGTATTTATACTCTGGTCAATACATTGAGCGTTCATGCTCCGGTCATTTTCGTTGAGTATCCAGACTCAGGTCATTACATTGAGCGTTCAGGATCCAGTCATTTTTGTTGAGTATCATAACTCCATTTATTACGTTGAGTGTTCAGGATCTGGTCAGTTTCGTTGAGTATCCAGACTCCAAATATTATGTTGAGCGTTCAGGCTCCGGTAAGTTTCGTTGGGTATCCAGACTCCGGTGATTACGTTGATCGTTCAGGCTCCAGTCATTTTTTTTTGAGTATCCAGACTCCTGCTATTACGTTGAGCGTTCAGGCTCCAGTCAGTTTCGTTAAGTATCCAGACTCCGGTTATTACGTTGAGCGTTCAGGCTCCGGTTAGTTTCGTTGGGTATCCAGACTCCGGTTATTACGTTGAGCGTTCAGGCTTCTGTCTCTTTTGTTGAGTATCCAGACTCGAGTTATTACGTTGAGCATTCAGGCTCTGGTCGGTCCCGTTGAGTATCCAGATTTCGATAATTACGTTGAGCTTTCATGCTCCGGTTAGTTTCGTTGGTTATACAGACTCCGGTTATTACGTTGAGCGTTCAGGCTCCGGTCATTTTCGTTGAGTATCCAGACTCCGGTTATTAAGTTGAGCTTCAGGATCTGATCATTTTCGTTGAGTATCCATACTCCGGTCAATACGTTGAACGATCAGGCTCCGGTCATTTTCGTTGAGTATCCAGACTCCGGTCATTACATTGAGCATTCAGGATCCATTCATTTTCGTTGAGTATCATAACTCCATTTATTACGTTGAGCGTTCAGGATCTGGTCAGTTTCGTTGAGTATCCAGACTCCAAATATTACGTTGAGCGTTCAGGCTCCGGTCATTTTCGTTGACTATCCAGACTCGGGTTATTACGTTAAGCGTTCAGGCTCCGGTCAGTTTCGTTGAGTATCCAGATTCCGGTTATTACGTTGAGCGTTCAGGCTCCGGTCAGTTCCGTTGGGTATCCAGACTCCGGTTATTACGTTGAAAGTTCAGGCTCCGGTCATTTTCGTTGGGTATCCAGACTCAGGTTATTACGTTTAGCGTTTAGGCTCCGGTCATTTTCGTTGGGTATCCAGACTCAGCTTATTACGTTTAGCGTTCAGGCTCCGATCATTTTCGTTGGGTATCCAGACTCCAGTTACTACGTTGAGCGTTCAGGCTCCGGTCATTTTCGTTGAGTATCCAGACTCCGGTTATTAAGTTGAGTGTCAGACTCCGATCATTTTCGTTGAGTATCCAGACTCCGATTATTACGTTGAGCGTTCAGGATCCGATCAGTTTCGTTGAGTATCCAGACTCCAAATATTACGTTGAGCATTCAGGGTCCGGTCAGTTTCATTGGGTATCTAGACTCCGGTGATTACGTTGATCGTTCAGGCTCCGGTCATTTTCGTTGACTATCCAGACTCGGGTTATTACGTTAAGCGTTCAGGCTCTGGTCAGTTTCGTTGAGTATCCAGATTCCGATTATTACGTTGAGCGTTCAGGCTCCGGTCAGTTTCGTTGGGTATCCAGACTCCGGTTATTTTGTTGAGTATCTAGATTCCGGTTATTAAGTTGAGCGTCAGGCTCCGATCATTTTCGTTGTGTATCCAGACTCCGATTATTACGTTGAGCGTTCAGGCTCCGGTTATTTTCGTTGAGTATCCTGACTCCGGTTATTACGTTGAGGGTTCAGACTCTGGTCATTTTCGTTGAGTATCTAGACTCCTGTCAAGACATTGAACGTTAAGGCTCCGATCATTTTCATTGAGTATCCATACTCCGGTCAATATGTTGAGTAATCAGGCTCCGGTTATTTTTGTTGACTATCCAGACTCCGGTCATTACATTAAGCGTTCAGGATCCAGTCATTTTCGTTGAGTATCATAACTCCATTTATTACGTTGAGCGTTCAGGATCCGGTAAGTTTCGTTGGGTATCCAGACTCCGGTGATTACGTTGATCGTTCAGGCTCCGGTCATTTTCGTTGACTATCCAGACTCGGGTTATTACGTTGAGCGTTCAGGTTCCGGTCAGTTTTGTTGAGTCTCCAGATTCCGGTTATTACGTTGAGCGTTCAGGCTCCGGTCAGTTTCGTTGGGTATCCAGACTCCAGTTATTACGTTGAGCGTTCAGGCTCCGGTAAGTTTCGTTGGGTATCCAGACTCCGGTTATTACGTTGAGCATTCAGGCTCCGGTCAGTTTCGTTGGGTATCCAGACTCCGGTTATTATGTTGAGCGTTCAGGCTCCGGTAAGTTTCGTTGGGTATCCAGACTCCGGTTATTACGTTGAGCGTTCAGGCTCCGGTCAGTTTCGTTGGGTATCCAGACTCTAGTTATTACGTTGTGCGTTCAGGCTCCGGTCATTTTCGTTGAGTATCCAGACTCCGGTTATTAAGTTGAGAGTCAGGCTCCAATCATTTTCGTTGAGTATCCAGACTCCGATTATTATGTTGAGCGTTCAGGCTCCGGTTATTTTCGTTGAGTATCCAGACTCCGGTTATTACGTTGAGGGTTCAGACTCCGATCATTTTCGTTGAGTATCTAGACTCCTGTCATTACGTTGAACGTTCAGCCTCTGATCATTTTCGTTGAGTATCCATACCCCGGTCAATACGTTGAGCGTTCAGGCTCTGGTCAATTTCATTGAGTATCCAGACTCCGGTCATTACATTGAGCGTTCAGGATCCATTCATTTTCGTTGAGTATCATAACTCCATTTATTACGTTGAGCATTCAGGATCTGGTCAGTTTCGTTGAGTATCCAGACTCCAAATATTACGTTGAGCGTTCAGGCTCTGGTCAGTTTCGTTGGTTATCCAGACTCCGGTGATTACGTTGATCGTTCAGGCTCTGGTCATTTTCGTTGACTATCCAGACTTGGGTTATTACGTTAAGCGTTCAGGCTCCGGTCAGTTTCGTTGAGTATCCAGATTCCGATTATTACGTTGAGCGTTCAGGCTCCGGTCAGTTTCGTTGGGTATCCAGACTCCGGTTATTACGTTGAGCGTTCAGGCTCCGGTCATTTTCGTTGAGTATACAGACTCCGGTTATTAAGTTGAGCGTCAGGCTCCGATCATTTTCGTTGAGTATCCAGACTCTGATTATTACGTTGAGCGTTCAGGCTCCGGTTATTTTCGTTGAGTATCCTGACTCCGGTTATTACGTTGAGGGTTCAGACTCCGGTCATTTTCGTTGAGTATCTAGAGTCCTGTCATTACGTTGAACGTTCAGGCTCCGATCATTTTCGTTGAGTATCCATACTCCGGTCAATATGTTGAGCGATCAGGCTCCGATCATTTTTGTTAAGTGTCCAGACTCCGCTCATTACATTGAGCGTTCAGGATCCAGTCATTTTCGTTGAGTATCATAACTCCATTTATTACGTTGAGCGTTCAGGATCCGGTCAGTTTCGTTGAGTATCCAGACTCCAAATATTACGTTGAGCGTTTAGGCTCCGTCAGTTTCGTTCGGTATCCAGACTCCGGTGATTACGTTGATCGTTCAGGCTCCGGTCATTTTCGTTGACTATCCAGACTCGGGTTATTACGTTAAGCGTTCAGGCTCCGGTCAGTTTTGTTGAGTATCCAGATTCTGGTTATTACGTTGAGCATTCAGGCTCCGGTCAGTTTCGTTGGGTATCCAGACTCCGGTTATTACGTTGAGCGTTCAGGCTCTGGTAAGTTTCGTTGGGTATCCAGACTCCGGTTATTACGTTGAGCGTTCAAGCTCCGGTCAGTTTCGTTGGGTATCCAGACTTTTGTTATTATGTTGAGCGTTCAGGCTCCGGTCATTTTCGTTGAGTATCCAGACTCCGGTTATTAAGTTGTATGTCAGGCTCCAATCATTTTCGTTGAGTATCCAGACTCCGATTATTACGTTGAGCGTTCAGGATCCGATCAGTTTCGTTGAGTATCCAGACTCCAAATATTACGTTGAGCGTTCAGGCTCGGGTCAGTTTCATTGGGTATCCAGACTCCGGTGATTACGTTGATCGTTCAGGCTCCGGACATTTTTGTTGACTATCCAGACTCGGGTTATTACGTTAAGCGTTCAGGCTCCGGTCAGTTTCGTTGAGTATCCGGATTCTGATTATTACGTTGAGCGTTCAGGCTCCGGTCAGTTTCATTGGGTATCCAGACTCCGGTTATTATGTTGAGCGTTCAGGCTCCGGTCATTTTCGTTGAGTATCCAGACTTCGGTTATTAAGTTGAGCGTCAGGCTCTGATCATTTTCGTTGAGTATCCAGACTCCAAATATTACGTTGAGCGTTTAGGCTCCGTCAGATTCGTTGGGTATCCCTACTCCGGTGATTACGTTGATCGTTCAGGCTCCGGACATTTTTGTTGACTATCCAGACTCGGGTTATTACGTTGAGCGTTCAGGCTCCTGTCAGTTTCGTTGAGTATCCAAATTCCGGTTATTAAGTTGAGCTTTCAGGCTCCGGTCAGTTTCGTTGGGTATCCAGACTCCGGTTATTACGTTGTGCGTTCAGGCTTCTGTCATTTTTGTTGAGTATCCAGACTCGAGTTATTATGTTGAGCATTCAGGCTCTGGTCAGTCCCGTTGAGTATCCAGATTTTGATAATTACGTTGAGCTTTCATGCTCCGGTTAGTTTCGTTGGTTATACAGACTCCGGTTATTACGTTGAGCGTTCAGGCTCCGTCATTTTCGTTGAGTATCTAGACTCCGGTTATTAAGTTGAGCTTCAGGATCCGATCATTTTCGTTGAGTATCCATACTCCGGTCAATACGTTGAACGATCAGGCTCCGGTCATTTTCGTTGAGTATCCAGACTCCGGTCATTACATTGAGCATTCAGGATCCAGTCATTTTCGTTGAGTATCATAACTCCATTTATTACGTTGAGCGTTCAGGATCCGGTCAGTTTCGTTGAGTATCCAGACTCCAAATATTACGTTGAGCGTTCAGGCTCCGGTCATTTTAGTTGACTCTCCAGACTCGGGTTATTACGTTGAGCGTTCAGGCTCCGGTCAGTTTCGTTGAGTATACAGATTCCGGTCATTACGTTGAGCGTTCAGGCTCCGGTCAGTTCCGTTGGGTATCCAGACTCTGGTTATTACGTTGAAAGTTCAGGCTCCGGTCATTTTCGTTGGGTATCCAGACTCAGGTTATTACGTTTAGCGTTCAGGCTCCGATCATTTTCGTTGGGTATCCAGACTCAGGTTATTACGTTTAGCGTTCAGGCTCCGGTCAGTTTCGTTGGGTATCCAGACTCCAGTTACTACATTGAGCGTTCAGGCTCCGGTCATTTTCGTTGGGTATCCAGACTCCGGTTATTAAGTTGAGTGTCAGACTCCGATCATTTTCGTTGAGTATCCAGACTCCGATTATTACGTTGAGCGTTCAAGATCCGATCAGTTTCGTTGAGTATCCAGACTCCAAATATTACGTTGAGCATTCAGGGGCCGGTCAGTTTCATTGGGTATCTAGACTCCGGTGATTACGTTAATCGTTCAGGCTCCGGTCATTTTTGTTGACTATCCAGACTCGGGTTATTACGTTAAGCGTTCAGGCTCTGGTCAGTTTCATTGAGTATCCAGATTCTGATTATTACGTTGAGCGTTCAGGCTCCGGTCAGTTTCGTTGGGTATCCAGACTCCGGTTATTTTGTTGAGTATCTAGACTCCGGTTATTAAGTTGAGCGTCAGGCTCCGATCATTTTCGTTGTGTATCCAGACTCCGATTATTACGTTGAGCGTTCAGGCTCCGGTTATTTTCGTTGAGTATCCTGACTCCGGTTATTACATTGAGGGTTCAGACTCTGGTCATTTTCGTTGAGTATCTAGACTCCTGTCAAGACATTGAACGTTAAGGCTCCGATCATTTTCATTGAGTATCCATACTCCGGTCAATATGTTGAGTAATCAGGCTCCGGTTATTTTCGTTGACTATCCAGACTCCGGTCATTACATTGAGCGTTCAGGATCCAGTCATTTTCGTTGAGTATCATAACTCCATTTATTACGTTGAGCGTTCAGGATCCGGTAAGTTTCGTTGGGTATCCAGACTCCGGTGATTACGTTGATCGTTCAGGCTCCGGTCATTTTCGTTGACTATCCAGACTCGGGTTATTACGTTGAGCGTTCAGGTTCCGGTCAGTTTTGTTGAGTCTCCAGATTCCGGTTATTACGTTGAGCGTTCAGGCTCCGGTCAGTTTCGTTGGGTATCCAGACTCCAGTTATTACGTTGAGCGTTCAGGCTCCGGTAAGTTTCGTTGGGTATCCAGACTCCGGTTATTACGTTGAGCGTTCAGGCTCCGGTCAGTTTCGTTGGGTATCCAGACTCCGGTTATTACGTTGAGCGTTCAGGCTCCGGTAAGTTTCGTTGGGTATCCAGACTCCGGTTATTACGTTGAGCGTTCAGGCTACGGTCAGTTTCGTTGGGTATCCAGACTCTAGTTATTACGTTGAGCGTTCAGGCTCCGGTCATTTTCGTTGAGTATCCAGACTCCGGTTATTAAGTTGAGAGTCAGGCTCCAATCATTTTCGTTGAGTATCCAGACTCCGATTATTATGTTGAGCGTTCAGGCTCCGGTTATTTTCGTTGAGTATCCAGACTCCGGTTATTACGTTGAGGGTTCAGACTCTGATCATTTTCGTTGAGTATCTAGACTCCTGTCATTACGTTGAACGTTCAGCCTCTGACCATTTTCGTTGAGTATCCATACTCCGGTCAATACGTTGAGCGTTCAGGCTCTGGTCAATTTCATTGAGTATCCAGACTCCGGTCATTACATTGAGCGTTCAAGATCCATTCATTTTCGTTGAGTATCATAACTCCATTTAGTATGTTGAGCGTTCAGGATCTGGTCAGTTTCGTTGAGTATCCAGACTCCAAATATTACGTTGAGCGTTCAGGCTCCGGTCAGTTTCGTTGGTTATCCAGACTCCGGTGATTACGTTGATCTTTCAGGCTCCGGTCATTTTCGTTGACTATCCAGACTCGGGTTATTACGTTAAGCGTTCAGGCTCCGGTCAGTTTCGTTGAGTATCCAGATTCCGATTATTACGTTGAGCGTTCAGGCTCCGGTCAGTTTCGTTGGGTATCCAGACTCCGGTTATTACGTTGAGCGTTCAGGCTCCGGTCATTTTTGTTGAGTATCCAGACTCCGGTTATTAAGTTGAGCGTCAGGCTCCGATCATTTTCGTTGAGTATCCAGACTCTGATTATTACGTTGAGCGTTCAGGCTCTGGTTATTTTCGTTGAGTATCCTGACTCCGGTTATTACGTTGAGGGTTCAGACTCCGGTCATTTTTGTTGAGTATCTAGAGTCCTGTCATTACGTTGAACGTTCAGGCTCCGATCATTTTCGTTGAGTATCCATACTCCGGTCAATATGTTGAGCGATCAGGCTCCGGTCATTTTCGTTGAGTGTCCAGACTCCGCTCATTACATTGAGCGTTCAGGATCCAGTCATTTTCGTTGAGTATCATAACTCCATTTATTACGTTGAGCGTTCAGGATCCGGTCAGTTTCGTTGAGTATCTAGACTCCAAATATTACGTTGAGCGTTTAGGCTCCGTCAGTTTCGTTCGGTATCCAGACACCGGTGATTACGTTGATCGTTCAGGCTCCGGTCATTTTCGTTGACTATCCAGACTCAGGTTATTACATTAAGCGTTCAGGCTCCGGTCAGTTTTGTTGAGTATCCAGACTCTGGTTATTACGTTGAGCATTCAGGCTCCGGTCAGTTTCGTTGGGTATCCAGACTCCGGTTATTACGTTGAGCGTTCAGGCTCTGGTAAGTTTCGTTGGGTATCCAGACTCCGGTTATTACGTTGAGCGTTCAGGCTCCGGTCAGTTTCGTTGGGTATCCAGACTTTAGTTATTATGTTGAGCGTTCAGGCTCCAGTCATTTTCGTTGAGTATCCAGACTCCGGTTATTAAGTTGAGTGTCAGGCTCCAATCATTTTCGTTGAGTATCCAGACTCCGATTATTACGTTGAGCGTTCAGGATCCGATAAGTTTCGTTGAGTATCCAGACTCCAAATATTACGTTGAGCGTTCAGGCTCGGGTCAGTTTCATTGGGTATCCAGACTCCGGTGATTACGTTGATCGTTCAGGCTCCGGACATTTTTGTTGACTATCCAGACTCGGGTTATTACGTTAAGCGTTCAGGCTCCGGTCAGTTTCGTTGAGTATCCGGATTCTGATTATTACGTTGAGCGTTCAGGCTCCGGTCAGTTTCGTTGGGTATCCAGACTCCGGTTATTATGTTGAGCGTTCATGCTCCGGTCATTTTCGTTGAGTATCCAGACTTCGGTTATTAAGTTGAGCGTCAGGCTCTGATCATTTTCGTTGAGTATCCAGACTCCAAATATTACGTTGAGCGTTTAGGCTCCGTCAGATTCGTTGGGTATCCCTACTCCGGTGATTACGTTGATCGTTCAGGCTCCGGTCATTTTTGTTGACTATCCAGACTCGGGTTATTACGTTGAGCGTTCAGGCTCCGGTCAGTTTCGTTGAGTATCCAAATTCCGGTTATTACGTTGAGCTTTCAGGCTCTGGTCAGTTTCGTTGGGTATCCAGACTCCGGTTATTACGTTGAGCGTTCAGGCTCCGGTCAGTTTCGTTGGGTATCCAGACTCTAGTTATTACGTTGAGCGTTCAGGCTCTGGTCATTTTCGTTGAGTATCCAGACTCCGGTTATTAAGTTGAGTGTCAGGCTCCAATCATTTTCGTTGAGTATCCAAACTCCGATTATTACGTTGAGCGTTCAGGATCCGATCAGTTTCGTTGAGTATCCAGACTCCAAATATTACGTTGAGCGTTCAGGCTCCGGTCAGTTTCATTGGGTATCCAGATTCCGGTGATTACGTTGATCGTTCAGGCTCCGGTCATTTTTGTTGACTATCCAGACTCGGGTTATTACGTTAAGCTTTCAGGCGCCGGTCAGATTCGTTGAGTATCCAGATTCCGATTATTACGTTGAGCGTTCAGGCTACGGTCAGTTTCGTTGGGTATCCAGACTCCGGTTATTAAGTTGAGCGTTCAGGCTCCGGTCATTTTCGTTAGGTATCCAGACTCCGGTCATTACATTGAGCATTCAGGATCCAGTCATTTTCGCTGAGTATCCAGACTCCGATTATTACGTTGAGCGTTCAGGCTTCGGTTATTTTCGTTGAGTATCCTGACTCCGATTATTACGTTGAGGGTTCAGACTTCGGTCATTTTCGTTGAGTATCTAGACTCCTGTCATTACGTTGATTGTTCAGGTTCCGATCATTTTCGTTGAGTATCCATACTCTGGTCAATACGTTGAGCGATCAGGCTCCGGTCATTTTCGTTGAGTATCCAGACTCCGGTCATTACATTGAGCGTTCAGGATCCAGTCATTTTCATTGAGTATCATAACTCCATTTATTACGTTGAACGTTCAGGATCCGATCAGTTTCGTTGAGTATCCAGACTCCAAATATTACGTTGAGCGTTTAGGCTCCGGTCAGTTTCGTTGGGTATCCATTCTCCGGTGATTACGTTGATTGTTCAGGCTCCGGTCATTTTCGTTGACTATCCAGACTCGGGTTAATACGTTGAGCGTTCAGGCTCCGGTCAGTTTCGTTGAGTATCCAAATTCTGGTTATTACGTTGGGCTTTCAGGCTCCGGTAAGTTTCGTTGGGTATCCAGACTTCGGTTATTACGTTGAGCGTTCAGGCTCCGGTAAGTTTCGTTGGGTATCCAGACTCTGGTTATTACGTTGAGCGTTCAGGCTCCGGTCAGTTTCGTTGGGTATCCAGACTCTAGTTATTACGTTGAGCGTTCAGGCTCCGGTCATTTTCGTTGAGTATCCAGACTCCGGTTATTAAGTTGAGTGTCAGGCTCCGATCATTTTCGTTGAGTATCCAGAATCTGATTATTACGTTGAGCGTTTAGGATCCGATCAGTTTCGTTGAGTATTTAGACTCCAAATATTACGTTGAGCGTTGAGGCTCCGATCAGTTTCATTGGGTATCCAGACTCCGGTGATTACATTGATCGTTCAGTTTCCGGTCATTTTCGTTGACTATCCAGACTCGGGTTATTACGTTAAGCGTTCAGGCTCCGGTCAGTTTCGTTGAGTATCCAGATTCCGATTATTACGTTGAGCGTTCAGGCTCCGGTCAGTTTCGTTGGGTATGAAGACTCCGGTTTTTACGTTGAGCGTTCAGGCTCCGGTCATTTTCATTGAGTATCCAGACTCCGGTTATTAAGTTGAGCGCCAGGCTCCGATCATTTTAGTTGAGTATCCAGACTCCGATTATTACATTGAGCGTTCAGGCTCCGGTTATTTTCGTTGAGTATCTTGACTCCGGTTATTACGTTGAGGGTTCAGACTTCGGTCATTTTCGTTGAGTATCTAGACTCTTGTCATTACGTTGAACGTTCAGGCTCCGATCATTTTCGTTGAATATCCATACTCCGGTCAATACCTTGAGCGATCAGGCTCCGGTCATTTTCGTTGAGTATCCAGACTCCGGTCATTACATTGAGCGTTCAGGATCCAGTCATTTTTGTTGAGTATCATAACTCCATTTATTACGTTGAGCGTTCAGGATCCGGTCAGTTTCGTTGAGTATCCAGACTCCAAATATTACGTTGAGCATTCAGGCTCCGGTCAGTTTCGTTGGGTATCCAGACTCCGGTGATTACGTTGATCGTTCAGGCTCCGGTCATTTTCGTTGACTATCCAGACTCGGGTTATTACGTTAAGCGTTCAGGCTCCGGTCAGTTTCGTTGAGTATCCAGATTCCGATTATTACGTTGAGCGTTCAGGCTCCGGTCAGTTTCATTGGGTATCCAGACTCCGGTTATTACGTTGAGCATTCAGGCTCCGGTCATTTTCGTTGTGTATCCAGACTCCAGTTATTAAGTTGAGCGTCAGGCTCCGATCATTTTTGTTGAGTATCCAGACTCTGATTATTACGTTGAGCGTTCAGGCTCCGGTTATTTTCGTTGAATATCCTGACTCCAGTTATTACGTTGAGGGTTCAGACTCCTGTCGTTACGTTGAACGTTCAGGCTCCGGTCATTTTCGTTGAGTATCCTAACTCTGGTCAATACGTTGAGCGATCAGGCTCCGGTCATTTTCGTTGAGTATCCAGACTCCGGTCATTACATTGAGCGTTCAGGATCCGGTCATTTTCGTTGAGTATCATAACTCCATTTATTACGTTGAGCGTTCAGGATCCGGTCAGTTTCTTTGAGTATCCAGACTCCAAATATTACGTTGAGAGTTCAGGCTCCGGTCAGTTTCGTTGGGTATCCAGACTCTGGTGATTACATTGATCGTTCAAGCTCCGGTCATTTTCGTTGACTATCCAGACTCGGGTTATTACGTTGAGCATTCAGGCTCCGGTCAGTTTTGTTGAGTATCCAGATTTCGGTTATTACGTTGAGCGTTCAGGCTCCGGTCAGTTTCATTGGGTATCCAAACTCCGGTTATTACGTTGAGCGTTCAGGCTCCGGTCATTTTCGTTGCGTATCGAAACTCCGGTTATTAAGTTGAGCGTTAGGCTCCGATCATTTTCGTTGAGTATCCAGACTCCGGTTATTAAGTTGAGTGTCAGGCTCCGATCATTTTCGTTGAGTATCCAGACTCCGATTATTACGTTGAGCGTTCAGGCTCCGGTTATTTTCGTTGAGTATCTTGACTCCGGTTATTACGTTGAGGGTTCAGACTCCGGTCATTTTCGTTGAGTATCTAGACTCCTGTCATTACGTTGAACGTTCAGGCTCCGGTCATTTTCGTTGAGTATCCATACTCCGGTCAATACGTTGAGCGATCAGGCTCCGGTTATTTTCGTTGAGTATCCAGACTCCAGTCATTACATTGAGCGTTCAGGATCCGGTCATTTTCGTTGAGTATCATAACTCCATTTATTACATTGAGCGTTCAGGATCCGTTCAGTTTCGTTGAGTATCCAGACTCCAAATATTACGTTGAGCGTTCAGGCTCGGGTCAGTTTTGTTGGGTATCCAGACTCCGGTGATTACGTTGATCGTTCAGGCTCCGGTCATTTTTGTTGACTATCCAGACTCGGGTTATTACGTTGAGCGTTCAGGCTCCGGTCAGTTTTGTTGAGTATCCAAATTCCGGTTATTACGTTGAGCGTGCAGGCTCCGGTCAGTTTCGTTGGGTATCCAGACTCCGGTTATTACGTTGAGCGTTCAGGCTCCGGTCAGTTTCGTTGGGTATCCAGACTCCGGTTATTACGTTGAGCGTTCAGGCTCCGGTCAGTTTCGTTGGGTATCCAGACTCTAATTATTACGTTGAGCGTTCAGACTCCGGTCATTTTCGTTGAGTATCCAGACTCCGGTAATTACATTGAGCGTTCAGGATCCGATCATTTTCGTTGAGTATCGTAACTCCATTTATTACATTGAGCGTTCAGGATCCGGTCAGTTTTGTTGAGTATCTAGACTCCAAATATTACGTTGATCGTTCAGGCTCCGATCAGTGTCGTTGGGTATCCAGACTCCGGTTATTACGTTGATCCTTCAGGCTCCGGTCATTTTCGTTGACTATCCAGACTCGGGTTATTACGTTAAGCGTTCAGGCTCCGGTCAGTTTCGTTGAGTATCCTGATTCTGATTATTACGTTGAGCGTTCAGGCTCCGGTCAGTTTCGTTGGGTATCCAGACTCCGGTTATTACGTTGAGCGTTCAGGCTCTGGTCATTTTCGTTGCGTATCCAAACTCCGGTTATTAAGTTGAGCGTTAGGCTCCGATCATTTTCGTTGAGTATCCAGACTCTGATTATTACGTTGAGCGTTCAGGCTCCGGTTATTTTCGTTGAGTATCCTGACTCCGGTTATTACGTTGAGGGTTCAGACTCCGGTCATTTTCGTTGAGTATCTAGACTCCTGTCATTACGTTGAACGTTCAGGCTCCGGACATTTTCGTTGAGTATCCATACTCCGGTCAATACATTGAGAGATCAGGCTCCGGTCATTTTTGTTGAGCATCCAGACTCCGGTCATTACATTGAGCGTTCAGGATCCGGTCATTTTCGTTGAGTATCATAACTCCATTTATTACGTTGAGCGTTCAGGATCCGGTCAGTTTTGTTGAGTATCCAGACTCCAAATATTACATTGAGCGTTCAGGCTCCGGTCAGTTTCGTTGGGTATCCAAACTCCGGTGATTACGTTGATCGTTCAGGCTCCGGTCATTTTCGTTGACTATCCAGACTCGGGTTATTACGTTAAGCATTCAGGCTCTGGTCAGTTTCGTTGAGTATCCAGATTCCGATTATTACGTTGAGCGTTCAGGCTCCGGTCAGTTTCATTGGGTATCCAAACTCTGGTTATTACGTTGAGCGTTCAGGCTCCGGTCATTTTCGTTGCGTATCCAGACTCCGGTTATGAAGTTGAGCGTTAGGCTCCGATCATTTTCGTTGAGTATCCAGACTCGGATTATTACGTTGAGCGTTCAGGCTCCGGTTATTTTCGTTGAGTATCTTGACTCCGGTTATTACGTTGAGGGTTCAGACTCCGGTCATTTTCGTTGAGTATCTAGACTCCTGTCATTACGTTGAACGTTCAGGCTCCGGTCATTTTCGTTGAGTATCCATACTCCGGTCAATACGTTGAGCGATCAGGCTCCGGTCATTTTCGTTGAGTATCCAGACTCCGGTCATTACATTGAGCGTTCAGGATCCGGTCATTTTCGTTGAGTATCATAACTCCATTTATTACATTGAGCGTTCAGGATCCGGTCAGTTTCATTGAGTATCCAGACTCCAAATATTACTTTGAGCGTTCAGGCTCCGGTCAGTTTCGTTGGGTATCCAGACTCCGGTGATTACGTTGATCGTTCAGGCTCCGGTCATTTTCGTTGACTATCCAGACTCGGGTTATTACGTTGAGCGTTCTGGCTCCAGTCAGTTTTGTATAGTATCCAGATTCCGGTTATTACGTTGAGCGTTCAGGCTCCGGTCAGTTTCATTGGGTATCCAAACTCCGGTTATTACGTTGAGCGTTCAGGATCCGGTCATTTTCGTTGCGTATCGAGACTTCGGTTATTAAGTTGAGCGTTAGGCTCCGATCATTTTCGTTGAGTATCCAGACTCCGGTTATTAAGTTGAGCGTCAGGCTCCGATCATTTTCGTTGAGTATCCAGACTCCGATTATTACGTTGAGCATTCAGGCTCCGGTTATTTTCGTTGAGTATCTTGACTCCGGTTATTACGTTGAGGGTTCAGACTCCGGTCATTTTCGTTGAGTATCTAGACTCCTGTCATTACGTTGAACGTTCAGGCTCCGGTTATTTTCGTTGAGTATCCAGACTCCAGTCATTACATTGAGCGTTCAGGATCCGATCATTTTTGTTGAGTATCATAACTCCATTTATTACGTTGAGCGTTCAGGATCCGTTCAGTTTCGTTAAGTATCCAGACTCCAAATATTACGTTGAGCGTTCAGGCTCCGGTCAGTTTTGTTGGGTATCCAGACTCCGGTGATTACGTTGATCGTTCAGGCTCCCGTCATTTTTGTTGACTATCCAGACTCGGGTTATTACGTTGAGCGTTCAGGCTCCGGTCAGTTTTCTTGAGTATCCAAATTCCGGTTATTACGTTGAGCGTTCAGGCTCCGGTCAGTTTCGTTGGGTATCCAGACTCCGGTTATTACGTTGAGCGTTCAGGCTCCGGTCAGTTTCGTTGGGTATCCAGACTCCGGTTATTACGTTAAGCGTTCAGGCTCCGGTCAGTTTCGTTGGGTATCCAGACTCTAGTTATTACGTTGAGCGTTCAGGCTCCGGTCATTTTCGTTGAGTATCCAGACTTCGGTTATTAAGTTGAGTGTCAGGCTCCAATCATTTTCGTTGAGTATCCAGACTCCGAATATTACGTTGAGCGTTTAGGATTCTATCAGTTTCGTTGAGTATCTTGACTCCAAATATTACGTTGAGCGTTCAGGCTCCGGTCAGTTTCATTGGGTATCCATACTCCGGTGATTACGTTGATCGTTCAGGCTCCGGTCATTTTCGTTGACTATCCAGACTCGTGTTATTACGTTAAGTGTTCAGGCTCCGGTCAGTTTTTTTGAGTATCCAGATTCCGATTATTACGTTGAACGTTCAGGCTCCTGTCAGTTTCGTTGGGTATCCAGACTCCGGTTTTTATGTTGAGCGTTCAGGCTCCGGTCATTTTCGTTGAGTATCCAGACTCCGGTTATTAAGTTGAGCGTCAGGCTCCGATCATTTTCGTTGAGTATCCAGACTCTGATTATTACGTTGAGCGTTCAGGCTCCGGTTATTTTCGTTGAGTATCCTGACTCCGGTTATTACGTTGAGGGTTCAGACTCCGGTCATTTTCGTTGAGTATCTAGACTCCTGTCATTACGTTGAACGTTCAGGCTCCGGTCATTTTCGTTGAGTATCCATACTCCGGTCAATACGTTGAGCGATCAGGCTCCGGTCATTTTCGTTGAGTATCCAGACTCCGGTCATTACATTGAGCGTTCAGGATCCGGTCATTTTCGTTGAGTATCATAACTCCATTTATTACGTTGAGTGTTCAGGATCCGGTCAGTTTCGTTGAGTATCCCGACTCCAAATATTACGTTGAGCGTTCAGGCTCCGGTCAGTTTCGTTGGGTATCCAGACTCCGGTGATTACGTTGATCGTTCAGGCTCCGGTCATTTTCGTTGACTATCCAGACTCGGGTTATTACGTTGAGCGTTCAGGCTCCGGTCAGTTTTGTTGAGTATCCAGATTCCGGTTATTACGTTGAGCGTTCATGCTCCGGTCTGTTTCGTTGGGTATCCAGACTCCGGTTATTACGTTGAGCGTTCAGGCTCCGATAAGTTTCGTTGGGTATCCAGACTCCGGTTATTACGTTGAGCGTTCAGGCTCCGGTCAGTTTCGTTGGGTATCCAGACTCTAGTTATTACGTTGAGCGTTCAGGCTCCGGTCATTTTCGTTGAGTATCCAGACTCCGGTTATTAAGTTGAGTGTCAGGCTCCGATCATTTTCGTTGAGTATCCAGACTCCGATTATTACGTTGAGCATTCAGGATTCGATAAGTTTCGTTGAGTATCTTGACTCCAAATATTACGTTGATCGTTCAGGCTCCGGTCATTTTTGTTGACTATCCAGACTCGGGTTATTACGTTGAGCGTTCAGGCTCCGGTCAGTTTTGTTGAGTATCCAGATTCCGGTTATTACGTTGAGCGTTCAGGCTCCGGTCAGTTTTTTTGGGTATCCAGACTCCGGTTATTACGTTGAGCGTTCAGGCTCCGGTAAGTTTCGTTGGGTATCCAGACTCCGGTTATAACGTTGAGCGTTCAGGCTCCAGTCAGTTTCGTTGGGTATCCAGACTCTAGTTATTACGTTGAGCGTTCAGGCTCCGGTTATTTTCGTTGAGTATCCAGACTCCGGTTATTAAGTTGAGTGTCAGGCTCCGATCATTTTCGTTGAGTATCCAGACTCCGATTATTACGTTGAGCGTTCAGGATTCGATAAGTTTCGTTGAGTATCTTGACTCCAAATATTACGTTGATCGTTCAGGCTCCGGTCATTTTTGTTGACTATCCAGACTCGGGTTATTACGTTGAGCGTTCAGGCTCCGGTCAGTTTTGCTGAGTATCCAGATTCCGGTTATTACGTTGAGTGTTCAGGCTCCGGTAATTTTCGTTGGGTATCCAGACTCCGGTTATTACGTTGAGCGTTCAGGCTCCGGTCAGTTTCGTTGGGTATCCAGACTCTAGTTATTACGTTGATCGTTCAGGCTCCGGTCATTTTCGTTGAGTATCCAGATTCCGGTTATTACGTTGAGCTTTCAGGCTCCGGTCAGTTTCATTGGGTATCCAAACTCCGGTTATTACATTGAGCGTTCAGGCTCCGGTCATTTTCGTTGCGTATCCAGACTCCGGTTATTAAGTTGAGCGTTAGGCTCCGATCATTTTCGTTGAGTATCCAGACTCCGGTTATTAAGTTGAGCGTCAGGCTCCGATCATTTTCGTTGAGTATCCAGACTCCGATTATTACGTTGAGTGTTCAGGCTCCGGTTATTTTCGTTGAGTATCTTGACTCCGGTTATTATGTTGAGGGTTCAGACTCCGGTCATTTTCGTTGAGTATCTAGACTCCTGTCATTACGTTGAACGTTCAGGCTCCGGTCATTTTCGTTGAGTATCCATACTCCGGTCAATACGTTGAGCGATCAGGCTCCGGTCATTTTCGTTGAGTATCCAGACTCCAGTCATTACATTGAGCGTTCAGGATCCGGTCATTTTCGTTGAGTATCATAACTCCATTTATTACGTTGAGCGTTCAGGATCCGTTCAGTTTCGTTGAGTATCCAGACTCCAAATATTACGTTGAGCGTTCAGGCTCCGGTCAGTTTCGTTGGGTATCCAGACTCCGGTGATTACGTTGATCGTTCAGGCTCCGGTCATTTTCGTTGACTATCCAGACTCGGGTTATTACGTTGAGCGTTCAGGCTCCGGTCAGTTTTGTTGAGTATCCAGATTCCGGTTATTACGTTGAGCATTCAGGCTCCGGTCAGTTTCGTTGGGTATCCAGACTCCAGTTATTACGTTGAGCGTTCAGGCTCCGGTCAGTTTCGTTGGGTATCCAGACTCCGGTTATTACGTTGAGCGTTCAGGCTCCGGTCAGTTTCGTTGGGTATCCAGACTCTAGTTATTACGTTGAGCGTTCAGGCTCCGGTCATTTTCGTTGAGTATCCATACTTCGGTTATTAAGTTGAGTGTCAGGCTCCGATCATTTTCGTTGAGTATCCAGACTCCGAATATTACGTTGAGCGTTTAGAATTCTATCAGTTTCGTTGAGTATCTTGACTCCAAATATTACGTTGAGCGTTCAGGCTCCGGTCAGTTTCATTGGGTATCCAGACTCCGGTGATTACGTTGATCGTTCAGGCTCCGGTAATTTTCGTTGACTATCCAGACTCGGGTTATTACGTTAAGCGTTCAGGCTCCGGTCAGTTTTGTTGAGTATCCAGATTCCGATTATTACGTTGAGCGTTCAGGCTCCGGTCAGTTTCGTTGGGTATCCAGACTCCGGTTTTTATGTTGAGCGTTCAGGCTCCGGTCATTTTCGTTGAGTATCAAGACTCCGGTTATTAAGTTGAGCGTCAGGCTCCGATCATTTTCGTTGAGTATCCAGACTCTGATTATTACGTTGAGCGTTTAGGCTCCGGTTATTTTTGTTGAGTATCCTGACTCCGGTTATTATGTTGAGGGTTCAGACTCCGGTCATTTTCGTTGAGTATCTAGACTCTTGTCATTACGTTGAACGTTCAGGCTCCGGTCATTTTCGTTGAGTATCCATACTCCGGTCAATACGTTGAGCGATCAGGCTCCGGTCATTTTCGTTGAGTATCCAGACTCCGGTCATTACATTGAGCGTTCAGGATCCGGTCATTTTCGTTGAGTATCATAACTCCATTTATTACGTTGAGTGTTCAGGATCCGGTCAGTTTCGTTGAGTATCCCGACTCCAAATATTACGTTGAGCGTTCAGGCTCCGGTCAGTTTTGTTGGGTATCCAGACTCCGGTGATTACGTTGATCGTTCAGGCTCCGGTCATTTTCGTTGACTATCCAGACTCGGGTTATTACGTTGAGCGTTCAGGCTCCGGTCAGTTTTGTTGAGTATCCAGATTTCGGTTATTACGTTGAGCGTTCAGGCTCCGGTCAGTTTCGTTGGGTATCCAGACTCCGGTTATTACGTTGAGCGTTCAGGCTCCGGTAAGTTTCGTTGGGTATCCAGACTCCGGTTATTACGTTGAGCGTTCAGGCTCCGGTCAGTTTCGTTGGGTATCCAGACTCTAGTTATTACGTTGAGCGTTCAGGCTCCCGTCATTTTCGTTGAGTATCCAGACTCCGGTTATTAAGTTGAGTGTCAGGCTCCGATCATTTTCGTTGAGTATCCAGACTCCGATTATTACGTTGAGCGTTCAGGATTCGATAAGTTTCGTCGAGTATCTTGACTCCAAATATTACGTTGATCGTTCAGGCTCCGGTCATTTTTGTTGACTATCCAGACTCGGGTTATTACGTTGAGCGTTCAGGCTCCGGTCAGTTTTGCTGAGTATCCAGATTCCGGTTATTACGTTGAGCGTTCAGGCTCCGGTCAGTTTCGTTGGGTATCCAGACTCCGGTTATTACGTTGAGCGTTCAGGCTCCGGTAAGTTTCGTTGGGTATCCAGACTCCGGTTATTACATTGAGCGTTCAGGCTCCGGTCAGTTTCGTTGGGTATCCAGACTCTAGTTATTACGTTGAACGTTCAGGCTCCGGTCATTTTCGTTGAGTATCCAGACTCTGGTTATTAAGTTGAGTGTCAGGCTCCGATCATTTTCGTTGAGTATCCAGACTCCGATTATTACGTTGAGCGTTCAGGATTCGATAAGTTTCATTGAGTATCTTAACTCCAAATATTACGTTGATCGTTCAGGCTCCGGTCATTTTTGTTGACTATCCAGACTCGGGTTATTACGTTGAGCGTTCAGGCTCCGGTCAGGTTTGCTGAGTATCCAGATTCCGGTTATTACATTGAGCGTTCAGGCTCCGGTCAGTTTCGTTGGGTATCCAGACTCCGGTTATTACGTTGAGCGTTCAGGCTCCGGTAAGTTTCGTTGGGTATCCAGACTCCGGTTATTACGTTGAGCGTTCAGGCTCCGGTCAAATTCGTTGGGTATCCAGACTCTAGTTATTACGTTGAGCGTTCAGGCTCCGGTCATTTTCGTTGAGTATCCAGACTTCGGTTATTAAGTTGAGTGTCAGGCTCCGATCATTTTCGTTGAGTATCCAGACTCCGATTATTACGTTGAGCGTTCAGGATTCTATCAGTTTCATTGAGTATCTTGACTCCAAATATTATGTTGAGCGTTCAGCCTCCGGTCAGTTTCATTGGGTATCCAGACTCTGGTGATTACGTTGATCGTTCAGGCTCCGGCCATTTTCGTTGACTATCCAGACTCGGGTTATTACGTTAAGCGTTCAGGCTCTGGTCAGTTTCGTTGAGTATCCAGATTCTGATTATTACGTTGAGCGTTCAGGCTCCGGTCAGTTTCGTTGGGTATCATAACTCCGGTTTTTATGTTGAGCATTCAGACTCTGGTCATTTTCGTTGAGTATCCAGACTCCGGTTATTAAGTTGAGCGTCAGACTCCGATCATTTTCGTTGAGTATCCAGACTCTGATTATTACGTTAAGCGTTCAGGCTCCGATTATTTTCGTTGAGTATCCTGACTCCGGTTATTACGTTGAGGGTTCAGACTCCGGTCATTTTCGTTGAGTATCTAGACTCCTGTCATTACGTTGAACGTTCAGGGTTCTGTCATTTTCGTTGAGTATCCATACTCCGGTCAATACGTTGAGAGATCAGGCTCCGGTCATTTTCGTTGGGTATCCAAACTCCGGTTATTACGTTGAGCGTTCAGGATCCGGTCATTTTCGTTGCGTATCTAGACTCCGGTTTTTAAGTTGAGCGTTAGGCTCCGATCATTTTCGTTGAGTATCCAGACTCTGATTATTACGTTGAGCGTTCAGGCTCCGGTTATTTTCGTTGAGTATCTTGACTCTGGTTATTACGTTGAGGGTTCAGACTCCGGTCATTTTCGTTGAGTATCTAGACTCTTGTCATTATGTTGAACGTTCAGGCTCCGGTCATTTTTGTTGAGTATCCATACTCCGGTCAATACGTTGAGCGATCAGGCTCCGGTCATTTTCGTTGAGTATCCAGACTCCGGTGATTACATTGAGCGTTCAGGATCCGGTCATTTTCGTTGAGTATCATAACTCCATTTATTACGTTGAGCGTTCAGGATCCGGTCAGTTTCGTTGAGTATCCAGACTCCAAATATTACGTTGAGCGTTCAGGCTCCGGCCAGTTTCATTGGGTATCCAGACTCCGGTGATTACGTTGATCGTTCAAGCTCCAATCATTTTCATTGACTATCCAGACTCAGGTTATTACGTTAAGCGTTCAGGCTCCGGTCAGTTTTGTTGGGTATCCAGACTCCGGTTATTATGTTGAGCGTTCAGGCTCCGGTAAGTTTCGTTGGGTATCCAGACTCCGGTTATTACGTTGAGCGTTCAGGCTCCGGTCAGTTTCGTTGGGTATCCAGACTCTAGTTATTACGTTGAGCGTTCAGGCTCCGGCCATTTTTGTTGAGTATCCAGACTCCGGTTATTAAGTTGAGTGTCAGGCTCCGATCATTTTCGTTGAGTATCCAGACTCCGATTATTATGTTGAGCGTTTAGGATTCGATCAGTTTCGTTGAGTATCTTGACTCCAAATATTACGTTTAGCGTTCAGGCTCTGGTCAGTTTCATTGGGTATCCAGACTCCGGTGATTACGTTGATCGTTCAGGCTCCGATCATTTTCGTTGACTATCCAGACTCGGGTTATTACGTTAAGCGTTTAGGCTCCGGTCAGTTTTGTTGAGTATCCAAATTCCGATTATTACGTTGAGCGTTCAGGCTCCGGTCAGTTTCGTTGGGTATCCAGACTCCGGTTTTTATGTTGAGCATTCAGGCTCCAGTCATTTCCGTTGAGTATCCAGACTCCGGTTATTAAGTTGAGCGTCAGGCTCCGACCATTTTCGTTGAGTATCCAGACTCTGATTATTACGTTGAGCGTTCAGGCTCCGGTTATTTTCGTTGAGTATCCTGACTCCGGCTATTACGTTGAGGGTTCAGACTCCGTTTATTTTCGTTGAGTATCTAGACTCCTGTCATTACGTTGCATGTTCAGGCTCCGGTCATTTTCGTTGAGTATCCATACTCCGGTCAATACGTTGAGAGATCAGGCTCCGGTCATTTTCGTTGAGTATCCAGACTCCGGTCATTACATTGAGCGTTCAGGATCCGGTCATTTTCGTTGAGTATCATAACTCTATTTATTACGTTGAGCGTTCAGGATCCAGTCAGTTTCGCTGAGTATCCAGACTCCAAATATTACGTTGAGCGTTCAGGCTCCGGTCAGTTTCTTTGGGTATCCAGACTCCGGTGATTACGTTGATCATTCAGGCTCCGGTCATTTTCATTGACTATCCAGACTCGGGTTATTACGTTGAGCGTTCAGGCTCCGGTCAGTTTTGTTAAGTATCCAGATTCCGGTTATTACGTTGAGCGTTCAGGCTCTGGTCAGTTTCGTTGGGTATCCAGACTCCGGTTATTACGTTGAGCGTTCAGGCTCCGGTAAGTTTCGTTGGGTATCCAGACTCCGGTTATTACGTTGAGCGTTCAGGTTCTGGTCAGTTTCGTTGGGTATCCAGACTCTAGTTATTACGTTGAGCGTTTAGGCTCCGGTCATTTTCGTTGAGTATCCAGACTCCGGTTATTAAGTTGAGTGTCAGGCTCCGATCATTTTCGTTGAGTATCCAGACTCCGATTATTACGTTGAGCGTTCAAGATTCGATCAGTTTCGTTGAGTATCTTGACTCCAAATATTACGTTGATCGTTCAGGCTCCAGTCATTTTAGTTGACTATCCAGACTCGGGTTATTACGTTGAGCGTTCAGGCCCCGGTCAGTTTTGTTGAGTATCCATATTCCGGTTATTACGTTGAGCGTTCAGGCTCCGTTCAGTTTAGTTGGGTATCCAGACTCCGGTTATTACGTTGAGCGTTCAGGCTCCGGTCATTTTTGTTGCGTATCCAGACTCCGGTTATTAAGTTGAGCGTTAGGCTCCGATCAATTTCGTTGAGTATCCAGACTCTGATTATTACGTTGAGCGTTCAGGATTCGATCAGTTTCGTTGAGTATCTTGACTCCAAATATTACGTTGAGCGTTCAGGCTCCGGTCAGTTTCATTGGGTATCCAGACTCCGGTGATTACGTTGATCGTTCAGGCTCCGGTCATTTTCGTTGAGTATCCATACTCCGGTCAATATGTTGAGTGATCAGGCTCCGGTCATTTTCGTTGAGTATCCAGACTCCGGTCATTACATTGAGCGTTCAGGATCCGGTCATTTTCGTTGAGTATCATAACTCCATTTATTACGTTGAGCGTTCAGGATCCGGTCAGTTTCGTTGAGTATCCAGACTCCAAATATTACGTTGAGCGTTCAGGCTCCGGTCAGTTTCGTTGGGTATCCAGACTCCGGCGATTACGTTATCGTTCAGGCTCCGGTCATTTTCGTTGACTATCCAGACTCAGGTTATTACGTTGAGCGTTCAGGCTCCGGTCAGTTTCGTTGGGTATCCAGACTCCGGTTATTATGTTGAGCGTTCAGGCTCCGGTAAGTTTCGTTGGGTATCCAGACTCCGGTTATTACGTTGAGCGTTCAGGCTCCGATCAGTTTCGTTGGGTATCCAGACTCTAGTTATTACGTTGAGCGTTCAGGCTCCGGTCATTTTCGTTGAGTATCCAGACTCCGATTATTAAGTTGAGTGTCAGGCTCCGATCATTTTCGTTGAGTATCCAGACTCCGATTATTATGTTGAGCGTTCAGGATTCGATCAGTTTCGTTGAGTATCTTGACTCCAAATATTACGTTGAGCGTTCAGGCTCTGGTCAGTTTCATTGGGTATCCAGACTCTGGTGATTACGTTGATCGTTCAGGCTCCGGTCATTTTCGTTGACTATCCAGACTCGGGTTATTACGTTAAGCGTTCAGGCTCTGGTCAGTTTCATTGAGTATCCAGATTCCGATTATTACGTTGAGCGTTCAGGCTCCGGTAAGTTTCATTGGGTATCCAAACTCCGGTTATTACGTTGAGCGTTCAGGATCCGGTCATTTTCGTTGCGTATCTAGACTCCGGTTATTAAGTTGAGCGTTAGGCTCCGATCATTTTCGTTGAGTATCCAGACTCTGATTATTACGTTGAGCGTTCAGGCTCCGGTTATTTTCGTTGAGTATCTTGACTCTGGTTATTACGTTGAGGGTTCAGACTCCGGTCATTTTCGTTGAGTATCTAGACTCTTGTCATTATGTTGAACGTTCAGGCTCCGGTCATTTTTGTTGAGTATCCATACTCCGGTCAATACGTTGAGCGATCAGGCTCCGGTCATTTTCGTTGAGTATCCAGACTCCGGTGATTACATTGAGCGTTCAGGATCCGGTCATTTTCGTTGAGTATCATAACTCCATTTATTACGTTGAGCGTTCAGGATCCGGTCAGTTTCGTTGAGTATCCAGACTCCAAATATTACGTTGAGCGTTCAGGCTCCGGCCAGTTTCATTGGGTATCCAGACTCCGGTGATTACGTTGATCGTTCAAGCTCCAATCATTTTCATTGACTATCCAGACTCAGGTTATTACGTTAAGCGTTCAGGCTCCGGTCAGTTTTGTTGGGTATCCAGACTCCGGTTATTATGTTGAGCGTTCAGGCTCCGGTAAGTTTCGTTGGGTATCCAGACTCCGGTTATTACGTTGAGCGTTCAAGCTCCGGTCAGTTTCGTTGGGTATCCAGACTCTAGTTATTACGTTGAGCGTTCAGGCTCCGGCCATTTTTGTTGAGTATCCAGACTCCGGTTATTAAGTTGAGTGTCAGGCTCCGATCATTTTCGTTGAGTATCCAGACTCCGATTATTATGTTGAGCGTTTAGGATTCGATCAGTTTCGTTGAGTATCTTGACTCCAAATATTACGTTTAGCGTTCAGGCTCTGGTCAGTTTCATTGGGTATCCAGACTCCGGTGATTACGTTGATCGTTCAGGCTCCGATCATTTTCGTTGACTATCCAGACTCGGGTTATTACGTTAAGCGTTTAGGCTCCGGTCAGTTTTGTTGAGTATCCAAATTCCGATTATTACGTTGAGCGTTCAGGCTCCGGTCAGTTTCGTTGGGTATCCAGACTCCGGTTTTTATGTTGAGCATTCAGGCTCCAGTCATTTCCGTTGAGTATCCAGACTCCGGTTATTAAGTTGAGCGTCAGGCTCCGACCATTTTCGTTGAGTATCCAGACTCTGATTATTACGTTGAGCGTTCAGGCTCCGGTTATTTTCGTTGAGTATCCTGACTCCGGCTATTACGTTGAGGGTTCAGACTCCGTTTATTTTCGTTGAGTATCTAGACTCCTGTCATTACGTTGCATGTTCAGGCTCCGGTCATTTTCGTTGAGTATCCATACTCCGGTCAATACGTTGAGAGATCAGGCTCCGGTCATTTTCGTTGAGTATCCAGACTCCGGTCATTACATTGAGCGTTCAGGATCCGGTCATTTTCGTTGAGTATCATAACTCTATTTATTACGTTGAGCGTTCAGGATCCAGTCAGTTTCGCTGAGTATCCAGACTCCAAATATTACGTTGAGCGTTCAGGCTCCGGTCAGTTTCTTTGGGTATCCAGACTCCGGTGATTACGTTGATCATTCAGGCTCCGGTCATTTTCATTGACTATCCAGACTCGGGTTATTACGTTGAGCGTTCAGGCTCCGGTCAGTTTTGTTGAGTATCCAGATTCCGGTTATTACGTTGAGCGTTCAGGCTCTGGTCAGTTTCGTTGGGTATCCAGACTCCGGTTATTACGTTGAGCGTTCAGGCTCCGGTAAGTTTCGTTGGGTATCCAGACTCCGGTTATTACGTTGAGCGTTCAGGTTCTGGTCAGTTTCGTTGGGTATCCAGACTCTAGTTATTACGTTGAGCGTTTAGGCTCCGGTCATTTTCGTTGAGTATCCAGACTCCGGTTATTAAGTTGAGTGTCAGGCTCCGATCATTTTCGTTGAGTATCCAGACTCCGATTATTACGTTGAGCGTTCAAGATTCGATCAGTTTCGTTGAGTATCTTGACTCCAAATATTACGTTGATCGTTCAGGCTCCAGTCATTTTAGTTGACTATCCAGACTCGGGTTATTACGTTGAGCGTTCAGGCCCCGGTCAGTTTTGTTGAGTATCCATATTCCGGTTATTACGTTGAGCGTTCAGGCTCCGTTCAGTTTAGTTGGGTATCCAGACTCCGGTTATTACGTTGAGCGTTCAGGCTCCGGTCATTTTTGTTGCGTATCCAGACTCCGGTTATTAAGTTGAGCGTTAGGCTCCGATCAATTTCGTTGAGTATCCAGACTCTGATTATTACGTTGAGCGTTCAGGATTCGATCAGTTTCGTTGAGTATCTTGACTCCAAATATTACGTTGAGCGTTCAGGCTCCGGTCAGTTTCATTGGGTATCCAGACTCCGGTGATTACGTTGATCGTTCAGGCTCCGGTCATTTTCGTTGAGTATCCATACTCCGGTCAATATGTTGAGTGATCAGGCTCCGGTCATTTTCGTTGAGTATCCAGACTCCGGTCATTACATTGAGCGTTCAGGATCCGGTCATTTTCGTTGAGTATCATAACTCCATTTATTACGTTGAGCGTTCAGGATCCGGTCAGTTTCGTTGAGTATCCAGACTCCAAATATTACGTTGAGCGTTCAGGCTCCGGTCAGTTTCGTTGGGTATCCAGACTCCGGCGATTACGTTATCGTTCAGGCTCCGGTCATTTTCGTTGACTATCCAGACTCAGGTTATTACGTTGAGCGTTCAGGCTCCGGTCAGTTTCGTTGGGTATCCAGACTCCGGTTATTATGTTGAGCGTTCAGGCTCCGGTAAGTTTCGTTGGGTATCCAGACTCCGGTTATTACGTTGAGCGTTCAGGCTCCGATCAGTTTCGTTGGGTATCCAGACTCTAGTTATTACGTTGAGCGTTCAGGCTCCGGTCATTTTCGTTGAGTATCCAGACTCCGATTATTAAGTTGAGTGTCAGGCTCCGATCATTTTCGTTGAGTATCCAGACTCCGATTATTATGTTGAGCGTTCAGGATTCGATCAGTTTCGTTGAGTATCTTGACTCCAAATATTACGTTGAGCGTTCAGGCTCTGGTCAGTTTCATTGGGTATCCAGACTCTGGTGATTACGTTGATCGTTCAGGCTCCGGTCATTTTCGTTGACTATCCAGACTCGGGTTATTACGTTAAGCGTTCAGGCTCTGGTCAGTTTCATTGAGTATCCAGATTCCGATTATTACGTTGAGCGTTCAGGCTCCGGTAAGTTTCATTGGGTATCCAAACTCCGGTTATTACGTTGAGCGTTCAGGATCCGGTCATTTTCGTTGCGTATCTAGACTCCGGTTATTAAGTTGAGCGTTAGGCTCCGATCATTTTCGTTGAGTATCCAGACTCTGATTATTACGTTGAGCGTTCAGGCTCCGGTTATTTTCGTTGAGTATCTTGACTCTGGTTATTACGTTGAGGGTTCAGACTCCGGTCATTTTCGTTGAGTATCTAGACTCTTGTCATTATGTTGAACGTTCAGGCTCCGGTCATTTTTGTTGAGTATCCATACTCAAGTCAATACGTTGAGCGATCAGGCTCCGGTCATTTTCGTTGAGTATCCAGACTCCGGTGATTACATTGAGCGTTCAGGATCCGGTCATTTTCGTTGAGTATCATAACTCCATTTATTACGTTGAGCGTTCAGGATCCGGTCAGTTTCGTTGAGTATCCAGACTCCAAATATTACGTTGAGCGTTCAGGCTCCGGCCAGTTTCATTGGGTATCCAGACTCCGGTGATTACGTTGATCGTTCAAGCTCCAGTCATTTTCATTGACTATCCAGACTCAGGTTATTACGTTGAGCGTTCAGGCTCCGGTCAGTTTCGTTGGGTATCCAGACTCCGGTTATTATGTTGAGCGTTCAGGCTCCGGTAAGTTTCGTTGGGTATCCAGACTCCGGTTATTACGTTGAGCGTTCAGGCTCCGGTCAGTTTCGTTGGGTATCCAGACTCTAGTTATTACGTTGAGCGTTCAGGCTCCGGTCATTTTCGTTGAGTATCCAGACTCCGGTTATTAAGTTGAGTGTCAGGCTCCGATCATTTTCGTTGAGTATCCAGACTCCGATTATTATGTTGAGCGTTTAGGATTCGATCAGTTTCGTTGAGTATCTTGACTCCAAATATTACGTTGAGCGTTCAGGCTCTGGTCAGTTTCATTGGGTATCCAGACTCCGGTGATTACGTTGATCGTTCAGGCTCCGATCATTTTCGTTGACTATCCAGACTCGGGTTATTACGTTAAGCGTTTAGGCTCCGGTCAGTTTTGTTGAGTATCCAAATTCCGATTATTACGTTGAGCGTTCAGGCTCCGGTCAGTTTCGTTGGGTATCCAGACTCCGGTTTTTATGTTGAGCATTCAGGCTCCAGTCATTTCCGTTGAGTATCCAGACTCCGGTTATTAAGTTGAGCGTCAGGCTCCGACCATTTTCGTTGAGTATCCAGACTCTGATTATTACGTTGAGCGTTCAGGCTCCGGTTATTTTCGTTGAGTATCCTGACTCCGGCTATTACGTTGAGGGTTCAGACTCCGTTTATTTTCGTTGAGTATCTAGACTCCTGTCATTACGTTGCATGTTCAGGCTCCGGTCATTTTCGTTGAGTATCCATACTCCGGTCAATACGTTGAGAGATCAGGCTCCGGTCATTTTCGTTGAGTATCCAGACTCCGGTCATTACATTGAGCGTTCAGGATCCGGTCATTTTCGTTGAGTATCATAACTCCATTTATTACGTTGAGCGTTCAGGATCCAGTCAGTTTCGCTGAGTATCCAGACTCCAAATATTACGTTGAGCGTTCAGGCTCCGGTCAGTTTCTTTGGGTATCCAGACTCCGGTGATTACGTTGATCATTCAGGCTCCGGTCATTTTCATTGACTATCCAGACTCGGGTTATTACGTTGAGCGTTCAGGCTCCGGTCAGTTTTGTTGAGTATCCAGATTCCGGTTATTACGTTGAGCGTTCAGGCTCTGGTCAGTTTCGTTGGGTATCAAGACTCCGGTTATTACGTTGAGCGTTCAGGCTCCGGTAAGTTTCGTTGGGTATCCAGACTCCGGTTATTACGTTGAGCGTTCAGGTTCTGGTCAGTTTCGTTGGGTATCCAGACTCTAGTTATTACGTTGAGCGTTTAGGCTCCGGTCATTTTCGTTGAGTATCCAGACTCCGGTTATTAAGTTGAGTGTCAGGCTCCGATCATTTTCGTTGAGTATCCAGACTCCGATTATTACGTTGAGCGTTCAAGATTCGATCAGTTTCGTTGAGTATCTTGACTCCAAATATTACGTTGATCGTTCAGGCTCCAGTCATTTTAGTTGACTATCCAGACTCGGGTTATTACGTTGAGCGTTCAGGCCCCGGTCAGTTTTGTTGAGTATCCATATTCCGGTTATTACGTTGAGCGTTCAGGCTCCGTTCAGTTTAGTTGGGTATCCAGACTCCGGTTATTACGTTGAGCGTTCAGGCTCCGGTCATTTTTGTTGCGTATCCAGACTCCGGTTATTAAGTTGAGCGTTAGGCTCCGATCAATTTCGTTGAGTATCCAGACTCTGATTATTACGTTGAGCGTTCAGGATTCGATCAGTTTCGTTGAGTATCTTGACTCCAAATATTACGTTGAGCGTTCAGTCTCCGGTCAGTTTCATTGGGTATCCAGACTCCGGTGATTACGTTGATCGTTCAGACTCCGGTCATTTTCGTTGAGTATCCATACTCCGGTCAATACGTTGAGTGATCAGGCTCCGGTCATTTTCGTTGAGTATCCAGACTCCGGTCATTACACTGAGCGTTCAGGATCCGGTCATTTTCGTTGAGTATCATAACTCCATTTATTACGTTGAGCGTTCAGGATCCGGTCAGTTTCGTTGAGTATCCAGACTCCAAATATTACGTTGAGCGTTCAGGCTCCGGTCAGTTTCGTTGGGTATCCAGACTCCGGCGATTACGTTATCGTTCAGGCTCCGGTCATTTTCGTTGACTATCCAGACTCAGGTTATTACGTTGAGCGTTCAGGCTCCGGTCAGTTTCGTTGGGTATCCAGACTCCGGTTATTATGTTGAGCGTTCAGGCTCCGGTAAGTTTCGTTGGGTATCCAGACTCCGGTTATTACGTTGAGCGTTCAGGCTCCGATCAGTTTCGTTGGGTATCCAGACTCTAGTTATTACGTTGAGCGTTCAGGCTCCGGTCATTTTCGTTGAGTATCCAGACTCCGATTATTAAGTTGAGTGTCAGGCTCTGATCATTTTCGTTGAGTATCCAGACTCCGATTATTATGTTGAGCGTTCAGGATTCGATCAGTTTCGTTGAGTATCTTGACTCCAAATATTACGTTGAGCGTTCAGGCTCTGGTCAGTTTCATTGGGTATCCAGACTCCGGTGATTACGTTGATCGTTCAGGCTCCGGTCATTTTCGTTGACTATCCAGACTCGGGTTATTACGTTAAGCGTTTAGGCTCCGGTCAGTTTCGTTGAGTATCCAGATTCCGATTATTACGTTGAGCGTTCAGGCTCCGGTCAGTTTCGTTGGGTATCTAGACTCCGGTTTTTATGTTGAGCGTTCAGGCTCCAGTCATTTTCGTTGAGTATCCAGACTCCGGTTATTAAGTTGAGCGTCAGGCTCCGACCATTTTCGTTGAGAATCCAGACTCTGATTATTACGTTGAGCGTTCAGGCTCCGGTTATTTTCGTTGAGTATCCTGACTCCGGCTATTACGTTGAGGGTTCAGACTCCGGTCATTTTCGTTGAGTATCTAGACTCCTGTCATTACGTTGCATGTTCAGGCTCCGGTCATTTTCGTTGAGTATCCATACTCCGGTCAATACGTTGAGAGATCAGGCTCCGGTCATTTTCGTTGAGTATCCAGACTCCGGTCATTACATTGAGCGTTCAGGATCCGGTCATTTTCGTTGAGTATCATAACTCCATTTATTACGTTGAGCGTTCAGGATCCAGTCAGTTTCGTTGAGTATCCAGACTCCAAATATTACGTTGAGCGTTCAGGCTCCGGTCAGTTTCTTTGGGTATCCAGACTCCGGTGATTACGTTGATCATTCAGGCTCCGGTCATTTTCGTTGACTATCCAGACTCGGGTTATTACGTTGAGCGTTCAGGCTCCGGTAAGTTTTGTTGAGTATCCAGATTCCGGTTATTACGTTGAGCGTTCAGGCTCCGGTCAGTTTCGTTGGGTATCCAGACTCCGGTTATTACGTTGAGCGTTCAGGCTCCGATAAGTTTTGTTGGGTATCCAGACTCCGGTTATTACGTTGAGCGTTCAGGTTCTGGTCAGTTTCGTTGGGTATCCAGACTCTAGTTATTACGTTGAGCGTTTAGGCTCCGGTCATTTTCGTTGAGTATCCAGACTCCGGTTATTAAGTTGAGTGTCAGGCTCCGATCATTTTCGTTGAGTATCCAGACTCCGATTATTACGTTGAGCGTTCAGGATTCGATCAGTTTTGTTGAGTATCTTGACTCCAAATATTACGTTGATCGTTCAGGCTCCAGTCATTTTAGTTGACTATCCAGACTCGGGTTATTACGTTGAGCGTTCAGGCCCCGGTCAGTTTTGTTGAGTATCCAGATTCCGGTTATTACGTTGAGCGTTCAGGCTCCGGTCAGTTTAGTTGGGTATCCAGACTCCGGTTATTACGTTGAGCGTTGAGGCTCCGGTCATTTTTGTTGCGTATCCAGACTCCGGTTATTAAGTTGAGCGTTAGGCTCCGATCAATTTCGTTGAGTATCCAGACTCTGATTATTACGTTGAGCGTTAAGGATTCGATCAGTTTCGTTGAGTATCTTGACTCCAAATATTACGTTGAGCGTTCAGGCTCCGGTCAGTTTCATTGGGTATCCTGACTCCGGTGATTACGTTGATCGTTTAGGCTCCGGTCATTTTCGTTGAGTATCCATACTCCGGTCAATATGTTGAGTGATCAGGCTCCGGTCATTTTCGTTGAGTATCCAGACTCCGGTCATTACATTGAGCGTTCAGGATCCGGTCATTTTCGTTGAGTATCATAACTCCATTTATTACGTTGAGCGTTCAGGATCCGGTCAGTTTCGTTGAGTATCCAGAATCCAAATATTACGTTGAGCGTTCAGGCTCCGGTCAGTTTCGTTGGGTATCCAGACTCCGGTGATTACGTTGATCGTTCAGGCTTCGGTTATTTTCGTTGACTATCCAGACTCGGGTTATTACGTTGAGCGTTCAGGCTCCGGTCAGTTTTATTGAGTATCCAGATTCCGGTTATTACGTTGAGCGTTCAGGCTCCGGTCAGTTTCGTTGGGTATCCAGACTCCGGTTATTACGTTGAGCGTTCAGGCTCCGGTAAGTTGCGTTGGGTATCCAGACTCCGGTTATTACGTTGAGCGTTCAGGCTCCGGTCAGTTTCGTTGGGTATCCAGACTCTAGTTATTACGTTGAGCGTTCAGACTCCGGTCATTTTCGTTGAGTATCCAGACTCCGGTTATTAAGTTGAGTGTCAGGCTCCGATCATTTTCGTTGAGTATCCAGACTCCGGTGATTACGTTGTTCGTTCAGGCTCCGGTCATTTTCGTTGACTATCCAGACTCGGGTTATTACGTTAAGCGTTCAGGCTCCAGTCAGTTTCGTTGAGTATCCAGATTCCGATTATTACTTTGAGCGTTCAGGCTCCGGTCAGTTTCGTTGGGTATCCAAACTCCGGTTATTACGTTGAGCGTTCAGGCTCTGGTCATTTTCATTGCGTATCTAGACTCCGGTTATTAAGTTGAGCGTTAGGCTCCGATAATTTTCGTTGAGTATCCAGACTCTGATTATTACGTTGAGCGTTCAGGCTCCGGTTATTTTCGTTGAGTATCTTGACTCTGGTTATTATGTTGAGGGTTCATACTCCGGTCATTTTCGTTGAGTATCTAGACTCCTGTCATTACGTTGAACGTTCAGGCTCCAGTCATTTTCGTTGAGTATCCATACTCCGGTCAATACGTTGAGCGATCAGGCTCTGGTCATTTTCGTTGAGTATCCAGACTCCGGTCATTACATTGAGCGTTCAGGATCCGGTCATTTTCGTTGAGTATCATAACTCCATTTATTACGTTGAGCGTTCAGGATCCGGTGAGTTTCGTTGAGTATCCAGACTCCAAATATTACGTTGAGCGTTCAGGCTCCGGCCAGTTTCGTTGGGTATCCAGACTCCGGTGATTACGTTGATCGTTCAGGCTCCGTTCATTTTCGTTGACTATCCAGACTCGGGTTATTACATTGAGCGTTCAGGCTCCGGTCAGTTTCGTTGAGTATCCAGATTCCGGGTATTACGTTGAGCGTTCAGGCTCTGGTCAGTTTCGTTGGGTATCCAGACTCCGGTTATTACGTTGAGCGTTCAGGCTCCGGTAAGTTTCGTTGGGTATCCAGACTCCGGTTATTACGTTGAGCGTTCAGGCTCCGATCAGTTTCGTTGGGTATCCAGACTCTAGTTATTACGTTGAGCGTTCAGGCTCCGGTCATTTTCGTTGAGTATCCAGACTCCGATTATTAAGTTGAGTGTCAGGCTCCGATCATTTTCGTTGAGTATCCAGACTCCGATTATTATGTTGAGCGTTCAGGATTCGATCAGTTTCATTGAGTATCTTGACTCCAAATATTACGTTGAGCGTTCAGGCTTTGGTCAGTTTCATTGGGTATCCAGACTCCGGTGATTACGTTGATCGTTCAGGCTCTGGTCATTTTCGTTGACTATCCAGACTCGGGTTATTACGTTAAGCGTTTAGGCTCCGGTCAGTTTCGTTGAGTATCCAGATTCCGATTATTACGTTGAGCGTTCAGGCTCCGGTCAGTTTCGTTGGGTATCTAGACTCCGGTTTTTATGTTGAGCGTTCAGGCTCCAGTCATTTTCGTTGAGTATCCAGACTCCGGTTATTAAGTTGAGCGTCAGGCTCCGACCATTTTCGTTGAGTATCCAGACTCTGATTATTACGTTGAGCGTTCAGGCTCCGGTTATTTTCGTTGAGTATCCTGACTCCGGCTATTACGTTGAGGGTTCAGACTCCGGTCATTTTCGTTGAGTATCTAGACTCCTGTCATTACGTTGCATGTTCAGGCTCCGGTCATTTTCGTTGAGTATCCATACTCCGGTCAATACGTTGAGAGATCAGGCTCCGGTCATTTTCGTTGAGTATCCAGACTCCGGTCATTACATTGAGCGTTCAGGATCCGGTCATTTTCGTTGAGTATCATAACTCCATTTATTACGTTGAGCGTTCAGGATCCAGTCAGTTTCGTTGAGTATCCAGACTCCAAATATTACGTTGAGCGTTCAGGCTCCGGTCAGTTTCTTTGGGTATCCAGACTCCGGTGATTACGTTGATCATTCAGGCTCCGGTCATTTTCGTTGACTATCCAGACTCGGGTTATTACGTTGAGCGTTCAGGCTCCGGTCAGTTTTGTTGAGTATCCAGATTCCGGTTATTACGTTGAGCGTTCAGGCTCCGGTCAGTTTCGTTGGGTATCCAGACTCCGGTTATTACGTTGAGCGTTCAGGCTCCGGTAAGTTTCGTTGGGCATCCAGACTCCGGTTATTACGTTGAGCGTTCAGGTTCTGGTCAGTTTCGTTGGGTATCCAGACTCTAGTTATTACGTTGAGCGTTTAGGCTCCGGTCATTTTCGTTGAGTATCCAGACTCCGGTTATTAAGTTGAGTGTCAGGCTCCGATCATTTTCGTTGAGTATCCAGACTCCGATTATTACGTTGAGCGTTCAGGATTCGATCAGTTTTGTTAAGTATCTTGACTCCAAATATTACGTTGATCGTTCAGGCTCCAGTCATTTTAGTTGACTATCCAGACTCGGGTTATTACGTTGAGCGTTCAGGCCCCGGTCAGTTTTGTTGAGTATCCAGATTCCGGTTATTACGTTGAGCGTTCAGGCTCCGGTCAGTTTAGTTGGGTATCCAGACTCCGGTTATTACGTTGAGCGTTCAGGCTCCGGTCATTTTTGTTGCGTATCCAGACTCCGGTTATTAAGTTGAGCGTTAGGCTCCGATCAATTTCGTTGAGTATCCAGACTCTGATTATTACGTTGAGCGTTCAGGATTCGATCAGTTTCGTTGAGTATCTTGACTCCAAATATTACGTTGAGCGTTCAGGCTCCGGTCAGTTTCATTGGGTATCCAGACTCCGGTGATTACGTTGATCGTTCAGGCTCCGGTCATTTTCGTTGAGTATCCATACTCCGGTCAATACGTTGAGAGATCAGGCTCCGGTCATTTTCGTTGAGTATCCAGACTCCGGTCATTACATTGAGCGTTCAGGATCCGGTCATTTTCGTTGAGTATCATAACTCAATTTATTACGTTGAGCATTCAGGATCCAGTCAGTTTCGTTGAGTATCCAGACTCCAAATATTACGTTGAGCGTTCAGGCTCCGGTCAGTTTCTTTGGGTATCCAGACTCCGGTGATTACGTTGATCATTCAGGCTCCGGTCATTTTCGTTGACTATCCAGACTCGGGTTATTACGTTGAGCGTTCAGGCTCCGGTCAGTTTTGTTGAGTATCCAGATTCCGGTTATTACGTTGAGCGTTCAGGCTCCGGTCAGTTTCGTTGGGTATCCAGACTCCGGTTATTACGTTGAGCGTTCAGGCTCCGGTAAGTTTCGTTGGGTATCCAGACTCCGGTTATTACGTTGAGCGTTCAGGTTCTGGTCAGTTTCGTTGGGTATCCAGACTTTAGTTATTACGTTGAGCGTTTAGGCTCCGGTCATTTTCGTTGAGTATCCAGACTCCGGTTATTAAGTTGAGTGTCAGGCTCCGATCATTTTCGATGAGTATCCAGACTCCGATTATTACGTTGAGCGTTCAGGATTCGATCAGTTTTGTTGAGTATCTTGACTCCAAATATTACGTTGATCGTTCAGGCTCCAGTCATTTTAGTTGACTATCCAGACTCGGGTTATTACGTTGAGCGTTCAGGCCCCGGTCAGTTTTGTTGAGTATCCAGATTCCGGTTATTACGTTGAGCGTTCAGGCTCCGGTCAGTTTAGTTGGGTATCCAGACTCCGGTTATTACGTTGAGCGTTCAGGCTCCGGTCATTTTTGTTGTGTATCCAGACTCCGGTTATTAAGTTGAGCGTTAGGCTCCGATCAATTTCGTTGAGTATCCAGACTCTGATTATTACGTTGAGCATTCAGGATTCGATCAGTTTCGTTGAGTATCTTGACTCCAAATATTACGTTGAGCGTTCAGGCTCCGGTCAGTTTCATTGGGTATCCAGACTCCGGTGATTACGTTGATCGTTCAGGCTCCGGTCATTTTCGTTGAGTATCCATACTCCGGTCAATACGTTGAGTGATCAGGCTCCGGTCATTTTCGTTGAGTATCCAGACTCCGGTCATTACATTGAGCGTTCAGGATCCGGTCATTTTCGTTGAGTATCATAACTCCATTTATTACGTTGAGCGTTCAGGATCCGGTCAGTTTCGTTGAGTATCCAGACTCCAAATATTACGTTGAGCGTTCAGGCTCCGGTCAGTTTCGTTGGGTATCCAGACTCCGGTGATTACGTTGATCGTTCAGGCTCCGGTCATTTTCGTTGACTATCCAGACTCGGGTTATTACGTTGAGCGTTCAGGCTCCGGTCAGTTTTGTTGAGTATCCAGATTCCGGTTATTACGTTGAGCGTTCAGGCTCCGGTCAGTTTCGTTGGGTATCCAGACTCCGGTTATTACGTTGAGCGTTCAGGCTCCGGTAAGTTGCGTTGGGTATCCAGACTCCGGTTATTACGTTGAGCGTTCAGGCTCCGGTCAGTTTCGTTGGGTATCCAGACTCTAGTTATTACGTTGAGCGTTCAGACTCCGGTCATTTTCGTTGAGTATCCAGACTCCGGTTATTAAGTTGAGTGTCAGGCTCCGATCATTTTCGTTGAGTATCCAGACTCCGGTGATTACGTTGTTCGTTCAGGCTCCGGTCATTTTCGTTGACTATCCAGACTCGGGTTATTACGTTAAGCGTTCAGGCTCAAGTCAGTTTCGTTGAGTATCCAGATTCCGATTATTACTTTGAGCGTTCAGGCTCCGGTCAGTTTCGTTGGGTATCCAAACTCCGGTTATTACGTTGAGCGTTCAGGCTCTGGTCATTTTCATTGCGTATCCAGACTCCGGTTATTAAGTTGAGCGTTAGGCTCCGATAATTTTCGTTGAGTATCCAGACTCTGATTATTACGTTGAGCGTTCAGGCTCCGGTTATTTTCGTTGAGTATCTTGACTCTGGTTATTATGTTGAGGGTTCATACTCCGGTCATTTTCGTTGAGTATCTAGACTCCTGTCATTACGTTGAACGTTCAGGCTCCAGTCATTTTCGTTGAGTATCCATACTCCGGTCAATACGTTGAGCGATCAGGCTCTGGTCATTTTCGTTGAGTATCCAGACTCCGGTCATTACATTGAGCGTTCAGGATCCGGTCATTTTCGTTGAGTATCATAACTCCATTTATTACGTTGAGCGTTCAGGATCCGGTGAGTTTCGTTGAGTATCCAGACTCCAAATATTACGTTGAGCGTTCAGGCTCCGGCCAGTTTCGTTGGGTATCCAGACTCCGGTGATTACGTTGATCGTTCAGGCTCCGTTCATTTTTGTTGACTATCCAGACTCGGGTTATTACGTTGAGCGTTCAGGCTCCGGTCAGTTTCGTTGAGTATCCAGATTCCGGTTATTACGTTGAGCGTTCAGGCTCTGGTCAGTTTCGTTGGGTATCCAGACTCCGGTTATTACGTTGAGCGTTCAGGCTCCGGTAAGTTTCGTTGGGTATCCAGACTCCGGTTATTACGTTGAGCGTTCAGGCTCCGATCAGTTTCGTTGGGTATCCAGACTCTAGTTATTACGTTGAGCGTTCAGGCTCCGGTCATTTTCGTTGAGTATCCAGACTTCGATTATTAAGTTGAGTGTCAGGCTCCGATCATTTTCGTTGAGTATCCAGAATCCGATTATTATGTTGAGCGTTCAGGATTCGATCAGTTTCATTGAGTATCTTGACTCCAAATATTACGTTGAGCGTTCAGGCTCTGGTCAGTTTCATTGGGTATCCAGACTCCGGTGATTACGTTGATCGTTCAGGCTCCGGTCATTTTCGTTGACTATCCAGACTCGGTTTATTACGTTAAGCGTTTAGGCTCCGGTCAGTTTCGTTGAGTATCCAGATTCCGATTATTACGTTGAGCGTTCAGGCTCCGGTCAGTTTCGTTGGGTATCTAGACTCCGGTTTTTATGTTGAGCGTTCAGGCTCCAGTCATTTTCGTTGAGTATCCAGACTCCGGTTATTAAGTTGAGCGTCAGGCTCCGACCATTTTCGTTGAGTATCCAGACTCTGATTATTACGTTGAGCGTTCAGGCTCCGGTTATTTTCGTTGAGTATCCTGACTCCGGCTATTATGTTGAGGGTTCAGACTCCGGTCATTTTCGTTGAGTATCTAGACTCCTGTCATTACGTTGCATGTTCAGGCTCCGGTCATTTTCGTTGAGTATCCATACTCCGGTCAATACGTTGAGAGATCAGGCTCCGGTCATTTTCGTTGAGTATCCAGACTCCGGTCATTACATTGAGCGTTCAGGATCCGGTCATTTTCGTTGAGTATCATAACTCCATTTATTACGTTGAGCGTTCAGGATCCAGTCAGTTTCGTTGAGTATCCAGACTCCAAATATTACGTTGAGCGTTCAGGCTCCGGTCAGTTTCTTTGGGTATCCAGACTCCGGTGATTACGTTGATCATTCAGGCTCCGGTCATTTTCGTTGACTATCCAGACTCGGGTTATTACGTTGAGCGTTCAGGCTCCGGTCAGTTTTGTTGAGTATCCAGATTCCGGTTATTACGTTGAGCGTTCAGGCTCCGGTCAGTTTCGTTGGGTATCCAGACTCCGGTTATTACGTTGAGCGTTCAGGCTCCGGTAAGTTTCGTTGGGTATCCAGACTCCGGTTATTACGTTGAGCGTTCAGGTTCTGGTCAGTTTCGTTGGGTATCCAGACTCTAGTTATTACGTTGAGCGTTTAGGCTCCGGTCATTTTCGTTGAGTATCCAGACTCCGGTTATTAAGTTGAGTGTCAGGCTCCGATCATTTTCGTTGAGTATCCAGACTCCGATTATTACGTTGAGCGTTCAGGATTCGATCAGTTTTGTTGAGTATCTTGACTCCAAATATTACGTTGATCGTTCAGGCTCCAGTCATTTTAGTTGACTATCCAGACTCGGGTTATTACGTTGAGCGTTCAGGCCCCTGTCAGTTTTGTTGAGTATCCAGATTCCGGTTATTACGTTGAGCGTTCAGGCTCCGGTCAGTTTAGTTGGGTATCCAGACTCCGGTTATTACGTTGAGCGTTCAGGCTCCGGTCATTTTTGTTGCGTATCCAGACTCCGGTTATTATGTTGAGCGTTAGGCTCCGATCAATTTCGTTGAGTATCCAGACTCTGATTATTACGTTGAGCGTTCAGGATTCGATTAGTTTCGTTGAGTATCTTGACTCCAAATATTACGTTGAGCGTTCAGGCTCCGGTCAGTTTCATTGGGTATCCAGACTCCGGTGATTACGTTGATCGTTCAGGCTCCGGTCATTTTCGTTGAGTATCCATACTCCGGTCAATACGTTGAGTGATCAGGCTCCGGTCATTTTCGTTGAGTATCCAGACTCCAGTCATTACATTGAGCGTTCAGGATCCGGTCATTTTCGTTGAGTATCATAACTCCATTTATTACGTTGAGCGTTCAGGATCCGGTCAGTTTCGTTGAGTATCCAGACTCCAAATATTACGTTGAGCGTTCAGGCTCCGGTCAGTTTCGTTGGGTATCCAGACTCCGGTGATTACGTTGATCGTTCAGGCTCCGGTCATTTTCGTTGACTATCCAGACTCGGGTTATTACGTTGAGCGTTCAGGCTCCGGTCAGTTTTGTTGAGTATCCAGATTCCAGTTATTACGTTGAGCGTTCAGGCTCCGGTCAGTTTCGTTGGGTATCCAGACTCCGGTTATTACGTTGAGCGTTCAGGCTCCGGTAAGTTGCGTTGGGTATCCAGACTCCGGTTATTACGTTGAGCGTTCAGGCTCCGGTCAGTTTCGTTGGGTATCCAGACTCTAGTTATTACTTTGAGCGTTCAGACTCCGGTCATTTTCGTTGAGTATCCAGACTCCGGTTATTAAGTTGAGTGTCAGGCTCCGATCATTTTCGTTGAGTATCCAGACTCCGGTGATTACGTTGTTCGTTCAGGCTCCGGTCATTTTCGTTGACTATCCAGACTCGGGTTATTACGTTAAGCGTTCAGGCTCAAGTCAGTTTCGTTGAGTATCCAGATTCCGATTATTACTTTGAGCGTTCAGGCTCCGGTCAGTTTCGTTGGGTATCCAAACTCCGGTTATTACGTTGAGCGTTCAGGCTCTGGTCATTTTCATTGCGTATCCAGACTCCGGTTATTAAGTTGAGCGTTAGGCTCCGATAATTTTCGTTGAGTATCCAGACTCTGATTATTACGTTGAGCGTTCAGGCTCCGGTTATTTTCGTTGAGTATCTTGACTCCGGTTATTATGTTGAGGGATCATACTCCGGTCATTTTCGTTGAGTATCTAGACTCCTGTCATTACGTTGAACGTTCAGGCTCCAGTCATTTTCGTTGAGTATCCATACTCCGGTCAATACGTTGAGCGATCAGGCTCTGGTCATTTTCGTTGAGTATCCAGACTCCGGTCATTACATTGAGCGTTCAGGATCCGATCATTTTCGTTGAGTATCATAACTCCATTTATTACGTTGAGCGTTCAGGATCCGGTGAGTTTCGTTGAGTATCCAGACTCCAAATATTATGTTGAGCGTTCAGGCTCCGGCCAGTTTCGTTGGGTATCCAGACTCCGGTGATTACGTTGATCGTTCAGGCTCCGTTCATTTTCGTTGACTATCCAGACTCGGGTTATTACGTTGAGCGTTCAGGCTCCGGTCAGTTTTGTTGAGTATCCAGATTCTGGTTATTACGTTGAGCGTTCAGGCTCTGGTCAGTTTCGTTGGGTATCCAGACTCCGGTTATTACGTTGAGCGTTCAGGCTCCGGTAAGTTTCGTTGGGTATCCAGACTCCGGTTATTACGTTGAGCGTTCAGGCTCCGGTCAGTTTCGTTGGGTATCCAGACTCTAGTTATTACGTTGAGCGTTCAGGCTCCGGTCATTTTCGTTGAGTATCCAGACTCCGTGTTGCACCCTAAAATTTGCTCAACCTTATTCACTTGGTTTATGTTTCAATATCATTAGCAGTTGCATATAGAGTCATGTACATAGCCTAACCATCTGCATAGCATAAGCATAGCAAGTCATCCAATAGGGGACCAATCATTATTCTCATCTCTAGAGGCCTATCAAGAGGTTATTATCCTGATTCAATCTCATTCAAGTCATCAGAAAAGAATTTGGAAGCTATCAAGTCAATGGATCAAGCAGCTCATCTATCTCCTAACTGAGGGTATCTGGGGATCAATAAGTAAGTTGTGGGCTGTGAATGGAGCATGGGGAGTATCTGGGCATCATGGGAGACTTAGAAAGTCATTTGGAGAAGGAGACAAGGCATTGATATGATCACAAGTATTGCAGTTGAAGACAGTCAACTAGGGTTTCATCTGGGTCAACCCTGGGCCAACTCTAGGTCAATTGACTGATTGAAAGGAATTAAGGTCTATTGGAGAGATGTGGGGTTCATCATTTGACACATGGATAAGGATATGGTGATATGCCAAGAAGTATTCAAGATAAATCAAGGAGAAGAGGAGTTTCTAAATTAGGGTTTCTGTGTAAAATCCCCTAATTTAGGTCAAATTTCCAAGAAGGATAAGTCAAAATGCAAGCTTCAAATGGATCCTTGGCCAACATGAAACTTGTAGAGGATCCCAAGACCTTTAATTTTAGTGGTGGAAGACATCAAGGAGATTTATAGAACTCAAGTTATGGTCCTTGCAAGTTACAGGTCATCTGAGGTATCTGAAATTTTGTCTGTGAAAATGACTTGACTTCCAAGCAATTTTTACTCCTCAAGGAGATTTCAAATGAATTTCTGGTAAACATAAGAGTTGTTCCTCATTGTCTTAGCTTTCTATAATGGTATAGTATGCCTTCATATGATTTGTGGAACTCTACTTATGGTCTTGGAAAGCAAAGGGTATTTTGGTCATTTGAGAATTACAGGTCATTTCAACCTATGCCCAAAACTCATACAAGGAAGCTTCAAATGGAAAACTTCACAACATCAAACTTGTTCCAAATGACATTTTGAGTCTAGGAAAGTGACCATGAGAGATTAGAAAGATTCATAGCACAAGGTTTCAAAATTGTTGGATTTAATGAATAAAAATGACCTAAAAAATGAGATTTTTCATATTTTGGCCAAATGAGGTGAAATTATAGGTCATTTTGAATGGAAAAATCATTTTGAGAACATTTTCTAAAGTAGAATTTTGAGCTTGGTTCACATTTTGGGAGTTATTCATGGTTACTTGTAATGGAAGATACATAAGCCAAATCCAAAGGAAAAAGTGCAAGGGAAGTTTCTCCAAGCTTCTAGGAGGTTCTAACCTCACCTATATATTGATATGAGTAACTTCATGCCATGGTTGGTGATCACATTTACTCAAAACCACAAGTCATACACTTTCTCTCATTTTGCAAAATCAATCCAAACTCTCTCAAATTCTCATCAATTTGCATCATTCTTGATCTGTTCTTCATCATCATCATCCAAGGACCAGAATTCACGCATTCATTTGGTAAATTGAAGGAGGATTCGTGCCATTCATCATCATCATTCAAAGTGCAAGAATCTTGGAATTACAAGATCCAAGAGGTTTGAGTCAAATTCATTGCATACAGAAGTCAAGTACAAGTTCCCTGATCCATTTCCAATCATTACAAGCATCTGATCAGAGCATTACCTAGCTGTTTTCTTCAGTTTACACCAGGTATGTTTCTACTTCGAATTGCATGTTTAGGTTAGAATTATTAGGTTTTGCTAGCATAGGAAGGTTAAGGTAGGATAGAGGACTGAATGTGATGAATTAGGAGAGTTTTCATGGAGTTTGCCATAGGTGCACCATAACTGTTAGGGCTTGTAACTCATGATTTAATGCGCGAAAATCTTGATGGAATATCATGTTGTGATCAGCATGAGGTGTAGATGAGTTTAGGATAAGAAGTGGTGAGGTTTGGAGCGAGTGATGACAGGTGTTAATGGTTGGATTCCATCTGCTATACCTATCGGGTTCCATTATTGCTTGAGTTTTAGGAGGAGTATTGGTTATGGTTGTGTAGAGGGAGGAATTTAGAGAAACTTTGCTCTTGGAGTCGAGGGAATTCATGGTGAAATGAGAGAGAACAGAGCACTTGAAGATGCAAGCATGGTTAGGGTTTTCATGGTTTAGGGTTTGCTGGAGGTTGAAGATAACCCCTGGACCACACGATCTTGAGATTGACCTTGACTTGGCTCCTCATCCAACGGCCGTGGTTTAAAAGGAAAACGGAGGGAGAATTTAAACTATGAAACGCCCCGTTTCATTAAGTCTTTCTGACTGGGCTCAAATGTTGCTTGCTAATAACACCCCCTCAAACCAAGCCCAATCCCAATTCAACTGAAAACCTTGCTATTGGCACCGTTCAGAGTTTTTATTTTTTTATTATGTTTTCTGTTTGCATTGGGCCCAGACGCGCTTGCTATGCGCGCCCCCCAGTCTGGGCCCATCTCTTAATTTCAACTGATTTTCACTACTTTCTGCACCCCCTTTCATTTAATTCATTTCATTTTATTTCAAAAAAAATATTAATTGTTTAAAAAATCATAATAAATCAAAAAATGCATATTTTCCATTGGTTCTTTTTGCATTATTTTCTTAATTTGGTCAAGAAAATTATCATCCAAAAAAATTAATAATTCATTTCATTTTCTTATTTTTGGCATATTTTACTTTTAATTAGGTGTAAATAATATTTTGTTTAGTACATGAATTTGTTAATTTTTGTTCTAATAGTTGCTTTAATATTTTCCACCCATTCTTTTTAGGTTGATTAGTAGATAAGATTAGCTTGTGTATACAATTTATTTCCCTTTTTTAGGAATTAATTTTAGGTGTTTAGTTTAGGTGTGAATAACATGAACAAAGTTAGGGTTTTAAGTGATGACTTAGGAGAATTGAATCATTTCCCTTAGGATTTAGAAATTGAAAGTTTGGGGTATGGGACTATAGGGACTATGGATAGTTATTAGATCCCCTTAGAAAAAATCAGGATTCCCCTACTGCTATTAATATACTGTCTATCTTTGATTGATTGGTGTGGTGTGCCCTATGGGGATTATTGTTTGTCTGTATGGGTATTGGGATTGCCTGGGAATTGGGGGAGCTGAAGACTTGAGAAGATGAAGACCATTGGAGATCCAGAGACTGAAGACCAACTTCCAGAGTTGATGAAGAGATTCCTGCTAGCAGCTGTTGAGGAGATTAGGGTTTAGGAGCTAGGCAGAGCTCTAGATTAGAAAGCTTGATTCTCAAACATGGAGGGCCTTGACTGCCTCCATTCCTCTCTGTGATGCAGAGTCTCTAAGACACTCACCCCCTTCCTTTGGAAGGCTTGGTGCTACTGTCTAAGGGATAGAACTCGTGAGAGAAAATATCTTATGTGTTAGTAGCAGTTGGTTTGCCACCCTTGGTAGTCAACTAATTGCTTAACACCCAATTCACTCTTGTGATTGATCCCTCATCCTGGAGGTTTGAGACTTGAAGAAAAGCCATTGTAGACTGAAGGTTGCTGACAAAGACCTTGCTTGAAGACTGTGGAGATGGAGATTGATGCTTGCTGAAGCTTGAAGATAGGTGTTGATGCAGAGCTGCTGTGGCTGTTTACTTTTCTGCTGTATTTCATTTCTGATGTATTGATTGGTTTTCTGGACTGTATTGTTTGCTGTTTACCCTATTGGGTTGAAGGTGAATCCTATTCACTTTTGCCTATTGTTTTCCAGGTTCGAGGTTGAGTGGGACTCCCTTGCCTCGCTTGTATTGCTGCATTCATGCATTTTACTGTTTTCCTGTATATATCTGATATTGTTTCTGTTTCTGCCAATTCCCTTAGTATCTCTGTTTCTCTCTGCACCAGAGAGGAGCATGATAGACTCTAGGTCTTAACCCATGCATGATAACATTAGGTTAGTTTGATTCCCTTCGCAACCGTAGGGTAGAGTTCTGTCTCTTCTTCCTCAAAACAAACAGAAAAATACAATAAAATTTCAAACACAATAAAAGATACTTCTTCCGTAAAAGAATGTGAACTCATCAAGACGTCATTTTTGTCCGCTTGGACTGCTAATCAGAAAAACCTTTTTCAGAAGGAATAAAATCAACCAAGACAGACTTGTGTCGTACATGGCCCGAACTACGTTTGCTCTGATCTTTCATGCTGTATGAAAGTACGTAGGCATAGGATGCGATATCCTAGCGATCAACCTTCCCCTCCTTTCCCGTAGGTAGGCGAACTACGTTGACTCTGATTTCTCGTTCCCGACGGGAATACGTAGGCATAAAGTGCGATACTTTGCCGAGTCATTTTATTTTCATTTTATTTTCTTTTAACCCTTAACCCTTAGAGTAGATAGAATAACAATCCATACCCGAAAACAAGTGTGGATCCCGTCGAGTACGACGGACGTGAGGGGTGCTAATACCTTCCCCTTGCGTAACCGACTCCCGAATCCAGGTTTTGGTTGCGATGACCATACCTTTCCCGTGTTGTGCGAGGTTTATTCTGAGCGTTTCCTTTCCCTCCCGTGGGATAAATAACGCACGGTGGCGACTCTTCTGTTCAGCCGGCGCCGATTTTCGCAGTAGCGACAGCTGGCGACTCTGCTGGGGACCCAATGTCCCCTGGCTGCTAAGGACTGCGATAGTTCTTATGCATTTGGGATCCAACGTCCCTTAAGAGAGTCAATCCTAACGCTTGTTTTCCCGTCGAGGATTTTGTATGGATGTATATTTCTGACCTTTATTTTCAGCATTATATATTGATTATTATTGCTATATTGGGGGTGTGACGGGTGTTCTGATATTGAGTGAGAAGCCGGACCTGGGCCTAAGCGCACCTTAGACTTAGAGTAGAGATTAGTGGGCGCGCACGTGCTTTGCATGTCCTAGTGTCCCGCGAAATCTACACTCAGACGAGGTTCTTCTGGTTGGCCTCTTGTCCTGCCCTTTGGGTGGCTCGGGTTGCTGGTTAGTTGGATTGTCGACTCTGGGGACCGATCATTTGGAAGTTGGCTAAGTGAGGCCTCTTCAGGATTTGATGATGCCACTCCTTCTGGGAATCGTATCATCAACCCTGAAAGTCTGTGACGCCGACGACCGCATAGGATGCCATACCTTTGTCAGTTACTAGGACATCTACCCGTGAGAGGGTTTGGGGTTATGCAGGTAACTAGACCTTCAGATACCGGTTATTTCTGGATCAGAGATCCTGGGTATTTATGGAGAGTTATGAGGTCTGTCAGAGACCATTTGGAGATGTGTTATGAGGTCAGTCAGAGACCATTTGGAGATGTGTTATGAGGTCTATCAGAGACCAGTTGGAGGGTTCTAAGGTCTGTCAGAGACCTATTGGAGTTATGATTTGAGGTCTATCAGAGACCAGTCAGAGTTATGCTGTGGGTCTGTTAGAGACCATTGTTGGAGCTTTGTCTTAGGTCTATCTGACACCAGGGTGTGAGGACTTCTAGAGAGTCTATCTGAGACTTCTTGATATGGTTCAGGCTATTCAGCTATGACATTTGGTCCCTGTTGCATGTCACTTGCATTGCATTGTTTGCATACTCATCATCATTGCATCCTACTAACGTGTGTCTGTGCTGCAGGTGCATTTGCATTCCCCCGGTTCTAGTGTCTAGACTTCTGAGTATTGATCATGGCTGGTTTGAGGATGACCGTTGCGTATAAGCTACCTATCCCCGATATTACTCCACTCCTGGGTCTGATTTCTCTTGCAGATGAGGATGTCCGTAGAAGCTTCAGGCAGAGTTACGGACGACTGTTGAGTTTAGTTCGCAGGTCTACTGATGATGAATTGAATGGGCTGTACACCTTAATGCAATTCTATGACCCGACTTTGAGATGTTTCACGTTTGCGGACTTTATCTTGGGGCCTACCATGGAGGAGTACGTAGAGTTTACTGAGCTGCCAGTTCAGAATGCAGTTCCTTTTATTCACTCAGCCGCTGAGCCCAAGTTGGAGGATTTAGCCAAGGCCCTGCACATGAATCCTTCTGAGTTGTTGATGACTGCGTGGTGAGGGGTTCCGGGTTTTTCTCTTCAGTTTCTGGTTGGTAAGGCTCAAGAGTACGCCAAGAATGGGTGTTGGGTGGTCTTCAACGCTATTTTGGCCCTCTGCATTTATGGGATAGTGCTGTTCCTAACTTCCCAAACTTCGTGGATATGGATGCATTTCATCTATTTGCTGCTGGTAACCCAGTACCATCGCTGATCGGGGATTTTTACCATTCGATGCACTACAGGAATGAAAACAGGAGAGGCAAGAACGTCTCTTGTTGCGTACCTTTGTTGTATATGTGGTTCAAGAGCCATTTTCCCTCGAGGGGACCTTTCGTGGATAATGCAATCACGCCCGACTAGCCAGAGCATATGATGAGGTTAACTTCTGAAGACATTGAATGGTTTGATAGAGATCTGCTGGGATCCGAGCTTATCTTCAGTTGTTCTGGGTACCCTAATGTCCCGCTGATAGGAAGGAAAGGGTGTATCAACTACAACCCATCTCTGTTGGTCCGTCAGTTCGGATATGCACTGAAGAACCCACCAAAGGAGGAAGAAGTACAGGAATCTCTGTACTTCACCGGTGATTTGGAAGGGGAGTTACTAGCCAAGCTGCAGCATGCCTGGACGCGTATTAACCGAAGAGGGAAGCCGTTGTTAGGGAAGAATGACTGTCAGGCCTACGCACCTTACAGAGTTTGGATCCAGGAGAGAGCAAGTCAGTTGCGGATGCCATTTCCAGATGCACCAGCCCTTGTTCCTATTCCGGTAGCAGAGCCAACTACTGTTTCTCGGGAAGCCTACGAACAAGTTGTGAAAGAAAAAGAAGCCTTGATGAAGATCAACGAAGGGTTAGAACAGGAGCTAGCCCAGATACGCAGTGAGAAAAACAAGGTCGTGCATGCTTTCCAACAGCAGATTGAGCTAATGAACAGACTAGGGGCTGAGTTGGCTGAGGAGAGGAAGAAGCGCGAACGTCTGGGGCAAGAGTTCAGAAGCTCCCATGACATGCTGGAATCTAAAAAGAAAGCGCTCGACGCAGCTCACCGAGAGATCTCTTCTTGCAATAAGACTTGGAATGCTACGCTCACCAACAATAAGAAGAGGGAGGATAAGTTGAAGCAGCAAATTTCCGACCTCGAAGAGCAGTTGAAGTCCAGCATCAAGAAGTGTGAAGAAGAAGTGATGACCTGGTATAGTCTCCAAAATGCACTAAACAAGGCCATCAAAGGCAGAGATGAAGCTGTGTCTCAGAAGCGTAAACTAGAGGATCGCTTCGGAGAGGGGGCATGGGAGGAAACTGCTGAAGACGTGCGACGTGTTCTCAAGAGAAGAAACCAACTTGTCGAAGGGCTGCTTACCCAACCAGGTCATCCGGAGACCAAGAAGTTGCTAGAAGAATACCAGACTTATGGGAGTGTTTGATCATTTCATGTAGTAACTTATATGCTTTGTTTGCATAGTGCTGACCATCACCAGGATTGTTGGTTGAGGTCATGCCTTCTTATTGTACTCTCAGTGATATTGTATTCCGGGCCTATTGGTTTCTCTGCAATATATGAGGCTTTCTGTGATTCAACTCTGGTCTTTGTATTGCTAGCACTGTCATTGCACCGACACCTTCACACTAGAATCGGGGAATGAATTTCCCTAATGCACAGACACACATTGCATTGCATTCATATTCATATTGCATTACCGGTAATCTTTGGATGGTGTCTTATTTCCCGCTCTGTACCAGGTACTTTCCAGGATTGCAGATCAGCACCCACACCGCTATTCCACTCGCTCCAACTGTCGAAGAATCATGGATCAAATGTAGAACGAGATGCAAGATGTGCGCGAGAAGCTAGCTCTCTTTATGCAGACCATGGAAGCTATTGCAAAAGGTCAGGAGAATTTGCAAGCCATGGTGCAGCCTCTGTTGGTCAGAAACGCCGGTCACGGTAACGAGGATCATCAGTCTGTGCGAGTCGATACTGTTCAGGGAGATGGCACTCCCACGCCAGTGGCTCCACCTGTAGTTAATATACCTACTGCTAATGTCAACAACGCTACCGCTGCTGGGAATGGTAACGTCGGAGTTGGGAACGAGACTGCTGTCCATAACGTCGGGCTTGGTGATGTCAACTTGGGTGATAATATGGGAGGCAATGGCTTCGGCCATGCTGGATTCGGGTTCAACGATCAGGGATTCGATAACGCTGGGAAGTATGGTTTCAATGCTCAAGGCTTTGGGCAAGATGGTTATGGTGTGGCCAATCAGGGTTACGGAGGTTTCGGAAATGGAAACGGCGCTGGGTTAATGGCTTTTGGGCCTGCTGGAGGTGTTCAGGGATACGACAACAGAGGCCGAGGCCCGGTGATGAATCAGATTAGAGCTGGCCGCAATAATGAATATGATGGGTATGGAGCTGGGAATGGTATGTGGCAAGAAGATCAGCAGGAGGACGCTTTCTCCGGCGGAGGCTTTGAAGGGCCGATGGATAACTCCCAGAAGATCAGAATGCTAGAAGAGCAGATGAGGGGGGTCCTGAACCAAAGTGTTGTGGGCTTAGACATGGCAACAATGGGTCTGGTACCTGGCTTGAGGGTGCCAATAAAATTCAAAGCTCCTACGTTTGATAAGTATAAATGGGACGCCTATCCGAAAGTGCATGTGCGGGCTTATTACAGAAAGATGTCTGCTTACTCAACTGATGAAAGAATGCTAATGCATTTCTTTCAGGATAGTTTGTCAGGCCCTTCCCTAGAGTGGTATATGGGATTGGATCCAACTAATATCAAGACCTGGAAGCAATTGGCAGAGGCATTTGTAGCTCACTACAAGTATAACAGCGACTTGGCGCCCAATCGGGTCCAGTTGACAGGGCTGTCTCAGAAGAAGGGTGAGAGCTTTAAAGAGTACGCGCAAAGGTGGCGCGATATGGCTGCCAGGGTCCGTCCTCCTTTAGAAGACAAGGAAATGAATGACATGTTCATCGGCACGTTCACAGGCATGTTTTATGATAAGTTATTTCACACATCTTTGGCTAGTTTCTCAGATTTGATTCTGATGGGAGAAAAGATTGAAAACAACATTAAGCAAGGCAGGTTCCAGGCTGAGGAATCCACTGCATCTGGCAGTAATAGAAAGGCTTTTGGTGGGCGCCGTCAGGGCGAGGCAAGCGCAGTATTTGGAGGCCGAGGCCGAGGCCGAGGCAGGGGACGAAACCAATATCATCAGCCGCAGCAGGTGACGAGTGTTACTATTCCATATCAACAACAACCGTTTCAGCAACAGCCAGTGCAACAACAACAGCAGCAGCAGCAGCAGCCACATCAGGGGGCACAACAGGCTCAGCGAAGATTCCAGGGTGGTAAACCAAGAAGAGTGTTTGAGAAGCCTCCCTCAACGTATGCTGATTTGTTGCAGACATTGTTGGGTTTGAACCTGGTAGAGAAGAGAACTCTGGCACCGATAACGGGAACTCCCCCGTATGGTTATGATGCAAGCAGGCACTGTGAGTTTCACTCTGGGGCTCCGGGCCACGATGTAGAGGGTTGCCATGCTTTTAAGCATGTTGTGCAGGATCTTTTGGACAATAAGGCTATCAATTTCGGAACGGCAGGTCCGAATATAGTGCAGAAACCCATGCCTAATCATGGGGCAAACGCCATTCTGACTGAGGAAGGGTTGAATCTGATTATGAATGTCGACGATTTAAAGACGCCGCTGAACGAGATAAAAAGCAGATTATTGCAAGGGGGTGTTTATCCAGGATGTGACGAGTATTGCTTAGAATGCTGGACCCTAGCTGGGGGGTGTGATGGTTTGAAGAAAGGCATCCAGGCTTTAATTGACGGAGGCACATTGCAGTTTGACCGAGCAGCAACTGAAGAGCCTGCAGGGGCAGTAGCAGATGATCAGAGCGATGTGGCCACTGTAACGATTCCTTGGCAGACAATCACTATTGCAGCACCGGTCCAGCGACCACCGATCACCATAACTAAGGCCGGACCGATCCCGTACGAGAATACAAAAGCAGTCCCATGGTCATATGGGTTGGAGGTGTATTGTGACGGGATAAAGATTGATGTTAATAAACAGCCAGCCGAGACTGTAGAGAATGTGGTTGGTTCAGGAGGTATGACAAGGAGTGGTAGGATCTTTATATCACCTGAAGTGGAGGCCGAAAGACTAGCGAAAGGAAAAGGGAAGATGGTTGAGAATGTCCCAGTGCAAGCAAGCGAAAAAGAAGCGGCATTGAAAGACGTAGAAGAGTTCATGCGCTTGATTCGAAAAAGTGATTATAAGATTGTGGAGCATCTGCAACAGACGCCCTCCAAGATATCTATCCTGCCGTTGCTGCTGTGTTCTGAAGCTCACAGAAATGCTTTGTTGAAAGTCCTGGATACTTCCTTTGTACCCCAAGACGTCTCTGTAAATCAGCTGGAAGGAGTGTTGGCACATGTGAATGCAGGCCACAGCTTGGGCTTTACCGACTTCGATTTGACCCCGAAAGGGAGAGATCATAATATGGCGCTGCACATATCTGTCGAGTGTAGAGGATCAGTAATGTCGCATGTATTGGTCGACACCGGATCGTCTTTGAATGTGATGCCCAAGAAAGCGATGATGAAGCTAGATGTCAGAGGAATCCTATGCACGCCCAGTGACTTGGTAGTCAGAGCGTTTGATGGCACGCGAAGAACAGTCTTTGGATCGATAACATTGCCTCTGCAGGTGGGGCCGGAGGTATTTGCAACGGAATTTTATATCATGGATATACAGCCCGCATATAGCTGCCTGCTCGGAAGACCCTGGATTCATGGGGCTGGGGCAGTCACGTCTACCCTGCATCAGAAGTTGAAATATATGGTCGGAGACAGCATGGTCACCGTATGCGGAGAAGAAGACATCCTGGTCAGCCATCTATCGTCATTTAAATATGTGGAGGTCGACGGAGAGATCCACGAAACACCCTGCCAGGCATTCGAAGGGTTGCGTATCAAGGACAAAGGTCCCGGGCCGAGCAAAGTGTCGGAGATAGCCGTCTCATCGTATAAAGAAGCTCAAGCTCTGGTGGAGGCAGGAGAAGCAAAGGGCTGGGGAAAAGTGCTGGATATTCCTGTGAAGATGGACCGGTTCGGGCTGGGATACCAACCGTCGTCATCAACACCTGCTGTGGGGGCACCCTGTTTCAGAGGGCCAATAACCATCTCTGCCAGTGGAGTATGTCATGAAACCGTCAACGCTGCTTCAGAGTCTGATGAAGGAGACAGTGACTGTGATATGGATGCCTGGATTCAGCCAAGCACGCCAGGACAGGGACTGTGCAACTGGTCTATTCAGGAGCTTGTTCCTGTGACTCTTAAACAGTAATGCTTTGTTTTATTAATTGTTGAATGATCTGATGTCTTGCCCGGGGCATCGTGATTTGCTTAGGGCTGTGTTGTTATGAACATTGCATGTTAATCATTAAATAAATGGCGTTTTTCATGTGCAAATACTGTAATCTCTGTCTTTCTTGTTTTGTATTTTTCAATAAAATGGCAACGTGGTTATTCGCTTTATACGCATTTTGAAGCACTTAACCATTCCTTTTGCAGGATAACATTTTCAGATGACATCCTTGAACCACCTATGACTCGTCCCGACTTTGAGCACCCGGTATTTCAGGCTGAAGAAGAGGTTGTCGAAGATAGTGACGTTCCTGAAGAACTGTCTTGGTTGGTGAAGCAAGAGGAAAGAGCCATTCTGCCTCACAAAGAGGTCATCGAAATTATCAACTTGGGGTCGGAAGGGGTTGAGAAGAATATCCGTATCGGAGCCGCGCTGCAGAGTGATATCAAGCAAAGACTGGTTGAAATGCTCAGGGAGTATAGTGATGTATTCGCTTGGTCGTATGAAGATATGCCAAGGCTCGATACAGATATGGTTGTGCACCATCTGCCACTGAAAGGAGAATGCCCGCCGGTTAAACAAAAGCTCCGCAGAACTCGACCAGATATGGCAGTGAAGATCAAAGAGGAAGTTCAAAAACAGTGGGACGCTGGTTTCCTGGCTGTGACAAAATATCCCTCATGGGTTGCTAACATTGTACCAGTGCCAAAGAAAGATGGCAAGGTTCGGATGTGCGTGGATTATAGGGATTTGAATAAAGCAAGCCCAAAAGACGATTTTCCACTTCCTCATATCGATGTGCTAGTCGATAATACTGCTCAATACTCTGTATTCTCCTTCATGGATGGCTTTTCAGGCTATAATCAGATTAAAATGGCGCCAGAGGATATGGAGAAGACCACTTTCATAACGCCTTGGGGAACATTTTGCTACAAAGTGATGCCCTTCGGCTTGAAAAATGCTGGGGCAACATATCAGCGTGCTATGACGACTCTTTTTCATGATATGATGCACAAAGAGATCGAAGTTTATGTTGACGATATGATTGCCAAATCCCAGACGGAGGAAGAGCATCTGGTGAATCTGCTGAAGTTATTTAAGAGACTTAGGAAGTTCAGGCTGAGACTGAACCCTAACAAATGCACCTTCGGGGTGAGATCGGGCAAGCTGCTGGGGTTTATCGTAAGCGAAAGAGGAATAGAGGTCGATCCTGCTAAAATAAAAGCGATTCAAGAAATGCCGACGCCTAAAACAGAGAAAGAGGTGCGCGGGTTTTTAGGGAGGTTGAACTACATCGCCCGGTTCATATCTCACCTAACGGCCACGTGTGAACCATTATTCAAGCTGTTGAAGAAAGATCAAGCTGTAATGTGGAACGAAAACTGTCAAAAGGCGTTCGATAAAATAAAGCAGTATTTGCAGGCGCCTCCTATTTTGATACCCCCAGAGGCAGGGAGACCCTTGATTATGTATTTGACAGTTCTTGAGGGAAGCATGGGTTGTGTTCTCGGTCAACACGACGAGACAGGAAGAAAAGAGCATGCAATTTACTACTTGAGTTAGAAATTTACAGATTGTGAATCTCGATACTCAATGTTGGAGAAAACTTGTTGCGCGCTAGCCTGGGCCACCAAGCGTTTGAGGCAATACATGCTGAATCATACAACCATGCTCATCTCGAAGATGGATCCTATCAAATATGTATTCGAAAAGCAGGCGTTGTCAGGGAGAATTGCCCGTTGACAGATGGTCTTGACTGAATACGACATCCAATATGTCTCGCAAAAGGCTATAAAGGGGAGTGTGCTGTCTGAGTATCTGGCGGAGCAGCCTATTGAAGATTACCAATCAATGAGGTTTGATTTTCCTGACGAGGATATCATGTACCTAAAGATGAAAGATTGTGAAGAGCCGTTGCCAGACGAAGGACCAGAGTTGGGTTCCAAATGGAAGATGATATTTGACGGAGCTGTGAATGCTTACGGTAGCGGAATAGGGGCAATCATCACTACGCCGCACGGGTCGCACATCCCGTTTACTGCCCGATTGACTTTTGCCGTTACCAATAATGAAGCCGAATACGAAGCTTGTATAATGGGGCTTGAAGAAGCCATTGATTTGCGAATCAAGAATTTAGACGTATACGGAGACTCAGCTCTGGTGGTGAATCAAATAAAAGGGGAATGGGAGACACGTCAGCCCAACTTGATACACTACATGAATTATGCAAGGAGATTGTTGCCTTTCTTTGACAAGGTTGAGTTGCATCATGTGCCGCGGGCAGAGAATCAAATGGCTGACGCCCTCGCCACGTTGTCTTCCATGTACAAAGTCAACTTCTGGAACGAGGCTCCCCGAATCATTATCTCTCGGCTTGACAGACCAGCTTTCGTATTTGCTATTGATGAAGCATCTGACGACAAACCGTGGTATTTTGATGTCCTTAATTTTCTGAAGAATAAAGAGTATCCAGCTGGGGCATCCAGTCAAGATCAGAAGACTCTCAGGAGATTAGCGGGTAATTTCTATTTGAATCCGGATGGGGTCTTATACAGAAGAAACCACGACTTGGTGCTGTTGCGTTGTGTAGACGAGAAAGAGGCGAAGCTGCTCATGGAGGAAATACACGAAGGTACCTTTGGTACGCATGCGGGTGGGCATGCTATGACGAGAAAGCTGCTGCGGGCAGGTTACTTTTGGCTGGCTATGGAGACTGATTGCTTCAAGTTTGCGAGGAAGTGCCACAAGTGCCAAATCTATGCTGATAAGATCCATGTGCCTCCAAGTCCTCTGAATGTGATGTCATCGCCATGGCCATTCTCGATGTGGGGAATCGATATGATTGGAAAGATCGAGCCGACAGCTTCTAACGGGCACCGGTTCATTCTAGTAGCAATCGATTATTTTACCAAGTGGGTGGAAGCGGCGTCATACGCAAATGTAACGAAGCAAGTGGTGGCTAGATTCATCAAGAGAGATATCATTTGCCGATATGGGATCCCCGAGCGGATAATCACGGACAACGGTTCAAACCTGAACAACAAAATGATGAAGGAGCTCTGTCAGAATTTCAAGATCGAACATCACAACTCCTCCCCTTACCGACCCAAGATGAATGGCGCTGTCGAGGCGGCCAATAAGAATATCAAGAAGATCGTTCAGAAGATGGTGGTGACCTATAAGGATTGGCACGAGATGCTACCTTTCGCTCTGCACGGTTATCGTACGACGGTACGCACATCAACCGGGGCAACCCCGTTCTCGTTAGTATACGGAATGGAAGCGGTATTACCATTGGAAGTTGAGATCCCTTCTCTGAGGGTATTGCGAGACGTTCAGTTAGACGAGGCAGAATGGGTGAAAGACAGGTTGAACCAATTGAGTTTGATGGATGAGAAGAGGCTAGCTTCTCTAGCATACAGTCGTTTGTACCAGAGCCGAATGAAGAAAGCATATGATAAGAAGATACATCCTCGGAGCTTTCAGACGGGCGACCTTGTGCTGAAAAGGATTCTCCCGCCGCAGGCAGATCACAGGGGCAAGTGGACCCCCAACCACGAAGGGCCATACGTTGTCAGGAAAGTCTTTTCAGGAGGAGCGTTATTGTTGTCCACCATGGACGGTGAGGACTTTACGTCGCCTGTGAATTCGGACGCAGTTAAAAAATACTTTGCTTAAAATTGACCCGCTGGACAGAAAAAAGAGAGTCCAGGCAAAAATGGGGCATCCTGGCGAACCAAAAAACAAAATGAAAGGTTCGGGCAAAAGTTAGGGATAAAATTGAAAAAATGTACACCCGCGAAGTTGAAAACCTACACTGGGCGGCTTCGGCAAAAAAGGGTATCCCGGTGAACTGAAAACCCGTAAAGGGCGGTTCACGCAAAAGTTAGGGATTTGAAAAGCAAATGACTGCGGTCCGAATTTGATACTACAGTAAGCATCAGTGCGGGAGAATACGCTCGAGGGGTCGATTATCGGATACAATCTCTTCGGAAGTGTGGATACCGGGAAAGCATTTGAGTCGGGCGAGTCATAGGAGGATCAGTTCGTGGTGTTCGTCTGCATCCCGTTGCCGACATGTGTACAAATTTAATTTGTCAAAATATTTATGCTTCTTGTGCATACTTGTGTATTTGCTTTGCGTAGCTTCCTCTTTTCAGGAGTTACATCCCGTGTACAAAAACTCCGCCCATTCAGGGGCCCAATCAAAAAAATATGTTATTCAGTATTTGATGCTGGTTCTTTATTGTTTTGTGCAAGATAAAATGCCTAAGTTTACTGAAACTAGCATGTGTATAACATCACTGGCCCTTGCCAACAATTGCTAAAGCTTTGAATTAACTGAAGATGATGTCACTAACCTGAATAGATTTGGTTGCATAGGCTTGTCTTGTTTTGTTTGTGTTGTTGCAGGTTTCATAGCCGTACGAGGAAGACGATCAAAAGGTTGCAGTAATAAAAGACTCGACCCCCACGCGGGTCATGCATGTTCTTCCTGAAGAAGGATAGAATTCCCCAGCTGGTCGTAGCTTATCCAAAGGAGCATGCTCCAGCAAAGCCATTTAGTCTCAGCAGAATTGGCGATTCCAAGGTGGTGAGCTGTATTCAGGCAGTTTACCTTTCCCCGCAGGGTCATTTACTCTCCGCCAGTGGAGTTAGTTAATTTTCCCCAAGAGAATCATCCCATCCCCAGCGGAATTCTCTTTGCAAGTGTTTTCATTCCTCCCAATGGAACTCGAAGAGTAAGACTCTCCCCGGCAGAGTTGGTTGTGTGCCTTGGCATTTATTTTTTCAGAATACCGTGTGATATCAGTTCACTCTCCAGCAGAAGTTCAATCATACCAAGTGCATCTGCTATTCTCCAGCAGAGTTATTTTCCCCAGCAGGGTGTTACTTCAATGAGGTGCTTGGTTCAAGTTCCCAATTTCCTAGCTGAGTCGGCTTCACTCTTCCAGCATTTATTTTGCCGGAATGATTCTGTAGCACCTGGCTATCCCCAGCGGAGTTGGCATTTATCTTCAACATTTATTTTGCTGAAGCAGCTCCTATATCTCAGCAGTCCGAGTCTGCATTTGCATTGGCATACAGTGTCATACTTGCATCCACCAAATAAAAGCATAGCATTTCCATGTCGAATGGAGCATTGTGTCATCATTGACAAACGCATGCATTTTGAAACGTAAACCAGGTTGGCTAACCTTTTGTTTCAAGTACTGTTCTCTTGCAGGTAGAGAGAGCCCTTGCTCAGGTGAATCAATAAACATTCGGAGTCTCGGCAGGAGACATTCAACGAAGTGTCAGCTTTGGCACTACTCCCCACAGAGTCAGCAGGATAAGTTCCCTTTGTCCCCAAGCAGAGTTACTTATTTCCCCGCCAGGGTTTCTTGTTGAAGTTTCTCTAGTCTGACCAGCGGATTGTTTCCTTCAAAGGTGTTGTTACGTCAGCATTAAAAGGTTTCATGAACCAGAATTTCAGAGGCCACCGCCGGTTATCAGAACAGGCGTCCGGAAGTTGGGTTTCCAAATATCCCCAGTAGAGTCAGCCTCAAAGATGCTGTAATGTCAGTGATAAGAAGTTTGCGGACCAATGGAAGGATGAGTCCTAACGTGGACGGGTTTATTGACAGGTTTTTTGCTAAGAGAAGTGGGGGTCCTAACGTGGACATTTCCTCAAGTTGATGATATGTGCTAGTCCTAACGTGGACAGATTCGAGTTCTCGGTATTGATTGAGTGTGGAGTCCTGACGTGGACAAAAGTGGGTTACTCTTCGTGTTGGTGTCCTGACGTGGACAATTTATTTCCAGCAAGTGTCTTTCTTCTTGATGGTGAACTGTGTGTCCTGACGTGGGCAAAGTTATAGTTTTTCGCGATGACAAGATGCGAGAGTCCTGACGTGGACAAATTTATCCTTCTTCATGTTGTTGGCAAAGTATGAGTCCTGACGTGGACAAAGTCTTATTTCCCCAGCAAGTCGAAGACGCACAAGTCCTGACGTGGACAGGTTCTATTATTTCATCAGATGAAGATGTGAGTCCTGACGTGGACAAGTCTCACTTCCCCAGTGGGCCGAAGGTGCACGAGTCCTGACGTGGACAAGGTTTTATTTCCTCAGCGAGTCAAGAGGGGAGTCCTTACGTGGGCAAATCAAGACGAAATGTGAGTCCTGACGTGGACAAGTTTATTCCTCACGTGGAAAGAGAAGTTGTTTCCTTACGTGGAGAAGTTTAGTCCTGACGTGGACAGATTAAAGTTTCATTCCTTACGTGGAAAGATTGGAGTCCTTACGTGGACAAAGTGAAGTGAAAGTTGGAGTCCTTACGGGGACGAATCAAAATGTGTTTCCTTACGTGGAAAGATTGATTCCTTACGTGGAAAGATTGAGTCCTTACGTGGACATATCAGATTTATTCCTTACATGGAAAGATAGCATTCCTTACGTGGAAAGATTGATTCCTTACGTGGAAAGATTGAGTCCTTACGTGGACATATCAAGATGGGAGTCCTTACGTGGACAAATCAGAAAGAGTGGTTTCCTTACGTGGAAAGATCGTGGTTTCCTTACGTGGAAAGATCGTGGTTTCCTTACGTGGATAGATGTGATTCCTTACGTGGAAAGATGGAGTCCTTACGTGGACATATCAAGTTGGAGTCCTAACGTGGACAGATTGAGATTATATTCCTTACGTGGAAAGATTGGAGTCCTTGCATGGACAGATTCAAATCGAAATGTGATTCCTTACGTGGAAAGATTGTGATTCCTTACGTGGAAAGAGGCTTGTATTCCTGAAGTGGAAAGATTGCATTCCTTACGTGGAAAGAGAAGAAGTTCGTTTCCTTACGTGGAAGAAGATGGCATTCCTTACGTGGAAGATTGTATTCCTTACGTGGAAAAGCAAGTTTAGTCCTGACGTGGACATATTCAAAAGAAGACGTATTCCTTACGTGGAAGAGTTTGACGAAGAAGAAATTCATTCCTAACGTGGAAAGGTGAGTCCTAACGTGGACAGTGTTATTCCTAACGTGGAACGGTTATTCCTTACGTGGAAAGGTGAGTCCTAACGTGGACATGTATTCCTAACGTGGAAAAGTTTAGTCCTAACGTGGACAGATCTAGACGAAGTTTATTCCTGACGTGGAAGAGTTTAGTCCTGACAGAGGCAGAAGAGATGATTCCTTACGTGGACGATGTATTACTTACGTGGAAGGGTGAGTCCTAACGTGGATGATGTTATTCCTTACGTGGAAGGGTGAGTCCTAACGTGAACAAGATTTTATTCCTAACGTGGACGATTTATTATCCCCAGCAAAGTTGTTGAAGTTTTTCCAAGTTGACGAAGCAGGCGTCCTAACGTGGACAAAGTTTTATTCTTGCAATGATAAATGTCTTTTTCAGGCTGATGAAAACAATCCCCAGCACGGTCGCTACGAGATCAGTGGGTTGCCGTAACAGTCAGATTCAGCTGATGAATATCGTTCCCCGAGCAGTGGCGCAGTTTATTTCTGCGGTTGGCAAATTTCCGGGTTCTTAGTATTCAACCGTCTCGTACCGCGAATGTCTGAAGGCTCCAGGCGCTTCACCCAATTGGGTCCAAGTCGCTTGAATAGGGGCAGTTGTTTCACCCTAAAATTTGCTCAACTTATTCACTTGGTTTATGTTTCAATATCATTAGCAGTTGCATATAGAGTCATGTACATAGCCTAACCATCTGCATAGCATAAGCATAGCAAGTCATCCAACAGGGGACCAATCATTATTCTCATCTCTAGATGCCTATCAAGAGGTTATTATCCTGATTCAATCTCATTCAAGTCATCAGAAAAGAATTTGGAAGCTATCAAGTCAATGGATCAAGCAGCTCATCTATCTCCTAACTGAGGGTATCTGGGGATCAATAAGTAAGTTGTGGGCTATGAATGGAGCATGGGGAGTATCTGGGCATCATGGGAGACTTAGAAAGTCATTTGGAGAAGGAGACAAGGCATTGATATGATCACAAGTATTGCAGTTGAAGACAGTCAACTAGGGTTTCATCTGGGTCAACCCTGGGCCAACTCTAGGTCAATTGACTGATTGAAAGGCATTAAGCTCTATTGGAGAGATGTGGGGTTCATCATTTGACACATGGATAAGGATATGGTGATATGCCAAGAAGGATTCAAGAGAAATCAAGGAGAAGAGGAGTTTCTAAATTAGGGTTTCTGTGTAAAATCCCCTAATTTAGGTCAAATTTCCAAGCAGGATAAGTCAAAATGCAAGCTTCAAATGGATCCTTGGCCAACATGAAACTTGTAGAGGATCTCAATACCTTTAATTTGAGTGGTGGAAGACATCAAGGAGATTTATAGAACTCAATTTATGGTCCTTGCAAGTTACAGGTCATCTGAGGTATCTAAAATTTTGTCTGTGAAAATGACTTGACTTCCAAGCAATTTTTACCCCTCAAGGAGATTTCCAATGAATTTCTGTTAAACATAAGAGTTGTTCCTCATTGTCTTAGATTTCTAGAATGGTATAGTATGCCTTCATATGATTTGTTGAACTCTACGTATGGTCTTGGAAAGCAAAGGGTATTTTGGTCATTTGAGAATTACAGGTCATTTCAACCTATGCCCAAAACTCATACAAGGAAGATTCAAATGGAAAACTTCACAACATCAAACTTGTTCCAAATGACATTTTGAGTCTAGGAAAATGACCATGAGAGATTGGAAAGATTCATAGCACAAGGTTTCAAAATTGTTGGATTTAATGAATAAAAATGACCTAAAAAATGAGATTTTTCATATTTTGGCCAAATGAGGTGAAATTATAGGTCATTTTGAATGGAAAAATCATTTTGAGAACATTGGCTAAAGTAGAATTTTGAGCTTGGTTCACATTTTGGGAGTTATTCATGGTTACTTGTAATGGAAGATACATAAGCCAAATCCAAAGGAAAAAGTGCAAGGGAAGTTTCTCCAAGCTTCTAGGAGGTTCTAACCTCACCTATATATTGATATGAGTAACTTCATGCCATGGTTGGTGATCACATTTACTCAAAACCACAAGTCATACACTTTCTCTCATTTTGCAAAATCAATCCAAACTCTCTCAAATTCTCATCAATTTGCATCATTCTTGATCTGTTCTTTATCATCATCATCCAAGGACCAGAATTCACGCATTCATTTGGTAAATTGAAGGAGGATTCGTGCCATTCATCATCATCATTCAAAGTGCAAGAATCTTGGAATTACAAGATCCAAGAGGTTTGAGTCAAATTCATTGCATACAGAAGTCAAGTACAAGTTCCCTGATCCATTTCCAATCATTACAAGCATCCGATCAGAGCATTACCTAGCTGTTTTCTTCACTTTACACCAGGTATGTTTCTACTTCGAATTGCATGTTTAGGTTAGAATTATTAGGTTTTGCTAGCATAGGAAGGTTAAGGTAGGATAGAGGACTGAATGTGATGAATTAGGAGAGCTTTCATGGAGTTTGCCATAGGTGCACCATAACTGTTAGGGCTTGTAACTCATGATTTAATGCGCGAAAATCTTGATGGAATATCATGTTGTGATCAACATGAGGTGTAGATGAGTTTAGGACAAGAAGTGGTGAGGTTTGGAGCGAGTGATGACAGGTGTTAATGGTGGATTCCATCTGCTATACCTATCGGGTTCCATTATTGCTTGAGTTTTAGGAGGAGTATTGGTTATGGCTGTGTAGAGGGAGGAATTTAGAGCAACTTTGCTCTTGGAGTCGAGGGAATTCATGGTGAAATGAGAGAGAACAGAGCACTTGAAGATGCAAGCATGGTTAGGGTTTTCATGGTTTAGGGTTTGCTGGAGGTTGAAGATAACCCCTGGACCACACGATCTTGAGATTGACCTTGACTTGGCTCCTCATCCAACGGCCGTGGTTTAAAAGGAAAACAGAGGGAGAATTTAAACTATGAAACGCCCTGTTTCATTAAGTCTTTCTGACTGGGCTCAAATGTTGCTTGCTAATAACACCCCCTCAAACCAAGCCCAATCCCAATTCAACTGGAAACCTTGCTATTGGCACCGTTCAGAGTTTTTATTTTTTTATTATGTTTTCTGTTTGCATTGGGCCCAGAAGCGCTTGCTATGCGCGCCCCCCAGTCTGGGCCCATCTCTTAATTTCAACTGATTTTCACTACTTTCTGCACCCCCTTTCATTTAATTCATTTCATTTTATTTCAAAAAAAATATTAATTGTTTAAAAAATCATAATAAATCAAAAAATGCATATTTTCCATTGGTTCTTTTTGCATTATTTTCTTAATTTGGTCAAGAAAATTATCATCCAAAAAAATTAATAATTCATTTCATTTTCTTATTTTTGGCATATTTTCCTTTTAATTAGGTGTAAATAATATTTTGTTTAGTACATGAATTTGTTAATTTTTGTTCTAATAGTTGCTTTAATATTTTTCACCCATTCTTTTTAGGTTGATTAGTAGATAAGATTATCTTGTGTATACAATTTAGTTCCCTTTTTTAGGAATTAATTTTAGGTGTTTAGTTTAGGTGTGAATAACATGAACAAAGTTAGGGTTTTAAGTGATGACTTAGGAGAATTGAATCATTTCCCTTAGGATTTAGAAATTGAAAGTTTGGGGTATGGGACTATAGGGACTATGGATAGTTATTAGATCCCCTTAGAAAAAATCAGGATTCCCCTACTGCTATTAATATATTGTCTATCTTTGATTGATTGGTGTGGTGTGCCCTCTGGGGATTATTGTTTGTCTGTATGGGTATTGGGATTGCCTGGGAATTGGGGGAGCTGAAGAGTTGAGAAGATGAAGACCATTGGAGATCCAGAGACTGAAGATCAACTTGCAGAGTTGATGAAGAGATTCCTGCTAGCAGCTGTTGAGGAGATTAGGGTTTAGGAGCTAGGCAGAGCTCTAGATTAGAAAGCTTGATTCTCAAACATGGAGGGCCTTGACTGCCTCCATTCCTCTCTGTGATGCAGAGTCTCTAAGACACTCACCCCCTTCCTTTGGAAGGCTTGGTGATACTGTCTAAGGGATAGAACTCGTGAGAGAAAATATCTTATGTGTTAGTAGCAGTTGGTTTGCCACCCTTGGTAGTCAACTAATTGCTTAACACCCAATTCACTCTTGTGATTGATCCCTCATCCTGGAGGTTTGAGACTTGAAGAAAAGCCATTGTAGACTGAAGGTTGCTGACAAAGACCTTGCTTGAAGACTGTGGAGATGGAGATTGATGCTTGCTGAAGCTTGAAGATAGGTGTTGATGCAGAGCTGCTGTGGCTGTTTACTTTTCTGCTGTATTTCATTTCTGATGTATTGATTGGTTTTCTGGACTGTATTGTTTGCTGTTTACCCTGTTGGGTTGAAGGTGAATCCTGTTCACTTTTGCCTATTGTTTTCCAGGTTCGAGGTTGAGTGGGACTCCCTTGCCTCGCTTGTATTGCTGCATTCATGCATTTTACTGCTTTCCTGTATATATCTGATATTGTTTCTGTTTCTGCCAATTCCCTTAGGATCTCTGTTTCTCTCTGCGCAAGAGAGGAGCATGATAGACTCTAGGTCTTAACCCATGCATGATAACATTAGGTTAGTTTGATTCCCTTCGCAACAGTAGGGTAGAGTTCTGTCTCTTCTTCCTCAAAACAAACAGAAAAATACAATAAAATTTCAAACACAATAAAAGATACTTCTTCCGTAAAAGAATGTGAACTCATCAAGACGTCATTTTTGTCCGCTTGGACTGCTAATCAGAAAAACCTTTTTCAGAAGGAATAAAATCAACCAAGACAGACTTGTGTCGTACGTGGCCCGAACTATGTTTGCTCTGATCTTTCATGCTGTATGAAAGTACGTAGGCATAGGATGCGATATCCTAGCGAGCAACCTTCCCCTCCTTTCTCGTAGGTAGGCGAACAACGTTGACTCTGATTTCTCGTTCCCGACGGGAATACGTAGGCATAAAGTGCGATACTTTGCCGAGTCATTTTATTTTCATTTTATTTTCTTTTAACCCTTAACCCTTAGAGTAGATAGAATAACAATCCATACCCGAAAACAAGCGTGGATCCCGTTGAGTACGACGGACGTGAGGGGTGTTAATACCTTCCCCTTGCGTAACCGACTCCCGAATCCAGGTTTTGGTTGCGATGACCATACCTTTCCCGTGTTGTGCGAGGTTTATTCTGAGCGTTTCCTTTCCCTCCCGTGGGATAAATAACGCACGGTGGCGACTCTTCTGTTCAGCCGGCGCCGATTTTCGCAGTAGCGACACTCCGGTTATTAAGTTGAGTGTCAGGCTCCGGTCATTTTCGTTGAGTATCCATACTCCGGTCAATACGTTGAGCGATCAGGCTCCGGTCATTTTCGTTAAGTATCCAGACTCCGGTCATTACATTGAGCGTTCAGGATCCGGTCATTTTCGTTGAGTATCATAACTCCATTTATTACGTTGAACGTTCAGGATCCGGTGAGTTTCGTTGAGTATCCAGACTCCAAATATTACGTTGAGCGTTCAGGCTCCGGCCAGTTTCGTTGGGTATCCAGACTCTGGTGATTACGTTGATCGTTCAGGCTCCGGTCATTTTTGTTGACTATCCAGACTCGGGTTATTACGTTGAGCGTTCAGGCTCCGGTCAGTTTTGTTGAGTATCCAGATTCCGGTTATTACATTGAGCGTTCAGGCTCTGGTCAGTTTCGTTGGGTATCCAGACTCCGGTTATTACGTTGAGTGTTCAGGCTCCGGTAAGTTTCATTGGGTATCCAGACTCCGGTTATTACGTTGAGCGTTCAGGCTTCGGTCAGTTTCGTTGGGTATCCAGACTCTAGTTATTACGTTGAGCGTTTAGGCTCCGGTCATTTTCGTTGAGTATCCAGACTCCGGTTATTAAGTTGAGTGTCAGGCTCCGGTCATTTTCGTTGAGTATCCAGACTCCGGTCATTACATTGAGCGTTCAGGATCCGGTCATTTTCGTTGAGTATCATAACTCCATTTATTACGTTGAGCGTTCAGGATCCGGTCAGTTTCGTTGAGTATCCAGACTCCAAATATTACGTTGAGCGTTCAGGCTCCGGTCAGTTTCGTTGGGTATCCAGACTCCGGTGATTACGTTGATCGTTCAGGCTCCGTTCATTTTCGTTGACTATCTAGACTCGGGTTATTACGTTGAGCGTTCAGGCTCCGGTCAGTTTTGTTGAGTATCCAGATTCCGGTTATTACGTTGAGCGTGTCAGGCTCCGGTAAGTTTCGTTGGGTATCCAGACTCCGGTTATTACGTTGAGCGTTTAGGCTCCGGTCAGTTTCGTTGGGTATCCAGACTCTAGTTATTACATTGAGCGTTCAGGCTCCGGTCATTTTCGTTGAGTATCCAGACTCCGGTTATTAAGTTGAGTGTCAGGGTCCGATAATTTTCGTTGAGTATCCAGACTCCGATTATTGCATTGAGCGTTCAGGATTCGATCAATTTCGTTGAGTATCTTGACTCCAAATATTACGTTGATCGTTCAGGCTCCGGTCAGTTTCGTTGAGTATCCAGATTCCGATTATTACGTTGAGCGTTCAGGCTCCGGTCAGTTTCGATGGGTATCCAGACTCCGGTGATTACGTTGAGCGTTCAGGCTCCGGTCATTTTCGTTGACTATCCAGACTCGGGTTATTATGTTAAGCGTCAGGCTCCGATCATTTTCGTTGAGTATCCAGACTCCGATTATTATGTTGAGCGTTCAGGCTTCGGTCAGTTTCGTTGGGTATCCAGACTCCGGTTTTTATGTTGAGCGTTCAGGCTCCGGTCATTTTCGTTGAGTATCCAGACTCCGGTTATTAAGTTGAGCGTCAGGCTCCGATCATTTTCGTTGAGTATCCAGACTCTGATTATTACATTGAGCGTTCAGGCTCCGGTTATTTTCGTTGAGTATCCTGACTCCGGTTATTACGTTGAGGGTTCAGACTCCGGTCATTTTCGTTGAGTATCTAGACTCCTGTCATTACGTTGAACGTTCAGGCTCCGGTCATTTTTGTTGATTATCCATACTCCGGTGAATACGTTGAGCGATCAGGCTCCGGTCATTTTCATTGAGTATCCAGACTCCGGTCATTACATTGAGCGTTCAGGATCCGGTCATTTTCGTTGAGTATCATAACTCCATTTATTACGTTGAGCGTTCAGGATCCGGTCAGTTTCGTTGAGTATCCAGACTCCAAATATTACTTTGAGCGTTCAGGCTCCGGTCAGTTTCGTTGGGTATCCAGACTCTGGTGATTACGTTGATCGTTCAGGCTCCGGTCATTTCGTTGACTATCCAGACTCGGGTTATTACGTTAAGCGTTCAGGCTACGACCAGTTTCGTTGAGTATCCAGATTTCGATTATTACGTTGAGCGTTCAGGCTCCAGTCAGTTTCGTTGGGTATCCAGACTCTGGTTATTACGTTGAGCGTTCAGGCTCCGGTCATTTTCGTTGCGTATCCAGACTCCGTTTATTAAGTTGAGCGTTAGGCTCCGATCATTTTCGTTGAGTATCCAGACTCTGATTATTGCGTTGAGCGTTCAGGCTCCGGTCATTTTCGTTGAGTATCCAGACTCCGGTTATTAAGTTGAGTGTCAGGCTCCGATCATTTTCTTTGAGTATCCAGACTCCCATTATTACGTTGAGCGTTCAGGATTCGATCAGTTTCGTTGAGTATCTTGACTCCAAATATTACGTTGAGCGTTCAGGCTCCGGTCAGTTTCATTGGGTATCCAGACTCCGGTGATTACGTTGATCGTTCAGGCTCCGGTCATTTTCGTTGACTATCCAGACTCGGGTTATTACGTTAAGCGTTCAGGCTCCGGTCAGTTTCGTTGAGTATCCAGATTCCGATTATTACGTTGAGCGTTCAGGCTCCGGTCAGTTTCGTTGGGTATCCAGACTCCGGTTTTTATATTGAGCGTTCAGGCTCCGGTCATTTTCGTTGAGTATCCAGACCCCGGTTATTAAGTTGAGCGTCAGGCTCCGATCATTTTCGTTGAGTATCCAGACTCTGATTATTACGTTGAGCGTTCAGGCTCCGGTTATTTTCATTGAGTATCCTGACTCCGGTTATTACGTTGAAGGTTCAGACTCCGGTCATTTTCGTTGAGTATCTAGACTCTTGTCATTACGTTGAACGTTCAGGCTCCGGTCATTTTCGTTGAGTATCCATACTCCGGTCAATCCGTTGAGCGATCAGGCTCCGGTCATTTTCGTTGAGTATCCAGACTCCGGTCATTACATTGAGCGTTCAGGATCCGGTCATTTTCATTGAGTATCATAACTCCATTTATTACGTTGAGCGTTCAGGATCCGGTCAGTTTCGTTGAGTATCCAGATTCCAAACATTACGTTGAGCGTTTAGGCTCCGGTCAGTTTCGTTGGGTATCCAGACTCCGGTGATTACGTTGATCGTTCAGGCTCCGGTCATTTTCGTTGACTATCCAGACTCGGGTTATTACGTTGAGCGTTCAGGCTCTGGTCAGTTTTGTTGAGTATCCAGATTCCGGTTATTACGTTGAGCGTTCAAGCTCCGGTCAGTTTCGTTGGGTATCCAGACTCCGGTTATTACGTTGAGCGTTCAGGCTCCGGTAAGTTTCGTTGGGTATCCAGACTCCGGTTATTACGTTGAGCGTTCAGGCTCCAGTCAGTTTCGTTGGGTATCCAGACTCTAGTTATTACGTTGAGCGTTCAGGCTCCGGTCATTTTCGTTGAGTATCCAGACTCCGGTTATTAAGTTGAGTGTCAGGCTCCGATTATTTTCGTTGAGTATCCAGACTCCGATTATTACGTTGAGCGTATAGGATTCGATCAGTTTTGTTGAGTATCTTGACTCCAAATATTACGTTGAGCGTTCAGGCTCCGGTCAGTTTCATTGGGTATCCAGACTCCGGTGATTACGTTGATCATTCATGCTCCGGTCATTTTCGTTGAGTATCCATACTCCGGTCAATACGTTGAGCGATCAGGCTCCGGTCATTTTCGTTGAGTATCCAGACTCCGGTCATTACATTGAGCGTTCAGGATCCGGTCATTTTCATTGAGTATCATAACTCCATTTATTACGTTGAGCGTTCAGGATCCGGTCAGTTTCGTTGAGTATCCAGATTCCAAATATTACGTTGAGCGTTTAGGCTCCGGTCAGTTTCGTTGGGTATCCAGACTCCGGTGATTACGTTGATCGATCAGGCTCCGGTCATTTTCGTTGACTATCCAGACTCGGGTTATTACGTTGAGCGTTCAGGCTCTGGTCAGTTTTGTTGAGTATCCGGATTCCGGTTATTACGTTGAGCGTTCAAGCTCCGGTCAGTTTCGTTGGGTGTCCAGACTCCGGTTATTACGTTGAGCGTTCAGGCTCCGGTAAGTTTCGTTGGGTATCCAGACTCCGGTTATTACGTTGAGCGTTCAGGCTCCAGTCAGTTTCGTTTGGTATCCAGACTCTAGTTATTACGTTGAGCGTTCAGGCTCCGGTCATTTTCGTTGAGTATCCAGACTCCGGTTATTAAGTTGAGTGTCAGGCTCCGATTATTTTCGTTGAGTATCCAGACTCCGATTATTACGTTGAGCGTATAGGATTCGATCAGTTTTGTTGAGTATCTTGACTCCAAATATTACGTTGAGCGTTCAGGCTCCGGTCCGTTTCATTGGGTATCCAGACTCCGGTGATTACGTTGATCATTCATGCTCCGGTCATTTTCGTTGACTATCCAGACTCGGGTTATTACGTTAAGCGTTCAGGCTCCGGTCAGTTTCGTTGAGTATCCAGATTCTGATTATTACGTTGAGCGTTCAGGCTCCGGTTAGTTTCGATGGGTATCCAGACTCCGGTAATTACGTTGAGCGTTCAGGCTCCGGTCATTTTCGTTGACTATCCAGACTCGGGTTATTACGTTAAGCGTCAGGCTCCGATCATTTTCGTTGAGTATCCAGACTCCGATTATTACGTTGAGCGTTCAGGCTCCGGTCATTTTCGTTGAGTATCCAGACTCCGGTTATTAAGTTGAGTGTCAGGCTCCGATTATTTTCGTTGAGTATCCAGACTCCGATTATTACGTTGAGCGTATAGGATTCGATCAGTTTTGTTGAGTATCTTGACTCCAAATATTACGTTGAGCGTTCAGGCTCCGGTCAGTTTCATTGGGTATCCAGACTCCGGTGATTACGTTGATCATTCATGCTCCGGTCATTTTCGTTGAGTATCCATACTCCGGTCAATACGTTGAGCGATCAGGCTCCGGTCATTTTCGTTGAGTATCCAGACTCCGGTCATTACATTGAGCGTTCAGGATCCGGTCATTTTCATTGAGTATCATAACTCCATTTATTACGTTGAGCGTTCAGGATCCGGTCAGTTTCGTTGAGTATCCAGATTCCAAATATTACGTTGAGCGTTTAGGCTCCGGTCAGTTTCGTTGGGTATCCAGACTCCGGTGATTACGTTGATCGATCAGGCTCCGGTCATTTTCGTTGACTATCCAGACTCGGGTTATTACGTTGAGCGTTCAGGCTCTGGTCAGTTTTGTTGAGTATCCGGATTCCGGTTATTACGTTGAGCGTTCAAGCTCCGGTCAGTTTCGTTGGGTGTCCAGACTCCGGTTATTACGTTGAGCGTTCAGGCTCCGGTAAGTTTCGTTGGGTATCCAGACTCCGGTTATTACGTTGAGCGTTCAGGCTCCAGTCAGTTTCGTTTGGTATCCAGACTCTAGTTATTACGTTGAGCGTTCAGGCTCCGGTCATTTTCGTTGAGTATCCAGACTCCGGTTATTAAGTTGAGTGTCAGGCTCCGATTATTTTCGTTGAGTATCCAGACTCCGATTATTACGTTGAGCGTATAGGATTCGATCAGTTTTGTTGAGTATCTTGACTCCAAATATTACGTTGAGCGTTCAGGCTCCGGTCCGTTTCATTGGGTATCCAGACTCCGGTGATTACGTTGATCATTCATGCTCCGGTCATTTTCGTTGACTATTCAGACTCGGGTTATTACGTTAAGCGTTCAGGCTCCGGTCCGTTTCATTGGGTATCCAGACTCCGGTGATTACGTTGATCATTCATGCTCCGGTCATTTTCGTTGACTATCCAGACTCGGGTTATTACGTTAAGCGTTCAGGCTCCGGTCAGTTTCGTTGAGTATCCAGATTCTGATTATTACGTTGAGCGTTCAGGCTCCGGTTAGTTTCGATGGGTATCCAGACTCCGGTAATTACGTTGAGCGTTCAGGCTCCGGTCATTTTCGTTGACTATCCAGACTCGGGTTATTACGTTAAGCGTCAGGCTCCGATCATTTTCGTTGAGTATCCAGACTCCGATTATTACGTTGAGCGTTCAGGCTTCGGTCAGTTTCGTTGGGTATCCAGACTCCGGTTTTTATGTTGAGCGTTCAGGCTCCGGTCATTTTCGTTGAGTATCCAGACTCCGGTTATTAAGTTGAGCGTCAGGCTCCGATCATTTTCGTTGAGTATCCAGACTCCGATTATTACGTTGAGCGTTCAGGCTCCGGTTATTTTCGTTGAGTATCCTGACTCCGGTTATTACGTTGAGGGTTAAGACTCCGGTCATTTTCGTTGAGTATCTAGACTCCTGTCATTACGTTGAACGTTTAGGCTCCGATCATTTTCGTGGAATATCCATACTACGGTCAATACCTTGAGCGATCAGGCTCCGGTCATTTTCGTTGAGTATCCAAACTCCGGTCATTACATTGAGCGTTCAGGATCCGGTCATTTTCGTTGAGTATCATAACTCCATTTATTACGTTTAGCGTTCAGGATCCGGTCACTTTCGTTGAGTATCCAGACTCCAAATATTACGTTGAGCGTTCAGGCTCCGGTCAGTTTCGTTGGGTATCCAGACTCCGGTGATTACGTTGATCGTTCAGGCTCCGGTCATTTTCGTTGACTATCCAGACTCGGGTTATTACGTTGAGCGTTCAGGCTCCGGTCAGTTTTGTTGAGTATCCATATTCCGGTTATTACGTTGAGCGTTCAGGCTCCAGTCAGTTTCGTTGGGTATCCAGACTCCGGTTATTACGTTGAACGTTCAGGCTCCGGTAAGTTTCGTTGGGTATCCAGACTCCGGTTATTACGTTGAGCGTTCAGGCTCCGGTCAGTTTCGTTGGGTATCCAGACTCTACTTATTACGTTGAACGTTCAGGCTCCGGTCATTTTCGTGGAGTATCCAGACTCCGGTTATTAAGTTGAGTGTCAGGCTCCGGCCATTTTCGTTGAGTATCCATACTCTGGTCAATACGTTGAGCGATCAGGCTCCGGTCATTTTCGTTGAGTATCCAGACTCCGGTCATTACATTGAGCGTTCAGTATCCGGTCATTTTCGTTGAGTATCATAACTCCATTTATTACGTTGAGCGTTCAGGATCCGGTCAGTTTCGTTGAGTATCCAGACTCCAAATATTACTTTGAGCGTTCAGGCTCCGGTCAGTTTCGTTGGGTATCCAGACTCCGGTGATTACGTTGATTGTTCAGGCTCCGTTCATTTTCGTTGACTATCCAGACTCGGGTTATTACGTTGAGCGTTCAGGCTCCGGTCAATTTTGTTGAGTATCCAGATTCCGGTTATTACGTTGAGCATTCAGGCTCCGGTCAGTTTCGTTGGGTATCCAGACTCCGGTTATTACGTTGAGCGTTCAGGCTCCGGTAAGTTTCGTTGGGTATCCAGACTCCGGTTATTACGTTGAGCGTTCAGGCTCCAGTCAGTTTCGTTGGGTATCCAGACTCTAGTTATTACGTTGAGCGTACAGGCTCCGGTCATTTTCGTTGAGTATCCAGACTCCGGTTATTAAGTTGAGTGTCAGGGTCCGATAATTTTCGTTGAGTATCCAGACTCCGATTATTACGTTGAGCGTTCAGGATTCGATCAATTTCGTTGAGTATCTTGACTCCAAATATTACGTTGATCGTTCAGGCTCCGGTCATTTTCGTTGACTATCCAGACTCGGGTTATTACGTTGAGCGTTCAGGCTCCGGTCAGTTTTGTTGAGTATCCAGATTCCGGTTATTACGTTGAGCGTTCAGGCTCCGGTCAGTTTTGTTGGGTATCTAGACTCCGGTTATTACGTTGAGCGTTCAGGCTCCGGTAAGTTTCGTTGGGTATCCAGACTCCGGTTATTACGTTGAGTGTTCAGGCTCCGGTCAGTTTCGTTGGGTATCCAGACTCTAGTTATTACGTTGAGCGTTCAGGCTCCGGTCATTTTCGTTGAGTATCCAGACTCCGGTTATTAAGTTGAGTGTCAGGCTCCGATCATTTTCGTTGAGTATCCAGACTCCGATTATTACGTTGAGTGTTCAGGATTCGATCAGTTTCGTTGAGTATCTTGACTCCAAATATTACGTTGAGCGTTCAGGCTCCGGTCAGTTTCATTGGGTATCCAGACTCCGGTTATTACGTTGATCGTTCAGGCTCCTGTCATTTTCGTTGACTATCCAGACTCGGGTTATTACGTTAAGCGTTCAAGCTCCAGTCAGTTTCGTTGAGTATCCAGATTCCGAATATTACGTTGAGCGTTCAGGCTCCGGTCAGTTTCGTTGGGTATCCAGACTCCGGTTTTTATGTTGAGCGTTCAGGCTCCGGTCATTTTTGTTGAGTATCCAGACTCCGGTTATTAAGTTGAGCGTCAGGCTCTGATCATTTTCGTTGAGTATCCAGACTCTGATTATTACATTGAGCGTTCAGGCTCCGGTTATTTTCGTTGAGTATCCTGACTCCGGTTATTACGTTGAGGGTTCAGACTCCGTTCATTTTCGTTGAGTATCTAGACTCCTGTCATTACGTTGAACGTTCAGGCTCCGGTCATTTTCGTTGAGTATCCATACTCCGGTGAATACGTTGATCGATCAGGCTCCAGTCATTTTTGTTGAGTATCCAGACTCCGGTCATTACATTGAGCGTTCAGGATCCGGTCATTTTCGTTGAGTATCATAACTCCATTTATTACGTTGAGCGTTCAGGATCCGGTCAGTTTCGTTGAGTATCCAGACTCCAAATATTACTTTGAGCGTTCAGGCTCCGGTCAGTTTCGTTGGGTATCCAGACTCCGGTGATTACGTTGATCGTTCAGGCACCGGTCGTTTTCGTTGACTATCCAGACTCGGGTTATTACGTTAAGCGTTCAGGCTCCGGTCAGTTTCGTTGAGTATCCAGATTCCGATTATTACGTTGAGCGTTCAGGCTCCGGTCAGTTTCGTTGGGTATCCAGACTCCGGTTATTACGTTGAGCGTTCAGGCTCCGGTTATTTTCGTTGCGTATCCAGACTCCGTTTATTAAGTTGAGCGTTAGGATTCGATCATTTTCGTTGAGTATCCAGACTCTGATTATTGCGTTGAGCGTTCAGGCTCCGGTCATTTTCGTTGAGTATCCAGACTCCGGTTATTAAGTTGAGTGTCAGGCTCCGATCATTTTCGTTGAGTATCCAGACTCCCATTATTACGTTGAGCGTTCAGGATTCGATCAGTTTCGTTGAGTATCTTGACTCCAAATATTACGTTGAGCGTTCAGGCTCGGTCAGTTTCATTGGGTATCCAGACTCCGGTGATTACGTTGATCGTTCAGGCTCCGGTCATTTTCGTTGACTATCCAGACTCGGGTTATTACGTTAAGCGTTCAGGCTCCGGTCAGTTTCGTTGAGTATCCAGATTCCGATTATTATGTTGAGCGTTCAGGCTCCGGTCAGTTTCGTTGGGTATCCAGACTCCGATTTTTATGTTGAGCGTTCAGGCTCCGGTCATTTTCGTTGAGTATCCAGACTCCGGTTATTAAGTTGAGCGTCAGGCTCCGATCATTTTCGTTGAGTATCCAGACTCTGATTATTACGTTGAGCGTTCAGGCTCCGGTTATTTTCGTTGAGTATCCTGACTCCGGTTATTACGTTGAGGGTTCAGACTCCGGTCATTTTCGTTGAGTATCTAGACTCCTGTCATTACGTTGAACGTTCAGGCTCCGGTCATTTTCGTTGAGTATCCATACTCCGGTCAATACGTTGAGCGATCAGGCTACGGTTATTTTCGTTGAGTATCCATTCTCCGGTCATTACATTGAGCGTTCAGGATCCGGTCATTTTCGTTGAGTATCATAACTCCATTTATTACGTTGAGCGTTCAGGATCCGGTCAGTTTCGTTGAGTATCCAGACTCCAAATATTACGTTGAGCGTTCAGGCTCCAGTCAGTTTCGTTGGGTATCCAGACTCCGGTGATTACGTTGATCGTTCAGGCTCCGGTCATTTTCGTTGACTATCCAGACTCGGGTTATTACGTTGAGCGTTCAGGCTCCGGTCAGTTTTGTTGAGTATCCAGATTCCGATTATTACGTTGAGCGTTCAGGCTCCGGTCTGTTTCGTTGGGTATCCAGACTCCGGTTATTACGTTGAGCGTTCAGGCTCCGGTAAGTTTCGTTAGGTATCCACACTCCGGTTATTACGTTGAGCGTTAGGCTCCGATCATTTTCGTTGAGTATCCAGACTCTGATTATTGCGTTGAGCGTTCAGGCTCCGGTCATTTTCGTTGAGTATCCAGACTCCGGTTATTAAGTTGAGCGTCAGGCTCCGATCTTTTTCGTTGAGTATCCAGACTCCCATTATTACGTTGAGCGTTCAGGATCCGGTTATTTTCGTTGAGTATCCTGACTCCAAATATTACGTTGAGCGTTCAGGCTCCGGTCAACTTCATTGGGTATCCAGACTCCGGTGATTACGTTGATCGTTCAGGCTCCGGTCATTTTCGTTGACTATCCAGACTCGGGTTATTACGTTAAGCGTTCAGGCTCCGGTCAGTTTCGTTGAGTATCCAGATTCCGATTATTACGTTGAGCGTTCAGGCTCCGGTCAGTTTCGATGGGTATCCAGACTCCGGTTTTTATGTTGAGCGTTCAGGCTCCGGTCATTTTCGTTGAGTATCCAGACTCCGGTTATTAAGTTGAGCGTCAGGCTCCGATCATTTTCGTTGAGTATCCAGACTCTGATTATTACGTTGAGCGTTCAGGCTCCGGTTATTTTCGTTGAGTATCCTGACTCCGGTTATTACGTTGAGGGTTCAGACTCCGGTCATTTTCGTTGAGTATCTAGACTCCTGTCATTACGTTGAACGTTCAGGCTCTGGTCATTTTCGTTGAGATTCCATACTCCGGTCAATACGTTGAGCGAACAGGCTCCGGTCATTTTCGTTGAGTATCCAGACTCCGGTCATTACATTGAGCGTTCAGGATGCGGTCATTTTCGTTGAGTCTCATAACTCCATTTATTACGTTGAGCGTTCAGGATCCGGTCAGTTTCGTTGAGTATCCAGACTCCAAATATTACGTTGAGCGTTCAGGCTCTAGTCAGTTTCATTGGGTATCCAGACTCCGGTGATTACGTTGATCGTTCAGGCTCCGGTCATTTTCGTTGACTATCCAGACTCGGGTTATTACGTTGAGCGTTCAGGCTCCGGTCAGTTTTGTTGAGTATCCAGATTCCGGTTATTACGTTGAGAGTTCAGGCTCCGGTCAGTTTCGTTGGGTATCCAGACTCCGGTTATTACGTTGAGCGTTCAGGCTCCGGTAAGTTTCGTTGGGTATCCAGACTCCGGTTATTACGTTGAGCGTTCAGGCTCCGGTCAGTTTCGTTGGGTATCCAGACTCTAGTTATTACGTTGAGCGTTCAGGCTCCGGTCATTTTCGTTGAGTATCCAGACTCCGGTTATTAAGTTGAGTGTCAGGCTCCAATTATTTTCGTTGAGTATCCAGACTCCGATTATTACGTTGAGCGTTCAGGATTCGATCAGTTTCGTTGAGTATCTTGACTCCAAATATTACGTTGAGCGTTCAGGCTCCGGTCAGTTTCATTGGGTATCCAGACTCCGGTGATTACGTTGATCATTCAGGCTCCGGTCATTTTCGTTGACTATCCAGACTCGGGTTATTACGTTAAGCGTTCAGGCTCCGGTCAGTTTCGTTGAGTATCCAGATTCCGATTATTACGTTGAGCGTTCAGGCTCGGGTCAGTTTCGATGGGTATCCAGACTCCGGTGATTACGTTGAGCGTTCAGGCTCCGGTCATTTACGTTGACTATCCAGACTCGGGTTATTACGTTAAGCGTCAGGCTCCGATCATTTTCGTTGAGTATCCAGACTCCGATTATTACGTTAAGCGTTCAGGCTTCGGTCAGTTTCGTTGGGTATCCAGACTCCGGTTTTTATGTTGAGCGTTCAGGCTCCGGTCATTTTCGTTGAGTATCCAGACTCCGGTTATTAAGTTGAGCGTCAGGCTCCGATCATTTTCGTTGAGTATCCAGACTCCGATTATTACGTTGAGCGTTCAGGCTCCGGTTATTTTCGTTGAGAATCCTGACTCCGGTTATTACGTTGAGGGTTCAGACTCCGGTCTTTTTCATTGAGTATCTAGACTCCTGTCATTACGTTGAACGTTTAGGCTCCCATCATTTTCGTTGAATATCCATACTCCGGTCAATACCTTGAGCGATCAGGCTCCGGTCATTTTCGTTGAGTATCCAGACTCCGGTTATTACATTGAGCGTTCAGGATCCGGTCATTTTTGTTGAGTATCATAACTCCATTTATTACGTTTAGCGTTCAGGATCCGGTCACTTTCGTTGAGTATCCAGACTCCAAATATTACGTTGGGCGTTCAGGCTCTGGTCGGTTTCGTTGGGTATCCAGACTCCGGTGATTACGTTGATCGTTCAGGCTCCGGTCATTTTCGTTGACTCTCGAGACTCGGGTTATTACGTTGAGCGTTCAGGCTCCGGTCAGTTTTGTTGAGTATCCAGATTCCGATTATTACGTTGAGCGTTCAGGCTCCGGTAAGTTTCGTTGGGTATCCAGACTCCGGTTATTACGTTGAGCGTTCAGGCTCCGGTCAGTTTCGTTGGGTATCCAGACTCTAGTTATTACGTTGAGCATTCAGGCTCCGGTCATTTTGGTTGAGTATCCAGACTCTGGTTATTAAGTTGAGTGTCAGGCTCCGATCATTTTCGTTGAGTATCCAGACTCCCATTATTACGTTGAGCGTTCAGGATTCGATCAGTTTCGTTGAGTATCTTGACTCCAAATATTACGTTGAGCGTTCAGGCTCCGGTCAGTTTCATTGGGTATCCAGACTCCGGTGATTACGTTGATCGTTCAGGCTCCGGTCATTTTCGTTGACTATCCAGACTCGGGTTATTATGTTAAGCGTTCAGGCTCCGGTCAGTTTCGTTGAGTATCCAGATTCCGATTATTACGTTGAGCGTTCAGGCTCCGGTCAGTTTCGATGGGTATCCAGACTCCGGTTTTTATGTTGAGCGTTCAGGCTCCGGTCATTTTCGTTGAGTATCCAGACTCCGGTTATTAAGTTGAGCGTCAGGCTCCGATCATTTTCGTTGAGTATCCAGACTCTGATTATTACGTTGAGCGTTCAGGCTCCGGTTATTTTCGTTGAGTATCCTGACTCCGGTTTTTACGTTGAGGGTTCAGACTCCGGTCATTTTCGTTGAGTATCTAGACTCCTGTCATTACGTTGAACGTTCAGGCTCCGGTCATTTTCGTTAGGTATCCATACTCCGGTCAATACGTTGAGCGATCAGGCTCCGGTCATTTTCGTTGAGTATCCAGACTCCGGTCATTAGATTGAGCGTTCAGGATCCGGTCATTTTCGTTGAGTATCATAACTCCATTTATTACGTTGAGCGTTCAGGATCCGGTCAGTTTCGTTGAGTATCCAGACTCCAAATATTACGTTGAGCGTTCAGGCTCCGGTCAGTTTCATTGGGTATCCAGACTCCGGTGATTACGTTGATCGTTCAGGCTCCGGTCATTTTCGTTGACTATCCAGACTCGGGTTATTACGTTGAGCGTTCAGGCTCCGGTCAGTTTTGTTGAGTATCCAGATTCCGGTTATTACGTTTATAGTTCAGGCTCCGGTCAGTTTCGTTGGGTATCCAGACTCCGGTTATTACGTTGAGCGTTCAGGCTCCGGTAAGTTTCGTTGGGTATCCAGACTCCGGTTATTACGTTGAGCGTTCAGGCTCCGGTCAGTTTCGTTGGGTATCCAGACTCTAGTTATTACGTTGAGCGTTCAGGCTCCGATCATTTTCGTTGAGTATCCAGACTCCGGTTATTAAGTTGAGTGTCAGGCTCCGATTATTTTCGTTGAGTATCCAGACTCCGATTATTACGTTGAGCGTTCAGGATTCGATCAGTTTCGTTGAGTATCTTGACTCCAAATATTACGTTGAGCGTTCAGGCTCCGGTCAGTTTCATTGGGTATCCAGACTCCGGTGATTACGTTGATCATTCAGGCTCCGGTCATTTTCGTTGACTATCCAGACTCGGGTTATTACGTTAAGCGTTCAGGCTCCGGTCAGTTTCGTTGAGTATCCAGATTTCGATTATTACGTTGAGCGTTCAGGCTCCGGTCAGTTTCGATGGGTATCCAGACTCCGGTGATTACGTTGAGCGTTCAGGCTCCGGTCATTTACGTTGACTATCCAGACTCGGGTTATTACGTTAAGCGTCAGGCTCCGATCATTTTCGTTGAGTATCCAGACTCCGATTATTACGTTGAGCGTTCAGGCTTCGGTCAGTTTCGTTGGGTATCCAGACTCCGGTTTTTATGTTGAGCGTTCAGGCTCCGGTCATTTTCGTTGAGTATCCAGACTCCGGTTATTAAGTTGAGCGTCAGGCTCCGATCATTTTCGTTGAGTATCCAGACTCCGATTATTACGTTGAGCGTTCAGGCTCCGGTTATTTTCGTTGAGAATCCTGACTCGGGTTATTACGTTGAGGGTTCAGACTCCGGTCATTTTCATTGAGTATCTAGACTCCTGTCATTACGTTGAACGTTTAGGCTCCGATCATTTTCGTTGAATATCCATACTCCGGTCAATACCTTGAGCGATCAGGCTTCGGCCATTTTCGTTGAGTATCCAGACTCCGGTCATTACATTGAGCGTTCAGGATCCGGTCATTTTTGTTGAGTATCATAACTCCATTTATTACGTTTAGCGTTCAGGATCCGGTCACTTTCGTTGAGTATCCAGACTCCAAATATTACGTTGAGCGTTCAGGATCCGGTCAGTTTCGTTGGGTATCCAGACTCCGGTGATTACGTTGATCGTTCAGGCTCCGGTCATTTTCGTTGACTCTCGAGACTCGGGTTATTACGTTGAGCGTTCAGGCTCCGGTCAGTTTTGTTGAGTATCCAGATTCCGATTATTACGTTGAGCGTTCAGGCTCCGGTCAGTTTCGTTGGGTATCAAGACTCCGGTTATTACGTTGAGCGTTCAGGCTCCGGTAAGTTTCGTTGGGTATCCAGACTCCGGTTATTACGTTGAGCGTTCAGGCTCCGGTCAGTTTCGTTGGGTATCCAGACTCTAGTTATTACGTTGAGCATTCAGGCTCCGGTCATTTTGGTTGAGTATCCAGACTCCGGTTATTAAGTTGAGTGTCAGACTCCGATCATTTTCGTTGAGTATCCAGACTCTGATTATTACGTTGAGCGTTCAGGATTCGATCAGTTTCGTTGAGTATCTTTACTCCAAATATTACGTTGAGCGTTCAGGCTCCGGTCAGTTTCATTGGGTATCCAGACTCCGGTGATTACGTTGATCATTCTGGCTCCGGTCATTTTCGTTGACTATCCAGACTCGGGTTATTACGTTAAGCGTTCAGGCTCCGGTCAGTTTCGTTGAGTATCCAGATTTCGATTATTACGTTGAGCGTTCAGGCTCCGGTCAGTTTCGATGGGTATCCAGACTCCGGTGATTACGTTGAGCGTTCAGGCTCCAGTCATTTACGTTGACTATCCAGACTCGGGTTATTACGTTAAGCGTCAGGCTCCGATCATTTTCGTTGAGTATCCAGACTCCGATTATTACGTTGAGCGTTCAGGCTTCGGTCAGTTTCGTTGGGTATCCAGACTCCGGTTTTTATGTTGAGCGTTCAGGCTCCGGTCATTTTCGTTGAGTATCCAGACTCCGGTTATTAAGTTGAGTGTCAGGCTCCGATCATTTTCGTTGAGTATCCAGACTCCGATTATTACGTTGAGCGTTCAGGCTCCGGTTATTTTCGTTGAGAATCCTGACTCGGGTTATTACGTTGAGGGTTCAGACTCCGGTCATTTTCATTGAGTATCTAGACTCCTGTCATTACGTTGAACGTTTAGGCTCCGATCATTTTCGTTGAATATCCATACTCCGGTCAATACCTTGAGCGATCAGGCTTCGGCCATTTTCGTTGAGTATCCAGACTCCGGTCATTACATTGAGCGTTCAGGATCCGGTCATTTTTGTTGAGTATCATAACTCCATTTATTACGTTTAGCGTTCAGGATCCGGTCACTTTCGTTGAGTATCCAGACTCCAAATATTACTTTGAGCGTTCAGGATCCGGTCAGTTTCGTTGGGTATCCAGACTCCGGTGATTACGTTGATCGTTCAGGCTCCGGTCATTTTCGTTGACTCTCGAGACTCGGGTTATTACGTTGAGCGTTCAGGCTCCGGTCAGTTTTGTTGAGTATCCAGATTCCGATTATTACGTTGAGCGTTCAGGCTCCGGTCAGTTTCGTTGGGTATCCAGACTCCGGTTATTACGTTGAGCGTTCAGGCTCCGGTAAGTTTCGTTGGGTATCCAGACTCCGGTTATTACGTTGAGCGTTCAGGCTCCGGTCAGTTTCGTTGGGTATCCAGACTCTAGTTATTACGTTGAGCATTCAGGCTCCGGTCATTTTGGTTGAGTATCCAGACTCCGGTTATTAAGTTGAGTGTCAGACTCCGATCATTTTCGTTGAGTATCCAGACTCTGATTATTACGTTGAGCGTTCAGGATTCGATCAGTTTCGTTGAGTATCTTTACTCCAAATATTACGTTGAGCGTTCAGGCTCCGGTCAGTTTCATTGGGTATCCAGACTCCGGTGATTACGTTGATCATTCTGGCTCCGGTCATTTTCGTTGACTATCCAGACTCGGGTTATTACGTTAAGCGTTCAGGCTCCGGTCAGTTTCGTTGAGTATCCAGATTTCGATTATTACGTTGAGCGTTCAGGCTCCGGTCAGTTTCGATGGGTATCCAGACTCCGGTGATTACGTTGAGCGTTCAGGCTCCGGTCATTTACGTTGACTATCCAGACTCGGGTTATTACGTTAAGCGTCAGGCTCCGATCATTTTCGTTGAGTATCCAGACTCCGATTATTACGTTGAGCACTCAGGCTTCGGTCAGTTTCGTTGGGTATCCAGACTCCGGTTTTTATGTTGAGCGTTCAGGCTCCGGTCATTTTCATTGAGTATCCAGACTCCGGTTATTAAGTTGAGCGTCAGGCTCCGATCATTTTCGTTGAGTATCCAGACTCCGATTATTACGTTGAGCGTTCAGGCTCCGATCATTTTCGTTGAGTATCCTGACTCCGGTTCTTACGTTGAGGGTTCAGACTCCGGTTATTTTCGTTGAGTATCTAGACTCCTGTCATTACGTTGAACGTTCAGGCTCCGATCATTTTCGTTGAATATCCATACTCCGGTCAATACCTTGAGCGATCAGGCTCCGGTCATTTTCGTTGAGTATCCAGACTCCGGTCATTACATTGAGCGTTCTGGATCCGGTCATTTTCGTTGAGTATCATAACTCCATTTATTACGTTTAGCGTTCAGGATCTGGTCACTTTCGTTGAGTATCCAGACTCCAAATATTACGTTGAGCGTTCAGGCTCCGGTCAGTTTCGTTGGGTATCCAGACTCCGGTGATTACGTTGATCGTTCAGGCTCCGGTCATTTTCGTTGACTCTCGAGACTCGGGTTATTACGTTGAGCGTTCAGGCTCCGGTCAGTTTTGTTGAGTATCCAGATTCCGATTATTACGTTGAGCGTTCAGGCTCCGGTCAGTTTCGTTGGGTATCCAGACTCCGGTTATTACGTTGAGCGTTCAGGCTCCGGTAAGTTTCGTTGGGTATCCAGACTCCGGTTATTACGTTGAGCGTTCAGGCTCCGGTCAGTTTCGTTGGGTATCCAGACTCTAGTTATTACGTTGAGCATTCAGGCTCCGGTCATTTTGGTTGAGTATCCAGACTCCGGTTATTAAGTTGAGTGTCAGACTCCGATCATTTTCGTTGAGTAGCCAGACTCTGATTATTACGTTGAGCGTTCAGGATTCGATCAGTTTCGTTGAGTATCTTTACTCCAAATATTACGTTGAGCGTTCAGGCTCCAGTCAGTTTCATTGGGTATCCAGACTCCGGTGATTACGTTGATCATTCTGGCTCCGGTCATTTTCGTTGACTATCCAGACTCGGGTTATTACGTTAAGCGTTCAGGCTCCGGTCAGTTTCGTTGAGTATCCAGATTCCGATTATTACGTTGAGCGTTCAGGCTCCGGTCAGTTTCGATGGGTATCCAGACTCCGGTGATTATGTTGAGCGTTCAGGCTCCGGTCATTTTCGTTGACTATCCAGACTCGGGTTATTACGTTAAGCGTCAGGCTCCAATCATTTTCGTTGAGTATCCAGACTCCGATTATTACGTTGAGCGTTCAGGCTTCGGTCAGTTTCGTTGGGTATCCAGACTCCGGTTTTTATGTTGAGCGTTCAGGCTCCGGTCATTTTCATTGAGTAACCAGACTCCGGTTATTAATTTGAGCGTCAGGCTCCGATCATTTTCGTTGAGTATCCAGACTCCGATTATTACGTTGAGCGTTCAGGCTCTGGTTATTTTCGTTGAGTATCCTGACTCCGGTTCTTACGTTGAGGGTTCAGACTCCGGTTATTTTCGTTGAGTATCTAGACTCCTGTCATTACGTTGAACGTTCAGGCTCCGATCATTTTCGTTGAATATCCATACTCCGGTCAATACCTTGAGCGATCAGGCTCCGGTCATTTTCGTTGAGTATCCAGACTCCGATCATTACATTGAGCGTTCTGGATCCGGTCATTTTCGTTGAGTATCATAACTCCATTTATTACGTTTAGCGTTCAGGATCCGGTCACTTTCGTTGAGTATCCAGACTCCAAATATTACGTTGAGCGTTCAGGCTCCGGTCAGTTTCGTTGGGTATCCAGACTCCGGTGATTACGTTGATCGTTCAGGCTCCGGTCATTTTCGTTGACTATCTAGACTCGGGTTATTACGTTGAGCGTTCAAGCTCCGGTCAGTTTTGTTGAGTATCTAGATTCCGATTATTACGTTGAGCGTTCAGGCTCCGGTCAGTTTTGTTGGGTATCTAGACTCCGGTTATTACGTTGAGCGTTCAGGCTCCGGTAAGTTTCGTTGGGTATCCAGACTCCGGTTATTACATTGAGCGTTCAGGCTCCGGTCAGTTTCGTTGGGTATCCAGACTCTAGTTATTACGTTGAGCATTCAGGCTCCGGTCATTTTCGTTGAGTATCTAGACTCTAGTTATTACGTTGATCATTCAGACTCCTGTCATTTTTGTTGAGTATCATAACTCCATTTATTACGTTGAGCGTTTAGGATCCGGTCAGTTTCGTTGAGTATCCAGACTCCAAATATTACGTTGAGCATTCAAGCTCCGGTCAGCTTCGTTGGGTATCCAGACTCCGGTGATTACGTTGATCGTTCAGGCTCCGGTCATTTTCGTTGACTATCCAGACTCGGGTTATTACGTTAAGCGTTCAGGCTCCGGTCAGTTTCGTTGAGTATTTAGATTATGATTATTACGTTGAGCGTCCAGGCTCTGGTCAGTTTCGTTGGGTATCCAGACTCCGGTTATTACATTGAACGTTCAGGCTCCGGTCATTTTTGTTGAGTATCCAGATTCCGGTTATTAAGTTGAGCGTCAGGCTCCGATCATTTTCGTTGAGTATCCAGACTCCGATTATTACGTTGAGCGTTCAGGCTCCGGTTATTTTCGTCGAGTATCCTGACTCCGGTTATTACGTTGAGGGTTCAGACTCCGGTCATTTTCGTTGAGTATCTAGACTCTTGTCATTACGTTGAACGTTTAGGCTCCGATCATTTTTGTTGAGTATCCATACTCCGGTCATTACATTGAGCGTTCAGGCTCCGGTCATTTTCGTTGAGTATCCATACTCCGGTCAATACGTTGAGCGATCAGGCTCCGGTCATTTTCGTTGAGTATCCAGACTCCGGTCATTACATTGAGCGTTCTGGATCCGGTCATTTTCGTTGAGTATCATAACTCCATTTATTACGTTGAGGGTTCAGGATTCGGTCAGTTTCGTTGAGTATCCAGACTCCAAATATTACGTTGAGCGTTCAGGCTCCAGTCAGTTTCGTTGGGTAACCAGACTCCGGTGATTACGTTGATCGTTCAGGCTCCGGTCATTTTTGTTGACTATCCAGATTCTGGTTATTACATTAAGCGTTCAGGCTCCGATCAGTTTCATTGGGTATCCAGACTCTGGTTATTACGTTGAGCGTTCAGGCTCCGGTAAGTTTCGTTTGGTATCCAGACTCCGGTTATTACGTTGAGCGTTCAGGCTCCGGTCAGTTTCGTTGGGTATCCAGACTCTAGTTATTACGTTGAGCGTTCAGGCTCCGGTCATTTTCGGTGAGTATCCAGACTCCGGTTATTAAGTTGAGTGTTAGGGTCCGATCATTTTTGTTGAGTATCCAGACTCCGATTATTACGTTGAGCGTTCAGGATTCGATCAGTTTCGTTGAGTATCTTGACTCCAAATATTACGTTGAGCATTCAGGCTCCGGTTATTACGTTGATCGTTCAGGCTCCGGTTATTTTCGTTGACTATCCAGACTCGGTTTATTACGTTAAGCGTTCAAGCTCCGGTCAGTTTCGTTGAGTATCCAGATTCCGAATATTACGTTGAGCGTTCAGGCTCCGGTCAGTTTCGTTGGGTATCCAGACTCCGGTTTTTATGTTGAGCGTTCAGGCTCCGGTCATTTTCATTGAGTATCCAGACTCCGGTTATTAAGTTGAGCGTCAGACTCCGATCATTTTCGTTGAGTATCCAGACTCTGATTATTACGTTGAGCGTTCAGGCTCCGATTATTTTCGTTGAGTATCTTGACTCCGGTTATTACGTTGAGGGTTCAGACTCCGGTCATTTTCGTTGAGTATCTAGACTCCAGTCATTACATTGAACGTTCAGGCTCCGGTCATTTTCGTTGAGTATCCATACTCCGGTCAATACGTTGAGCGATCAGGCTCCGGTCATTTTCGTTGAGTATCCAGACTCCGGTCATTACATTGAGCGTTAAGGATCCGGTCATTTTCGTTGAGTATCATAACTCCATTTATTACGTTGAGCGTTCAGGATCCGGTCAGTTTCGTTAAGTATCCAGACTCCAAATATTACGTTGAGCGTTCAGGCTCCGGTCAGTTTCGTTGGGTATCCAGACTCCGGTGATTACGTTGATCGTTCAGGCTCCGGTCATTTTTGTTGACTATCCAGACTCGGGTTATTACGTTAAGCGTTCAGGCTCCGGTCAGTTTCGTTGAGTATCCAGATTCCGATTATTACGTTGAGCGTTCAGGCTCCGGTCAGTTTCGTTGGGTATCCAGACTCCGGTTATTACGTTGAGCGTTCAGGCTCCGGTAAGTTTCATTGGGTATCCAGACTCCGGTTATTACGTTGAGCGTTCAGGCTCCGGTCAGTTTCGTTGGGTATCCAGACTCTAGTTATTACGTTGAGCGTTCAGGCTCCGGTCATTTTCGTTGAGTATCTAGACTCCGGTTATTAAGTTGAGTGTTAGGCTCCGATCATTTTCGTTGAGTATCCAGACTCCCATTATTACGTTGAGCGTTCAGGATTCGATCAGTTTCGTTGAGTATCTTGACTCCAAATATTACGTTGAGCGTTCAGGCTCCGGTCAGTTTCATTGGGTATCCAGACTCTGGTGATTACGTTGATCGTTCAGGCTCCGGTCATTTTCGTTGACTATCCAGACTCGGGTTATTACATTAAGCGTTCAGGCTCCGGTCAGTTTCGTTGAGTATCCAGATTCCGATTATTACGTTGAGCGTTCAGGCTCCGGTCAGTTTCGTTGGGTATCCAGACTCCAGTTTTTATGTGGAGCGTTCAGGCTCTGGTCATTTTCGTTGAGTATCTAGACTCCGGTTATTAAGTTGAGCGTCAGGCTCCGATCATTTTCGTTGAGTATCCAGACTCTGATTATTACGTTGAGCGTTCAGGCTCCGGTTATTTTCGTTGAGTATCCTGACTCCGGTTATTACGTTGAGGGTTCAGACTCCGGTCATTTTCGTTGAGTATCTAGACTCCTGTCATTACGTTGAACGTTCAGGCTCCGGTCATTTTTGTTGAGTATCCATACTCCGGTCAATACGTTGAGCGATCAGGCTCCGGTCATTTTCGTTGAGTATCCAGACTCCGGTCATTACATTGAGCGTTCAGGATCCGGTCATTTTCGTTGAGTATCATAACTCCATTTATTACGTTGAGCGTTCAGGATCTGGTCAGTTTTTTTTGAGTATCCAGACTCCAAATATTACGTTGAGCGTTCAGGCTCCGGTCAGTTTCGTTGGGTATCCAGACTCCGGTGATTATGTTGATCGTTCAGGCTCCGGTCATTTTCGTTGACTATCCAGACTCAGGTTATTGCGTTGAGCGTTCAGGCTCCGGTCAGTTTTGTTGAGTATCCAGATTACGGTTATTACGTTGAGCGTTCAGGCTCCGGTCAGTTTCGTTGGTTATCCAGAATCCGGTTATTACGTTGAGCGTTCAGGCTCCGGTAAGTTTCGTTGGGTATCCAGACTCCGGTTATTACGTTGAGCGTTCAGGCTCCGGTCAGTTTCGTTGGGTATCCAGACTCTAGTTATTACGTTGAGCGTTCAGGCTCCTGTCATTTTGGTTGGGTATGCAGACTCCGGTTATTAAGTTGAGTGTCAGGCTTCGATCATTTTCGTTGAGTATCCAGACTCTGATTATTACGTTGAGCGTTCAGGATTCGATCAGTTTTGTTGAGTATCTTGACTCCAAATATTACGTTGATAGTTCAGGGTCCGGTCATTTTCGTTGACTATCCAGACTCGGGTTATTACATTGAGCGTTCAGGCTCCGGTCAGTTTTGTTGAGTATCCAGATTCCGGTTATTACGTTGAGCGTTCAAGTTCGGTCAGTTTCGTTGGGTATCCAGACTCCGGTTATTATGTTGAGCGTTCAGGCTCTGGTAAGTTTCGTTGGGTATCCAGACTCCGGTTATTACGTTGAGCGTTTAGGCTCCGGTCGGTTTGGTTGGGTATCCAAACTCTAGTTATTACGTTGAGCGTTCAGGCTCCGGTCATTTTCGTTGAGTATCCAGACTCCGGTTATTAAGTTGAGTGTCAAGCTCCGATCATTTTTGTTGAGTATCCAGACTCTGATTATTACTTTGAGCGTTCAGGATTCGATCAGTTTCGTTGAGTATCTTGACTCCAAATATTACGTTGAGCGTTCAGGCTCCGGTCAGTTTCATTGGGTATCCAGACTCCGGTGATTACGTTGATCGTTCAGGCTCCGGTCATTTTCGTTGACTATCCAGACTCGGGTTTTTACGTTAAGCGTTTAGGCTCCGGTCAGTTTCGTTGAGTATCCAGATTCTGATTATTACGTTGAGCGTTCAGGCTCCGGTCATTGTCGTTGGGTATCCAGACTCCGGTTTTTATGTTGAACGTTTAGGCTCCGGTCATTTTCGTTGAGTATCCAGACTCCGGTTATTAAGTTGAGCGTCAGGCTCCGATCATTTTCATTGAGTATCCAGACTCTGATTATTACGTTGAGCGTTCAGGCTCCGGTTATTTTCGTTGAGTATCCTGACTCCGATTATTACGTTGAGGGTTCAGACTCCGGTCATTTTCGTTGAGTATCTAGACTCCTGTCATTACGTTGAACGTTCAGGCTCCGGTCATTTTCGTTGAGTATCCATACTCCGATCAATACGTTGAGCGATCAGGCTTCGGTCATTTTCGTTGAGTATCCAGACTCCGGTCATTACATTGAGCGTTCAGGATCCAGTCATTTTCGTTGAGTATCATAACTCCATTTATTACGTTTAGCGTTCAGGATCCGGTCACTTTCGTTGAGTATCCAGACTCCAAATATTACGTTGAGCGTTTAGGCTCTGGTCAGTTTCGTTGGGTATCCAGACTCCGGTGATTACGTTGATCGTTCAGGCTCCGGTCATTTTCGTTGACTATCTAGACTCGGGTTTTTACGTTGAGTGTTCAGGCTCCGGTCAGTTTTGTTGAGTATCCAGATTCCGGTTATTACGTTGAGCGTTCAGGCTCCGGTCAGTTTCGTTGGGTATCCAGACTCCGGTTATTACGTTGAGCGTTCAGGCTCTGGTAAGTTTCGTTGGGTATCCAGACTCCGGTTATTACGTTGAGCGTTCAGGCTCCGGTCAGTTTCGTTGGGTATCCAGACTCTAGTTATTACGTTGAGCGTTCAGGCTCCGGTCATTTTCGTTGAGTATCCAGACTCCGGTTATTAAGTTGAGTGTCAGGCTCCGATCATTTTCGTTGAGTATCCAGACTCTGATTATTACGTTGAGCGTTCAGGATTCGATCAGTTTTGTTGAGTATCTTGACTCCAAATAATACGTTGATCGTTCAGGCTCCGGTCATTTTCGTTGACTATCCAGACTCGGGTTATTACATTGAGCGTTCAGGCTCCGGTCAGCTTTGTTGATTATCCAGATTCCGGTTATTACGTTGAGCGTTCAGGTTTGGTCAGTTTCGTTGGGTATCCAGACTCCGGTTATTATGTTGAGCGTTCAGGCTCCGGTAAGTTTCGTTGGGTATCCAGACTCCGGTTATTACGTTGAGTGTTCAGGCTCCGGTCAGTTTCGTTGGGTATCCAGACTCTTGTTATTACGTTGAGCGTTCAGGCTCCGGTCATTTTCGTTGAGTATCCAGACTCCGGTTACTAAGTTGAGTGTCAAGCTCCGATCATTTTCGTTGAGTATCCAGACTCCGATTATTACGTTGAGCGTTCAGGATTCGATCAGTTTCGTTGAGTATCTTGACTCCAAATATTACGTTGAGCGTTCAGGCTCCGGTCAGTTTCATTGGGTATCCAGACTCCGGTGATTACGTTGATCGTTCAGGCTCCGGTCATTTTCGTTGACTATCCAGACTCGGGTTATTACGTTAAGCGTTCAGGCTCCGGTCAGTTTCGTTGAGTATCTGTTGCACCCTAAAATTTGACCAACCGGTGCCACTTTCGGTTTATGCTTCGACGCATTTTCGCATTTGCATACTGCATACAGTGCATTTCCTCAATCATGGTGATTTTATTGGGATTACAGCCCTGCTGTCGCATTTCAGGTGTCTCAGACTGGTTCGGGTAATCGGAGTTTATTTTGGGAAGTCGCGCGCTTCCTGGGTGTTTTCAGTTTATGCAGTGATTTTTGAGATTCTTGGTATCTGGATTTACCGTTTTGCTTCGATCTGGTCTCGTGCTCTCTTTTATGTTGGTTATTTGCATTTGTCTTCATTTTTTAGGATTTAATATATTTTTTAATATTTTTAATAGTTTTAAATCATTTTTAGAATTTTATAGAATTTTCAATAGGTTTTAATAGTTTTTTAATAGTTTTAATAGAATATAATAGATTTTTCTTTTATTAGTTTTAAATAGAATTTTAATAGATTAGTAGAATAATAGTTAATAGATATTATAGGATTTAATAGTTTTAGATATGTTTTAATATAGGATTTAATAGTTTTATTAAATAGTATAGATTTTATTAGAGATTTAATAGGAATTTAGTAAAATTTTAAATAGAAGTTATTAGAGTTTTTATTTTTTAGTGGTTTAGGGATTAGTGGAATTATTAGAGATTATTAGAGTTTTTTTCTATTGTCATTAGTCTAGTGATTAGCATAGATTAGATGTTAATTCTTTTTTTAGGCTTAATAGAGATTAATTAGGATTTTAATCTTTTGTTTAGATTTTAATTAGAGTTTGTTAGAATTAATTAGATTAGATTAGCCTTAATTTTCGGATTAATTAGTTGAGTATTAACTAGTTAATTAGGTTTAGTCCTTGTTTAGTTTAATTGGGTTTAATCATTTTAATTCAGATTTTTTTGGGTTTATTGTATCACTTTTCGTGGGCCCAGAGTAGTGCTTTTTGGAGGCCCAGATCTATCAGTCCGTTTTGTCCATTTTTTTGTCCGTGCAATGCCATGTGTCCCCTATATAATTCAGCCACGCGTGCTCATGAGAGGGCCCACCTCATTTTTCCCACACTCTCAGAACTGTACACGTGTTTCCCAATATCTCTCCCCAGCTCCACGCGTCTTCCATGCAGGCCCTCACCGTGACAAGTGTCCTCCCCTGAGCATCACCGGTTGCATGGCCGGCGGCCATGCAACCACCGCCCCCAACAGTCGCCGGCCACCGCCAACCAACTCCGGTCATCTTCCAACTTCTTCCGACCACCGCCCTCCGCCGTAACCACCTTCGCCGGAGATTGTTTTTTCCAGAAATCTTTCTAATCTTCATCTCTCACCTCTAACACTCATCTTTCTCCGATCATCATTGACACCATTAACGTTCATCAACGTTGCCAGAAATCACACCAATAATCGTCTCCGATCCAAATCCATCCAACATTCGTCAAGTTCATCACGTTCTCCAGATTCCTTCGTCAAAGTCTTCAAGAATCTCATGTGTTCTTCATATTGTTCATGCGAATCTCCCTCCGATCATCAACGATCACCAAAACTTTTCCAGAAACTCTTCAGAATTCATCAGATCACCAGATTCCAAGATTTGTCCGTTCATCAATATCCCCCAGAATCATCAAGATCTTCCCTAATCTTCATCAGAATTCATCAAATCCAAGAACTTCACGTATTCTTCGCCGATTCCCCAGAAGATTCATCGCGTTCGAGATTCAACCGTGTTCATCGTGTTCGTCAGAACCTTCATACAGTTCATCAATCGTTTTCCAGAAACCTCCATGAAGCTTCTCCGGTGTTCATTAAACGTCCGACAACACTCTTCCATCAACGCCTACCAAGCTCTTCAATTAGTTTTAAGATCCTCCGTGAATCAATGTTCTTGAGTGTCATCAAGCTTCATCGTTTCCAGATATTACCATCGTTCATCCAGGTCAAGAATTCAAGCTCCATAAAACAAGCCTTCAAGAACATTCATCAAGACTCCTTCATCGCATCTTCAACGAGTCTCCAGAAGTGTTCGTGAGTTTCATCTATTCACCAGCAACTCAAGATCGCCCGTCCAACACACCTTCAGATCCACACAAATCTCCATCAATGTTCATCGTCACGAATCTTCAAGAACATCAAAGGAACCGATTGTGGGTCCAGATCGTAACAATTTGTGGTCGTTTTTGTTCATGTGTTGTGAAGGTTGTAACACGAGAGTGAGAGAGAGAGTCAGAGAGAAGGAAAGGGAAATGGCGTGTGAACAGTGCTACAAAGGGAATTAGGTTTTGGTTCAAAATGAATGAGGAAGGGCGAAGGCTGTTGGATTGGGCCTTGGGCCCATTGGTAACTTCTCCCAACACCCCCGTTTTGGCCGAGACACCCCCCATGGCTGGCTTTTGGTTATTGCTTGACTGGGCTGGGCCCATTTGCCACACGCACCCTCCGTATACTTCCTGCATCCCCCCTTCCCCATTTTCCTGAGCTGAAGCTACTTAGTGGGCTGGGCCCAGTCTCCTTTATGTTTTTTTTCTGCTAGCTCCCTCTTGTAACAGCTGTACCCCCCTCCCCTTGTATTTTCTTCATTTTTATTTTTGTTCTCTTTATGAAAAAGAATAAAGAAGTGTTGAGAAAAAAAGAAGAAGAAAAAAATAAAGAGAAAATATTGGAAAAAGAAATGAGAAAAATAAATATATGGAAAAAGAAATACAATAAAAAGAATGTTGAGAAAAAAAAGAAAAACAAGAGAAAATATTGAAAAAGAAATATTTTGGAAAAGAAATATGAAGAAGAATATAGAGAAAAAGGATGTAAAATATGAGCTTCAGTTTAATTCTTAGAATATATTTTTAGGGAGATTTATATTTTCATTTAGGGAAATAGTTTAATTTTCTTTTAGAGAATTTAGGTAATAGTGTTTAGCATAAATTCTTGTAATTTTCATAGGAGTTTATTTTACCTTTTAGAGATAGTTTTGTTAAAAGGTCCACTTGTTAGGGGACTATTTTCCATTTGATTTTTTTCCAAGATAATTGAATAGGATAGGGTTTTAGGAGTTTATTTTCCAGTATTCAATCATTGTAACCATTTTTCAGAATGTTAATAAAACGAGATTTGAGTTGTGGTCCCGAAAGTAGCCGAACTACAGCTGCTCTGATTTCTCGTACCAGACGAGAATATGTAGGCATAGGATGCGATATCCTAGCGAGCACACTAACAACTAACCTTTTGTTCTCTCGCTGCTGTGCGATCGAGACTTTCCCGCTGACGACTGATGTTATCCCTTTCTCTTGCCCGAGTGCATTTGAGACCAGACCGTAGTTTTTCCCATAGGTTCCCGAACCTGTAAAACCAGTTTGATTTCTCACTGCTGTGTGAGAGCACCCTGTTTAGCCGTAGTTAGTCTGAACTACGTAAGCTCTGATCTTCCATGCTGTGTGGAAGTACGTAGGCATAAGACGCGAGGTCTTGGCGAGCCATTTTCCCCGTAGTCCCGAACTACGTTGACTCTGACTTTCTCTCTTGAGAATACGTAGGCATAGAGTGCGACGCTCTATCGAGTCAATTCCCTTCCGTTTAGATTTAGCAGCCGTAGATAGATTGTTTTGCATCCTTTAGACAAACCAAGCAAGCGTGGATCCCGTCGAGTACGACGAACGTGAGGGGTGCTAATACCTTCCCCTTGCGTAACCGACTCCCGAATCCAGGTTTTGGTTGCGATGACCATACATTTCCCGTTTTTTGTGAGGTTTACTTCGAGCGTTTCCTTTCCCTCCGTTGGGATAAATAACGCACGGTGGCGACTCTTCTGTCAGTCGGCGCCGATTTTTGCAGTAGCGACAGTATCCAGATTCCGATTATTACGTTGAGCGTTCAGGCTCCGGTCAGTTTCGTTGGGTATCCAGACTCCGGTTTTTATGTTGAGCGTTCAGGCTCCGGTCATTTTCGTTGAGTATCCAGACTCCGGTTATTAAGTTGAGCGTCAGGCTCCGATCATTTTCGTTGAGTATCCAGACTCTGATTATTACGTTGAGCGTTCAAGCTCCGGTTATTTTTGTTGAGTATCCTGACTCCGGTTATTACGTTGAGGGTTCAGACTCCGGTCATTTTCGTTGAGTATCTAGACTCCTGTCATTACGTTGAACGTTCAGGCTCCGGTCATTTTCGTTGAATATCCATACTCTGGTCAATATGTTGAGCAATCAGGCTCCGGTCATTTTCGTTGAGTATCCAGACTCCGGTCATTACATTGAGCGTTCAGGATCCGGTCATTTTCGTTGAGTATCATAACTCCATTTATTACGTTGAGCGTTCAGGATCCGGTCACTTTCGTTGAGTATCCAGACTCCAAATATTACGTTGAGCGTTCAGGCTCCGGTCAGTTTCGTTGGGTATCCAGGCTCCGGTGATTACGTTGATCGTTCAGGCTCCGGTCATTTTCGTTGACTATCCAGACTCGGGTTATTACGTTGAGCGTTCAGGCTCCGGTCAGTTTTGTTGAGTATCCAGATTCCGGTTATTACATTGAGCGTTCAGGCTCCGGTCAGTTTCGTTGGGTATCCAGACTCCGGTTATTACGTTGAGCGTTCAGGCTCTGGTAAGTTTCATTGGGTATCCAGACTCCGGTTATTACGTTGAGCGTTCAGGCTCTGGTCAGTTTCGTTGGGTATCCAGACTCTAGTTATTACGTTGAGCATTCAGGCTCCGGTCATTTTCGTTGAGTATCCAGACTCCGGTTATTAAGTTGAGTGTCAGGCTCCGATCATTTTCGTTGAGTATCCAGACTCCGATTATTACGTTGAGCGTTCAGGATTCGATCAGTTTCGTTGAGTATCTTGACTCTAAATATTACGTTGAGCGTTCAGGCTCCGGTCAGTTTCATTGGGTATCCAGACTCCGGTGATTATGTTGATCATTCAGGCTACGGTCATTTTTGTTGACTATCCAGACTCGGGTTATTACGTTAAGCGTTCAGGCTCCGGTCAGTTTCGTTGAGTATCCAGATTCCGATTATTACGTTGAGCGTTCAGGCTCCGGTCAGTTTCGATGGGTATCCAGACTCCGGTGATTACGTTGAGCGTTCAGGCTCCGGTCATTTTCGTTGACTATCCAGACTCGGGTTATTACGTTAAGCGTCAGGCTCCGATCATTTTCTTTGAGTATCCAGACTCCGATTATTACGTTGAGCGTTCAGACTCCGGTCAGTTTCGTTGGGTATCCAGACTCCGGTTTTTATGTTGAGCGTTCAGGCTCCGGTCATTTTCGTTGAGTATCCAGATTCCGGTTATTAAGTTGAGCGTCAGGCTCCGATCATTTTCGTCGAGTATCCAGACTCCGATTATTACGTTGAGCGTTCAGGCTCCGGTTATTTTCATCGAGTATCCTGACTCCGGTTATTATGTTGAGGGTTCAGACTCCGGTCATTTTCGTTGAGTATCTAGACTCCTGTCATTATGTTGAACGTTCAGGCTCCGATCATTTTCGTTGAGTGTCCATACTTCGGTCAATACGTTGAGCGATCAGGCTCCAGTCATTTTCGTTGAGTATCCAGACTCCGGTCATTACATTGAGCGTTCAGGATCCAGTCATTTTCGTTGAGTATCATAACTCCATTTATTACGTTGAGCGTTCAGGATCCGGTTAGTTTCGTTGAGTATCCAGACTCAAAATATTACGTTGAGCGTTCAGGCTCCGGTCAGTTTCGTTGGGTATCCATACTCCGGTGATTACGTTGATCGGTCAGGCTCCGGTCATTTTCGTTGACTATCAGGACTCGGGTTATTACGTTGAGCGTTCAGGCTCCGGTCAGTTTCGTTGAGTATCCAAATTCCGGTTATTACGTTGAGCGTTCAGGCTCCGGTCAGTTTCGTTGGGTATCCAGACTCCGGTTATTACGTTGAGCGTTCAGGCTCCGGTATGTTTCGTTGGGTATCCAGTCTCCGGTTATTACGTTGAGCGTTCAGGCTCCGGTCAGTTTCGTTGGGTATCCAGACTCTAGTTATTATGTTGAGCGTTCAGGCTCCAGTTATTTTCGTTGAGTATCCAGACTCGGGTGATTAAGTTGAGCCTCAGGCTCCGATCATTTTCGTTGAGTATCCAGACTCTGATTGTTACGTTGAGCGTTCAGGCTCCGGTTATTTTCGTTGAGTATCCTGACTCCGTTTATTACGTTGAGGGTTCAGACTCCGGTCATTTTCGTTGAGTATCTAGACTCCTGTCATTACGTTGAACGTTCAGGCTCCGATCATTTTCGTTGAGTATCCATACTCCGGTCAATACGTTGAGCGATCAGGCTCCGGTCTTTTTCGTTGAGTATCTAGACTCCGGTCATTACATTGAGCGTTCAGGATCCAGTCATTTTCGTTGAGTATCATAACTCCATTTATTACGTTGAGCGTTCAGGATTCGGTCAGTTTCGTTGAGTATCCAGACTCCAAATATTACGTTGAGCGTTCAGGATCCGGTCAGTTTCGTTGGGTATCCATACTCCGGTGATTACGTTGATCGTTCATGCTCCGGTCATTTTCGTTGACTATCCAGACTCGGGTTATTACGTTAAGCGTTCATGCTCCGGTCAGTTTCGTTGGGTATACAAACTCTAGTTATTACGTTGAGCATTCAGGCTCCGGTCATTTTCGTTGAGTATCCAGACTCCGGTTATTAAGTTGAGTGTCAGGCACTGATCATTTTCGTTGAGTATCCAGACTTCGATTATTACGTTAAGCGTTTAGGATCCGATCAGTTTCATTGAGTATCCAGACTCCAAATATTACGTTGAGCGTTCAGGCTCCGGTCAGTTTCATTGGGTATCCAGACTCCGGTGATTACGTTGATCGTTCAGGCTCCGGTCATTTTCGTTGACTATCCAGACTCGGGTTATTACGTTAAGCGTTCAGGCTCCGGTCAGTTTCGTTGAGTATCCAGATTCCGATTATTACGTTGAGCGTTCAGGCTACGGTCAGTTTCGTTGGGTATCCAGACTCCGGTTTTTACGTTGAGCATTCAGGCTCCCGTCAGTTTCATTGAGTATCCAGATTCCGGTTATTACGTTGAGCGTTCAGGCTCCGGTCAGTTTCATTGGGTATCCAGACTCCGGTTATTACGTTGAGCGTTCAGGCTCCGGTAAGTTTTGTTGGGTATCCAGACTCCGGTTATTACGTTGAGCGTTCAGGCTTCGGTCAGTTTGGTTGGGTATCCAGACTCTAGTTATTACGTTGAGCGTTTAGGCTCCGGTCATTTTCGTTGAGTATCCAGACTCCGGTTATTAAGTTGAGTGTCAGGCTCCGATCATTTTCGTTGAGTATCGAGACTTCGATTATTACGTTGAGCGTTCAGGCTCCGGTCAATTTGGTTGAGTATCCAGATTCCGGTTATTACGTTAGGCGTTCAGGCTCCGGTCAGTTTCGTTGGGTATCCAGACTCCGGTTATTACGTTGAGCATTCAGGCTCCGGTAAGTTTCATTGGGTATCCAGACTCCGGTTATTACGTTGAGCGTTCAGGCTTCGGTCAATTTTGTTGGGTATCCAGATTCCGATTATTACGTTGAGCGTTCAGGCTTCGGTCAGTTTCGTTGGGTATCCAGACTCATGTTATTACGTTGAGCGTTCAGGCTCCGGTCATTTTCGTTGAGTATCCAGACTCCGGTTATTAAGTTGAGCGTGAGGCTCCGATTATTTTCGTTGAGTATCCAGACTCCGATTATTACGTTGAGCGTTTAGGCTCCGGTTATTTTCGTTGAGTATCTTGACTCCGGTTATTATGTTGAGGGTTCAGACTCCGGTCATTTTCGTTGAGTATCTAGACTCCTGTCATTATGTTGAACGTTCAGGCTCCGATCATTTTCGTTGAGTATCCATACTCCGGTCAATACGTTGAGCGATCAGGCTCCGGTAATATTCGTTGAGTATCCAGACTCCGGTCATTACATTGAGCGTTCAGGATCCAGTCATTTTCGTTGAGTATCATAACTCCATTTATTACGTTGAGCGTTCAGGATCCGGTCAGTTTCGTTGACTATTAGGACTCGGGTTATTACGTTGAGCGTTCAGGCTCCGGTCAGTTTCGTTGAGTATCCAGATTCCGGTTATTACGTTGAGCGTTCAGGCTCCGGTCAGTTTCGTTGGGTATCCAGACTCCGGTTATTACGTTGAGCATTCAGGCTCCGATATGTTTCGTTGGGTATCCAGACTCCGGTTATTACGTTGAGCGTTCAGGCTCCGGTCAGTTTCGTTGGGTATCCAGACTCTAGTTATTATGTTGAGCGTTCAGGCTTCGGTTATTTTCGTTGAGTATCCAGACTCCGGTTATTAAGTTGAGCGTCAGGCTCCGATCATTTTCGTTGAGTATCCAGACTCCGATTATTACGTTGAGCGTTTAGGCTCTGGTTATTTTCGTTGAGTATCCTGACTCCGGTTATTACGTTGAGGGTTCAGACTCCGGTCATTTTCGTTGAGTATCTAGACTTCTGTCATTATGTTGAACGTTTAGGCTCCGATCATTTTCGTTGAGTATCCATACTCCGGTCAATATGTTAAGCGATCAGGCTTCGGTCATTTTCGTTTAGTATCCAGACTCCGGTCATTACATTGAGCGTTCAGGATCCAGTCATTTTCGTTGAGTATCATAACTCCATTTATTACGATGAGCGTTCAGGATCCGGTCAGTTTCGTTGAGTATCCAGACTCCAAATATTACGTTGAGCGTTCAGGCTCCGGTCAGTTTCGTTGGGTATCCATACTCTGGTGATTACGTTGATCGTTCAGGCTCCGGTCATTTTCGTTGACTATCAGGACTCGGGTTATTACGTTGAGCGTTCAGGCTCCGGTCAATTTCGTTGAGTATCCAGACTCCAGTTATTATGTTGAGCGTTCAGGCTCCGATTAGTTTCGTTGGGTATCCAGACTCCGGTTATTACGTTGAGCGTTCAGGCTCCGGTAAGTTTCGTTGGGTATCCAGACTCCGGTTATTACGTTGAGCGTTCAGGCTCCGGTCAGTTTCGTTGGGTATCCAGACTCTAGTTATTATGTTGAGCGTTCAGGCTTCGGTTATTTTCGTTGAGTATCCAGACTCCGGTTATTAAGTTGAGCGTCAGGCTCCGATCATTTTCGTTGAATATCCAGACTCCGATTATTACGTTGAGCGTTCAGGCTCTGGTTATTTTCGTTGAGTATCCTGACTCCGGTTATTACGTTGAGGGTTCAGACTCCGGTCATTTTCGTTAAGTATCTAGACTTCTGTCATTATGTTGAACGTTCAGGCTCCGATCATTTTCGTTGAGTATCCATACTCCGGTCAATATGTTGAGCGATCAGGCTTCGGTCATTTTCGTTTAGTATCCAGACTCCGGTCATTACATTGAGCGTTCAGGATCCAGTCATTTTCGTTGAGTATCATAACTCCATTTATTACGTTGAGCGTTCAGGATCCGGTCAGTTTCGTTGAGTATCCAGACTCCAAATATTACGTTGAGCTTTCAGGCTCCGGTCAGTTTCGTTGGGTATCCATACTCCGGTGATTACGTTGATCGTTCAGGCTCCGGTCATTTTCGTTGACTATCAGGACTCGGGTTATTACGTTGAGCGTTCAGGCTCCGGTCAGTTTCGTTGAGTATCCAGATTCCGATTATTACGTTGAGCGTTCAGGCTCCGGTCAGTTTCGTTGGGTATCCAGACTCCGGTTATTACGTTGAGCGTTCAGGCTCCGGTAAGTTTCGTTGGGTATCCAGACTCCGGTTATTACGTTGAGCGTTCAGGCTCCGATCATTTTCGTTGAGTATCCAGACTCCGATTATTACGTTGAGCGTTCAGGCTCTGGTTATTTTCGTTGAGTATCCTGACTCCGGTTATTACGTTGAGGGTTCAGACTCCGGTCATTTTCGTTGAGTATCTAGACTTCTGTCATTATGTTGAACGTTCAGGCTCCGATCATTTTCGTTGAGTATCCATACTCCGGTCAATACGTTGAGCGATCAGGCTCCGGTCATTTTCGTTGAGTATCCAGACTCCGGTCATTACATTGAGCGTTCAGGATCCAGTCATTTTCGTTGAGTATCATAACTCCATTTATTACGTTGAGCGTTCAGGATCCGGTCAGTTTCGTTGAGTATCCAGACTCCAAATATTACGTTGAGCGTTCAGGCTCCGGTCATTTTCGTTGACTATCAGGACTCGGGTTATTATGTTGAGCGTTCAGGCTCCGGTCAGTTTCGTTGAGTATCCAGATTCCGGTTATTACGTTGAGCGTTCAGGCTCCGGTCAGTTTCGTTGGGTATCCAGACTCCGGTGATTACGTTGATTGTTCAGGCTCCGGTCATTTTCGTTGACTATCCAGACTCGGGTTATTACATTAAGCATTCAGGCTCCGGTCAATTTCGTTGAGTATCCAGATTCCGATTATAACGTTGAGCGTTCAGGCTCCGGTCATTTTCGTTTAGTATCCAGACTCCGGTTATTAAGTTGAGCGTCAGGCTCCGATCATTTTCGTTGAGTATCCAGACTCCGATTATTATGTTGAGCGCTCAGGCTCCGGTTATTTTCGTTGAGTATCCTGACTCCGGTTATTACGTTAAGGGTTCAGACTCCGGTCATTTTCGTTGAGTATCTAGACTTCTATCATTACGTTGAACGTTCAGGCTCCGATCATTTTCGTTGAGTATCCATACTCCGGTTAATACGTTGAGCGATCAGGCTCCGGTCATTTTCGTTGAGTATCCAGACTCCGGTCATTACATTGAGCGTTCAGGATCCAGTCATTTTCGTTGAGTATCATAACTCCATTTATTACGTTGAGCGTTCAGGATTCGGTCAGTTTCATTGAGTATCCAGACTCCAAATATTACGTTGAGCGTTCAGGATCCGGTCAGTTTCGTTGGGTATCCATACTCTGGTGATTACGTTGATCGTTCAGGCTCCGGTCATTTTCGTTGACTATCAGGACTCGGGTTATTACGTTGAGCGTTCAGGCTCCGGTCAGTTTCGTTGAGTATCCAGATTCCGGTTATTACGTTGAGCGTTCAGGCTCCGGTCAGTTTCGTTGGGTATCCAGACTCCGGTTATTACGTTGAGCATTCAGGCTCCGGTAAGTTTCGTTGGGTATCCAGACTCCGGTTATTACGTTGAGCGTTCAGGCTCCGGTCAGTTTCGTTGGGTATCCAGACTCTAGTTATTACGTTGAGCGTTCAGGCTCCGGTCATTTTCGTTGAGTATCCAGACTCCGGTTATTAAGTTGAGTGTCAGGCTCCGATCATTTTCGTTGAGTATCCAGACTTCGATTATTACGTTAAGCGTTCAGGATCCGATCAGTTTCATTGAGTATCCATACTCCAAATATTACGTTGAGCGTTCAGGCTCCGGTCAGTTTCATTGGGTATCCAGACTCCGGTGATTACGTTGATCGTTCAGGCTCCGGTCATTTTCGTTGACTATCCAGACTCGGGTTATTACGTTAAGCATTCAGGCTCCGGTCAATTTCGTTGAGTATCCAGATTCCGATTATTACGTTGAGCGTTCAGGCTCCGGTCAGTTTTGTTGGGTATCCAGACTTCGGTTTTTACGTTGAGCGTTCAGGCTCCGATCATTTTCGTTTAGTATCCAGACTCCGGTTATTAAGTTGAGCGTCAGGCTCCGATCATTTTCGTTGAGTATCCAGACTCCGATTATTACGTTGAGCACTCAGGCTCCGGTTATTTTCGTTGAGTATCCTGACTCCGGTTATTACGTTGAGGGTTCAGACTCCGGTCATTTTCGTTGAGTATCTAGACTTCTGTCATTACATTGAACGTTCAGGCTCCAATCATTTTCGTTGAGTATCCATACTCCGGTCAATACGTTAAGCGATCAGCCTCCGGTCATTTTCGTTGAGTATCCAGACTCCGGTCATTACATTGAGCGTTCAGGATCCAGTCATTTTCGTTGAGTATCATAACTCCATTTATTACGTTGAGCGTTCAGGATTCGGTCAGTTTCGTTGAGTATCCAGACTCCAAATATTACGTTGAGCGTTCAGGATCCGGTCAGTTTCGTTGGGTATCCATACTCCGGTGATTACGTTGATCGTTTAGGCTCCGGTCATTTTCGTTGACTATCAGGACTCGGGTTATTACGTTGAGCGTTCAGGCTCCGGTCAGTTTCGTTGAGTATCCAGATTCCGGTTATTACGTTGAGCGTTCAGGCTCCGGTCAGTTTCGTTGGGTATCCAGACTCCGGTTATTACGTTGAGCATTCAGGCTTCGGTAAGTTTCGTTGGGTATCCAGACTCCGGTTATTACGTTGAGCGTTCAGGCTCCGGTCAGTTTCGTTGGGTATCCAGACTCTAATTATTACGTTGAGCGTTCAGGCTCCGGTCATTTTCGTTGAGTATCCAGACTCCGGTTATTAAGTTGAGTGTCAGGCTCCGATCATTTTCGTTGAGTATCTAGACTTCGATTATTACGTTAAGCGTTCAGGATCCGATCAGTTTCATTGAGTATCCAGACTCCAAATATTACGTTGAGCGTTCAGGCTCCGGTCAGTTTCATTGGGTATCCAGACTCCGGTGATTACGTTGATCGTTCAGGCTTCGGTCATTTTCGTTGACTATCCAGACTCGGGTTATTACGTTAAGCGTTCAGGCTCTGGTCAGTTTCGTTGAGTATCCAGATTCCGATTATTACGTTGAGCGTTCAGGCTCCGGTCAGTTTCGTTGGGTATCCAGACTCATGTTATTACGTTGAGCGTTCAGGCTCCGGTCATTTCCGTTGAGTATCCAGACTCTGGTTATAAAGTTGAGCGTGAGGCTCCGATCATTTTCATTGAGTATCTAGACTCCAATTATTACGTTGAGCGTTCAGGCTTCGGTTATTTTCGTTGAGTATCTTGACTCCGGTTATTACGTTGAGGGTTCAGACTTCGGTCATTTTCGTTGAGTATCTAGACTCCTGTCATTATGTTGAACGTTTAGGCTCCGATCATTTTCGTTGAGTATCCATACTCCGGTCAATACGTTGAGCGACCAGGCTCCGATCATTTTCGTTTAGTATCCAGACTCCGGTCATTACATTGAGCGTTCAGGATCCAGTCATTTTCGTTGAGTATCATAACTCCATTTATTACGTTGAGCGTTCAGGATCCGGTCAGTTTCGTTGAGTATCCATACTCCAAATATTACGTTGAGCGTTCAGGCTCCGGTCAGTTTCGTTGGGTATCCATACTCCGGTGATTACGTTGATCGTTCAGGGTCCGGTCATTTTCGTTGACTATCAGGACTCGGGTTATTACGTTGAGCGTTCAGGCTCCGGTCAGTTTCGTTGAGTATCCAGATTCCGGTTATTACGTTGAGCGTTCAGGCTCCGGTCAGTTTCGTTGGGTATCCAGACTCCGGTTATTACGTTGAGCATTCGTGCTCCGGTAAGTTTCGTTGGTTATCCAGACTCCGGTTATTACGTTGAGCGTTCAGGCTCCGGTCAGTTTCGTTGGGTATCCAGACTCTAGTTATTACGTTGAGCGTTCAGGCTTCGGTCATTTTCGTTGAGTATCCAAACTCCGGTTATTAAGTTGAGTGTCAGGCTCCAATCATTTTCGTTGAGTATCAAGACTTCGATTATTACGTTAAGCGTTCAGGATCCGATCAGTTTCATTGAGTATCCAGACACCAAATATTACGTTGAGCGTTCAGGCTCCGGTCAGTTTCATTGGGTATCCAGACTCCGGTGATTACGTTGATTGTTCAGGCTCCGGTCATTTTCGTTGACTATCCAGACTCGGGTTATTACGTTAAGCATTCAGGCTCCGGTCAATTTCTTTGAGTATCCAGATTCCGATTATAACGTTGAGCGTTCAGGCTCCGGTCATTTTCGTTTAGTATCCAGACTCCGGTTATTAAGTTGAGCGTCAGGCTCCGATCATTTTCGTTGAGTATCCAGACTCCGATTATTACGTTGAGCGCTCAGGCTCCGGTTATTTTCGTTGAGTATCCTGACTCCGGTTATTACGTTAAGGGTTCAGACTCCGGTCATTTTCGTTGAGTATCTAGACTTCTATCATTACGTTGAACGTTCAGGCTCCGATCATTTTCGTTGAGTATCCATACTCCGGTTAATACGTTGAGCGATCAGGCTCCGGTCATTTTCGTTGAGTATCCAGACTCCGGTCATTACATTGAGCGTTCAGGATCCAGTCATTTTCGTTGAGTATCATAACTCCATTTATTACGTTGAGCGTTCAGGATTCGGTCAGTTTCATTGAGTATCCAGACTCCAAATATTACGTTGAGCGTTCAGGATCCGGTCAGTTTCGTTGGGTATCCATACTCCGGTGATTACGTTGATTGTTTAGGCTCCGGTCATTTTCGTTGACTATCAGGACTCGGGTTATTACATTGAGCGTTCAGGCTCCGGTCAGTTTCGTTGAGTATCCAGATTCCGGTTATTACGTTGAGCGTTCAGGCTCCGGTCAGTTTCGTTGGGTATCCAGACTCCGGTTATTACGTTGAGCATTCAGGCTCCGGTAAGTTTCGTTGGGTATCCAGACTCCGGTTATTACGTTGAGCGTTCAGGCTCCGGTCAGTTTCGTTGGGTATCCAGACTCTAGTTATTACGTTGAGCGTTCAGGCTCCGGTCATTTTCGTTGAGTATCCAGACTCCGGTTATTAAGTTGAGTGTCAGGCTCCGATCATTTTCGTTGAGTATCCAGACTTCGATTATTACGTTAAGCGTTCAGGATCCGATCAGTTTCATTGAGTATCCATACTCCAAATATTACGTTGAGCGTTCAGGCTCCGGTCAGTTTCATTGGGTATCCAGACTCCGGTGATTACGTTGATCGTTCAGGCTCCGGTCATTTTCGTTGACTATCCAGACTCGGGTTATTACGTTAAGCATTCAGGCTCCGGTCAATTTCGTTGAGTATCCAGATTCCGATTATTACGTTGAGCGTTCAGGCTCCGGTCAGTTTTCTTGGGTATCCAGACTTCGGTTTTTACGTTGAGCGTTCAGGCTCCGATCATTTTCGTTTAGTATCCAGACTCCGGTTATTAAGTTGAGCGTCAGGCTCCGATCATTTTCGTTGAGTATCCAGACTCCGATTATTACGTTGAGCACTCAGGCTCCGATTATTTTCGTTGAGTATCCTGACTCCGGTTATTACGTTGAGGGTTCAGACTCCGGTCATTTTCGTTGAGTATCTAGACTTCTGTCATTACATTGAACGTTCAGGCTCCAATCATTTTCGTTGAGTATCCATACTCCGGTCAATACGTTGAGCGATCAGCCTCCGGTCATTTTCGTTGAGTATCCAGACTCCGGTCATTACATTGAGCGTTCAGGATCCAGTCATTTTCGTTGAGTATCATAACTCCATTTATTACGTTGAGCGTTCAGGATTCGGTCAGTTTCGTTGAGTATCCAGACTCCAAATATTACGTTGAGCGTTCAGGATCCGGTCAGTTTCGTTGGGTATCCATACTCCGGTGATTACGTTGATCGTTTAGGCTCCGGTCATTTTCGTTGACTATCAGGACTCGGGTTATTACGTTGAGCGTTCAGGCTCCGGTCAGTTTCGTTGAGTATCCAGATTCCGGTTATTACGTTGAGCGTTCAGGCTCCGGTCAGTTTCGTTGGGTATCCAGACTCCGGTTATTACGTTGAGCATTCAGGCTTCGGTAAGTTTCGTTGGGTATCCAGACTCCGGTTATTACGTTGAGCGTTCAGGCTCCGGTCAGTTTCGTTGGGTATCCAGACTCTAATTATTACGTTGAGCGTTCAGGCTCCGGTCATTTTCGTTGAGTATCCAGACTCCGGTTATTAAGTTGAGTGTCAGGCTCCGATCATTTTCGTTGAGTATCTAGACTTCGATTATTACGTTAAGCGTTCAGGATCCGATCAGTTTCATTGAGTATCCAGACTCCAAATATTACGTTGAGCGTTCAGGCTCCGGTCAGTTTCATTGGGTATCCAGACTCCGGTGATTACGTTGATCGTTCAGGCTTCGGTCATTTTCGTTGACTATCCAGACTCGGGTTATTACGTTAAGCGTTCAGGCTCTGGTCAGTTTCGTTGAGTATCCAGATTCCGATTATTACGTTGAGCGTTCAGGCTCCGGTCAGTTTCGTTGGGTATCCAGACTCATGTTATTACGTTGAGCGTTCAGGCTCCGGCCATTTCCGTTGAGTATCCAGACTCCGGTTATTAAGTTGAGCGTGAGGCTCCGATCATTTTCATTGAGTATCTAGACTCCAATTATTACGTTGAGCGTTCAGGCTTCGGTTATTTTCGTTGAGTATCTTGACTCCGGTTATTACGTTGAGGGTTCAGACTTCGGTCATTTTCGTTGAGTATCTAGACTCCTGTCATTATGTTGAACGTTTAGGCTCCGATCATTTTCGTTGAGTATCCATACTCCGGTCAATACGTTGAGCGACCAGGCTCCGATCATTTTCGTTTAGTATCCAGACTCCGGTCATTACATTGAGCGTTCAGGATCCAGTCATTTTCGTTGAGTATCATAACTCCATTTATTACGTTGAGCGTTCAGGATCCGGTCAGTTTCGTTGAGTATCCATACTCCAAATATTACGTTGAGCGTTCAGGCTCCGGTCAGTTTCGTTGGGTATCCATACTCCGGTGATTACGTTGATCGTTCAGGCTCCGGTCATTTTCGTTGACTATCAGGACTCGGGTTATTACGTTGAGCGTTCAGGCTCCGGTCAGTTTCGTTGAGTATCCAGATTCCGGTTATTACGTTGAGCGTTCAGGCTCCGGTCAGTTTCGTTGGGTATCCAGACTCCGGTTATTACATTGAGCGTTCAGGCTCCGATAAGTTTCGTTGGGTATCCAGACTCCGGTTATTACGTTGACCGTTCAGGCTCCGGTCAGTTTCGTTGGGTATCCACACTCTAGTTATTATGTTGAGCGTTCAGGCTCCGGTTATTTTCGTTGAGTATCCAGACTCCGGTTATTAAGTTGAGCGTCAGGCTCCGATCATTTTCGTTGTGTATCCAGACTCCGATTATTACGTTGAGCGTTCAGGCTCCGGCTATTTTCGTTGAGTATCCTGACTCCGATTATTACGTTGAGGGTTCTGACTCCGGTCATTTTCGTTGAGTATCTAGACTTCTATCATTACGTTGAACGTTCAGGCTCCGATCATTTTCGTTGAGTATCCATACTCCGGTCAATACGTTGAGCGATCAGGCTCCGGTCATTTTCGTTGAGTATCCAGACTCTGGTCATTACATTGAGCGTTCAGGATCCAATCATTTTCGTTGAGTATCATAACTCCATTTATTACGTTGAGCGTTCAGGATTCGGTCATTTTCGTTGAGTATCCAGACTCCAAATATTACGTTGAGCGTTCAGGATCCGGTCAGTTTCGTTGGGTATCCATACTCTGGTGATTACGTTGATCGTTCAGGCTCCGGTCATTTTCGTTGACTATCAGGACTCGGGTTATTACGTTGAGCGTTCAGGCTCCGGTCAGTTTCGTTGAGTATCCAGATTCCGGTTATTACGTTGAGCGTTCAGGCTCCGGTCAGTTTCGTTGGGTATCCAGACTCCGGTTACTATGTTGAGCATTCGTGCTCCGGTAAGTTTCGTTGGGTATCCAGACTCCGGTTATTACGTTGAGCGTTCAGGCTCCGGTCAGTTTCGTTGGGTATCCAGACCATAGTTATTACGTTGAGCGTTCAGGCTCCGGTCATTTTCGTTGAGTATCCAGACTCCGGTTATTAAGTTGAGTGTCAAGCTCCGATCATTTTCATTGAGTATCCAGACTTTGATTATTACGTTAAGCGTTCAGGATCCGATCAGTTTCATTGAGTATCCAGACTCCAAATATTACGTTGAGCGTTCAGGCTCCGGTCAATTTCATTGGGTATCCAGACTCCGGTGATTACGTTGATCGTTCAGGCTCCGGTCATTTTTGTTAACTATCCAGACTCGGGTTATTACGTTAAGCGTTCAGGCTCCGGTAAGTTTCGTTGAGTATCCTGATTCCGATTATTACGTTGAGCGTTCAGGCTCCGGTCAGTTTCGTTGGGTATCCAAACTTTGGTTTTTACATTGAGCGTTCAGGCTCCGGTCATTTTCGTTTAGTATCCAGACTCCGGTTATTAAGTTGAGCGTCAGGCTCCGATCATTTTCGTTGAGTATCCAGACTCCGATTATTACGTTGAGCGTTCAGGCTCCGGTTATTTTCGTTGAGTATCCTGACTCCGGTTATTACGTTGAGGGTTCAGACTCCGATCATTTTCGTTGAGTATCTAGACTTCTGTCATTACGTTGAACGTTCAGGCTCCGATCATTTTCGTTGAGTATCCATACTCCGGTTAATACGTTGAGCGATCAGGCTCCGGTCATTTTCGTTGAGTATCCAGACTACGGTCATTACATTGAGCGTTCACGATCCAGTCATTTTCGTTGAGTATCATAACTCCATTTATTATGTTGAGCATTCAGGATTCGGTCAGTTTCGTTGAGTATCCAGACTCCAAATATTACGTTGAGCGTTCAGGATCCGGTCAGTTTCGTTGGGTATCCATATTCCGGTGATTACGTTGATCGTTCAGGCTCCGGTCATTTTCGTTGACTATCAGGACTCGGGTTATTACGTTGAGCGTTCAGGCTCCGGTCAGTTTCGTTTAGTATCTAGATTCCGGTTATTACGTTGAGCGTTCAGGCTCCGGTCAGTTTCGTTGGGTATCCAGACTCCGGTTATTACGTTGAGCGTTCAGGCTCCAGTCAGTTTCGTTGGGTATCCAGACTCTAGTTATTACGTTGAGCGTTCAGGCTCCGATCATTTTCATTGAGTATCCAGACTTCGATTATTACGTTAAGCGTTCAGGATCCGATCAGTTTCATTGAGTATCCAGACTCCAAATATTACGTTGAGCGTTCAGGCTCCGGTCAGTTTCATTGGGTATCCAGACTCCGGTAAGTACGTTGATCATTCAGGCTCTGGTCATTTTCTTTGACTATCCAGACTCGGGTTATTACGTTAAGCGTTCAGGCTCTGGTCAGTTTCGTTGAGTATCCAGATTCCGATTATTATGTTGAGCGTTCAGGCTCCGGTCAGTTTTGTTGGGTATCCAGACTTCGGTTTTTACGTTGAGCGTTCAGGCTCTGGTCATTTTCGTTTAGTATCCAGACTCTAGTTAGTAAGTTGAGCGTCAGGCTCCGATCATTTTCGTTGAGTATCCAAACTCCGATTATTACGTTGAGCGTTCAGGCTCCGGTTATTTTCGTTGAGTATCCTGACTCCGGTTATTACGTTGAGGGTTTAGACTCCGGCCATTTTCGTTGAGTATCTAGACTCCTGTCATTACTTTGAACGTTCAGGCTCCGATCATTTTCGTTGAGTATCATAACTCCATTTATTACGTTGAGCGTTTAGGATCCGGTCAGTTTCGTTGAGTATCCAGACTCCAAATATTACGTTGAGCGTTCAGGCTTCGGTCAGTTTCGTTGGGTATCCAGACTCCGGTGATTACGTTGATCGTTCAGGCTCCGGTCATTTTCGTTGACTATCCAGACTCGGGTTATTACGTTGAGCGTTCAGGCTCCGGTCAGTTTTGTTGAGTATCCAGATTCCGGTTATTACCTTGAGCGTTCAGGCTCCGGTCAGTTTTGTTGGGTATCCAGAATACGGTTATTACGTTGAGCGTTTAGGCTCCGGTAAGTTTCATTGGGTATCCAGACTCCGGTTATTACGTTGAGCTTTCAGGCTCTGGTCAGTTTCGTTGGGTATCCAGACTCTAGTTATTACGTTGAGCGTTCAGGCTCCGGTCATTTTTGTTGAGTATCCAGACTCCGGTTATTAAGTTGAGTGTCAGGCTCTGATCATTTTCGTTGAGTATCCTGACTCTGATTATTACGTTGAGCGTTCAGGATCCGATCAGTTTCGTTGAGTATCCAGACTCCAAATATTACTTTGAGCGTTCAGGCTCCGGTCAGTTTCATTGGGGATCCAGACTCCGGTGATTACATTGATCGTTCAGGCTCCGGTCATTTTCGTTGACTATCCAGACTCGGGTTATTACGTTAAGCGTTCAGGCTCCGGTCAGTTTTGTTGAGTATCCAGATTCCGATTATTACGTTGAGCGTTCAGGCTCCGGTCAGTTTCGTTGGGTATCCAGACTCCGGTTTTTACGTTGAGCGTTCAGGCTCCGGTCAGTTTCATTGAGTATCCAGATTCCGATTATTACGTTGAGCGTTCAGGCTCCGGTCTGTTTCGTTGGGTATCCAGACTCTGGTTATTACGTTGAGCGTTCAGGCTCTGGTAAGTTTCGTTGGGTATCCAGACTCCGGTTATTACGTTGAGCGTTCAGGCTTCGGTCAGTTTCGTTGGGTATCTAGACTCTAGTTATTACGTTGAGCGTTCAGGCTCCGGTCAGTTTTGTTGGGTATTCAGACTCCGGTTATTACGTTGAGCGTTCAGGCTCCGGTAAGTTTCGTTGGGTATCCAGACTCCGGTTATTACGTTGAGCGTTCAGGCTCCGGTCAGTTTCGTTGGGTATCCAGACTCTAGTTATTACGTTGAGCGTTCAGGCTCCGGTCAGTTTTGTTGAGTATCCAGACTCCGGTTATTAGGTTGAGTGTCAGGCTCTGATCATTTTCGTTGAGTATCCAGACTCCGATTATTACGTTGAGCGTTCAGGATCCGATCAGTTTCGTTGAGTATCCAGACTCCAAATATTACGTTGAGCATTCAGGCTCCGGTCAGTTTCATTAGGTATCCAGACTCCGGTGATTACGTTGATTGTTCAGGCTCCGGTCATTTTTGTTGACTATCCAGACTCGGGTTATTACGTTAAGCGTTCAGGCTCCGGTCAGTTTTGTTGAGTATCCAAATTCCGATTATTACATTGAGCGTTCAGGCTCCGATCAGTTTCGTTGGGTATCCAGACTCCGGTTTTTACGTTGAGCGTTCAGGCTCCGGTCAGTTTCATTGAGTATCCAGATTCCGGTTATTACGTTGAGCGTTCAGGCTCCGGTCAGTTTCGTTGGGTATCGAGAATCTGGTTATTACGTTGAGCGTTCAGGCTCCGGTAAGTTTTGTTGGGTATCCAGACTCCGGTTATTACGTTGAGTGTTCAGGCTTCGGTCAGTTTCGTTGGGTATCCAGACTCTAGTTATTACGTTGAGCATTCAGGCTCCGGTCATTTTCGTTGAGTATCCAGACTCCGGTTATTAAGTTGAGTGTCAGGCTCCGATCATTTTCGTTGAGTATCCAGACTTCGATTATTACGTTGAGCGTTCAGGATCCGATCAGTTTCGTTGAGTATCCATACTCCAAATATTACGTTGAGCGTTCAGGCTCCAGTCAGTTTCATTGGGTATCCAGACTCCGGTGATTACGTTGATCGTTCAGGCTCCGGTCATTTTCGTTGACTATCTAGACTCGGGTTATTATGTTAAGTGTTCAGGCTCCGGTCATTTTCGTTGAGTATCCAGATTCTGATTATTACTTTGAGCGTTCAGGCTCCGGTCAGTTTCGTTGGGTATCCAGACTCCGGTTTTTACGTTGAGTGTTCAGGCTCCAGTCATTTTCGTTGAGTATCCAGCCTCCGGTTATTAAGTTGAGCGCCAGGCTCCGATCATTTTCGTTAAGTATCCAGACTCCGATTATTACGTTGAGCGTTCAGGCTCCGGTTATTTTCGTTGAGTATCCTGACACCGGTTATTACGTTGTGGGTTCAGACTCCGGTCATTTTCGTTGAGTATCTAGACTCCTGTCATTACGTTGAACGTTCAGGCTCCGATCATTTTCGTTGAATATCCATACTCCGGTCAATATGTTGAGCGATCAGGCTCCGGTCATTTTCGTTGAGTATCCTGACTCCGGTTATTACGTTGAGGGTTCAGACTCCGGTCATTTTCGTTGAGTATCTAGACTCCTGTCATTATGCTGAACGTTCAGGCTCCGATCATTTTCGTTGAGTATCCATACTCCGGTCAATACGTTGAGCGATCAGGCTCCGGTCATTTTCGTTGAGTATCCAGACTCCGGTCATTACATTGAGCATTCAGGATCCAGTCATTTTCGTTGAGTATCATAACTCCATTTATTACGTTGAGCGTTCAGGATTCAGTCAGTTTCGTTGAGTATCCAGACTCCAAATATTACGTTGAGCGTTCAGGATCCGGTCAGTTTCGTTGGGTATCCATACTCCGGTGATTACGTTGATCGTTTAGGCTCCGGTCATTTTCGTTGACTATCAGGACTCGGGTTATTACGTTGAGCGTTCAGGCTCCGGTCAGTTTCGTTGAGTATCCAGATTCCGGTTATTACGTTGAGCGTTCAGGCTCCGGTCAGTTTCGTTGGGTATCCAGATTCCGGTTATTACGTTGAGCATTCAGGCTTCGGTAAGTTTCGTTGGGTATCCAGACTCCGGTTATTACGTTGAGCGTTCAGGCTCCGGTCAGTTTCGTTGGGTATCCAGACTCTAATTATTACGTTGAGCGTTCAGGCTCCGGTCATTTTCGTTGAGTATCCAGACTCCGGTTATTAAGTTGAGTGTCAGGCTCCGATCATTTTCGTTGAGTATCTAGACTTCGATTATTACGTTAAGCGTTCAGGATCCGATCAGTTTCATTGAGTATCCAGACTCCAAATATTACGTTGAGCGTTCAGGCTCCGGTCAGTTTCATTGGGTATCCAGACTCCGGTGATTACGTTGATCGTTCAGGCTTCGGTCATTTTTGTTGACTATCCAGACTCGGGTTATTACGTTAAGCGTTCAGGCTCTAGTCAGTTTCGTTGAGTATCCAGATTCCGATTATTACGTTGAGCGTTCAGGCTCCGGTCAGTTTCGTTGGGTATCCAGACTCATGTTATTACGTTGAGCGTTCAGGCTCCGGTCATTTCCGTTGAGTATCCAGACTCCGGTTATTAAGTTGAGCGTGAGGCTCCGATCATTTTCATTGAGTATCTAGACTCCAATTATTACGTTGAGCGTTCAGGCTTCGGTTATTTTCGTTGAGTATCTTGACTCCGGTTATTACGTTGAGGGTTCAGACTTCGGTCATTTTCGTTGAGTATCTAGACTCCTGTCATTATGTTGAACGTTTAGGCTCCGATCATTTTCGTTGAGTATCCATACTCCGGTCAATACGTTGAGCGACCAGGCTCCGATCATTTTCGTTTAGTATCCAGACTCCGGTCATTACATTGAGCGTTCAGGATCCAGTCATTTTCGTTGAGTATCATAACTCCATTTATTACGTTGAGCGTTCAGGATCCGGTCAGTTTCGTTGAGTATCCAGACTCCAAATATTATGTTGAGCGTTCAGGCTCCGGTCAGTTTCGTTGGGTATCCATACTCCGGTGATTACGTTGATCGTTCAGGCTCCGGTCATTTTCGTTGACTATCAGGACTCGGGTTATTACGTTGAGCGTTCAGGCTCCGGTCAGTTTCGTTGAGTATCCAGATTCCGGTTATTACGTTGAGCGTTCAGGCTCCGGTCAGTTTCGTTGGGTATCCAGACTCCGGTTATTACATTGAGCGTTCAGGCTCCGGTAAGTTTCGTTGGGTATCCAGACTCCGGTTATTAAGTTGAGTGTCAGGCTCTGATCATTTTCGTTGAGTATCCTGACTCTGATTATTACGTTGAGCGTTCAAGATCCGATCAGTTTCGTTGAGTATCCAGACTCCAAATATTACTTTGAGCGTTCAGGCTCCGGTCAGTTTCATTGGGGATCCAGACTCCGGTGATTACATTGATCGTTCAGGCTCCGGTCATTTTCGTTGACTATCCAGACTCGGGTTATTACGTTAAGCGTTCAGGCTCCGGTCAGTTTTGTTGAGTATCCAGATTCCGATTATTACGTTGAGCGTTCAGGCTCCGGTCAGTTTCGTTGGGTATCCAGACTCCGGTTTTTACGTTGAGCGTTCAGGCTCCGGTCAGTTTCATTGAGTATCCAGATTCCGATTATTACGTTGAGCGTTCAGGCTCCGGTCTGTTTCGTTGGGTATCCAGACTCTGGTTATTACGTTGAGCGTTCAGGCTCTGGTAAGTTTCGTTGGGTATCCAGACTCCGGTTATTACGTTGAGCGTTCAGGCTTCGGTCAGTTTCATTGGGTATCTAGACTCTAGTTATTACGTTGAGCGTTCAGGCTCCGGTCAGTTTTGTTGGGTATTCAGACTCCGGTTATTACGTTGAGCGTTCAGGCTCCGGTAAGTTTCGTTGGGTATCCAGACTCCGGTTATTACGTTGAGCGTTCAGGCTCCGGTCAGTTTCGTTGGGTATCCAGACTCTAGTTATTACGTTGAGCGTTCAGGCTCCGGTCAGTTTCATTGAGTATCCAGACTCCGGTTATTAGGTTGAGTGTCAGGCAATGATCATTTTCGTTGAGTATCCAGACTCCGATTATTACGTTGAGCGTTCAGGATCCGATCAGTTTCGTTTAGTATCCAGACTCCAAATATTACGTTGAGCGTTCAGGCTCCGGTCAGTTTCATTGGGTATCCAGACTCCGGTGATTACGTTGATTGTTCAGGCTCCGGCCATTTTTGTTGACTATCCAGACTCGGGTTATTACGTTAAGCGTTCAGGCTCCGGTCAGTTTTGTTGAGTATCCAAATTCCGATTATTACGTTGAGCGTTCAGGCTCCGATCAGTTTCGTTGGGTATCCAGACTCCGGTTTTTACGTTGAGCGTTCAGGCTCCGGTCAGTTTCATTGAGTATCCAGATTTCGGTTATTACGTTGAGCGTTCAGGCTCCGGTCAGTTTCGTTGGGTATCGAGAATCTGGTTATTACGTTGAGCGTTCAGGCTCCGGTAAGTTTTGTTGGGTATCCAGACTCCGGTTATTACGTTGAGTGTTCAGGCTTCGGTCAGTTTCGTTGGGTATCCAGACTCTAGTTATTACGTTGAGCATTCAGGCTCCGGTCATTTTCGTTGAGTATCCAGACTCCGGTTATTAAGTTGAGTGTCAGGCTCCGATCATTTTCGTTGAGTATCCAGACTTCGATTATTACGTTGAGCGTTCAGGATCCGATCAGTTTCGTTGAGTATCCATACTCCAAATATTACGTTGAGCGTTCAGGCTCCAGTCAGTTTCATTGGGTATCCAGACTCCGGTGATTACGTTGATCGTTCAGGCTCCGGTCATTTTCGTTGACTATCTAGACTCGGGTTATTATGTTAAGTGTTCAGGCTCCGGTCATTTTCGTTGAGTATCCAGATTCTGATTATTACTTTGAGCGTTCAGGCTCCGGTCAGTTTCGTTGGGTATCCAGACTCCGGTTTTTACGTTGAGTGTTCAGGCTCCGGTCATTTTCGTTGAGTATCCAGCCTCCGGTTATTAAGTTGAGCGCCAGGCTCCGATTATTTTCATTAAGTATCCAGACTCCGATTATTACGTTGAGCGTTCAGGCTCCGGTTATTTTCGTTGAGTATCCTGACACCGGTTATTACGTTGTGGGTTCAGACTCCGGTCATTTTCGTTGAGTATCTAGACTCCTGTCATTACGTTGAACGTTCAGGCTCCGATCATTTTCGTTGAATATCCATACTCCGGTCAATATGTTGAGCGATCAGGCTCCGGTCATTTTCGTTGAGTATCCTGACTCCGGTTATTACGTTGAGGTTCAGACTCCGGTCATTTTCGTTGAGTATCTAGACTCCTGTCATTATGATGAACGTTCAGGCTCCGATCATTTTCGTTGAGTATCCATACTCCGGTCAATACGTTGAGCGATCAGGCTCCGGTCATTTTCGTTGAGTATCCAGACTCCGGTCATTACATTGAGCGTTCAGGATCCAGTCATTTTCGTTGAGTATCATAACTCCATTTATTACGTTGAGCGTTCAGGATTCAGTCAGTTTCGTTGAGTATCCAGACTCCAAATATTACGTTGAGCGTTCAGGATCCGGTCAGTTTCGTTGGGTATCCATACTCCGGTGATTACGTTATTCGTTTAGGCTCCGGTCATTTTCGTTGACTATCAGGACTCGGGTTATTACGTTGAGCGTTCAGGCTCCGGTCAGTTTCGTTGAGTATCCAGATTCCGGTTATTACGTTGAGCGTTCAGGCTCCGGTCAGTTTCGTTGGGTATCCAGATTCCGGTTATTACGTTGAGCATTCAGGCTTCGGTAAGTTTCGTTGGGTATCCAGACTCCGGTTATTACGTTGAGCGTTCAGGCTCCGGTCAGTTTCGTTGGGTATCCAGACTCTAATTATTACGTTGAGCGTTCAGGCTCCGGTCATTTTCGTTGAGTATCCAGACTCCGGTTATCAAGTTGAGTGTCAGGCTCCGATCATTTTCGTTGAGTATCTAGACTTCGATTATTACGTTAAGCGTTCAGGATCCGATCAGTTTCATTGAGTATCCAGACTCCAAATATTACGTTGAGCGTTCAGGCTCCGGTCAGTTTCATTGGGTATCCAGACTCCGGTGATTACGTTGATCGTTCAGGCTTCGGTCATTTTCGTTGACTATCCAGACTCGGGTTATTACGTTAAGCGTTCAGGCTCTGGTCAGTTTCGTTGAGTATCCAGATTCCGATTATTACGTTGAGCGTTCAGGCTCCGGTCAGTTTCGTTGGGTATCCAGACTCATGTTATTACGTTGAGCGTTCAGGCTCCGGTCATTTCCGTTGAGTATCCAGACTCCGGTTATTAAGTTGAGCGTGAGGCTCCGATCATTTTCATTGAGTATCTAGACTCCAATTATTACGTTGAGCGTTCAGGCTTCGGTTATTTTCGTTGAGTATCTTGACTCCAGTTATTACGTTGAGGGTTCAGACTTCGGTCATTTTCGTTGAGTATCTAGACTCCTGTCATTATGTTGAACGTTTAGGCTCCGATCATTTTCGTTGAGTATCCATACTCCGGTCAATACGTTGAGCGACCAGGCTCCGATCATTTTCGTTTAGTATCCAGACTCCGGTCATTACATTGAGCGTTCAGGATCCAGTCATTTTCGTTGAGTATCATAACTCCATTTATTACGTTGAGCGTTCAGGATCCGGTCAGTTTCGTTGAGTATCCAGACTCCAAATATTATGTTGAGCGTTCAGGCTCCGGTCAGTTTCGTTGGGTATCCATACTCCGGTGATTACGTTGATCGTTCAGGCTCCGGTCATTTTCGTTGACTATCAGGACTCGGGTTATTACGTTGAGCGTTCAGGCTCCGGTCAGTTTCGTTGAGTATCCAGATTCCGGTTATTACGTTGAGCGTTCAGGCTCCGGTCAGTTTCGTTGGGTATCCAGACTCCGGTTATTACATTGAGCGTTCAGGCTCCGGTAAGTTTCGTTGGGTATCCAGACTCCGGTTATTACGTTGACCGTTCAGGCTCCGGTCAGTTTCGTTGGGTATCCACACTCTAGTTATTATGTTGAGCGTTCAGGCTCCGGTTATTTTCGTTGAGTATCCAGACTCCGGTTATTAAGTTGAGCGTCAGGCTCCGATCATTTTCGTTGTATATCCAGACTCCGATTATTACGTTGAGCGTTCAGGCTCCGGCTATTTTCGTTGAGTATCCTGACTCCGATTATTACGTTGAGGGTTCTGACTCCGGTCATTTTCGTTGAGTATCTAGACTTCTATCATTACGTTGAACGTTCAGGCTCCGATCATTTTCGTTGAGTATCCATACTCCGGTCAATACGTTGAGCGATCAGGCTCCGGTCATTTTCGTTGAGTATCCAGACTCTGGTCATTACATTGAGCGTTCAGGATCCAATCATTTTCGTTGAGTATCATAACTCCATTTATTACGTTGAGCGTTCAGGATTCGGTCAGTTTCGTTGAGTATCCAGACTCCAAATATTACGTTGAGCGTTCAGGATCCGGTCAGTTTCGTTGGGTATCCATACTCTGGTGATTACGTTGATCGTTCAGGCTCCGGTCATTTTCGTTGACTATCAGGACTCGGGTTATTACGTTGAGCGTTCAGGCTCCGGTCAGTTTCGTTGAGTATCCAGATTCCGGTTATTACGTTGAGCGTTCAGGCTCCGGTCAGTTTCGTTGGGTATCCAGACTCCGGTTATTATGTTGAGCATTCGTGCTCCGGTAAGTTTCGTTGGGTATCCAGACTCCGGTTATTACGTTGAGCGTTCAGGCTCCGGTCAGTTTCGTTGGGTATCCAGACTCTAGTTATTACGTTGAGCGTTCAGGCTCCGGTCATTTTCGTTGAGTATCCAGACTCCGGTTATTAAGTTGAGTGTCAAGCTCCGATCATTTTCATTGAGTATCCAGACTTTGATTATTACGTTAAGCGTTCAGGATCCGATCAGTTTCATTGAGTATCCAGACTCCAAATATTACGTTGAGCGTTCAGGCTCCGGTCAATTTCATTGGGTATCCAGACTCCGGTGATTACGTTGATCGTTCAGGCTCCGGTCATTTTTGTTGACTATCCAGACTCGGGTTATTACGTTAAGCGTTCAGGCTCCGGTAAGTTTCGTTGAGTATCCTGATTCCGATTATTACGTTGAGCGTTCAGGCTCCGGTCAGTTTCGTTGGGTATCCAAACTTTGGTTTTTACATTGAGCGTTCAGGCTCCGGTCATTTTCGTTTAGTATCCAGACTCCGGTTATTAAGTTGAGCGTCAGGCTCCGATCATTTTCGTTGAGTATGCAGACTCCGATTATTACGTTGAGCGTTCAGGCTCCGGTTATTTTCGTTGAGTATCCTGACTCCGGTTATTACGTTGAGGGTTCAGACTCCGATCATTTTCGTTGAGTATCTAGACTTCTGTCATTACGTTGAACGTTCAGGCTCCGATCATTTTCGTTGAGTATCCATACTCCGGTCAATACGTTGAGCGATCAGGCTCCGGTCATTTTCGTTGAGTATCCAGACTACGGTCATTACATTGAGCGTTCAGGATCCAGTCATTTTCGTTGAGTATCATAACTCCATTTATTACGTTGAGCATTCAGGATTCGGTCAGTTTCATTGAGTATCCAGACTCCAAATATTACGTTGAGCGTTCAGGATCCGGTCAGTTTCGTTGGGTATCCATATTCCGGTGATTACGTTGATCGTTCAGGCTCCGGTCATTTTCGTTGACTATCAGGACTCGGGTTATTACGTTGAGCGTTCAGGCTCCGGTCAGTTTCGTTTAGTATCTAGATTCCGGTTATTACGTTGAGCGTTCAGGCTCCGGTCAGTTTCGTTGGGTATCCAGACTCCGGTTATTACGTTGAGCGTTCAGGCTCCGGTCAGTTTCGTTGGGTATCCAGACTCTAGTTATTACGTTGAGCGTTCAGGCTCCGATCATTTTCATTGAGTATCCAGACTTCGATAATTACGTTAAGCGTTCAGGATCCGATCAGTTTCATTGAGTATCCAGACTCCAAATATTACGTTGAGCGTTCAGGCTCCGGTCAGTTTCATTGGGTATCCAGACTCCGGTAAGTACGTTGATCATTCAGGCTCTGGTCATTTTCTTTGACTATCCAGACTCGGGTTATTACGTTAAGCGTTCAGGCTCTGGTCAGTTTCGTTGAGTATCCAGATTCCGATTATTATGTTGAGCGTTCAGGCTCCGGTCAGTTTTGTTGGGTATCCAGACTTCGGTTTTTACGTTGAGCGTTCAGGCTCTGGTCATTTTCGTTTAGTATCCAGACTCTAGTTAGTAAGTTGAGCGTCAGGCTCCGATCATTTTCGTTGAGTATCCAAACTCCGATTATTACGTTGAGCGTTCAGGCTCCGGTTATTTTCGTTGAGTATCCTGACTCCGGTTATTACGTTGAGGGTTTAGACTCCAGTCATTTTCGTTGAGTATCTAGACTCCTGTCATTACTTTGAACGTTCAGGCTCCGATCATTTTCGTTGAGTATCATAACTCCATTTATTACGTTGAGCGTTTAGGATCCGGTCAGTTTCGTTGAGTATCCAGACTCCAAATATTACGTTGAGCGTTCAGGCTTCGGTCAGTTTCGTTGGGTATCCAGACTCCGGTGATTACGTTGATCGTTCAGGCTCCGGTCATTTTCGTTGACTATCCAGACTCGGGTTATTACGTTGAGCGTTCAGGCTCCGGTCAGTTTTGTTGAGTATCCAGATTCCGGTTATTACCTTGAGCGTTCAGGCTCCGGTCGGTTTTGTTGGGTATCCAGAATCCGGTTATTACGTTGAGCGTTCAGGCTCCGGTAAGTTTCATTGGGTATCCAGACTCCGGTTATTACGTTGAGCGTTCAGGCTCTGGTCAGTTTCGTTGGGTATCCAGACTCTAGTTATTACGTTGAGCGTTCAGGCTCCGGTCATTTTTGTTGAGTATCCAGACTCCGGTTATTAAGTTGAGTGTCAGGCTCTGATCATTTTCGTTGAGTATCCTGACTCCGATTATTACGTTGAGCGTTCAGGATCCGATCAGTTTCGTTGAGTATCCAGACTCCAAATATTACTTTGAGCGTTCAGGCTCCGGTCAGTTTCATTGGGGATCCAGACTCCGGTGATTACATTGATCGTTCAGGCTCCGGTCATTTTCGTTGACTATCCAGACTCGGGTTATTACGTTAAGCGTTCAGGCTCCGGTCAGTTTTGTTGAGTATCCAGATTCCGATTATTATGTTGAGCGTTCAGGCTCCGGTCAGTTTCTTTGGGTATCCAGACTCCGGTTTTTACGTTGAGCGTTCAGGCTCCGGTCAGTTTCATTGAGTATCCAGATTCCGATTATTACGTTGAGCGTTCAGGCTCCGGTCTGTTTCGTTGGGTATCCAGACTCTGGTTATTACGTTGAGCGTTCAGGCTCTGGTAAGTTTCGTTGGGTATCCAGACTCCGGTTATTACGTTGAGCGTTCAGGCTTCGGTCAGTTTCGTTGGGTATCTAGACTCTAGTTATTACGTTGAGCGTTCAGGCTCCGGTCAGTTTTGTTGGGTATTCAGACTCCGGTTATTACGTTGAGCGTTCAGGCTCCGGTAAGTTTCGTTGGGTATCCAGACTCCGGTTATTACGTTGAGCGTTCAGGCTCCGGTCAGTTTCGTTGGGTATCCAGACTCTAGTTATTACGTTGAGCTTCAGGCTCCGGTCAGTTTTGTTGAGTATCCAGACTCCGGTTATTAGGTTGAGTGTCAGGCTCTGATCATTTTCGTTGAGTATCCAGACTCCGATTATTACGTTGAGCGTTCAGGATCCGATCAGTTTCGTTGAGTATCCAGACTCCAAATATTACGTTGAGCGTTCAGGCTCCGGTCAGTTTCATTGGGTATCCAGACTCCGGTGATTACGTTGATTGTTCAGGCTCCGGTCATTTTTGTTGACTATCCAGACTCGGGTTATTACGTTAAGCGTTCAGGCTCCGGTCAGTTTTGTTGAGTATCCAAATTCCGATTATTACGTTGAGCGTTCAGGCTCCGATCAGTTTCGTTGGGTATCCAGACTCCGGTTTTTACGTTGAGCGTTCAGGCTCCGGTCAGTTTCATTGAGTATCCAGATTCCGGTTATTACGTTGAGCGTTCAGGCTCCGGTCAGTTTCGTTGGGTATCGAGAATCTGGTTATTACGTTGAGCGTTCAGGCTCCGGTAAGTTTTGTTGGGTATCCAGACTCCAGTTATTACGTTGAGTGTTCAGGCTTCGGTCAGTTTCGTTGGGTATCCAGACTCTAGTTATTACGTTGAGCATTCAGGCTCCGGTCATTTTCGTTGAGTATCCAGACTCCGGTTATTAAGTTGAGTGTCAGGCTCCGATCATTTTCGTTGAGTATCCAGACTTCGATTATTACGTTGAGCGTTCAGGATCCGATCAGTTTCGTTGAGTATCCATACTCCAAATATTACGTTGAGCGTTCAGGCTCCAGTCAGTTTCATTGGGTATCCAGACTCCGGCGATTACGTTGATCGTTCAGGCTCCGGTCATTTTCGTTGACTATCTAGACTCGGGTTATTATGTTAAGTGTTCAGGCTCCGGTCATTTTCGTTGAGTATCCAGATTCTGATTATTACTTTGAGCGTTCAGGCTCCGGTCAGTTTCGTTGGGTATCCAGACTCCGGTTTTTACGTTGAGTGTTCAGGCTCCGGTCATTTTCGTTGAGTATCCAGCCTCCGGTTATTAAGTTGAGCGCCAGGCTCCGATCATTTTCGTTAAGTATCCAGACTCCGATTATTACGTTGAGCGTTCAGGCTCCGGTTATTTTCGTTGAGTATCCTGACACCGGTTATTACGTTGTGGGTTCAGACTCCGGTCATTTTCGTTGAGTATCTAGACTCCTGTCATTACGTTGAACGTTCAGGCTCCGATCATTTTCGTTGAATATCCATACTCCGGTCAATATGTTGAGCGATCAGGCTCCGGTCATTTTCGTTGAGTATCCTGACTCCGGTTATTACGTTGAGGGTTCAGACTCCGGTCATTTTCGTTGAGTATCTAGACTCCTGTCATTATGTTGAACGTTCAGGCTCCGATCATTTTCGTTGAGTGTCCATACTCCGGTCAATACGTTGAGCGATCAGGCTCCAGTCATTTTCGTTGAGTATCCAGACTCCGGTCATTACATTGAGCGTTCAGGATCCAGTCATTTTCGTTGAGTATCATAACTCCATTTATTACGTTGAGCGTTCAGGATCCGGTCAGTTTCGTTGAGTATCCAGACTCCAAATATTACGTTGAGCGTTCAGGCTCCGGTCAGTTTCGTTGGGTATCCATACTCCGGTGATTACGTTGTTCGTTCAGGCTCTGGTCATTTTCGTTGACTATCAGGACTCGGGTTATTACGTTGAGCGTTCAGGCTCCGGTCAGTTTCGTTAAGTATCCAGATTCCAGTTATTACGTTGAGCGTTCAGGCTCCGGTCAGTTTCTTTGGGTATCCAGACTCCGGTTATTACGTTGAGCGTTCAGGCTCCGGTAAGTTTCGTTGGGTATCCAGTCTCCGGTTATTACGTTGAGCGTTCAGGCTCCGGTCAGTTTCGTTGGGTATCCAGACTCCCGTTATTAAGTTGAGCCTCAGGCTCCGATCATTTTCGTTGAGTATCCAGACTCCAATTATTACGTTGAGCGTTCAGGCTCCGGTTATTTTCGTTGAGTATCCTGACTCCGTTTATTACGTTGAGGGTTCAGACTCCGGTCATTTTCGTTGAGTATCTAGACTCCTGTCATTACGTTGAACGTTCAGGCTCCGATCATTTTCGTTGAGTATCCATACTCCGGTCAATACGTTGAGCGATCAGGCTCCGGTCTTTTTCGTTGAGTATCCAGACTCCGGTCATTACATTGAGCGTTCAGGATCCAGTCATTTTTGTTGAGTATCATAACTCCATTTATTACGTTGAGCGTTCAGGATTCGGTCAGTTTCGTTGAGTATCCAGACTCCAAATATTACGTTGAGCGTTCAGGATCCGGTCAGTTTCATTGGGTATCCATACTCCGGTGATTACGTTGATCGTTCAGGCTCCGGTCATTTTCGTTGACTATCATGACTAGGGTTATTACATTGAGCGTTCAGGCTCCGGTTAGTTTCGTTGAGTATCCAGATTCCGGTTATTACGTTGAGCATTCAGGCTCCGGTCAGTTTCGTTTGGTATCCAGACTCCGGTTATTATGTTGAGCATTCAGGCTCCGGTAAGTTTCGTTGGGTATCCAGACTTCGATTATTACGTTAAGCGTTCAGGATCCGATCAGTTTCATTGAGTATCCAGACTCCAAATATTACGTTGAGCGTTCAGGCTCCGGTCAGTTTCATTGGGTATCCAGACTCCGGTGATTACGTTGATCGTTCAGGCTCCGGTTATTTTCGGTTACTATCCAGACTCGGGTTATTACGTTATGCGTTCAGGCTCCGGTCAGTTTCGTTGAGTATCCAGATTCCGATTATTACGTTGAGCATTCAGGCTACGGTCAGATTCGTTGGGTATCCAGACTCCGGTTTTTACGTTGAGCATTCAGGCTCCGGTCAGTTTCATTGAGTATCCAGATTCCGGTTATTACGTTGAGCGTTCAGTCTCCGGTCAGTTTCGTTGGGTATCCAGACTCCGGTTATTACGTTGAGCGTTCAGGCTCCGGTAAGTTTTGTTGGGTATCCAGACTCCGGTTATTACGTTGAGCGTTCAGGCTTCGGTCAGTTTGGTTGGGTATCCAGACTCTAGTTATTACGTTGAGCGTTCAGGCTCCGGTCATTTTCGTTGAGTATCCAGACTCCGGTTATTAAGTTGAGTGTCAGGCTCCAATCATTTTCGTTGAGTATCGAGACTTTGATTATTACGTTGAGCGTTCAGGCTCCGGTCAGTTTGGTTGAGTATCCAGATTCTGGTTATTACGTTAGGCGTTCAGGCTCCGGTCAGTTTCGTTTGGTAACCAGACTCCGGTTATTACGTTGAGCATTCAGGCTCCGGTAAGTTTCATTGGGTATCCAGACTCCGGTTATTACGTTGAGCGTTCAGGCTTCGGTCAATTTCGTTGGGTATCCAGACTCTAGTAATTACGTTGAGCGTTCAGGCTCCGGTTATTTCCGTTGAGTATCCAGACTCCGGTTATTAAGTTGAGTGTCAGGCTCCAATCATTTTCGTTGAGTATCTAGACTCCGATTATTACGTTGAGCGTTCAGGATCCGATCAGTTTCGATGAGTATCCAGACTCCAAATATTACGTTGAGCGTTCAGGCTCCGGTCAGTTTCGTTGGGTATCCAGACTCCGGTGATTACGTTGATCGTTCAGGCTCCGGTCATTTTCGTTGACTATCCAGACTCGGGTTATTACGTTAAGCGTTCAGGCTCCGGTCAGTTTCGTTGAGTATCCAGATTCTGATTATTACGTTGAGCGTTCAGGCTCTGGTAAGTTTCGTTGGGTATCCAGACTCATGTTATTACGTTGAGCGTTCAGGCTCCGGTCATTTTCGTTGAGTATCCAGACTCCGGTTATTAATTTGAGCGTGAGGCTCCGATCATTTTCGTTGAGTATCCAGACTCCGATTATTAAGTTGAGCGTTTAGGCTCCGGTTATTTTCGTTGAGTATCTTGACTCCGGTTATTGCGTTGAGGGTTCAGACTCCGGTCATTTTCGTTGAGTATCTAGACTCCTGTCATTATGTTGAACGTTCAAGCTCCGATCATTTTCGTTGAGTATCCATACTCCGGTCAATACGTTGAGAAATCAGGCTCCGGTCATTTTCGTTGAGTATCCAGACTCCGGTCATTACATTGAGCGTTCAGGATCCAGTCATTTTCGTTGAGTATCATAACTCCATTTATTACGTTGAGCGTTCAGGATCTGGTCAGTTTCGTTGAGTATCCAGACTCCAAATATTACGTTGAGCGTTCAGGCTCCGGTCAGTTTCGTTGGGTATCCATAGTCCGGTGATTACGTTGATTGTTCAGGCTCCGGTCATTTTTGTTGACTATCAGGACTCGGGTTATTACGTTGAGCGTTCAGGCTCCGGTCAGTTTCGTTGAGTATCCAGATTCCGGTTATTACGTTGAGCGTTCAGGCTCCGGTCAGTTTCGTTGGGTATCCAGACTCCGGTTATTACGTTGAGCGTTCAGGCTCCGGTAAGTTTTGTTGGGTATCCAGACTCCGGTTATTACGTTGAGCGTTCAGGCTCCGGTCAGTTTCGTTGGGTATCCAGACTCTAGTTAATATGTTGAGCGTTCAGGCTCCGGTTATTTTCGTTGAGTATCCAGACTCCGGTTATTAAGTTGAGCGTCAGGCTCCGATCATTTTCGTTGAGTATCCAGACTCCGATTATTACGTTGAGCGTTCAGGCTCCGGTTATTTTCGTTGAGTATCCTGACTCCGGTTATTACGTTGAGGGTTCAGACTCCGGTCATTTTCGTTGAGTATCTAGACTTCTGTCATTATGTTGAACGTTCAGGCTCCGATCATTTTCGTTGAGTATCCATACTCCGGTCAATACGTTGAGCAATCAGGCTCCGGTCATTTTCGTTGAGTATCCAGACTCCGGTCATTACATTGAGCGTTCAGGATCCAGTCATTTTCGTTGAGTATCATAACTCCATTTATTACGTTGAGCATTCAGGATCCGGTCAGTTTCGTTGAGTATCCAGACTCCAAATATTACGTTGAGCGTTCAGGCACCGGTCAGTTTCGTTGGGTATCCATACTCCGGTGATTACGTTGATCGTTCAGGCTCCGGTCATTTTCGTTGACTATCAGGACTCGGGTTATTACGTTGAGCGTTCAGGCTCCGGTCAGTTTCGTTGAGTATCCAGATTCTGGTTATTACGTTGAGCGTTCAGGCTCCGGTCAGTTTCGTTGGGTATCCAGACTCCGGTTATTACGTTGAGCATTCGTGCTCCGGTCAGTTTCGTTGGGTATCCAGACTCCGGTTATTACGTTGAACGTTCAGGCTCCGGTAAGTTTCGTTGGGTATCCAGACTCCGGTTATTACGTTGAGCGTTCAGGCTCCGGTCAGTTTCGTTGGGTATCCAGACTCTAGTTATTATGTTGAGCGTTCAGGCTCCGGTTATTTTCGTTGAGTATCCAGACTCCGGTTATTAAGTTGAGCGTCAGGCTCCGATCATTTTCGTTGAGTATCCAGACTCCGATTATTACGTTGAGCGTTTAGGCATTGGTTATTTTCGTTAAGTATCCTGACTCCGGTTATTACGTTAAGGGTTCAGACTCCGGTCATTTTCGTTGAGTATCTAGACTTCTGTCATTACGTTGAACGTTCAGGCTCCGATCATTTTCGTTGAGTATCCATACTCCGGTCAATACGTTGAGCGATCAGGCTCCGGTCATTTTCGTTGAGTATCCAGACTCCGGTCATTACATTGAGCGTTCAGGATCCAGTCATTTTCATTGAGTATCATAACTCCATTTATTACGTTGAGCGTTCAGGATTCGGTCAGTTTCGTTGAGTATCCAGACTCCGGTTATTAAGTTGAGTGTCAGGCACCGATCATTTTCGTTGAGTATCCAGACATCGTTTATTACGTTAAGCGTTCAGGATCCGATCAGTTTCATTGAGTATCCAGACTCCAAATATTACGTTGAGCGTTCAGGCTCCGGTCAGTTTCATTGGGTATCCAGACTCCGGTGATTACGTTGATCGTTCAGGCTCCGGTCATTTTCGGTTACTATCCAGACTCGGGTTATTACGTTAAGCGTTCAGGCTCCGGTCAGTTTCGTTGAGTATCCAGATTCCGATTATTACGTTGAGCATTCAGGCTACGGTCAGTTTCGTTGGGTATCCAGAGTCCGGTTTTTACGTTGAGCATTCAGGCTCCGGTCAGTTTCATTGAGTATCCAGATTCCGGTTATTACGTTGAGCGTTCAGGCTCCGGTCAGTTTCGTTGGGTATCTAGACTCCGGTTATTACGTTGAGCGTTCAGGCCCCGGTAAGTTTTGTTGGGTATCCAGACTCCGGTTATTACGTTGAGCGTTCAGGCTTCGGTCAGTTTGGTTGGGTATCCAGACTCTAGTTATTACGTTGAGCGTTCAGGCTCCGGTCATTTTCGTTGAGTATCCAGACTCCGGTTATTAAGTTCAGTGTCAGGCTCCGATCATTTTCGTTGAGTATCGAGACTTCGATTATTACGTTGAGCGTTCAGGCTCGGGTCAGTTTGGTTGAGTATCCAGATTCTGGTTATTACGTTAGGCGTTCAGGCTCCGGTCAGTTTCGTTTGGTATCTAGACTCCGGTTATTACGTTGAGCATTCAGGCACCGGTAAGTTTCATTGGGTATCCAGACTCCGGTTATTACGTTGAGCGTTCAGGCTTCGGTCAATTTCGTTGGGTATCCAGACTCTAGTAATTACGTTGAGTGTTCAGGCTCCGGTTATTTTCGTTGAGTATCCAGACTCCGGTTATTAAGTTGAGTGTCGGGCTCCAATCATTTTCGTTGAGTATCTAGACTCCGATTATTACATTGAGCGTTCAGGATCCGATCAGTTTCGATGGGTATCCAGACTCCAAATATTACGTTGAGCGTTCAGGCTCCGGTCAGTTTCGTTGGGTATCCAGACTCCGGTGATTACGTTGATCGTTCAGGCTCCGGTCATTTTCGTTGACTATCCAGACTCGGGTTATTACGTTAAGCGTTCAGGCTCCGGTCAGTTTCGTTGAGTATCCAGATTCTGATTATTACGTTGAGCGTTCAGGCTCCGGTCAGTTTCGTTGGGTATCTAGACTCATGTTATTACGTTGAGCGTTCAGGCTCCGGTAATTTTCGTTGAGTATCCAGACTCCGGTTATTAAGTTGAGCGTGAGGCTCCGATCATTTTCGTTGAGTATCCAGACTCCGATTATTACGTTGAGCGTTTAGGCTCCGGTTATTTTCGTTGAGTATCTTGACTCCGGTTATTACGTTGAGGGTTCAGACTCCGGTCATTTTCGTTGAGTATCTAGACTCCTGTCATTATGTTGAACGTTCAAGCTCCGATCATTTTCGTTGAGTATCCATACTCCGGTCAATACGTTGAGCAATCAGGCTCCGGTCATTTTCGTTGAGTATCCAGACTCCGGTCATTACATTGAGCGTTCAGGATCCAGTCATTTTCGTTGAGTATCATAACTCCATTTATTACGGTGAGCGTTCAGGATCTGGTCAGTTTCGTTGAGTATCCAGACTCCAAATATTACGTTGAGCGTTCAGGCTCCGATCAGTTTCGTTGGGTATCCATACTCCGGTGATTACGTTGATCGTTCAGGCTCCGGTCATTTTCGTTGACTATCAGGACTCGGGTTATTACGTTGAGCGTTCAGGCTCCGGTCAGTTTCGTTGAGTATCCAGATTCCGGTTATTACGTTGAGCGTTCAGGCTCCGGTCAGTTTCGTTGGGTATCCAGACTCCGGTTATTACGTTGAGCGTTCAGGCTCCGGTAAGTTTTGTTGGGTATCCAGAATCCGGTTATTACGTTGAGCGTTCAGGCTCCGGTCAGTTTCGTTGGGTATCCAGACTCTAGTTATTATGTTGAGCGTTCAGGCTCCGGTTATTTTCGTTGAGTATCCAGACTCCGGTTATTAAGTTGAGCGTCAGGCTCCGATCATTTTCGTTGAGTATCCAGACTCCGATTATTACGTTGAGCGTTCAGGCTCCGGTTATTTTCGTTGAGTATCCTGACACCGGTTATTACGTTGAGGGTTCAGACTCCGGTCATTTTCGTTGAGTATCTAGACTTCTGTCATTATGTTGAACGTTCAGGCTCCGATCATTTTCGTTGAGTATCCATACTCCGGTCAATACGTTGAGCGATCAGGCTACGGTCATTTTCGTTGAGTATCCAGACTCCGTTCATTACATTGAGCGTTCAGGATCCAGTCATTTTCGTTGAGTATCATAACTCCATTTATTACGTTGAGCGTTCAGGATCCGGTCAGTTTCGTTGAGTATCCAGACTCCAAATATTACGTTGAGCGTTCAGGCTCCGGTCAGTTTCGTTGGGTATCCATACTCCGGTGATTACGTTGATCGTTCAGGCTCCGGTCATTTTCGTTGACTATCAGGACTCGGGTTATTACGTTGAGCGTTCAGGCTCCGGTCATTTTCGTTGACTATCAGGACTCTGGTTATTACGTTGAGCGTTCAGGCTCCGGTCAGTTTCGTTGGGTATCCAGACTCCGGTTATTACGTTGAGCATTCGTGCTCCGGTCAGTTTCGTTGGGTATCCAGACTCCGGTTATTACGTTGAGCGTTCAGGCTCCGGTAAGTTTCGTTGGGTATCCAGACTCCGGTTATTACGTTGAGCGTTCAGGCTCCGGTCAGTTTCGTTGGGTATCCAGACTCTAGTTATTATGTTGAGCGTTCAGGCTCCGGTTATTTTTGTTGAGTATCCAGACTCCGGTTATTAAGTTGAGCGTCAGGCTCCGATCATTTTCGTTGAGTATCCAGACTCCGATTATTACGTTGAACGTTTAGGCTCTGGTTAATTTCGTTGAGTATCCTGACTCCGGTTATTACGTTGAGGGTTCAGACTCCGGTCATTTTCGTTGAGTATCTAGACTTCTGTCATTACGTTGAACGTTCAGGCTCCGATCATTTTCGTTGAGTATCCATACTCCGGTCAATACGTTGAGCGATCAGGCTCCGGTCATTTTCGTTGAGTATCCAGACTCCGGTCATTACATTGAGCGTTCAGGATCCAGTCATTTTCATTGAGTATCATAACTCCATTTATTACGTTGAGCGTTCAGGATTCGGTCAGTTTCGTTGAGTATCCAGACTCCGGTTATTAAGTTGAGTGTCAGGCACCGATCATTTTCGTTGAGTATCCAGACTTCGATTATTACGTTAAGCTTTCAGGATCCGATCAGTTTCATTGAGTATCCAGACTCCAAATATTACGTTGAGCGTTCAGGCTCCGGTCAGTTTCATTGGGTATCCAGACTCCGGTGATTACGTTGATCGTTCAGGCTCCGGTCATTTTCGGTTACTATCCAGACTCGGGTTATTACGTTAAGCGTTCAGGATTCGGTCAGTTTCGTTGAGTATCCAGACTCCAAATATTACGTTGAGCGTTCAGGCTCCGGTCATTTTCGTTGACTATCAGGACTCTGGTTATTACGTTGAGCGTTCAGGCTCCGGTCAGTTTCATTGAGTATCCAGATTCCGGTTATTACGTTGAGCGTTCAGGCTCCGGTCAGTTTCGTTGGGTATCCAGACTCCGGTTATTACGTTGAGCGTTCAGGCTCCGGTAAGTTTTGTTGGGTATCCAGACTCCGGTTATTACGTTGAGCGTTCAGGCTTCGGTCAGTTTGGTTGGGTATCCAGACTCTAGTTATTACGTTGAGCGTTCAGGCTCCGGTCATTTTCGTTGAGTATCCAGACTCCGGTTATTAAGTTGAGTGTCAGGCTCCGATCATTTTTGTTGAGTATCGAGACTTCGATTATTACGTTGAGCGTTCAGGCTCCGGTCAGTTTGGTTGAGTATCCAGATTCTGGTTATTACGTTAGGCGTTCAGGCTCCGGTCAGTTTCGTTTGGTATCCAGACTCCGGTTATTACGTTGAGCATTCAGGCTCCGGTAAGCTTCATTGGGTATCCAGACTCCGGTTATTACGTTGAGCGTTCAGGCTTCGGTCAATTTCGTTGGGTATCCAGACTCTAGTAATTACGTTGAGCGTTCAGGCTCCGGTTATTTTCGTTGAGTATCCAGATTCCGGTTATTAAGTTGAGTGTCGGGCTCCAATCATTTTCGTTGAGTATCTAGACTCCGATTATTACGTTGAGCGTTCAGGATCCGATCAGTTTCGATGAGTATCCAGACTCCAAATATTATGTTGAGCGTTCAGGCTCCGGTCAGTTTCGTTGGGTATCCAGACTTCGGTGATTACGTTGATCGTTCAGGCTCCGGTCATTTTCGTTGACTATCCAGACTCGGGTTATTACGTTAAGCGTTCAAGCTCCGGTCAGTTTCTTTGAGTATCCAGATTCTGATTATTACGTTGAGCGTTCAGGCTCCGGTCAGTTTCGTTGGGTATCCAGACTCATGTTATTACGTTGAGCGTTCAGGCTCCGGTCATTTTCGTTGAGTATCTAGACTCCGGTTATTAAGTTGAGCGTGAGGCTCCGATCATTTTCGTTGAGTATCCAGACTCCGATTATTACGTTGAGCGTTTAGGCACCGGTTATTTTCGTTGAGTATCTTGACTCCGGTTATTAAGTTGAGGGTTCAGACTCCGGTCATTTTTGTTGAGTATCTAGACTCCTGTCATTATGTTGAACGTTCAAGCTCCGATCATTTTCGTTGAGTATCCATACTCCGGTCAATACGTTGAGCAATCAGGCTCCGGTCATTTTCGTTGAGTATCCAGACTCCGGTCATTACATTGAGCGTTTAGGATCCAGTCATTTTCGTTGAGTATCATAACACCATTTATTACGGTGAGCGTTCAGGATCTGGTCAGTTTCGTTGAGTATCCAGACTCCAAATATTACGTTGAGCGTTCAGGCTCCGGTCAATTTCGTTGGGTATCCATACTCCGGTGATTACGTTCATCGTTCAGGCTCCGGTCATTTTCGTTGACTATCAGGACTCGGGTTATTACGTTGAGCGTTCAGGCTCCGGTCAGTTTCGTTGAGTATCCAGATTCCGGTTATTACGTTGACCGTTCAGGCTCCGGTCAGTTTCGTTGGGTATCCAGACTCCGGTTATTACGTTGAGCGTTCAGGCTCCGGTAAGTCTTGTTGGGTATCCAGACTCCGGTTATTACGTTGAGTGTTCAGGCTCCGGTCAGTTTTGTTGGGTATCCAGACTCTAGTTATTATATTGAGCGTTCAGGCTCCGGTTATTTTCGTTGAGTATCCAGACTCCGGTTATTAAGTTTAGCGTCAGGCTCCGATCATTTTCGTTGAGTATCCAGACTCCGATTATTACGTTGAGCGTTCAGGCTCCGGTTATTTTCGTTGAGTATCCTGACTCCGGTTATTACGTTGAGGGTTCAGACTCCGGTCATTTTCGTTGAGTATCTAGACTTCTATCATTATGTTGAACGTTCAGGCTCCGATCATTTTCGTTGAGTATCCATACTCCGGTCAATACGTTGAGCGATCAGGCTCCGGTCATTTTCGTTGAGTATCCAGACTCCGGTCATTACATTGAGCGTTCAGGATCCAGTCATTTTTGTTGAGTATCATAACTCCATTTATTACGTTGAGCGTTCAGGATCCGGTCAGTTTCGTTGAGTATCCAGACTCCAAATATTACGTTGAGCGTTCAGGCTCCGGTTAGTTTCGTTGGGTATCCATACTCCGGTGATTACGTTGATCGTTCAGGCTCTGGTCATTTTCGTTGACTATCAGGACTCGGGTTATTACGTTGAGCGTTCAGGATCCGGTCAGTTTCGTTGAGTATCCAGATTCTGGTTATTACGTTGAGCGTTCAGGCTCCGGTCAGTTTCGTTGGGTATCCAGACTCCGGTTATTACGTTGAGCATTCGTGCTCCGGTCAGTTTCGTTGGGTATCCAAACTCCGGTTATTACGTTGAGCGTTCAGGCTCCGGTAAGTTTCGTTGGGTATCCAGACTCCGGTTATTACGTTGAGCGTTCAGGCTCCGGTCAGTTTCGTTGGGTATCCAGACTCCGGTTATTACGTTGAGCGTTCAGGCTCCGGTAAGTTTCGTTGGGTATCCAGACTCCGGTTATTACGTTGAGCGTTCAGGCTCCGGTCAGTTTCGTTGGGTATCCAGACTCCGGTTATTACGTTGAGCGTTCAGGCTCCGGTCAGTTTCGTTGAGTATCCAGACTCCGTTTATTAAGTTGAGCGTCAGGCTCCGATCATTTTCGTTGAGTATCCAGACTCCGATTATTATGTTGAGCGTTTAGGCTCTGGTTATTTTCGTTGAGTATCCTGACTCCGGTTATTACGTTGAGGGTTCAGACTCTGGTCATTTTCGTTGAGTATCTAGACTTCTGTCATTACGTTGAACGTTCAGGCTCCGATCATTTTCGTTGAGTATCCATACTCCGGTCAATACGTTGAGCGATCAGGCTCCGGTCATTTTCGTTGAGTATCCAGACTCCGGTCAATACATTGAGCGTTCAGGATCCAGTCATTTTCATTGAGTATCATAACTCCATTTATTACGTTGAGCGTTCAGGATTCGGTCAGTTTCGTTGAGTATCCAGACTCCAAATATTACGTTGAGCGTTCAGGCTCCAGTCATTTTCGTTGACTATCAGGACTCTGGTTATTACGTTGAGCGTTCAGGCTCCGGTCAGTTTCGTTGAGTATCCAGATTCCGGTTATTACGTTGAGCGTTCAGGCTCCGGTCAGTTTCGTTGGGTATCCAGACTCAGGTTATTACGTTGAGCGTTCGTGCTCCGGTAAGTTTCGTTGGTTATCCAGACTCCGGTTATTACGTTGAGTGTTCAGGCTCCGGTCAGTTTCGTTGGGTATCCAGACTCTAGTTATTACGTTGAGCGTTCAGACTCCGGTTATTAAGTTGAGTGTCAGGCTCCGATCATTTTCGTTGAGTATCAAGACTTCGATTATTACGTTAAGCGTTCAGGATCCGATCAGTTTCGTTGAGTATCCATACTCCAAATATTACGTTGAGCGTTCAGGCTCCAGTCAGTTTCATTGGGTATCCAGACTCCGGTGATTACGTTGATCGTTCAGGCTCCGGTCATTTTCGTTGACTATCCAGACTCGGGTTATTACGTTAAGTGTTCAGGCTCCGGTCATTTTCGTTGAGTATCCAGATTCCGATTATAACGCTGAGCGTTCAGGCTCCGGTCAGTTTTGTTGGGTATCAAGACTTCGGTTTTTACGTTGAGCGTTCAGGCTCCGGTCATTTTCGTTTAGTATCCAGACTCCGGTTATTAAGTTGAGCGTCAGGCTCCGATCATTTTCGTTGAGTATCCAGACTCCGATTATTACGTTGAGCGCTCAGGCTCCGGTTATTTTCGTTGAGTATCCTGACTCCGGTTATTACGTTAAAGGTTTAGACTCCGGTCATTTTCGTTGAGTATCTAGACTTCTGTCATTACGTTGAACATTCAGGCTCCGATCATTTTCGTTGAGTATCCATACTCCGGTCAATACGTTGAGCGATCAGGCTCCGGTCATTTTCGTTGAGTATCCAGACTCCGGTCATTACATTGAGCGTTCAGGATCCAGTCATTTTCGTTGAGTATCATAACTCCATTTATTACTTTGAGCGTTCAGGATTCGGTCAGTTTCATTGAGTATCCAGACTCCAAATATTACGTTGAGCGTTCAGGATCCGGTTAGTTTCGTTGGGTATCCATACTCCGGTGATTACGTTGATTGTTTAGGCTCCGGTCATTTTCGTTGACTATCAGGACTCGGGTTATTACATTGAGCGTTCAGGCTCCGGTCAGTTTCGTTGAGTATCCAGATTCCGGTTATTACGTTGAGCGTTCAGGCTCCGGTCATATTCGTTGGGTATCCAGACTCCGGTTATTACGTTGAGCGTTCAGGCTCCGGTAAGTTTCGTTGGGTATCCAGACTCCGGTTATTACGTTGAGCGTTCAGGCTCCGGTCAGTTTCGTTGGGTATCCAGACTCTAGTTATTACGTTGAGCATTCAGGCTCCGGTCATTTTCGTTGAGTATCCAGACTCCGGTTATTAAGTTGAGTGTCAGGCTCCGATCATTTTTGTTGAGTATCCAGACTTCGATTATTACGTTAAGCGTTCAGGATCCGATCAGTTTCATTGAGTATCCAGACTCCAAATATTACGTTGAGCATTCAGGCTCCGGTCAGTTTCATTGGGTATCCAGACTCCGGTGATTACGTTGATCGTTCAGGCTCCGGTCATTTTCGTTGACTATCCAGACTCGGGTTATTACGTTAAGCATTCAGGCTCCGGTCAATTTCGTTTAGTATCCAGATTCTTATTATTACATTGAGCGTTCAGGCTCCGGTCAGTTTTGTTGGGTATCCAGACTTCGGTTTTTACGTTGAGCGTTCAGGCTCCGGTCATTTTCGTTTAGTATCCAGACTCCGGTTATTAAGTTGAGCGTCAGGCTCCGATCATTTTCGTTGAGTATCCAGACTCCGATTATTACGTTGAGCGCTCAGGCTCCGGTTATTTTCGTTGAGTATCCTGACTCCGGTTATTACGTTGAGGGTTCAGACTCCGGTCATTTTCGTTGAGTATCTAGACTTCTGTCATTATGTTGAACGTTCAGGCTCCGATCATTTTCGTTGAGTATCCATACTCCGGTCAATACGTTGAGCGATCAGGCTCCGGTCATTTTCGTTGAGTATCCAGACTCCGGTCATTACATTGAGCGTTCAGGATCCAGTCATTTTCGTTGAGTATCATAACTCCATTTATTACGTTGAGCGTTCAGGATCCGGTCAGTTTCGTTGAGTATCCAGACTCCAAATATTACGTTGAGTGTTCAGGCTCCGGTTAGTTTCGTTGGGTATCCATACTCCGGTGATTACGTTGATCGTTCAGGCTCTGGTCATTTTCGTTGACTATCAGGACTCGGGTTATTACGTTGAGCGTTCAGGATCCGGTCAGTTTCGTTGAGTATCCAGATTCTGGTTATTACGTTGAGCGTTCAGGCTCCGGTCAGTTTCGTTGGGTATCCAGACTCCGGTTATTACGTTGAGCATTCGTGCTCCGGTCAGTTTCGTTGGGTATCCAAACTCCGGTTATTACGTTGAGCGTTCAGGCTCCGGTAAGTTTCGTTGGGTATCCAGACTCCGGTTATTACGTTGAGCGTTCAGGCTCCGGTCAGTTTCGTTGGGTATCCAGACTCTAGTTATTATGTTGAGCGTTCAGGCTCCGGTTATTTTCGTTGAGTATCCAGACTCCGTTTATTAAGTTGAGCGTCAGGCTCCGATCATTTTCGTTGAGTATCCAGACTCCGATTATTATGTTGAGCGTTTAGGCTCTGGTTATTTTCGTTGAGTATCCTGACTCCGGTTATTACGTTGAGGGTTCAGACTCCGGTCATTTTCGTTGAGTATCTAGACTTCTGTCATTACGTTGAACGTTCAGGCTCCGATCATTTTCGTTGAGTATCCATACTCCGGTCAATACGTTGAGCGATCAGGCTCCGGTCATTTTCGTTGAGTATCCAGACTCCGGTCAATACATTGAGCGTTCAGGATCCAGTCATTTTCATTGAGTATCATAACTCCATTTATTACGTTGAGCGTTCAGGATTCGGTCAGTTTCGTTGAGTATCCAGACTCCAAATAATACGTTGAGCGTTCAGGCTCCGGTCATTTTCGTTGACTATCAGGACTCTGGTTATTACGTTGAGCGTTCAGGCTCCGGTCAGTTTCGTTGAGTATCCAGATTCCGGTTATTACGTTGAGCGTTCAGGCTCCGGTCAGTTTCGTTGGGTATCCAGACTCAGGTTATTACGTTGAGCGTTCGTGCTCCGGTAAGTTTCGTTGGTTATCCAGACTCCGGTTATTACGTTGAGTGTTCAGGCTCCGGTCAGTTTCGTTGGGTATCCAGACTCTAGTTATTACGTTGAGCGTTCAGACTCCGGTTATTAAGTTGAGTGTCAGGCTCCGATCATTTTCGTTGAGTATCAAGACTTCGATTATTACGTTAAGCGTTCAGGATCCGATCAGTTTCGTTGAGTATCCATACTCCAAATATTACGTTGAGCGTTCAGGCTCCAGTCAGTTTCATTGGGTATCCAGACTCCGGTGATTACGTTGATCGTTCAGGCTCCGGTCATTTTCGTTGACTATCCAGACTCGGGTTATTACGTTAAGTGTTCAGGCTCCGGTCATTTTCGTTGAGTATCCAGATTCCGATTATAACGCTGAGCGTTCAGGCTCCGGTCAGTTTTGTTGGGTATCAAGACTTCGGTTTTTACGTTGAGCGTTCAGGCTCCGGTCATTTTCGTTTAGTATCCAGACTCCGGTTATTAAGTTGAGCGTCAGGCTCCGATCATTTTCGTTGAGTATCCAGACTCCGATTATTACGTTGAGCGCTCAGGCTCCGGTTATTTTCGTTGAGTATCCTGACTCCGGTTATTACGTTAAAGGTTTAGACTCCGGTCATTTTCGTTGAGTATCTAGACTTCTGTCATTACGTTGAACATTCAGGCTCCGATCATTTTCGTTGAGTATCCATACTCCGGTCAATACGTTGAGCGATCAGGCTCCGGTCATTTTCGTTGAGTATCCAGACTCCGGTCATTACATTGAGCGTTCAGGATCCAGTCATTTTCGTTGAGTATCATAACTCCATTTATTACTTTGAGCGTTCAGGATTCGGTCAGTTTCATTGAGTATCCAGACTCCAAATATTACGTTGAGCGTTCAGGATCCGGTTAGTTTCGTTGGGTATCCATACTCCGTTGATTACGTTGATTGTTTAGGCTCCGGTCATTTTTGTTGACTATCAGGACTCGGGTTATTACATTGAGCGTTCAGGCTCCGGTCAGTTTCGTTGAGTATCCAGATTCCGGTTATTACGTTGAGCGTTCAGGCTCCGGTCATATTCGTTGGGTATCCAGACTCCGGTTATTACGTTGAGCGTTCAGGCTCCGGTAAGTTTCGTTGGGTATCCAGACTCCGGTTATTACGTTGAGCGTTCAGGCTCCGGTCAGTTTCGTTGGGTATCCAGACTCTAGTTATTACGTTGAGCATTCAGGCTCCGGTCATTTTCGTTGAGTATCCAGACTCCGGTTATTAAGTTGAGTGTCAGGCTCCGATCATTTTTGTTGAGTATCCAGACTTCGATTATTACGTTAAGCGTTCAGGATCCGATCAGTTTTATTGAGTATCCAGACTCCAAATATTACGTTGAGCATTCAGGCTCCGGTCAGTTTCATTGGGTATCCAGACTCCGGTGATTACGTTGATCGTTCAGGCTCCGGTCATTTTCGTTGACTATCCAAACTCGGGTTATTACGTTAAGCATTCAGGCTCCGGTCAATTTCGTTTAGTATCCAGATTCTGATTATTACATTGAGCGTTCAGGCTCCGGTCAGTTTTGTTGGGTATCCAGACTTCGGTTTTTACGTTGAGCGTTCAGGCTCCGGTCATTTTCGTTTAGTATCCAGACTCCGGTTATTAAGTTGAGCGTCAGGCTCCGATCATTTTCGTTGAGTATCCAGACTCCGATTATTACGTTGAGCGCTCAGGCTCCGGTTATTTTCGTTGAGTATCCTGACTCCGGTTATTACGTTGAGGGTTCAGACTCCGGTCATTTTCGTTGAGTATCTAGACTTCTGTCATTATGTTGAACGTTCAGGCTCCGATCATTTTCGTTGAGTATCCATACTCCGGTCAATACGTTGAGCGATCAGGCTCCGGTCATTTTCGTTGAGTATCCAGACTCCGGTCATTACATTGAGCGTTCAGGATCCAGTCATTTTCGTTGAGTATCATAACTCCATTTATTACGTTGAGCGTTCAGGATTCGGTCAGTTTCATTGAGTATCCAGACTCCAAATATTACGTTGAGCGTTCGGGATCCGGTCAGTTTCGTTGGGTATCCATACTCCGGTGATTACGTTGATCGTTTAGGCTCCGGTCATTTTCGTTGACTATCAGGACTCGGGTTATTACATTGAGCGTTCAGGCTCCGGTCAGTTTCGTTGAGTATCCAGATTCCGGTTATTACGTTGAGCGTTCAGGCTCCGGTCAGTTTCGTTGGGTATCCAGACTCCGGTTATTACGTTGAGCATTCAGGCTTCGGTAAGTTTCGTTGGGTATCCAGACTCCGGTTATTACGTTGAGCGTTCAGGCTCCGGTCAGTTTCGTTGGGTATCCAGACTCTAGTTATTACGTTGAGCGTTCAGGCTCCGGTCAGTTTCGTTGGGTATCCAGACTCTAGTTATTACGTTGAGCGTTCAGGCTCCGGTCATTTTCGTTGAGTATCCAGACTCCGGTTATTAAGTTGAGTGTCAGGCTCCGATCATTTTCGTTGAGTATCTAGACTTCGATTATTACGTTAAGCGTTTAGGATCCGATCAGTTTCATTGAGTATCCAGACTCCAAATATTACGTTGAGCGTTCAGGCTCCGGTCAGTTTCATTGGGTATCCAGACTCCGGCGATTACGTTGATCGTTCAAGCTCCGGTCATTTTTGTTGACTATCCAGACTCGGGTTATTACGTTAAGCGTTCAGGCTCCGGTCAGTTTCGTTGAGTATCCTGATTCCGATTATTACGTTGAGCGTTCAGGCTCTGGTCAGTTTCGTTGGGTATCCAGACTTCGGTTTTTATGTTGAGCGTTCAGGCTCCGCTCATTTTCGTTTAGTATCCAGACTCCGGTTATTAAGTTGAGCGTCAGGCTCCGATCATTTTCGTTGAGTATCCAGACTCCGATTATTACGTTGAGAATTCAGGCTCCGGTTATTTTCGTTGAGTATCCTGACTCCGGTTATTACGTTGAGGGTTCAGACTCCGATCATTTTCGTTGAGTATCTAGACTTCTGTTATTACGTTGAACGTTCAGGCTCCGATCATTTTCGTTGAGTATCCATACTCCGGTCAATACGTTGAGCGATCAGGCTCCGGTCATTTTCGTTGAGTATCCAGACTCCGGTCATTACATTGAGTGTTCAGGATCCAGTCATTTTCGTTGAGTATCATAACTCCATTTATTACGTTGAGCGTTCAGGATTCGGTCAGTTTCATTGAGTATCCAGACTCCAAATATTACGTTGAGCGTTCAGGATCCGGTCAGTTTCGTTGGGTATCCATACTCCGGTGATTACGTTGATCGTTTAGGCTCCGGTCATTTTCGTTGACTATCAGGACTGGGGTTATTACATTGAGCGTTCAGGCTCCGGTCAGTTTCGTTGAGTATCCAGATTCCGGCTATTACGTTGAGCGTTCAGGCTCCGGTCAGTTTCGTTGGGTATCCAGACTCCGGTTATTACGTTGAGCATTCAGGCTTCGGTAAGTTTCGTTGGGTATCCAGACTCCGGTTATTACGTTGAGCGTTCAGGCTCCGGTCAGTTTCGTTGGGTATCCAGACTCTAGTTATTACGTTGAGCGTTCAGGCTCCGGTCATTTTCGTTGAGTATCCAGACTCCGGTTATTAAGTTGAGTGTCATGCTCCGATCATTTTCGTTGAGTATCCAGACTCCGGTCATTACATTGAGCGTTCAGGATCCAGTCATTTTCGTTGAGTATCATAACTCCATTTATTACGTTGAGCGTTCAGGATTCGGTCAGTTTCATTGAGTATCCAGACTCCAAATATTACGTTGAGCGTTCGGGATCCGGTCAGTTTCGTTGGGTATCCATACTCCGGTGATTACGTTGATCGTTTAGGCTCCGGTCATTTTCGTTGACTATCAGGACTCGGGTTATTACATTGAGCGTTCAGGCTCCGGTCAGTTTCGTTGAGTATCCAGATTCCGGTTATTACGTTGAGCGTTCAGGCTCCGGTCAGTTTCGTTGGGTATCCAGACTCCGGTTATTACGTTGAGCATTCAGGCTTCGGTAAGTTTCGTTGGGTATCCAGACTCCGGTTATTACGTTGAGCGTTCAGGCTCCGGTCAGTTTCGTTGGGTATCCAGACTCTAGTTATTACGTTGAGCGTTCAGGCTCCGGTCAGTTTCGTTGGGTATCCAGACTCTAGTTATTACGTTGAGCGTTCAGGCTCCGGTCATTTTCGTTGAGTATCCAGACTCCGGTTATTAAGTTGAGTGTCAGGCTCCGATCATTTTCGTTGAGTATCTAGACTTCGATTATTACGTTAAGCGTTTAGGATCCGATCAGTTTCATTGAGTATCCAGACTCCAAATATTACGTTGAGCGTTCAGGCTCCGGTCAGTTTCATTGGGTATCCAGACTCCGGCGATTACGTTGATCGTTCAAGCTCCGGTCATTTTTGTTGACTATCCAGACTCGGGTTATTACGTTAAGCGTTCAGGCTCCGGTCAGTTTCGTTGAGTATCCTGATTCCGATTATTACGTTGAGCGTTCAGGCTCTGGTCAGTTTCGTTGGGTATCCAGACTTCGGTTTTTATGTTGAGCGTTCAGGCTCCGCTCATTTTCGTTTAGTATCCAGACTCCGGTTATTAAGTTGAGCGTCAGGCTCCGATCATTTTCGTTGAGTATCCAGACTCCGATTATTACGTTGAGAATTCAGGCTCCGGTTATTTTCGTTGAGTATCCTGACTCCGGTTATTACGTTGAGGGTTCAGACTCCGATCATTTTCGTTGAGTATCTAGACTTCTGTTATTACGTTGAACGTTCAGGCTCCGATCATTTTCGTTGAGTATCCATACTCCGGTCAATACGTTGAGCGATCAGGCTCCGGTCATTTTCGTTGAGTATCCAGACTCCGGTCATTACATTGAGTGTTCAGGATCCAGTCATTTTCGTTGAGTATCATAACTCCATTTATTACGTTGAGCGTTCAGGATTCGGTCAGTTTCATTGAGTATCCAGACTCCAAATATTACGTTGAGCGTTCAGGATCCGGTCAGTTTCGTTGGGTATCCATACTCCGGTGATTACGTTGATCGTTTAGGCTCCGGTCATTTTCGTTGACTATCAGGACTGGGGTTATTACATTGAGCGTTCAGGCTCCGGTCAGTTTCGTTGAGTATCCAGATTCCGGCTATTACGTTGAGCGTTCAGGCTCCGGTCAGTTTCGTTGGGTATCCAGACTCCGGTTATTACGTTGAGCATTCAGGCTTCGGTAAGTTTCGTTGGGTATCCAGACTCCGGTTATTACGTTGAGCGTTCAGGCTCCGGTCAGTTTCGTTGGGTATCCAGACTCTAGTTATTACGTTGAGCGTTCAGGCTCCGGTCATTTTCGTTGAGTATCCAGACTCCGGTTATTAAGTTGAGTGTCATGCTCCGATCATTTTCGTTGAGTATCCAGACTTCGATTATTACGTTAAGCGTTCAGGATCCGATCAGTTTCATTGAGTATCCAGACTCCAAATATTACGTTGAGCGTTCAGGCTCCGGTCAGTTTCATTGGGTATCCAGACTCCGGCGATTACGTTGATCGTTCAGGCTCCGGTCATTTTTGTTGACTATCCAGACTCGGGTTATTACGTTAAGCGTTCAGGCTCCGGTCAGTTTCGTTGAGTATCCTGATTCCGATTATTACGTTGAGCGTTCAGGCTCCGGTCAGTTTCGTTGGGTATCCAGACTTCGGTTTTTACATTGAGCGTTCAGGCTCCGGTCATTTTCGTTTAGTATCCAGACTCCGGTTATTAAGTTGAGCGTCAGGATCCGATCATTTTCGTTGAGTATCCAGACTCCGATTATTACGTTGAGCATTCAGGCTCTAGTTATTTTCGTTGAGTATCCTGACTCCGGTTATTACGTTGAGGGTTCAGACTCCGATCATTTTCGTTGAGTATCTAGACTTCTGTTATTACGTTGAACGTTCAGGCTCCGATCATTTTCGTTGAGTATCCATACTCCGGTCAATACGTTGAGCGATCAGGCTCCGGTCATTTTCATTGAGTATCTAGACTACGGTCATTACATTGAGCGTTCAGGATCCAGTCATTTTCGTTGAGTATCATAACTCCATTTATTACGTTGAGCGTTCAGGATTCGGTCAGTTTCGTTGAGTATCCAGGCTCCAAATATTACGTTGAGCGTTCAGGATCCGGTCAGTTTCGTTGGGTATCCATACTCCGGTGATTACGTTGAACGTTCAGGCTCCGGTCATTTTCGTTGACTATCAGGACTTGGGTTATTACGTTGAGCGTTCAGGCTCCGGTCAGTTTCGTTGAGTATCCAGATTCCGGTTATTACGTTGAGCGTTCAGGCTCCGGTCAGTTTCGTTGGGTATCCAGACTCCGGTTATTACGTTGAGCATTCAGGCTCCGGTAAGTTTCGTTGGGTATCCAGACTCCGGTTATTACGTTGAGCGTTCAGGCTCCGGTCAGTTTCGTTGGGTATCCAGACTCTAGTTATTACATTGAGCGTTCAGGCTCCGATCATTTTCATTGAGTATCCAGACTTCGATTATTACGTTAAGCGTTCAGGATCCGATCAGTTTCATTGAGTATCCAGACTCCAAATATTACGTTGAGCGTTCAGGCTCCGGTCAGTTTCATTGGGTATCCAGACTCCGGTAATTACGTTGATCATTCAGGCTCTGGTCATTTTCGTTGACTATCCAGACTCGGGTTATTACGTTGAGCGTTCAGGCTCCGGTCAGTTTCGTTGAGTATCCAGATTCCGGTTATTACGTTGAGCGTTCAGGCTCCGGTCATTTTCGTTGAGTATCCAGACTCCGGTTATTAAGTTGAGTGTCAGGCTCCGATCATTTTCGTTGAGTATCTAGACTTCGATTATTACGTTAAGCGTTCAGGATCCGATCAGTTTCATTGAGTATCCAGACTCCAAATATTACGTTGAGCGTTCAGGCTCCGGTCAGTTTCATTGGGTATCCAGACTCCGGCGATTACGTTGATCGTTCAGGCTTCGGTCATTTTCGTTGACTATCCAGACTCGGGTTATTACGTTAAGCGTTCAGGCTCCGGTCAGTTTCGTTGAGTATCCTGATTCCGATTATTACGTTGAGCGTTCAGGCTCCGGTCAGTTTCGTTGGGTATCCAGACTTCGGTTTTTACATTGAGCGTTCAGGCTCCGGTCATTTTCGTTTAGTATCCAGACTCCGGTTATTAAGTTGAGCGTCAGGATCCGATCATTTTCGTTGAGTATCCAGACTCCGATTATTACGTTGAGCATTCAGGCTCCAGTTATTTTCGTTGAGTATCCTGACTCCGGTTATTACGTTGAGGGTTCAGACTCCGATCATTTTCGTTGAGTATCTAGACTTCTGTTATTACGTTGAACGTTCAGGCTCCGATCATTTTCGTTGAGTATCCATACTCCGGTCAATACGTTGAGCGATCAGGCTCCGGTCATTTTCATTGAGTATCTAGACTACGGTCATTACATTGAGCGTTCAGGATCCAGTCATTTTCGTTGAGTATCATAACTCCATTTATTACGTTGAGCGTTCAGGATTCGGTCAGTTTCGTTGAGTATCCAGGCTCCAAATATTACGTTGAGCGTTCAGGATCCGGTCAGTTTCGTTGGGTATCCATACTCCGGTGATTACGTTGAACGTTCAGGCTCCGGTCATTTTCGTTGACTATCAGGACTTGGGTTATTACGTTGAGCGTTCAGGCTCCGGTCAGTTTCGTTGAGTATCCAGATTCCGGTTATTACGTTGAGCGTTCAGGCTCCGGTCAGTTTCGTTGGGTATCCAGACTCCGGTTATTACGTTGAGCATTCAGGCTCCGGTAAGTTTCGTTGGGTATCCAGACTCCGGTTATTACGTTGAGCGTTCAGGCTCCGGTCAGTTTCGTTGGGTATCCAGACTCTAGTTATTACATTGAGCGTTCAGGCTCCGATCATTTTCATTGAGTATCCAGACTTCGATTATTACGTTAAGCGTTCAGGATCCGATCAGTTTCATTGAGTATCCAGACTCCAAATATTACGTTGAGCGTTCAGGCTCCGGTCAGTTTCATTGGGTATCCAGACTCCGGTAATTACGTTGATCATTCAGGCTCTGGTCATTTTCGTTGACTATCCAGACTCGGGTTATTACGTTGAGCGTTCAGGCTCCGGTCAGTTTCGTTGAGTATCCAGATTCCGGTTATTACGTTGAGCGTTCAGGCTCTGGTCATTTTCGTTGAGTATCCAGACTCCGGTTATTAAGTTGAGTGTCAGGCTCCGATCATTTTCGTTGAGTATCTAGACTTCGATTATTACGTTAAGCGTTCAGGATCCGATCAGTTTCATTGAGTATCCAGACTCCAAATATTACGTTGAGCGTTCAGGCTCCGGTCAGTTTCATTGGGTATCCAGACTCCGGTGATTACGTTGATCGTTCAGGCTTCGGTCATTTTCGTTGACTATCCAGACTCGGGTTATTACGTTAAGCGTTCAGGCTCTGGTCAGTTTCGTTGAGTATCCAGATTCCGATTATTACGTTGAGCGTTCAGGCTCCGGTCAGTTTTGTTGGGTATCCAGACTCCAGTTAGTAAGTTGAGCGTCAGGCTCCGATCATTTTCGTTGAGTATCCAGACTCCGATTATTACGTTGAGCGTTCAGGCTCCGGTTATTTTCGTTGAGGGTTTAGACTCCGGTCATTTTCGTTGAGTATCTAGACTCCTGTCATTACTTTGAACGTTCAGGCTCCGATCATTTTCGTTGAGTATCATAACTCCATTTATTACGTTGAGCGTTCAGGATCCGGTCAGTTTCGTTGAGTATCCAGACTCCAAATATTACGTTGAGCGTTCAGGCTTCGGTCAGTTTCGTTGGGTATCCAGACTCCGGTGATTACGTTGATCGTTCAGGCTCCGGTCATTTTCGTTGACTATCCAGACTCGGGTTATTACGTTGAGCGTTAAGGCTCTGGTCAGTTTCGTTGAGTATCCAGATTCCGGTTATTACGTTGAGCGTTCAGGCTCCGGTCAGTTTTGTTGGGTATCCAGACTCCGGTTATTACGTTGAGCGTTCAGGCTCCGGTAAGTTTCATTGGGTATCCAGACTCCGGTTATTACGTTGAGCGTTCAGGCTCCGGTCAGTTTCGTTGGGTATCCAGACTCTAGTTATTACGTTGAGCGTTCAGGCTCCGGTCATTTTTGTTGAGTATCCAGACTCCGGTTATTAAGTTGAGTGTCAGGCTCTGATCATTTTCGTTGAGTATCCAGACTCCGATTATTACGTTGAGCGTTCAGGATCCAATCAGTTTCGTTGAGTATCCAGACTCCAAATATTACGTTGAGCGTTCAGGCTCCGGTCAGTTTCATTGGGTATCCAGACTCCGGCGATTACGTTGATCGTTCAAGCTCCGGTCATTTTTGTTGACTATCCAGACTCGGGTTATTACGTTAAGCGTTCAGGCTCCGGTCAGTTTCGTTGAGTATCCTGATTCCGATTATTACGTTGAGCGTTCAGGCTCTGGTCAGTTTCGTTGGGTATCCAGACTTCGGTTTTTATGTTGAGCGTTCAGGCTCCGCTCATTTTCGTTTAGTATCCAGACTCCGGTTATTAAGTTGAGCGTCAGGCTCCGATCATTTTCGTTGAGTATCCAGACTCCGATTATTACGTTGAGCATTCAGGCTCCGGTTATTTTCGTTGAGTATCCTGACTCCGGTTATTACGTTGAGGGTTCAGACTCCGATCATTTTCGTTGAGTATCTAGACTTCTGTTATTACGTTGAACGTTCAGGCTCCGATCATTTTCGTTGAGTATCCATACTCCGGTCAATACGTTGAGCGATCAGGCTCCGGTCATTTTCGTTGAGTATCCAGACTCCGGTCATTACATTGAGTGTTCATGATCCAGTCATTTTCGTTGAGTATCATAACTCCATTTATTACGTTGAGCGTTCAGGATTCGGTCAGTTTCATTGAGTATCCAGACTCCAAATATTACGTTGAGCGTTCAGGATCCGGTCAGTTTCGTTGGGTATCCATACTCCGGTGATTACGTTGATCGTTTAGGCTCCGGTCATTTTCGTTGACTATCAGGACTGGGGTTATTACATTGAGCGTTCAGGCTCCGGTCAGTTTCGTTGAGTATCCAGATTCCGGCTATTACGTTGAGCGTTCAGGCTCCGGTCAGTTTCGTTGGGTATCCAGACTCCGGTTATTACGTTGAGCATTCAGGCTTCGGTAAGTTTCGTTGGGTATCCAGACTCCGGTTATTACGTTGAGCGTTCAGGCTCCGGTCAGTTTCGTTGGGTATCCAGACTCTAGTTATTACGTTGAGCGTTCAGGCTCCGGTCATTTTCGTTGAGTATCCAGACTCCGGTTATTAAGTTGAGTGTCATGCTCCGATCATTTTCGTTGAGTATCCAGACTTCGATTATTACGTTAAGCGTTCAGGATCCGATCAGTTTCATTGAGTATCCAGACTCCAAATATTACGTTGAGCGTTCAGGCTCCGGTCAGTTTCATTGGGTATCCAGACTCCGGCGATTACGTTGATCGTTCAGGCTCCGGTCATTTTTGTTGACTATCCAGACTCGGGTTATTACGTTAAGCGTTCAGGCTCCGGTCAGTTTCGTTGAGTATCCTGATTCCGATTATTACGTTGAGCGTTCAGGCTCCGGTCAGTTTCGTTGGGTATCCAGACTTCGGTTTTTACATTGAGCGTTTAGGCTCCGGTCATTTTCGTTTAGTATCCAGACTCCGGTTATTAAGTTGAGCGTCAGGCTCCGATCATTTTCGTTGAGTATCCAGACTCCGATTATTACGTTGAGCATTCAGGCTCCAGTTATTTTCGTTGAGTATCCTGACTCCGGTTATTACGTTGAGGGTTCAGACTCCAATCATTTTCGTTGAGTATCTAGACTTCTGTTATTACGTTGAACGTTCAGGCTCCGATCATTTTCGTTGAGTATCCATACTCCGGTCAATACGTTGAGCGATCAGGCTCCGGTCATTTTCATTGAGTATCTAGACTACGGTCATTACATTGAGCGTTCAGGATCCAGTCATTTTCGTTGAGTATCATAACTCCATTTATTACGTTGAGCGTTCAAGATTCGGTCAGTTTCGTTGAGTATCCAGGCTCCAAATATTACGTTGAGCGTTCAGGATCCGGTCAGTTTCGTTGGGTATCCATACTCCGGTGATTACGTTGAACGTTCAGGCTCCGGTCATTTTCGTTGACTATCAGGACTCGGGTTATTACGTTGAGCGTTCAGGCTCCGGTCAGTTTCGTTGAGTATCCAGATTCCGGTTATTACGTTGAGCGTTCAGGCTCCGGTCAGTTTCGTTGGGTATCCAGACTCCGGTTATTACGTTGAGCATTCAGGCTCCGGTAAGTTTCGTTGGGTATCCAGACTCCGGTTATTACGTTGAGCGTTCAGGCTCCGGTCAGTTTCGTTGGGTATCCAGACTCTAGTTATTACATTGAGCGTTCAGGCTCCGATCATTTTCATTGAGTATCCAGACTTCGATTATTACGTTAAGCGTTCAGGATCCGATCAGTTTCATTGAGTATCCAGACTCCAAATATTACGTTGAGCGTTCAGGCTCCGGTCAGTTTCATTGGGTATCCAGACTCCGGTAATTACGTTGATCATTCAGGCTCTGGTCATTTTCGTTGACTATCCAGACTCGGGTTATTACGTTGAGCGTTCAGGCTCCGGTCAGTTTCGTTGAGTATCCAGATTCCGGTTATTACGTTGAGCGTTCAGGCTCCGGTCATTTTCGTTGAGTATCCAGACTCCGGTTATTAAGTTGAGTGTCAGGCTCCGATCATTTTCGTTGAGTATCTAGACTTCGATTATTACGTTAAGCGTTCAGGATCCGATCAGTTTCATTGAGTATCCAGACTCCAAATATTACGTTGAGCGTTCAGGCTCCGGTCAGTTTCATTGGGTATCCAGACTCCGGTGATTACGTTGATCGTTCAGGCTTCGGTCATTTTCGTTGACTATCCAGACTCGGGTTATTACGTTAAGCGTTCAGGCTCTGGTCAGTTTCGTTGAGTATCCAGATTCCGATTATTACGTTGAGCGTTCAGGCTCCGGTCAGTTTTGTTGGGTATCCAGACTCCAGTTAGTAAGTTGAGCGTCAGGCTCCGATCATTTTCGTTGAGTATCCAGACTCCGATTATTACGTTGAGCGTTCAGGCTCCGGTTATTTTCGTTGAGGGTTTAGACTCCGGTCATTTTCGTTGAGTATCTAGACTCCTGTCATTACTTTGAACGTTCAGGCTCCGATCATTTTCGTTGAGTATCATAACTCCATTTATTACGTTGAGCGTTCAGGATCCGGTCAGTTTCGTTGAGTATCCAGACTCCAAATATTACGTTGAGCGTTCAGGCTTCGGTCAGTTTCGTTGGGTATCCAGACTCCGGTGATTACGTTGATCGTTCAGGCTCCGGTCATTTTCGTTGACTATCCAGACTCGGGTTATTACGTTGAGCGTTAAGGCTCTGGTCAGTTTCGTTGAGTATCCAGATTCCGGTTATTACGTTGAGCGTTCAGGCTCCGGTCAGTTTTGTTGGGTATCCAGACTCCGGTTATTACGTTGAGCGTTCAGGCTCCGGTAGGTTTCATTGGGTATCCAGACTCCGGTTATTACGTTGAGCGTTCAGGCTCCGGTCAGTTTCGTTGGGTATCCAGACTCTAGTTATTACGTTGAGCGTTCAGGCTCCGGTCATTTTTGTTGAGTATCCAGACTCCGGTTATTAAGTTGAGTGTCAGGCTCTGATCATTTTCGTTGAGTATCCAGACTCCGATTATTACGTTGAGCGTTCAGGATCCAATCAGTTTCGTTGAGTATCCAGACTCCAAATATTACGTTGAGCGTTCAGGCTCCGGTCAGTTTCATTGGGGATCCAGACTCCGGTGATTACGTTGATCGTTCAGGCTCCGGTCATTTTCGTTGACTATCCAGACTCGGGTTATTACGTTAAGCGTTCAGGCTCCGGTCAGTTTTGTTGAGTATCCAGATTCCGATTATTATGTTGAGCGTTCAGGCTCCGGTCAGTTTCGTTGGGTATCCAGACTTCGGTTTTTACGTTGAGCGTTCAGGCTCCGGTCATTTTCGTTTAGTATCCAGACTTCAGTTAGTAAGTTGAGCGTCAGGCTCCAATCATTTTCGTTGAGTATCCAGACTCCGATTATTACGTTGAGCGTTCAGGCTCCGGTTATTTTCGTTGAGTATCCTGACTCCGGTTATTACGTTGAGGGTTCAGACTCCGGTCATTTTCATTGAGTATCTAGACTCCTGTCATTACTTTGAACGTTCAGGCTCCGATCATTTTTGTTGAGTATCATAACTTCATTTATTACGTTGAGCGTTCAGGATCCGGTCAGTTTCGTTGAGTATCCAGACTCCAAATATTACGTTGAGCGTTCAGGCTTCGGTCAGTTTCGTTGGGTATCCAGACTCCGGCGATTACGTTGATCGTTCAGGCTCCGGTCATTTTCGTTGAGTATCCAGATTCGGGTTATTACGTTGAGCGTTCAGGCTCCGGTCAGTTTCGTTGAGTATCCAGATTCCGGTTATTACGTTGAGCGTTCAGGCTCCGGTCAGTTTTGTTGGGTATCCAGACTCCGGTTATTACGTTGAGCGTTCAGGCTCCGGTAAGTTTCATTGGGTATCCAGACTCCGGTTATTACGTTGAGCGTTCAGGCTCCGGTCAGTTTCGTTGGGTATCCAGACTCTAGTTATTACGTTGAGCATTCAGGCTCCGGTCATTTTTGTTGAGTATCCAGACTCCGGTTATTAAGTTGAGTGTCAGGCTCTGATCATTTTCGTTGAGTATCCAGACTCCGATTATTACGTTGAGCGTTCAGGATCCAATCAGTTTCGTTGAGTATCCAGACTCCAAATATTACGTTGAGCGTTCAGGCTCCGGTCAGTTTCATTGGGGATCCAGACTCCGGTGATTACGTTGATCGTTCAGGCTCCGGTCATTTTCGTTGACTATCCAGACTCGGGTTATTACGTTAAGCGTTCAGGCTCCGGTCAGTTTTGTTGAGTATCCAGATTCCGATTATTACGTTGAGCGTTCAGGCTCCGGTCAGTTTCGTTGGGTATCCAGACTCCGGTTTTTACGTTGAGCGTTCAGGCTCCGGTCAGTTTCATTGAGTATCCAGATTCCGATTATTACGTTGAGCGTTCAGGCTCCGGTCAGTTTCGTTGGGTATCCAGACTCTGGTTATTACGTTGAGCGTTCAGGCTCCGGTAAGTTTCGTTGGGTATCCAGACTCCGGTTATTACGTTGAGCGTTCAGGCTTCGGTCAGTTTCGTTGGGTATCCAGACTCTAGTTATTACGTTGAGCGTTCAGGCTCCGGTCAGTTTTGTTGGGTATCCAGACTCCAGTTATTACGTTGAGCGTTCAGGCTCCGGTAAGTTTCGTTGGGTATCCAGACTCCGGTTATTACGTTGAGCGTTCAGGCTCCGGTCAGTTTCGTTGGGTATCCAGACTCTAGTTATTACGTTGAGCGTTCAGGCTCCGGTCAGTTTTGTTGAGTATCCAGACTCCGGTTATTAAGTTGAGTGTCAGGCTCTGATCATTTACGTTGAGTATCCAGACTCCGATTATTACGTTGAGCGTTCAGGATCCGATCAGTTTCGTTGAGTATCCAGACTCCAAATATTACGTTGAGCGTTCAGGCTCCGGTCAGTTTCATTGGGTATCCAGACTCCGGTGATTACGTTGATTGTTCAGGCTCCGGTCATTTTTGTTGACTATCCAGACTCGGGTTATTACGTGAAGCGTTCAGGCTCCGGTCAGTTTTGTTGAGTATCCAGATTCCGATTATTACGTTGAGCGTTCAGGCTCCGATCAGTTTCGTTGGGTATCCAGACTCCGGTTTTTACGTTGAGCGTTCAGGCTCCGGTCAATTTCATTGAGTATCCAGATTCCGGTTATTACGTTGAGCGTTCAGGCTCCGGTCAGTTTCGTTGGGTATCCAGACTCTGGTTATTACGTTGAGCGTTCAGGCTCCGGTAAGTTTTGTTGGGTATCCAGACTCCGGTTATTACGTTGAGTGTTCAGGCTTCGGTCAATTTCGTTGGGTATCCAGACGCTAGTTATTACGTTGAGCGTTCAGGCTCCGGTCATTTTCGTTGAGTATCCAGACTCCGGTTATTAAGTTGAGTGTCAGGCTCCGATCATTTTCGTTGAGTATCCAGACTTCGATTATTACGTTGAGCGTTCAGGATCCGTTTCATTTCGTTGAGTATCCATACTCCAAATATTACGTTGAGCGTTCAGGCTCCGGTCAGTTTCATTGGGTATCCAGACTCCGGTGATTACGTTGATCGTTCAGGCTCCGGTCATTTTCGTTGACTATCTAGACTCGGGTTATTACGTTAAGTGTTCAGGCTCCGGTCATTTTCGTTGAGTATCCAGGTTCTGATTATTACTTTGAGCGTTCAGGCTCCGGTCAGTTTCGTTGGGTATCCAGACTTCGGTTTTTACGTTGAGCGTTTAGGCTCCGGTTATTTTCGTTTAGTATCCAAACTCCGGTTATTAAGTTGAGCGTCAGGCTCCGATCATTTTCGTTGAGTATCCAGACTCCGATTATTACGTTGAGCATTCAGGCTCCGGTTATTTTCTTTGAGTATCCTGACTCCGGTTATTACGTTAAGGGTTCAGACTCCGGTCATTTTCGTTGAGTATCTAGACTCCTGTCATTACGTTGACCGTTCAGGCTCTGATCATTTTCGTTGAATATCCATACTCCGGTCAATATGTTGAGCAATCAGGCTCCGGTCATTTTCGTTGAGTATCCAGACTCCGGTCATTACATTGAGCATTCAGGATCCAGTCATTTTCGTTGAGTATCATAACTCCATTTATTACGTTGAGCGTTAAGGATCCGGTCAGTTTCGTATAGTATCCAGACTCCAAATATTACGTTGAGCGTTCAGGCTCCGGTCAGTTTTGTTGGGTATCCAGACTCCGGTGATTACGTTGATCGTTCAGGCTCCTGTCATTTTTGTTGACTATCTAGACTCGGGTTATTACGTTGAGCGTTCAGGCTCCGGTCAATTTCGTTGAGTATCCAGATTCTGGTTATTACGTTGAGCGTTCAGGCTCCGGTCAGTTTTGTTGGGTATATAGACTCCGGTTATTACGATGAGCGTTCAGGCTCCGGTAAGTTTCGTTGGGTATCCAGACTCCGGTTATTACGTTGAGCGTTCAGGCTCCGGTCAGTTTCGTTGGGTATCCAGACTCTAGTTATTACGTTGAGCATTCAGGCTCTGGTCATTTTTGTTGAGTATCCAGACTCCGGTTATTAAGTTGAGTGTCAGGCTCTGATCATTTTCGTTTAGTATCCAGACTCCGATTATTACGTTGAGCGTTCTGGATCCGATCAGTTTCGTTGAGTATCCAGACTCCAAATATTACGTTGAGCGTTCAGGCTCCGGTCAGTTTCATTGGGTATCCAGACTCCAGTGATTACGTTGATCGTTCAGGCTCCGGTCATTTTTGTTGACTATCCAGACTCGGGTTATTACGTTAAGCGTTCAGGCTCCGGTCAGTTTTGTTGAGTAACCAGATTTCGATTATTACGTTGAGCGTTCAGGCTCCGGTCAGTTTCGTTGGGTATCCAGACTCCGGTTTTTACGTTGAGCGTTCAGGCTCCGGTCAGTTTCATTGAGTATCCAGATTCCGGTTATTACGTTGAGCGTTCAGGCTCCGGTCAGTTTCGTTGGGTATCCAGACTCCGGTTATTACGTTGAGCGTTCAGGCTCCGGTAAGTTTTGTTGGGTATCCAGACTCCGGTTATTACGTTGAGCGTTCAGGCTTCTGTCAGTTTCGTTGGGTACCCAGACTCTAGTTATCACGTTGAGCGTTCAGGCTCCGGTCATTTTCGTTGAGTATCCAGACTCCGATTATTAAGTTGAGTGTCAGGCTCCGATCATTTTCGTTGAGTATCCAGACTACGATTATTACGTTGAGCGTTCAGGATCCGATCAGTTTCGTTGAGTATCCAGACTCCAAATATTACGTTGAGCGTTCAGGCTCCGGTCAGTTTCATTGGGTATCCAGACTCTGGTGATTACGTTGATCGTTCAGGCTCCGGTCATTTTCGTTGACTATCCAGACTCGGGTTATTACGTTAAGTGTTCAGGCTCCGGTCAGTTTCGTTGAGTATCCAGATTCTGATTATTACGTTGAGCGTTCAGGCTCTGGTCAGTTTCGTTGGGTATCCAGACTTCGGTTTTTACGTTGAGCGTTTAGGCTCCGGTTATTTTTGTTTAGTATCCAAACTCCGGTTATTAAGTTGAGCGTCAGGCTCCGATCATTTTCGTTGAGTTTCCAGACTCCGATTATTACGTTGAGCATTCAGGCTCCGGTTATTTTCTTTGAGTATCCTGACTCCGGTTATTACGTTAAGGGTTCAGACTCCGGTCATTTTCGTTGAGTATCTAGACTCCTGTCATTACGTTGACCGTTCAGGCTCCGATCATTTTCGTTGAATATCCATACTCCGGTCAATATGTTGAGCGATCAGGCTCAGGTCATTTTCGTTGAGTATCCAGACTCCGGTCATTACATTGAGCATTCAGGATCCAGTCATTTTCGTTGAGTATCATAACTCCATTTATTACGTTGAGCGTTCAGGATCCGGTCAGTTTCGTATAGTATCCAGACTCCAAATATTACGTTGAGCGTTCAGGCTCCGGTCAGTTTTGTTGGGTATCCAGACTCCGGTGATTACGTTGATCGTTCAGGCTCCTGTCATTTTTGTTGACTATCTAGACTCGGGTTATTACGTTGAGCGTTCAGGCTCCGGTCAATTTCGTTGAGTATCCAGATTCTGGTTATTACGTTGAGCGTTCAGGCTCCGGTCAGTTTTGTTGGGTATATAGACTCCGGTTATTACGTTGAGCGTTCAGGCTCCGGTCAGTTTCGTTGCGTATCCAGACTCTAGTTAATACGTTGAGCGTTCAGGCTCCGGTCATTTTTGTTAAGTATCCAGACTCCGGTTATTAAGTTGAGTGTCAGGCTCTGATCATTTTCGTTGAGTATCCAGACTCCGATTATTACGTTGAGCGTTCAGGATCCGATCAGTTTCGTTGAGTATCCAGAACCCAAATATTACGTTGAGCGTTCAGGCTCCGGTCAGTTTTGTTGGGTATCCAGACTCCGGTGATTACGTTGATCGTTCAGGCTCCTGTCTTTTTTGTTGACTATCCAGACTCGGGTTATTACGTTGAGCGTTCAGGCTCCGGTCAATTTCGTTGAGTATCCAGATTTCGGTTATTACGTTGAGCGTTCAGGCTCCGGTCAGTTTTGTTGGGTATACAGACTCCGGTTATTACGTTGAGCGTTCAGGCTCCGGTCAGTTTCGTTGCGTATCCAGACTCTAGTTAATACGTTGAGCGTTCAGGCTCCGGTCATTTTTGTTAAGTATCCAGACTCCGGTTATTAAGTTGAGTGTCAGGCTCTGATCATTTTCGTTGAGTATCCAGACTCCGATTATTACGTTGAGCGTTCAGGATCCGATCAGTTTCGTTGAGTATCCAGACTCCAAATATTACGTTGAGCGTTCAGGCTCCGGTCAGTTTCATTGGGTATCCAGACTCCAGTGATTACGTTGATCGTTCAGGCTCCGGTCATTTTCGTTGACTATCCAGACTCGGGTTATTACGTTAAGCGTTCAGGCTCCGGTCAGTTTCGTTGAGTATCCAGATTCCGGTTATTACGTTGAGCGTTCAGGCTCCGGTCAGTTTCGTTGGGTATCCAGATTCCGGTTATTACGTTGAGCGTTCAGGCTCCGGTAAGTTTCGTTGGGTATCCAGACTCCGGTTATTACGTTGAGCGTTCAGGCTCTGGTCAGTTTCGTTGGGTATCCAGACTCTAGTTATTACGTTGAGCGTTCAGGCTCTGGTCATTTTCTTTGAGTATCCAGACTCCGGTTATTAAGTTGAGTGTCAAGCTCCGATCATTTTCGTTGAGTATCTAGACTTCGATTATTACGTTAAGCGTTCAGAATCCGATCAGTTTCGTTGAGTATCCAGACTCCAAATATTACGTTGAGCGTTCAGGCTCCGGTCAGTTTCATTGGGTATCCATACTCTGGTGATTACGTTGATCGTTCAAGCTCCGGTCATTTTCGTTGACTATCCAGACTCGGGGCCTTACGTTAAGCGTTCAGGCTCCAGTCAGTTTCGTTGAGTATCCAGATTCCGATTATTACGTTGAGCGTTCAGGCTCCGGTCAGTTTCGTTGGGTATCCAGACTTCGGTTTTTACGTTGAGCGTTTAGGCTCCGGTCATTTTCGTTTAGTATCCAAACTCCGGTTATTAAGTTGAGCGTCAGGCTCCGATCATTTTCGTTGAGTATCCAGACTCCGATTATTACGTTGAGCATTCAGGCTCCGGTTATTTTCTTTGAGTATCCTGACTCCGGTTATTACGTTAAGGGTTCAGACTCCGGTCATTTTCGTTGAGTATCTAGACTCCTGTCATTACGTTGACCGTTCAGGCTCCAATCATTTTCGTTGAATATCCATACTCCAGTCAATATGTTGAGCGATCAGGCTCCGGTCATTTTCGTTGAGTATCCAGACTCCTGTCATTACATTGAGCATTCAGGATCCAGTCATTTTCGTTGAGTATCATAACTCCATTTATTACATTGAGCGTTAAGGATCCGGTCAGTTTCATTGAGTATCCAGACTCCAAATATTACGTTGGCGTTCAGGCTCCGGTCAGTTTCGTTGGGTATCCAGACTCCGGTGATTACGTTGATCGTTCAGGCTCCGGTCAATTTCGTTGAGTATCCAGATTCCGGTTATTACGTTGAGCGTTCAGGCTCCGGTCAGTTTTGTTGGGTATACAAACTCCGGTTATTACGTTGAGCGTTCAGGCTCCGGTAAGTTTCGATGGGTATCCAGACGCCGGTTATTACGTTGAGCGATCAGGCTACGGTCAGTTTCGTTGGGTATCCAGACTCTAGTTATTACGTTGAGCGTTCAGGCTCCGTTCATTTTTGTTGAGTATCCAGACTCCGGTTATTAAGTTGAGTGTCAGGCTCTGATCATTTTCGTTGAGTATCCAGACTCCGATTATTACGTTGAGCGTTCAGGATCCGATCAGTTTCGTTGAGTATCCAGACTCCAAATATTACGTTGAGCGTTCAGGCTCCGGTCAGTTTCATTGGGTATCCAGACTCCAGTGATTACAATGATCGTTCAGGCTCCGGTCATTTTCTTTGACTATCCAGACTCGGGTTATTACGTTAAGCGTTCAGGCTCCGGTCAGTTTTGTTGAGTATCCAGATTTCGATTATTACGTTGAGCGTTCAGGCTCCGGTCAGTTTCGTTGGGTATCCAGACTCCGGTTTTTACGTTGAGCGTTCAGGCTCCGGTCAGTTTCATTGAGTATCCAGATTCCGGTTATTACGTTGAGCGTTCAGGCTCCGGTCATTTTCGTTGGGTATCCATACTCCGGTGATTACGTTGATCGTTCAGGCTCCGGTCATTTTCGTTGACTATCAGGACTCGGGTTATTACGTTGAGCGTTCAGGCTCCGGTCAGTTTCGTTGAGTATCCAGATTCCGGTTATTACGTTGAGCGTTCAGGCTCCGGTCAGTTTCGTTGGGTATCCAGACTCCGGTTATTACGTTGAGCGTTCAGGCTCCGGTAAGTTTCGATGGGTATCCAGACTCCGGTTATTACGTTGAGCGTTCAGGCTCCGGTCAGTTTCGTTGGGTATCCAGACTCTAGTTATTACGTTTAGCGTTCAGGCTCCGGTCATTTTCTTTGAGTATCCAGACTCCGGTTATTCAGTTGAGTGTCAGGCTCCGATCATTTTCGTTGAGTATCCAGACTTTGATTATTACGTTAAGCGTTCAGAATCCGATCAATTTCGTTGAGTATCCAGACTCCAAATATTACGTTGAGCGTTCAGGCTCCGGTCAGTTTCATTGGGTATCCAGACTCTGGTGATTACGTTGATCGTTCAGGCTCCGGTCATTTTCGTTGACTATCCAGACTCGGGTTATTACGTTGAGCATTCAGGCTCTGGTCAGTTTCGTTGATTATCCAGATTCCGGTTATTACGTTGAGCGTTCAGGCTCCGGTCAGTTTTGTTGGGTATCCAGACTCCGGTTATTACGTTGAGCGTTCAGGCTCCGGTAAGTTTCATTGGGTATCCAGACTCCGGTTATTACGTTGAGCGTTCAGGCTCTGGTCAGTTTCGTTGGGTATCCAGACTCTAGTTATTACATTGAGCGTTCAGGCTCCGGTCATTTTTGTTGAGTATCCAGACTCCGGTTATTAAGTTGAGTGTCAGGCTCTGATCATTTTCGTTGAGTATCCAGACTCCGATTATTACGTTGAGCGTTCAGGATCCAATCAGTTTCGTTGAGTATCCAGACTCCAAATATTACGTTGAGCGTTCAGGCTCCGGTCAGTTTCATTGGGGATCCAGACTCCGGTGATTACGTTGATCGTTCAGGCTCCGGTCATTTTCGTTGACTATCCAGACTCGGGTTATTACGTTAAGCGTTCAGGCTCCGGTCAGTTTTGTTGAGTATCCAGATTCCGATTATTACGTTGAGCGTTCAGACTCCGGTCAGTTTCGTTGGGTATCCAGACTCCGGTTTTTACGTTGAGCGTTCAGGCTCCGGTCAGTTTCATTGAGTATCCAGATTCCGATTATTACGTTGAGCGTTCAGGCTCCGGTCATTTTCGTTTAGTATCCAGACTCCAGTTAGTAAGTTGAGCGTCAGGCTCCAATCATTTTCGTTGAGTATCCAGACTCCGATTATTACGTTGAGCGTTCAGGCTCCGGTTATTTTCGTTGAGTATCCTGACTCCGGTTATTACGTTGAGGGTTCAGACTCCGGTCATTTTCGTTGAGTATCTAGACTCCTGTCATTACTTTGAACGTTCAGGCTCCGATCATTTTTGTTGAGTATCATAACTTCATTTATTACGTTGAGCGTTCAGGATCCGGTCAGTTTCGTTGAGTATCCAGACTCCAAATATTACGTTGAGCGTTCAGGCTTCGGTCAGTTTCGTTGGGTATCCAGACTCCGGCGATTACGTTGATCGTTCAGGCTCCGGTCATTTTCGTTGACTATCCAGATTCGGGTTATTACGTTGAGCGTTCAGGCTCCGGTCAGTTTCGTTGAGTATCCAGATTCCGGTTATTACGTTGAGCGTTCAGGCTCCGGTCAGTTTTGTTGGGTATCCAGACTCCGGTTATTACGTTGAGCGTTCAGGCTCCGGTAAGTTTCATTGGGTATCCAGACTCCGGTTATTACGTTGAGCGTTCAGGCTCCGGTCAGTTTCGTTGGGTATCCAGACTCTAGTTATTATGTTGAGCGTTCAGGCTCCGGTCATTTTTGTTGAGTATCCAGACTCCGGTTATTAAGTTGAGTGTCAGGCTCTGATCATTTTCGTTGAGTATCTAGACTCTGATTATTACGTTGAGCGTTCAGGATCCAATCAGTTTCGTTGAGTATCCAGACTCCAAATATTACGTTGAGCGTTCAGGCTCCGGTCAGTTTCATTGGGGATCCAGACTCCGGTGATTACGTTGATCGTTCAGGTTCCGGTCATTTTCGTTGACTATCCAGACTCGAGTTATTACGTTAAGCGTTCAGGCTCCGGTCAGTTTTGTTGAGTATCCAGATTCCGATTATTACGTTGAGCGTTCAGACTCCGGTCAGTTTCGTTGGGTATCCAGACTCCGGTTTTTACGTTGAGCGTTCAGGCTCCGGTCAGTTTCATTGAGTATCCAGATTCCGATTATTACTTTGAGCGTTCAGGCTCCGGTCAGTTTCGTTGGGTATCCAGACTCTGGTTATTACGTTGAGCGTTCAGGCTCCGGTAAGTTTCGTTGGGTATCCAGACTCCGGTTATTACGTTGAGCGTTCAGGCTTCGGTCAGTTTCGTTGGGTATCCAGACTCTAGTTATTACGTTGAGCGTTCAGGCTCCGGTCAGTTTTGTTGGGTATCCAGACTCCAGTTATTACGTTGAGCGTTCAGGCTCCGGTAAGTTTCGTTGGGTATCCAGACTCCGGTTATTAAGTTGAGCGTTCAGGCTCCGGTCAGTTTCGTTGGGTATCCAGACTCTAGTTATTACGTTGAGCGTTCAGGCTCCGGTCAGTTTTGTTGAGTATCCAGACTCCGGTTATTAAGTTGAGTGTCAGGCTCTGATCATTTTCGTTGAGTATCCAGACTCCGATTATTACGTTGAGCGTTCAGGATCCGATCAGTTTCGTTGAGTATCCAGACTCCAAATATTACGTTGAGCGTTCAGGCTCCGGTCAGTTTCATTGGGTATCCAGACTCCGGTGATTACGTTGATTGTTCAGGCTCCGGTCATTTTTGTTGACTATCCAGACTCGGGTTATTACGTGAAGCGTTCAGGCTCCGGTCAGTTTTGTTGAGTATCCAGATTCCGATTATTACGTTGAGCGTTCAGGCTCCGATCAGTTTCGTTGGGTATCCAGACTCCGGTTTTTACGTTGAGCGTTCAGGCTCCGGTCAATTTCATTGAGTATCCAGATTCCGGTTATTACGTTGAGCGTTCAGGCTCCGGTCAGTTTCGTTGGGTATCCAGACTCTGGTTATTACGTTGAGCGTTCAGGCTCCGGTAAGTTTTGTTGGGTATCCAGACTCCGGTTATTACGTTGAGTGTTCAGGCTTCGGTCAATTTCGTTGGGTATCCAGACGCTAGTTATTACGTTGAGCGTTCAGGCTTTGGTCATTTTCGTTGAGTATCCAGACTCCGGTTATTAAGTTGAGTGTCAGGCTCCGATCATTTTCGTTGAGTATCCAGACTTCGATTATTACGTTGAGCGTTCAGGATCCGTTTCGTTTCGTTGAGTATCCATACTCCAAATATTACGTTGAGCATTCAGGCTCCGGTCAGTTTCATTGGGTATCCAGACTCCGGTGATTACGTTGATCGTTCAGGCTCCGGTCATTTTCGTTGACTATCTAGACTCGGGTTATTATGTTAAGTGTTCAGGCTCCGGTCATTTTCGTTGAGTATCCAGGTTCTGATTATTACTTTGAGCGTTCAGGCTCCGGTCAGTTTCGTTGGGTATCCAGACTTCGGTTTTTACGTTGAGCGTTTAGGCTCCGGTTATTTTCGTTTAGTATCCAAACTCCGGTTATTAAGTTGAGCGTCAGGCTCCGATCATTTTCGTTGAGTATCCAGACTCCGATTATTACGTTGAGCATTCAAGCTCCGGTTATTTTCTTTGAGTATCCTGACTCCGGTTATTACGTTAAGGGTTCAGACTCCGGTCATTTTCGTTGAGTATCTAGACTCCTGTCATTACGTTGACCGTTCAGGCTCCGATCATTTTCGTTGAATATCCATACTCCGGTCAATATGTTGAGCAATCAGGCTCCGGTCATTTTCGTTGAGTATCCAGACTCCGGTCATTACATTGAGCATTCAGGATCCAGTCATTTTCGTTGAGTATCATAACTCCATTTATTACGTTGAGCGTTCAGGATCCGGTCAGTTTCGTATAGTATCCAGACTGCAAATATTACGTTGAGCGTTCAGGCTCCGGTCAGTTTTGTTGGGTATCCAGACTCCGGTGATTACGTTGATCGTTCAGGCTCCTGTCATTTTTGTTGACTATCTAGACTCGGGTTATTACGTTGAGCGTTCAGGCTCCGGTCAATTTCGTTGAGTATCCAGATTCTGGTTATTACGTTGAGCGTTCAGGCTCCGGTCAGTTTTGTTGGGTATACAGACTCCGGTTATTACGATGAGCGTTCAGGCTCCGGTAAGTTTCGTTGGGTATCCAGACTCCGGTTATTACGTTGAGCGTTCAGGCTCTGGTCAGTTTCGTTGGGTATCCAGACTCTAGTTATTACGTTGAGCATTCAGGCTCCGGTCATTTTTGTTGAGTATCCAGACTCCGGTTATTAAGTTGAGTGTCAGGCTCTGATCATTTTCGTTTAGTATCCAGACTCCGATTATTACGTTGAGCGTTCTGGATCCGATCAATTTCGTTGAGTATCCAGACTCCAAATATTACGTTGAGCGTTCAGGCTCCGGTCAGTTTCATTGGGTATCCAGACTCCAGTGATTACGTTGATCGTTCAGGCTCCGGTTATTTTCGTTGACTATCCAGACTCGGGTTATTACGTTAAGCGTTCAGGCTCCGGTCAGTTTTGTTGAGTAAAAAGATTTCGATTATTACGTTGAGCGTTCAGGCTCCGGTCAGTTTCGTTGGGTATCCAGACTCCGGTTTTTACGTTGAGCGTTCAGGCTCCGGTCAGTTTCATTGAGTATCCAGATTCCGGTTATTACGTTGAGCGTTCAGGCTCCGGTCAATTTCGTTGGGTATCCAGACTCCGGTTATTACGTTGAGCGTTCAGGCTCCGGTAAGTTTTGTTGGGTATCCAGACTCCGGTTATTACGTTGAGCGTTCAGGCTTCTGTCAGTTTCGTTGGGTACCCAGACTCTAGTTATCACGTTGAGCGTTCAGGCTCCGGTCATTTTCGTTGAGTATCCAGACTCCGGTTATTAAGTTGAGTATCAGGCTCCGATCATTTTCGTTGAGTATCCAGACTACGATTATTACGTTGAGCGTTCAGGATCCGATCAGTTTCGTTGAGTATCCAGACTCCAAATATTACGTTGAGCGTTCAGGCTCCGGTCAGTTTCATTGGGTATCCAGACTCTGGTGATTACGTTGATCGTTCAGGCTCCGGTCATTTTCGTTGACTATCCAGACTCGGGTTATTACGTTAAGTGTTCAGGCTCCGGTCAGTTTCGTTGAGTATCCAGATTCTGATTATTACGTTGAGCGTTCAGGCTCTGGTCAGTTTCGTTGGGTATCCAGACTTCGGTTTTTACGTTGAGCGTTTAGGCTCCGGTTATTTTCGTTTAGTATCCAAACTCCGGTTATTAAGTTGAGCGTCAGGCTCTGATCATTTTCGTTGAGTTTCCAGACTTCGATTATTACGTTGAGCATTCAGGCTCCGGTTATTTTCTTTGAGTATCCTGACTCCGGTTATTACGTTAAGGGTTCAGACTCCGGTCATTTTCGTTGAGTATCTAGACTCCTGTCATTACGTTGACCGTTCAGGCTCCGATCATTTTCGTTGAATATCCATACTCCGGTCAATATGTTGAGCGATCAGGCTCAGGTCATTTTCGTTGAGTATCCAGACTCCGGTCATTACATTGAGCATTCAGGATCCAGTCATTTTCGTTGAGTATCATAACTCCATTTATTACGTTGAGCGTTCAGGATCCGGTCAGTTTCGTTGAGTATCCAGAACCCAAATATTACGTTGAGCGTTCAGGCTCCGGTCAGTTTTGTTGGGTATCCAGACTCCGGTGATTACGTTGATCGTTCAGGCTCCTGTCATTTTTGTTGACTATCCAGACTCGGGTTATTACGTTGAGCGTTCAGGCTCCGGTCAATTTCGTTGAGTATCCAGATTCCGGTTATTACGTTGAGCGTTCAGGCTCCAGTCAGTTTTGTTGGGTATACAGACTCCGGTTATTACGTTGAGCGTTCAGGCTCCGGTAAGTTTCGTTGGGTATCCAGACTCCGGTTATTACGTTGAGCGTTCAGGCTCCGGTCAGTTTCGTTGGGTATCCAGACTCTAGTTAATACGTTGAGCGTTCAGGCTCCGGTCATTTTTGTTGAGTATCCAGACTCCGGTTATTAAGTTGAGGGTCAGGCTCTGATCATTTTTGTTGAGTATCCAGACTCCGATTATTACGTTGAGCGTTCAGGCTCCGGTTATTTTTGTGTAGTATCCTGACTCCGGTTATTACGTTGAGGGTTCAGACTCCAGTCATTTTCGTTGAGTATCTAGACTCCTGTCATTACGTTGAACGTTCAGGCTCCGATCATTTTCGTTGAATATTCATACTCCGGTCAATATGTTGAGCGATCAGGCTCCGGTCATTTTCGTTGAGTATCCAGACTTCGGTCATTACATTGAGCGTTTAGGATCCAGTCATTTTCGTTGAGTATCATAACTCCATTTATTACGTTGAGCGTTCAGGATCCGGTCAGTTTTGTTGAGTACCCAGACTCCAAATATTACGTTGAGCGTTCAGGCTCCGGTCATTTTCGTTGGGTATCCATACTCTGGTGATTACGTTGATCGTTCAGGCTCCGGTCATTTTCGTGGACTATCAGGACTCGGGTTATTACGTTGAGCGTTCAGGCTCCGGTCAGTTTCGTTGAGTATCCAGATTCTGGTTATTACGTTGAGCGTTCAGGCTCCTGTCATTTTCGTTGGGTATCCAGACTCCAAATATTACGTTGAGAGTTCAGGCTCCTGTCATTTTTGTTGGGTATCCAGACTCCGGTGATTACGTTGAGCGTTCAGGCTCCTGTCATTTTCGTTGGGTATCCAGACTCTAGTTATTACGTTGAGCGTTCAGGCTCCGGTCAATTTTGTTGAGTATTCAGACTCCGGTTATTAAGTCGAGCGTCAGGCTCCGATCATTTTCGTTGAGTATCCAGACTCCGATTATTACGTTGAGCGTTCAGGCTCCGGTTATTTTCGTTGAGTATCCTGACTCCGGTTATTACGTTGAGGGTTCAGACTCCAGTCATTTTCGTTAAGTATCTAGACTCCTGTCATTACGTTGAACGTTCAGGCTCCGATCATTTTCGTTGAATATCCATACTCCGGTCAATATGTTGAGCGATCAGGCTCCGGTCATTTTCGTTGAGTATCCAGACATCGGTCATTACATTGAGCGTTTAGGATCTAGTCATTTTTGTTGAGTATCATAACTCCATTTATTACGTTGAGCGTTCAGGATCCGGTCAGTTTTGTTGAGTATCCAGACTCCAAATATTACGTTGAGCGTTCAGGCTTCGGTCATTTTCGTTGGGTATCCATACTCCGGTGATTACGTTGATCGTTCAGGCTCCGGTCATTTTCGTTGACTATCAGGACTCGGGTTATTACGTTGAGCGTTCAGGCTCCGGTCAGTTTCGTTGAGTATCCAGATTCCGGTTATTACGTTGAGCGTTCAGGCTCTGGTCAGTTTTGTTGGGTATCCAGACTCCGGTTATTACGTTGAGCGTTCAGGCTCCGGTAAGTTTCGTTGGGTATCCAGACTCCGGTTATTACGTTGAGCGTTCAGGCTCCGGTCAGTTTCGTTGGGTATCCAGACTCTAGTTATTACGTTGAGCGTTCAGGCTCCGGTCATTTTCTTTGAGTATCCAGACTCTGGTTATTAAGTTGAGTGTCAAGCTCCGATCATTTTCGTTGAGTATCCAGACTTCGATTATTACGTTAAGCGTTCAGAATCCGATCAGTTTCGTTGAGTATCCAGACTCCAAATATTACGTTGAGCGTTCAGGCTCCGGTCAGTTTCATTGGGTATCCAGACTCTGGTGATTACGTTGATCGTTCAGGCTCCGGTCATTTTCGTTGACTATCCAGACTCGGGGCCTTACGTTAAGCGTTCAGGCTCCAGTCAGTTTCGTTGAGTATCCAGATTCCGATTATTACGTTGAGCGTTCAGGCTCCGGTCAGTTTCGTTGGGTATCCAGACTTCGGTTTTTACGTTGAGCGTTTAGGCTCCGGTCATTTTCGTTTAGTATCCAAACTCCGGTTATTAAGTTGAGCGTCAGGCTCCGATCATTTTCGTTCAGTATCCAGACTCCGATTATTACGTTGAGCATTCAGGCTCCGGTTATTTTCTTTGAGTATCCTGACTCCGGTTATTACGTTAAGGGTTCAGACTCCGGTCATTTTCGTTGAGTATCTAGACTCCTGTCATTACGTTGACCGTTCAGGCTCCAATCATTTTCGTTGAATATCCATACTCCAGTCAATATGTTGAGCGATCAGGCTCCGGTCATTTTCATTGAGTATCCAGACTCCTGTCATTACATTGAGCATTCAGGATCCAGTCATTTTCTTTGAGTATCATAACTCCATTTATTACATTGAGCGTTAAGGATCCGGTCAGTTTCATTGAGTATCCAGACTCCAAATATTACGTTGGCGTTCAGGCTCCGGTCAGTTTCGTTGAGTATCCAGATTCCGGTTATTACGTTGATCGTTCAGGCTCCGATCAGTCAGTTTTGTTGGGTATACAAACTCCGGTTATTACGTTGAGCGTTCAGGCTCCGGTAAGTTTCGATGGGTATCCAGACTCTGGTTATTACGTTGAGCGATCAGGCTACGGTCAGTTTCGTTGGGGATCTAGACTCTAGTTATTACGTTGAGCGTTCAGGCTCCAGTTATTTTTGTTGAGTATCCAGACTCCGGTTATTAGGTTGAGCGTCAGGCTCTGATCATTTCGTTGAGTATCCAGACTCCGATTATTACGTTGAGCGTTCAGGATCCGATCAGTTTCGTTGAGTATCCAGACTCCAAATATTACGTTGAGCGTTCAGGCTCCGGTCAGTTTCATTGGGTATCCAGACTCCAGTGATTACGTTGATCGTTCAGGCTCCGGTCATTTTCGTTGACTATCCAGACTCGGGTTATTACGTTAAGCGTTCAGGCTCCGGTCAGTTTTGTTGAGTATCCAGATTTCGATTATTACGTTGAGCGTTCAGGCTCCGGTCAGTTTCGTTGAGTATCATAACTCCGGTTTTTACGTTGAGCATTCAGGCTCCGGTCAGTTTCATTGAGTATCCAGATTCCGGTTATTACGTTGAGCGTTCAGGCTCCGGTCATTTTCGTTGGGTATCCATACTCCGGTGATTACGTTGATCGTTCAGGCTCCGGTCATTTTCGTTGACTATCAGGACTCGGGTTATTACGTTGAGCGTTCAGGCTCCGGTCAGTTTCGTTGAGTATCCAGATTCCGGTTATTACGTTGAGCGTTCAGGCTCCGGTCAGTTTCGTTGGGTATCCAGACTCCGGTTATTACGTTGAGCGTTCAGGCTCCGGTAAGTTTCGATGGGTATCCAGACTCCGGTTATTACGTTGAGCATTCAGGCTCCGGTCAGTTTCGTTGGGTATCCAGACTCTAGTTATTACGTTGAGCGTTCAGGCTCCGGTCATTTTCTTTGAGTATCCAGACTCCGGTTATTCAGTTGAGTGTCAGGCTCCGATCATTTTCGTTGAGTATCCAGACTTTGATTATTACGTTAAGCGTTGAGAATCCGATCAATTTCGTTGAGTATCCAGACTCCAAATATTACGTTGAGCGTTCAGGCTCCGGTCAATTTCATTGGGTATCCAGACTCTGGTGATTACGTTGATCGTTCAGGCTCCGGTCATTTTCGTTGACTATCCAGACTCGGGGCCTTACGTTAAGCGTTCAGGCTCCGGTCAGTTTCGTTGAGTATCCAGATTCCGATTATTACGTTGAGCGTTCAGGCTCCGGTCAGTTTCGTTGGGTATCCAGACTTCGGTTTTTACGTTGAGCGTTTAGGCTCCGGTCATTTTCGTTTAGTATCCAAACTCCGGTTATTAAGTTGAGCGTCAGGCTCCGATCATTTTCGTTGAGTATCCAGACTCCGATTATTATGTTGAGCATTCAGGCTCCGGTTATTTTCTTTGAGTATCCTGACTCCGGTTATTACGTTAAGGGTTCAGACTCCGGTCATATTTGTTGAGTATCTAGACTCCTGTCATTACGTTGACCGTTCAGGCTCCGATCATTTTCGTTGAATATCCATACTCTGGTCAATATGTTGAGCGATCAGGCTCTGGTCATTTTCGTTGAGTATCCAGACTCCAGTCATTACATTGAGCATTCAGGATCCAGTCATTTTCGTTGAGTATCATAACTCCATTTATTACGTTGAGCGTTCAGGATCCGGTCAGTTTCGTTGAGTATCCAGACTCCAAATATTACGTTGAGCGTTCAGGCTCCGGTCAGTTTCGTTGGGTATCCAGACTCCGGTGATTACGTTGATCGTTCAGGCTCCGGTCAATTTCGTTGAGTATCCAGATTCTGGTTATTACGTTGAGCGTTCAGGCTCCGGTCAGTTTTGTTGGGTATACAGACTCCGGTTATTACGTTGAGCGTTCAGGCTCCGGTAAGTTTCGATGGGTATCCAGACTCCGGTTATTACGTTGAGCGTTCAGGCTCCAGTCAGTTTCGTTGGGTATCCAGACTCTAGTTATTACGTTGAGCGTTCAGGCTCCGGTCATTTTTGTTGAGTATCCAGACTCCGGTTATTAAGTTGAGTGTCAGGCTCTGATCATTTTCGTTGAGCATTCAGACTCCGATTATTACGTTGAGCGTTCAGGATCCGATCAGTTTCGTTGAGTATCCAGACTCCAAATATTACGTTGAGCGTTCAGGCTCCGGTCAGTTTCATTGGGTATCCAGACTCCAGTGATTACGTTGATCGTTCAGGCTCCGGTCATTTTTGTTGACTATCCAGACCCGGGTTATTACGTTAAGCGTTCAGGCTCCGGTCAGTTTTGTTGAGTATCCAGATTTCGATTATTACGTTGAGCGTTCAGGCTCCGGTCAGTTTCGTTGGGTATCCAGACTCCGGTTTTTACGTTGAGTGTTCAAGCTCCGGTCAGTTTCATTGAGTATCCAGATTCCGGTTATTACGTTGAGCGTTCAGGCTTCGGTCAGTTTCGTTGGGTACCCAGACTCTAGTTATTACGTTGAGCGTTCAGGCTCCGGTCATTTTCGTTGGGTATCCAGACTCCGGTTATTACGTTGAGCGTTCAGGCTCCGGTAAGTTTCATTGGGTATCCAGACTCCGGTTATTACGTTGAGCGTTCAGGCTCCGGTCAGTTTCGTTGGGTATCCAGACTCTAGTTATTACGTTGAGCGTTCAGGCTCCGGTCAGTTTCATTGGGTATCCAGACTCCGGTTATTAAGTTGAGTGTCAGGCTCCGGTCATATTCGTTGAGTATCCAGACTCGGGTTATTACGTTAAGCGTTCAGGATCCGATCAGTTTCGTTGAGTATCCAGACTCCAAATATTACGTTGAGCGTTCAGGCTCCGGTCAGTTTCGTTGGGTATCCAGACTCCGGTTTTTACGTTGAGCGTTCAGGCTCCGGTCATTTTCGTTGAGTATCCAGCCTCCGGTTATTAAGTTGAGCGTCAGGCTCCGATCATTTTCGTTGAGTATCCAGACTCCGATTATTACGTTGAGCGTTCAGGCTCCGGTTATTTTCGTTGAGTATCCTGACTCCGGTTATTACGTTGAGGGTTCAGACTCCGGTCATTTTCGTTGAGTATCTAGACTCCTGTCATTACGTTGAACGTTCAGGCTCCGATCATTTTCGTTGAATATCCATACTCCGGTCAATATGTTGAGCGATCAGGCTCCGATCATTTTCGTTGAGTATCCAGACTTCGGTCATTACATTGAGCGTTTAGGATCCAGTCATTTTCGTTGAGTATCATAACTCCATTTATTACGTTGAGCGTTCAGGATCCGGTTAGTTTCGTTGAGTATCCAGACTCAAAATATTACGTTGAGCGTTCAGGCTCCGGTCAGTTTCGTTGGGTATCCATACTCCGGTGATTACGTTGATTGTTCAGGCTCCGGTCATTTTCATTGACTATCAGGACTCGGGTTATTACGTTGAGCGTTCAGGCTCCGTTCAGTTTCGTTGAGTATCCAGATTCCGGTTATTACGTTGAGCGTTCAGGCTCCGGTCAGTTTCGTTGGGTATCCAGACTCCGGTTATTACATTGAGCATTCAGGCTCTGGTAAGTTTCGTTGGGTTTCCAGACTCTGGTTATTACGTTGAGCGTTCAGGCTCCGGTCAGTTTCGTTGGGGATCCAGACTCTAGTTATTACGTTGAGCGTTCAGGCTCCGGTTATTTTCGTTGAGTATCCAGACTCCGGTTATTAAGTTGAGTGTCAGGCTCCGATCATTTTCGTTGAGTATCCAGACTCCGATTATTACGTTGAGCATTCAGGCTCCGGTTATTTTCATTGAGTATCCTGACTCCAAATATTACGTTGAGCGTTCAGGCTCCGGTCAGTTTCATTGGGTATCCAGACTCTGGTGATTACGTTGATCGTTCAGGCTCCGGTCATTTTCGTTGACTATCCAGACTCGGGGCCTTACGTTAAGCGTTCAGGCTCCGGTCAGTTTCGTTGAGTATCCAGACTTCGGTCATTACATTGAGCGTTTAGGATCCAGTCATTTTCGTTGAGTATCATAACTCCATTTATTACGTTGAGCGTTCAGGATCCGGTCAGTTTTGTTGAGTATCCAGACTCCAAATATTACGTTGAGCGTTCAGGCTCCGGTCATTTTCGTTGTGTATCCATACTCCGGTGATTACGTTGATCGTTCAGGCTCCGGTCATTTTCGTTGACTATCAGGACTCGGGTTATTACGTTGAGCGTTCAGGCTCCGGTCAGTTTCGTTGAGTATCCAGATTCCGGTTATTACGTTGAGCGTTCAGGCTCCGGTCAGTTTCGTTGGGTATCCAGACTCCGGTTATTACGTTGAGCGTTCAGGCTCCGGTAAGTTTCGTTGCGTATCCAGACTTCGGTTATTACGTTGAGCGTTCAGGCTCCGGTCAGTTTCGTTGGGTATCCAGACTCTAGTTATTACGTTGAGCGTTCAGACTCCGGTCATTTTCTTTGAGTATCCAGACTCCGGTTATTAAGTTGAGTGTCTGGCTCCGATCATTTTCGTTGAGTATCCAGACTTCGATTATTACGTTAAGCGTTCAGAATCCGATCAGTTTCGTTGAGTATCCAGACTCCAAATATTACGTTGAGCGTTCAGGCTCCGGTCTGTTTCATTGGGTATCCAGACTCTGGTGATTACGTTTATCGTTCAGGCTCCGGTCATTTTCGTTGACTATCCAGACTCGGGGCCTTACGTTAAGCGTTCAGGCTCCGGTCAGTTTCGTTGAGTATCCAGATTCCGATTATTACGTTGAGCGTTCAGGCTCCGGTCAGTTTCGTTGGGTATCCAGACTTCGGTTTTTACGTTGAGCGTTTAGGCTCCGGTCATTTTCGTTTAGTATCCAAACTCCGGTTATTAAGTTGAGCGTCAGGCTCCGATCATTTTCGTTGAGTATCCAGACTCCGATTATTACGTTGAGCATTCAGGCTCCGGTTATTTTCTTTGAGTATCCTGACTCCGGTTATTACGTTAAGGGTTCAGACTCCGGTCATTTTTGTTGAGTATCTAGACTCCTGTCATTACGTTGACCGTTCAGGCTCCGATCATTTTCGTTGTATATCCATACTCCGGTCAATATGTTGAGCGATCAGGCTCCGGTCATTTTCGTTGAGTATCCAGACTCCAGTCATTACATTGAGCATTCAGGATCCAGTCATTTTCGTTGAGTATCATAACTCCATTTATTACGTTGAGCGTTCAGGATCCGGTCAGTTTCGTTGAGTATCCAGACTCCAAATATTACGTTGAGCGTTCAGGCTCCGGTCAGTTTCGTTGGGTATCCAGACTCCGGTGATTACGTTGATCGTTCAGGCTCCGGTCAATTTCGTTGAGTATCCAGATTCTGGTTATTACGTTGAGCGTTCAGGCTCCGGTCAGTTTTGTTGGGTATACAGACTCCGGTTATTACGTTGAGCGTTCAGGCTCCGGTAAGTTTCGATGGGTATCCAGACTCCGGTTATTACGTTGAGCGTTCAGGCTCCAGTCAGTTTCGTTGGGTATCCAGACTCTAGTTATTACGTTGAGCGTTCAGGCTCCGGTCATTTTTGTTGAGTATCCAGACTCCGGTTATTAAGTTGAGTGTCAGGCTCTGATCATTTTCGTTGAGCATTCAGACTCCGATTATTACGTTGAGCGTTCAGGATCCGATCAGTTTCGTTGAGTATCAAGACTCCAAATATTACGTTGAGCGTTCAGGCTCCGGTCAGTTTCATTGGGTATCCAGACTCCAGTGATTACGTTGATCGTTCAGGCTCCGGTCATTTTCGTTGACTATCCAGACTCGGGTTATTACGTTAAGCGTTCAGGCTCCGGTCAGTTTTGTTGAGTATCCAGATTTCGATTATTACGTTGAGCGTTCAGGCTCCGGTCAGTTTCGTTGGGTATCCAGACTCCGGTTTTTACGTTGAGCGTTCAAGCTCCGGTCAGTTTCATTGAGTATCCAGATTCCGGTTATTACGTTGAGCGTTCAGGCTTCGGTCAGTTTCGTTGGGTACCCAGACTCTAGTTATTACGTTGAGCGTTCAGGCTCCGGTCATTTTCGTTGGGTATCCAGACTCCGGTTATTACGTTGAGCGTTCAGGCTCCGGTAAGTTTCATTGGGTATCCAGACTCCGGTTATTACGTTGAGCGTTCAGGCTCCGGTCAGTTTCGTTGGGTATCCAGACTCTAGTTATTACGTTGAGCGTTCAGGCTCCGGTCAGTTTCATTGGGTATCCAGACTCCGGTTATTAAGTTGAGTGTCAGGCTCCGGTCATTTTCGTTGAGTATCCAGACTCGGGTTATTACGTTAAGCGTTCAGGATCCGATCAGTTTCGTTGAGTATCCAGACTCTAAATATTACGTTGAGCGTTCAGGCTCCGGTCAGTTTCGTTGGGTATCCATACTCCGGTTTTTACGTTGAGCGTTCAGGCTCCGGTCATTTTCGTTGAGTATCCAGCCTCCGGTTATTAAGTTGAGCGTCAGGCTCCGATCATTTTCGTTGAGTATCCAGACTCTGATTATTACGTTGAGCGTTCAGGCTCCGGTTATTTTCGTTGAGTATCCTGACTCCGGTTATTACGTTGAGGGTTAAGACTCCGGTCATTTTCGTTGAGTATCTAGACTCCTGTCATTACGTTGAACGTTCAGGCTCCGATCATTTTCGTTGAATATCCATACTCCGGTCAATATGTTGAGCGATCAGGCTCCGATCATTTTCGTTGAGTATCCAGACTTCGGTCATTACGTTGAGCGTTTAGGATCCAGTCATTTTCGTTGAGTATCATAACTCCATTTATTACGTTGAGCGTTCAGGATCCGGTTAGTTTCGTTGAGTATCCAGACTCAAAATATTACGTTGAGCGTTCAGGCTCCGGTCAGTTTCGTTGGGTATCCATACTCCGGTGATTACGGTTATCGTTCAGGCTCCGGTCATTTTCATTGACTATCAGGACTCGGGTTATTACGTTGAGCGTTCAGGCTCCGTTCAGTTTCGTTGAGTATCCAGATTCCGGTTATTACGTTGAGCGTTCAGGCTCCGGTCAGTTTCGTTGGGTATCCAGACTCCGGTTATTACGTTGAGCATTCAGGCTCTGGTAAGTTTCGTTGGGTTTCCAGACTCTGGTTATTACGTTGAGCGTTCAGGCTCCGGTCAGTTTCGTTGGGGATCCAGACTCTAGTTATTACGTTGAGCGTTCAGGCTCCGGTTATTTTCATTGAGTATCCAGACTCCGGTTATTAAGTTGAGCGTCAGGCTCCGATCATTTTCGTTGAGTATCCAGACTCCGATTATTACGTTGAGCATTCAGGCTCCGGATATTTTCGTTGAGTATCCTGACTCCAAATATTACGTTGAGTGTTCAGGCTCCGGTCAGTTTCATTGGGTATCCAGACTCTGGTGATTACGTTGATCGTTCAGGCTCCGGTCATTTTCGTTGACTATCCAGACTCGGGGCCTTACGTTAACCGTTCAGGCTCCGGTCAGTTTCGTTGAGTATCCAGACTTCGGTCATTACATTGAGCGTTTAGGATCCAGTCATTTTCGTTGAGTATCATAACCCCATTTATTACGTTGAGCATTCAGGATCCGGTCAGTTTTGTTGAGTATCCAGACTCCAAATATTACGTTGAGCGTTCAGGCTCCGGTCATTTTCGTTGTGTATCCATACTCCGGTGATTACGTTGATCGTTCAGGCTCCGGTCATTTTCGTTGACTATCAGGACTCGGGTTATTACGTTGAGCATTCAGGCTCCGGTCAGTTTCGTTGAGTATCCAGATTCCGGTTATTACGTTGAGGGTTCAGGCTCCGGTCAGTTTCGTTGGGTATCCAGACTCCGGTTATTACGTTGAGCGTTCAGGCTCCGGTAAGTTTCGTTGGGTATCCAGACTCCGGTTATTACGTTGAGCGTTCAGGCTCCGGTCAGTTTCGTTGGGAATCCAGACTCTAGTTATTACGTTGAGCGTTCAGGCTCCGGTCATTTTCTTTGAGTATCCAGACTCCGGTTATTAAGTTGAGTGTCAGGCTCCGATCATTTTCGTTGAGTATCCAGACTTCGATTATTACGTTAAGCGTTCAGAATCCGATCAGTTTCGTTGAGTATCCAAACTCCAAATATTACGTTGAGCGTTCAGGCTCCGGTCAGTTTCATTGGGTATCCAGACTCTGGTGATTACGTTGATCGTTCAGGCTCCGGTCATTTTCGTTGACTATCCAGACTCGGGGCCTTACGTTTAGCGTTCAGGCTCCGGTCAGTTTCATTGAGTATCCAGATTCCGATTATTACGTTGAGCGTTCAGGCTCCGGTCAGTTTCGTTGGGTATCCAGACTTCGGTTTTTACGTTGAGCGTTTAGGCTCCGGTCATTTTCGTTTAGTATCCAAACTCCGGTTATTCAGTTGAGCGTCAGGCTCCGATCATTTTCGTTGAGTATCCAGACTCCGATTATTACGTTGAGCATTCAGGCTCCGGTTATTTTCTTTGAGTATCCTGACTCCGGTTATTACGTTAAGGGTTCAGACTCCGGTCATTTTCGTTGAGTATCTAGACTCCTGTCATTACGTTGACCGTTCAGGCTCCGATCATTTTCGTTGAATATCCATACTCCGGTCAATATGTTGAGCGATCAGGCTCCGGTCATTTTTGTTGAGTATCCATACTCCGGTCATTACATTGAGCATTCAGGATCCAGTCATTTTTGTTGAGTATCATAACTCCATTTATTACGTTGAGCATTCAGGATCCGGTCAGTTTCGTTGAGTATTCAGACTCCAAATATTACGTTGAGCGTTCAGGCTCCGGTCAGTTTTGTTGGGTATCCAAACTCCGGTGATTACGTTGATCGTTCAGGCTCCGGCCAATTTCGTTGAGTATCCAGATTCCGGTTATTACGTTGAGTGTTCAGGCTCCGGTCAGTTTTGTTGGGTATACAGACTCCGGTTATTACGTTGAGCGTTTAGGCTCCGGTAAGTTTCGATGGGTATCCAGACTCCGGTTATTACGTTGAGCGTTCAGGCTCCGGTCAGTTTCGTTGGGTATCCAGACTCTAGTTATTACGTTGAGCGTTCAGGCTCCGGTCATTTTTGTTGAGTATCCAGACTCCGGTTATTAAGTTGAGTGTCAGGCTCTGATCATTTTCGTTGAATATCCAGACTCCTATTATTACGTTGAGCGTTCAGGATCCGATCAGTTTCGTTGAGTATCCAGACTCCAAATATTACGTTGAGCGTTCAGGCTCCGGTCAGTTTCATTGGGTATCCAGACTCCAGTGATTACGTTGATCGTTCAGGCTCCGGTCATTTTCGTTGACTATCCAGACTCGGGTTATTACGTTAAGCGTTCAGGCTCCGGTCAGTTTTGTTGAGTATCCAGATTTCGATTATTACGTTGAGCGTTCAGGCTCCGGTCAGTTTCGTTGGGTATCCAGACTCCGGTTTTTATGTTGAGCGTTCAGGCTCCGGTCAGTTTCATTGAGTATCCAGATTCCGGTTATTACGTTGAGCGTTCAGGCTCCGGTCAGTTTCGTTGGGTATCCAGACTCCGGTTATTACGTTGAGCGTTCAGGCTCCGGTAAGTTTTGTTGGGTATCCAGACTCCGGTTATTACGTTGAGCATTCAGGCTTCGGTCAGTTTCGTTGGGTACCCAGACTCTAGTTATTACGTTGAGCGTTCAGGCTCCGGTCATTTTCGTTGGGTATCCAGACTCCGGTTATTACGTTGAGCGTTCAGGCTCCGGAAAGTTTCGTTGGGTATCCAGACTCCGGTTATTACGTTGAGCGTTCAGGCTCCGGTCAGTTTTGTTGGGTATCCAAACTCTAGTTATTACGTTGAGCATTCAGGCTCCGGTCAGTTTCATTGGGTATCCAGACTTCGGTTATTAAGTTGAGTGTCAGGCTCCGGTCATTTTTGTTGAGTATCCAGACTCGGGTTATTACGTTAAGCGTTTAGGATCCGATCAGTTTCGCTGAGTATCTAGACTCCAAATATTACGTTGAGCGTTCAGGCTCCGGTCAGTTTCGTTGGGTATCCAGACTCCGGTTTTTACGTTTAGCGTTCAGGCTCCGGTCATTTTCGTTGAGTATCCAGCCTCCGGTTATTAAGTTGAGTGTCAGGCTCCGATCATTTTCGTTGAGTATCCAGACTCCGATTATTACGTTGAGCGTTCAGGCTCCGGTTATTTTCGTTGAGTATCCTGACTCCGGTTATTACGTGGAGGGTTCAGACTCCGGTCATTTTCGTTGAGTATCTAGACTCCTGTCATTACGTTGAACGTTCAGGCTCCGATCATTTTCGTTGAATATCCATACTTCGGTCAATATGTTGAGCGATCAGGCTCCGATCATTTTCGTTGAGTATCCAGACTTTGGTCATTACATTGAGCGTTTAGGATCCAGTCATTTTCGTTGAGTATCATAACTCCATTTATTACGTTGAGCGTTCAGGATCCGGTTAGTTTCGTTGAGTATCCAGACTCCAAATATTACGTTGAGCGTTCAGGCTCCGGTCTGTTTCGTTGGGTATCCATACTCCGGTGATTACGTTGATCGTTCAGGCTCCGGTCATTTTCATTGACTATCAGGACTCGGGTTATTACGTTGAGCGTTCAGGCTCCGTTCAATTTCGTTGAGTATCCAGATTCCGGTTATTACGTTGAACGTTCAGGCTCCGGTCAGTTTCGTTGGGTATCCAGACTCCGGTTATTACGTTGAGCATTCAGGCTCTGGTAAGTTTCGTTGGGTTTCCAGACTCTGGTTATTACGTTGAGCGTTCAGGCTCCGGTCAGTTTTGTTGGGGATCCAGACTCTAGTTATTACGTTGAGCGTTCAGGCTCCGGTTATTTTCGTTGAGTATCCAGACTCCGGTTATTAAGTTGAGCGTTAGGCTCCGATCATTTTCTTTGAGTATCCAGACTCCGATTATTACGTTGAGCGTTCAGGCTCCGGTTATTTTCGTTGAGTATCCTGACTCCAAATATTACGTTGAGCGTTCAGGCTCCGGTCAGTTTCATTGGGTATCCAGACTCTGGTGATTACGTTGATCGTTCAGGCTCCGGTCATTTTCGTTGACTATCCAGACTCGGGGCCTTACGTTAAGCGTTCAGGCTCCGGTCAGTTTCGTTGAGTATCCAGACTTCGGTCATTACATTGAGCGTTTAGGATCCAGTCATTTTCGTTGAGTATCATAACTCCATTTATTACGTTGAGCGTTCAGGATCCGGTCAGTTTTGTTGAGTATCCAGACTCCAAATATTACGTTGAGCGTTCAGGCTCCGGTCATTTTCGTTGTGTATCCATACTCCGGTGATTACGTTGATCGTTCAGGCTCCGGTCATTTTCGTTGACTATCAGGACTCGGGTTATTACGTTGAGCGTTCAGGCTCCGGTCAGTTTCATTGAGTATCCAGATTCCGGTTATTACGTTGAGCGTTCAGGCTCCGGTCAGTTTCGTTGGGTATCCAGACTCCGGTTATTACGTTGAGCGTTCAGGCTCCGGTAAGTTTCGTTGCGTATCCAGACTTCGGTTATTACGTTGAGCGTTCAGGCTCCGGTCAGTTTCGTTGGTTATCCAGACTCTAGTTATTACGTTGAGCGTTCGGGCTCCGGTCATTTTGTTTGAGTATCTAGACTCCGGTTATTAAGTTGAGTGTCAGGCTCCGATCATTTTCGTTGTGTATCCAGACTTCGATTATTACGTTAAGCGTTTTGAATCCGATCAGTTTCGTTGAGTATCCAGACTCCAAATATTACGTTGAGCGTTCAGGCTCCGGTCAGTTTCATTGGGTATCCAGACTCTGGTGATTACGTTGATCGTTCAGGCTCCGGTCATTTTCGTTGACTATCCAGACTCGGGGCCTTACGTTAAGCGTTCAGGCTCCGGTCAGTTTCGTTGAGTATCCAGACTTCGGTCATTACATTGAGCGTTTAGGATCCAGTCATTTTCGTTGAGTATCATAACTCCATTTATTACGTTGAGCATTCAGGATCCGGTCAGTTTTGTTGAGTATCCAGACTCCAAATATTACGTTGAGCGTTCAGGCTCCGGTCATTTTCGTTGTGTATCCATACTCTGGTGATTACGTTGATCGTTCAGGCTCCGGTCATTTTCGTTGACTATCAGGACTCAGGTTATTACGTTGAGCGTTCAGGCTCCGGTCAGTTTCGTTGAGTATCCAGATTCCGGTTATTACGTTGAGCGTTCAGGCTCCGGTCAGTTTCGTTGGGTATCCAGACTCCGGTTATTACGTTGAGCGTTCAGGCTCCGGTAAGTTTCGTTGCGTATCCATACTTCGGTTATTACGTTGAGCGTTCAGGCTCCGGTCAGTTTCGTTGGGTATCCAGACTCTAGTTATTACGTTGAGCGTTCAGGCTCCGGTCATTTTCTTTGAGTATCTAGACTCCGGTTATTAAGTTGAGTGTCAGGCTCCGATCATTTTCGTTGTGTATCCAGACTTCGATTATTACGTTAAGCGTTTTGAATCCGATCAGTTTCGTTGAGTATCCAGACTCCAAATATTACGTTGAGCGTTCAGGCTCCGGTCAGTTTCATTGGGTATCCAGACTCTGGTGATTACGTTGATCATTCAGGCTCCGGTCATTTTCGTTGACTATCCAGACTCGGGGCCTTACGTTAAGCGTTCAGGCTCCGGTCAGTTTCGTTGAGTATCCAGACTTCGGTCATTACATTGAGCGTTTAGGATCCAGTCATTTTCGTTGAGTATCATAACTCCATTTATTACGTTGAGCGTTCAGGATCCGGTCAGTTTTGTTGAGTATCCAGACTCCAAATATTACGTTGAGCGTTCAGGCTCCGGTCATTTTCGTTGTGTATCCATACTCCGGTGATTACGTTGATCGTTCAGGCTCCGGTCATTTTCGTTGACTATCAGGACTCGGGTTATTACGTTGAGCGTTCAGGCTCCGGTCAGTTTCGTTGAGTATCCAGATTCCGGTTATTACGTTGAGCGTTCAGGCTCCGGTCAGTTTCGTTGGGTATCCAGACTCCGGTTATTACGTTGAGCATTCAGGCTCCGGTAAGTTTCGTTGCGTATCCAGACTTCGGTTATTACGTTGAGCGTTCAGGCTCCGGTCAGTTTCGTTGGTTATCCAGACTCTAGTTATTACGTTGAGCGTTCGGGCTCCGGTCATTTTCTTTGAGTATCTAGACTCCGGTTATTAAGTTGAGTGTCAGGCTCCGATCATTTTCGTTGTGTATCCAGACTTCGATTATTACGTTAAGCGTTTTGAATCCGATCAGTTTCGTTGAGTATCCAGACTCCAAATATTACGTTGAGCGTTCAGGCTCCGGTCAGTTTCATTGGGTATCCAGACTCTGGTGATTACGTTGATCGTTCAGGCTCCGGTCATTTTCGTTGACTATCCAGACTCGGGGCCTTACGTTAAGCGTTCAGGCTCCGGTCAGTTTCGTTGAGTATCCAGACTTCGGTCATTACATTGAGCGTTTAGGATCCAGTCATTTTCGTTGAGTATCATAACTCCATTTATTACGTTGAGCGTTCAGGATCCGGTCAGTTTTGTTGAGTATCCAGACTCCAAATATTACGTTGAGCGTTCAGGCTCCGGTCATTTTCGTTGTGTATCCATACTCCGGTGATTACGTTGATCGTTCAGGCTCCGGTCATTTTCGTTGACTATCAGGATTCGGGTTATTACGTTGAGCGTTCAGGCTCCGGTCAGTTTCGTTGAGTATCCAGATTCCGGTTATTACGTTGAGCGTTCAGGCTCCGGTCAGTTTCGTTGGGTATCCAGACTCCGGTTATTACGTTGAGCATTCAGGCTCCGGTAAGTTTCGTTGCGTATCCAGACTTCGGTTATTACGTTGAGCGTTCAGGCTCCGGTCAGTTTCGTTGGTTATCCAGACTCTAGTTATTACGTTGAGCATTCGGGCTCCGGTCATTTTCTTTGAGTATCTAGACTCCGGTTATTAAGTTGAGTGTCAGGCTCCGATCATTTTCGTTGTGTATCCAGACTTCGATTATTACGTTAAGCGTTTTGAATCCGATCAGTTTCGTTGAGTATCCAGACTCCAAATATTACGTTGAGCGTTCAGGCTCCGGTCAGTTTCATTGGGTATCCAGACTCTGGTGATTACGTTGATCATTCAGGCTCCGGTCATTTTCGTTGACTATCCAGACTCGGGGCCTTACGTTAAGCGTTCAGGCTCCGGTCAGTTTCGTTGAGTATCCAGACTTCGGTCATTACATTGAGCGTTTAGGATCCAGTCATTTTCGTTGAGTATCATAACTCCATTTATTACGTTGAGCGTTCAGGATCCGGTCAGTTTTGTTGAGTATCCAGACTCCAAATATTACGTTGAGCGTTCAGGCTCCGGTCATTTTCGTTGTGTATCCATACTCCGGTGATTACGTTGATCGTTCAGGCTCCGGTCATTTTCGTTGACTATCAGGACTCGGGTTATTACGTTGAGCGTTCAGGCTCCGGTCAGTTTCGTTGAGTATCCAGATTCCGGTTATTACGTTGAGCGTTCAGGCTCCGGTCAGTTTCGTTGGGTATCCAGACTCCGGTTATTACGTTGAGCATTCAGGCTCCGGTAAGTTTCGTTGCGTATCCAGACTTCGGTTATTACGTAGAGCGTTCAGGCTCCGGTCAGTTTCGTTGGTTATCCAGACTCTAGTTATTACGTTGAGCGTTCGGGCTCCGGTCATTTTCTTTGAGTATCTAGACTCCGGTTATTAAGTTGAGTGTCAGGCTCCGATCATTTTCGTTGTGTATCCAGACTTCGATTATTACGTTAAGCGTTTTGAATCCGATCAGTTTCGTTGAGTATCCAGACTCCAAATATTACGTTGAGCGTTCAGGCTCCGGTCAGTTTCATTGGGTATCCAGACTCTGGTGATTACGTTGATCGTTCAGGCTCCGGTCATTTTCGTTGACTATCCAGACTCGGGGCCTTACGTTAAGCGTTCAGGCTCCGGTCAGTTTCGTTGAGTATCCAGACTTCGGTCATTACATTGAGCGTTTAGGATCCAGTCATTTTCGTTGAGTATCATAACTCCATTTATTACGTTGAGCGTTCAGGATCCGGTCAGTTTTGTTGAGTATCCAGACTCCAAATATTACGTTGAGCGTTCAGGCTCCGGTCATTTTCGTTGTGTATCCATACTCCGGTGATTACGTTGATCGTTCAGGCTCCGGTCATTTTCGTTGACTATCAGGACTCGGGTTATTACGTTGAGCGTTCAGGCTCCGGTCAGTTTCGTTGAGTATCCAGATTCCGGTTATTACGTTGAGCGTTCAGGCTCCGGTCAGTTTCGTTGGGTATCCAGACTCCGGTTATTACGTTGAGCGTTCAGGCTCCGGTAAGTTTCGTTGCGTATCCAGACTTCGGTTATTACGTTGAGCGTTCAGGCTCCGGTCAGTTTCGTTGGGTATCCAGACTCTAGTTATTACGTTGAGCGTTCAGGCTCCGGTCATTTTCTTTGAGTATCTAGACTCCGGTTATTAAGTTGAGTGTTAGGCTCCGATCATTTTCGTTGAGTATCCAGACTTCGATTATTACGTTAAGCGTTCAGAATCCGATCAGTTTCGTTGAGTATCCAGACTCCAAATATTACGTTGAGCGTTCAGGCTCCGGTCAGTTTCATTGGGTATCCAGACTCTGGTGATTACGTTGATCGTTCAGGCTCCGGTCATTTTCGTTGACTATCCAGACTCGGGGCCTTACGTTAAGCGTTCAGGCTCCGGTCAGTTTCGTTGAGTATCCAGACTTCGGTCATTACATTGAGCGTTTAGGATCCAGTCATTTTCGTTGAGTATCATAACTCCATTTATTACGTTGAGCGTTCAGGATCCGGTCAGTTTTGTTGAGTATCCAGACTCCAAATATTACGTTGAGCGTTCAGGCTCCGGTCATTTTCGTTGTGTATCCATACTCCGGTGATTACGTTGATCGTTCAGGCTCCGGTCATTTTCGTTGACTATCAGGACTCGGGTTATTACGTTGAGCGTTCAGGCTCCGGTCAGTTTCGTTGAGTATCCAGATTCCGGTTATTACGTTGAGCGTTCAGGCTCCGGTCAGTTTCGTTGGGTATCCAGACTCCGGTTATTACGTTGAGCATTCAGGCTCCGGTAAGTTTCGTTGCGTATCCAGACTTCGGTTATTACGTTGAGCGTTCAGGCTCCGGTCAGTTTCGTTGGTTATCCAGACTCTAGTTATTACGTTGAGCGTTCGGGCTCCGGTCATTTTCTTTGAGTATCTAGACTCCGGTTATTAAGTTGAGTGTCAGGCTCCGATCATTTTCGTTGTGTATCCAGACTTCGATTATTACGTTAAGCGTTTTGAATCCGATCAGTTTCGTTGAGTATCCAGACTCCAAATATTACGTTGAGCGTTCAGGCTCCGGTCAGTTTCATTGGGTATCCAGACTCTGGTGATTACGTTGATCGTTCAGGCTCCGGTCATTTTCGTTGACTATCCAGACTCGGGGCCTTACGTTAAGCGTTCAGGCTCCGGTCAGTTTCGTTGAGTATCCAGACTTCGGTCATTACATTGAGCGTTTAGGATCCAGTCATTTTCGTTGAGTATCATAACTCCATTTATTACGTTGAGCGTTCAGGATCCGGTCAGTTTTGTTGAGTATCCAGACTCCAAATATTACGTTGAGCGTTCAGGCTCCGGTCATTTTCGTTGTGTATCCATACTCCGGTGATTACGTTGATCGTTCAGGCTCCGGTCATTTTCGTTGACTATCAGGATTCGGGTTATTACGTTGAGCGTTCAGGCTCCGGTCAGTTTCGTTGAGTATCCAGATTCCGGTTATTACGTTGAGCGTTCAGGCTCCGGTCAGTTTCGTTGGGTATCCAGACTCCGGTTATTACGTTGAGCATTCAGGCTCCGGTAAGTTTCGTTGCGTATCCAGACTTCGGTTATTACGTTGAGCGTTCAGGCTCCGGTCAGTTTCGTTGGTTATCCAGACTCTAGTTATTACGTTGAGCATTCGGGCTCCGGTCATTTTCTTTGAGTATCTAGACTCCGGTTATTAAGTTGAGTGTCAGGCTCCGATCATTTTCGTTGTGTATCCAGACTTCGATTATTACGTTAAGCGTTTTGAATCCGATCAGTTTCGTTGAGTATCCAGACTCCAAATATTACGTTGAGCGTTCAGGCTCCGGTCAGTTTCATTGGGTATCCAGACTCTGGTGATTACGTTGATCATTCAGGCTCCGGTCATTTTCGTTGACTATCCAGACTCGGGGCCTTACGTTAAGCGTTCAGGCTCCGGTCAGTTTCGTTGAGTATCCAGACTTCGGTCATTACATTGAGCGTTTAGGATCCAGTCATTTTCGTTGAGTATCATAACTCCATTTATTACGTTGAGCGTTCAGGATCCGGTCAGTTTTGTTGAGTATCCAGACTCCAAATATTACGTTGAGCGTTCAGGCTCCGGTCATTTTCGTTGTGTATCCATACTCCGGTGATTACGTTGATCGTTCAGGCTCCGGTCATTTTCGTTGACTATCAGGACTCGGGTTATTACGTTGAGCGTTCAGGCTCCGGTCAGTTTCGTTGAGTATCCAGATTCCGGTTATTACGTTGAGCGTTCAGGCTCCGGTCAGTTTCGTTGGGTATCCAGACTCCGGTTATTACGTTGAGCATTCAGGCTCCGGTAAGTTTCGTTGCGTATCCAGACTTCGGTTATTACGTAGAGCGTTCAGGCTCCGGTCAGTTTCGTTGGTTATCCAGACTCTAGTTATTACGTTGAGCGTTCGGGCTCCGGTCATTTTCTTTGAGTATCTAGACTCCGGTTATTAAGTTGAGTGTCAGGCTCCGATCATTTTCGTTGTGTATCCAGACTTCGATTATTACGTTAAGCGTTTTGAATCCGATCAGTTTCGTTGAGTATCCAGACTCCAAATATTACGTTGAGCGTTCAGGCTCCGGTCAGTTTCATTGGGTATCCAGACTCTGGTGATTACGTTGATCGTTCAGGCTCCGGTCATTTTCGTTGACTATCCAGACTCGGGGCCTTACGTTAAGCGTTCAGGCTCCGGTCAGTTTCGTTGAGTATCCAGACTTCGGTCATTACATTGAGCGTTTAGGATCCAGTCATTTTCGTTGAGTATCATAACTCCATTTATTACGTTGAGCGTTCAGGATCCGGTCAGTTTTGTTGAGTATCCAGACTCCAAATATTACGTTGAGCGTTCAGGCTCCGGTCATTTTCGTTGTGTATCCATACTCCGGTGATTACGTTGATCGTTCTGGCTCCGGTCATTTTCGTTGACTATCAGGACTCGGGTTATTACGTTGAGCGTTCAGGCTCCGGTCAGTTTCGTTGAGTATCCAGATTCCGGTTATTACGTTGAGCGTTCAGGCTCCGGTCAGTTTCGTTGGGTATCCAGACTCCGGTTATTACGTTGAGCGTTCAGGTTCCGGTAAGTTTCGTTGCGTATCCAGACTTCGGTTATTACGTTGAGCGTTCAGGCTCCGGTCAGTTTCGTTGGGTATCCAGACTCTAGTTATTACGTTGAGCGTTCAGGCTCCGGTCATTTTCTTTGAGTATCTAGACTCCGGTTATTAAGTTGAGTGTTAGGCTCCGATCATTTTCGTTGAGTATCCAGACTTCGATTATTACGTTAAGCGTTCAGAATCCGATCAGTTTCGTTGAGTATCCAGACTCCAAATATTACGTTGAGCGTTCAGGCTCCGGTCAGTTTCATTGGGTATCCAGACTCTGGTGATTACGTTGATCGTTCAGGCTCCGGTCATTTTCGTTGACTATCCAGACTCGGGGCCTTACGTTAAGCGTTCAGGCTCCGGTCAGTTTCGTTGAGTATCCAGACTTCGGTCATTACATTGAGCGTTTAGGATCCAGTCATTTTCGTTGAGTATCATAACTCCATTTATTACGTTGAGCGTTCAGGATCCGGTCAGTTTTGTTGAGTATCCAGACTCCAAATATTACGTTGAGCGTTCAGGCTCCGGTCATTTTCGTTGTGTATCCATACTCCGGTGATTACGTTGATCGTTCAGGCTCCGGTCATTTTCGTTGACTATCAGGACTCGGGTTATTACGTTGAGCGTTCAGGCTCCGGTCAGTTTCGTTGAGTATCCAGATTCCGGTTATTACGTTGAGCGTTCAGGCTCCGGTCAGTTTCGTTGGGTATCCAGACTCCGGTTATTACGTTGAGCATTCAGGCTCCGGTAAGTTTCGTTGCGTATCCAGACTTCGGTTATTACGTTGAGCGTTCAGGCTCCGGTCAGTTTCGTTGGGTATCCAGACTCTAGTTATTACGTTGAGCGTTCAGGCTCCGGTCATTTTCTTTGAGTATCTAGACTCCGGTTATTAAGTTGAGTGTCAGGCTCCGATCATTTTCGTTGAGTATCCAGACTTCAATTATTACGTTAAGCGTTCAAAATCTGATCAGTTTCGTTGAGTATCCAGACTCCAAATATTACGTTGAGCGTTCAGGCTCCGGTCAGTTTCATTGGGTATCCAGACTCTGGTGATTACGTTGATCGTTCAGGCTCCGGTCATTTTCGTTGACTATCCAGACTCGGGGCCTTACGTTAAGCGTTCAGGCTCCGGTCAGTTTCGTTGAGTATCCAGACTTCGGTCATTACATTGAGCGTTTAGGATCCAGTCATTTTCGTTGAGTATCATAACTCCATTTATTACGTTGAGCGTTCAGGATCCGGTCAGTTTTGTTGAGTATCCAGACTCCAAATATTACGTTGAGCGTTCAGGCTCCGGTCATTTTCGTTGTGTATCCATACTCCGGTGATTACGTTGATCGTTCAGGCTCCGGTCATTTTCGTTGACTATCAGGACTCGGGTTATTACGTTGAGCGTTCAGGCTCCGGTCAGTTTCGTTGAGTATCCAGATTCCGGTTATTACGTTGAGCGTTCAGGCTCCGGTCAGTTTCGTTGGGTATCCAGACTCCGGTTATTACGTTGAGCGTTCAGGCTCCGGTAAGTTTCGTTGCGTATCCAGACTTCGGTTATTACGTTGAGCGTTCAGGCTCCGGTCAATTTCGTTGGGTATCCAGACTCTAGTTATTACGTTGAGCGTTCAGGCTCCGGTCATTTTCTTTGAGTATCTAGACTCCGGTTATTAAGTTGAGTGTCAGGCTCCGATCATTTTCGTTGAGTATCCAGAATTCGATTATTACGTTAAGCGTTCAGAATCTGATCAGTTTCGTTGAGTATCCAGACTCCAAATATTACGTTGAGCGTTCAGGCTCCGGTCAGTTTCATTGGGTATCCAGACTCTGGTGATTACGTTGATCGTTCAGGCTCCGGTCATTTTCGTTGACTATCCAGACTCGGGGCCTTACGTTAAGCGTTCAGGCTCCGGTCAGTTTCGTTGAGTATCCAGACTTCGGTCATTACATTGAGCGTTTAGGATCCAGTCATTTTCGTTGAGTATCATAACTCCATTTATTACGTTGAGCGTTCAGGATCCGGTCAGTTTTGTTGAGTATCCAGACTCCAAATATTACGTTGAGCGTTCAGGCTCCGGTCATTTTCGTTGTGTATCCATACTCCGGTGATTACGTTGATCGTTCAGGCTCCGGTCATTTTCGTTGACTATCAGGACTCGGGTTATTACGTTGAGCGTTCAGGCTCCGGTCAGTTTCGTTGAGTATCCAGATTCCGGTTATTACGTTGAGCGTTCAGGCTCCGGTCAGTTTCGTTGGGTATCCAGACTCCGGTTATTACGTTGAGCGTTCAGGCTCCGGTAAGTTTCGTTGCGTATCCAGACTTCGGTTATTACGTTGAGCGTTCAGGCTCCAGTCAGTTTCGTTGGGTATCCAGACTCTAGTTATTACGTTGAGCGTTCAGGCTCCGGTCATTTTCTTTGAGTATCCAGACTCCGGTTATTAAGTTGAGTGTCAGGCTCCGATCATTTTCGTTGAGTATCCAGACTTCGATTATTACGTTAAGCGTTCAGAATCCGATCAGTTTCGTTGAGTATCCAGACTCCAAATATTACGTTGAGCGTTCAGGCTCCGGTTAGTTTCATTGGGTATCCAGACTCTGGTGATTATGTTGATCGTTCAGGCTCCGGTCATTTTCGTTGACTATCCAGACTCGGGGCCTTACGTTAAGCGTTCAGGCTCCGGTCAGTTTCGTTGAGTATCCAGACTTCGGTCATTACGTTGAGCGTTCAGGCTCCGGTCAGTTTCGTTGAGTATCATAACTCCATTTATTACGTTGAGCGTTCAGGATCCGGTCAGTTTTGTTGAGTATCCAGACTCCAAATATTACGTTGAGCGTTCAGGCTCCGGTCATTTTCGTTGTGTATCCATACTCCGGTGATTACGTTGATCGTTCAGGCTCCGGTCATTTTCGTTGACTATCAGGACTCGGGTTATTACGTTGAGCGTTCAGGCTCCGGTCAGTTTCGTTGAGTATCCAGATTCCGGTTATTACGTTGAGCGTTCAGGCTCCGGTCAGTTTCGTTGGGTATCCAGACTCCGGTTATTACGTTGAGCGTTCAGGCTCCGGTAAGTTTCGTTGCGTATCCAGACTTCGGTTATTACGTTGAGCGTTCAGGCTCCAGTCAGTTTCGTTGGGTATCCAGACTCTAGTTATTACGTTGAGCGTTCAGGCTCCGGTCATTTTCTTTGAGTATCCAGACTCCGGTTATTAAGTTGAGTGTCAGGCTCCGATCATTTTCGTTGAGTATCCAGACTTCGATTATTACGTTAAGCGTTCAGAATCCGATCAGTTTCGTTGAGTATCCAGACTCCAAATATTACGTTGAGCGTTCAGGCTCCGGTTAGTTTCATTGGGTATCCAGACTCTGGTGATTATGTTGATCGTTCAGGCTCCGGTCATTTTCGTTGACTATCCAGACTCGGGGCCTTACGTTAAGCGTTCAGGCTCCGGTCAGTTTCGTTGAGTATCCAGACTTCGGTCATTACGTTGAGCGTTCAGGCTCCGGTCAGTTTCGTTGAGTATCATAACTCCATTTATTACGTTGAGCGTTCAGGATCCGGTCAGTTTTGTTGAGTATCCAGACTCCAAATATTACGTTGAGCGTTCAGGCTCCGGTCATTTTCGTTGTGTATCCATACTCCGGTGATTACGTTGATCGTTTAGGCTCCGGTCATTTTCGTTGACTATCAGGACTCGGGTTATTACGTTGAGCGTTCAGGCTCCGGTCAGTTTCGTTGAGTATCCAGATTCCGGTTATTACGTTGAGCGTTCAGGCTCCGGTCAGTTTCGTTGGGTATCCAGACTCCGGTTATTACGTTGAGCGTTCAGGCTCCGGTAACTTTCGTTGGGTATCTAGACTCCGGTTATTACGTTGAGCGTTCAGGCTCCGGTCAGTTTCGTTGGGAATCCAGACTCTAGTTATTACGTTGAGCGTTCAGGCTCCGGTCATTTTCTTTGAGTATCCAGACTCCGATTATTAAGTTGAGCGTCAGGCTCCGATCACTTTCGTTGAGTATCCAGACTTCGATTATTACGTTAAGCGTTCAGAATTCGATCAGTTTCGTTGAGTATCCAGACTCCGTTTATTACGTTGAGGGTTCAGACTCCGGTCATTTTCGTTGAGTATCTAGACTCCTGTCATTACGTTGAACGTTCAGGCTCCGATCATTTTCGTTGAGTATCCATACTCCGGTCAATACATTGAGCGATCAGGCTCCGGTCATTTTCGTTAAGTATCAGGACTCGGGTTATTACGTTGAGCGTTCAGGCTCCGGTCAGTTTCGTTGAGTATCCAGATTCCGGTTATTACGTTGAGCGTTCAGGCTCCTGTCAGTTTCATTGGGTATCCAGACTCCGGTTATTACGTTGAGCGTTCAGGCTCCGGTAAGTTTCGTTGGGTATCCAGACTCTGGTTATTACATTGAGCATTCAGTCTCCGGTCAATTTCGTTGGGTATCCAGACTCTAGTTATTACGTTGAGCGTTCAGGCTCCGGTCATTTTCTTTGAGTATCCAGACTCCGGTTATTAAGTTGAGTGTCAGGCTCCGATCATTTTCGTTGAGTATCCATACTTCGATTATTACGTTAAGCGTTCAGGATTCGATCAGTTTCGTTGAGTATCCAGACTCCAAATATTACGTTGAGCGTTCAGGCTCCGGTCAGTTTCATTGGGTATCCAGACTCCGGTGATTACGTTGATCGTTCAGGCTCCGGTCATTTTCGTTGACTATCCAGACTCGGGTTATTACGTTAAGCGTTCAGGCTCCGGTCAGTTTCGTTGAGTATCCAGATTCCGATTATTACGTTGAGCGTTCAGGCTCCGGTAAGTTTCGTTGGGTATCCAGACTTCGGTTCTTACGTTGAGCGTTTAGGCTCCGGTCATTTTCGTTTAGTATCCAAACTCCGATTATTATGTTGAGCGTCAGGCTCCGATCATTTTCGTTGAGTATCCAGACTCCGATTATTACGTTGAGCATTCAGGCTCCGGTTATTTTCGTTGAGTATCCTGACTCTGGTTATTACGTTGAGGGTTCAGACTCCGGTCATTTTGGTTGAGTATCTAGACTCCTGTCATTACGTTGACCGTTCAGGCTCCGATCATTTTCGTTGAATATCCATACTCCGGTCAATATGTTGAGCGATCAGGCTCTGGTCATTTTCGTTGAATATCCAAACTCTGGTCATTACATTGAGCATTCAGGATCCAGTCATTTTTGTTGAGTATCATAACTCCATTTATTACTTTGAGCGTTCAGGATTCGGTCAGTTTCGTTGAGTATCCAGACTCCAAATATTACGTTGAGCGTTCAGGCTCCGGTCAGTTTCGTTGGGTATCCAGAATCCAGTGATTACGTTGATCGTTCAGGCTCCGGTCATTTTCGTTGACTATCCAGACTCGGGTTATTACATTGAGCGTTCAGGCTCCGGTCAGTTTCGTTGAGTATCCAGATTCCGGTTATTACGTTGAGCGTTCATGCTCCGGTCAGTTTTGTTGGGTATCCAGACTCCGGTTATTACGTTGAGCGTTCAGGCTCCGGTAAGTTTCGTTGGGTATCCAGACTCCGGTTATTACGTTGAGCGTTCAGGCTCCGGTCAGTTTCGTTGGGTTTCCAGACTCTAGTTATTACGTTGAGCGTTCAGGCTCCGGTTATTTTCGTTGAGTATCCAGACTCCGGTTATTAAGTTGAGTATCAGGCTCTGATCATTGTCGTTGAGTATCCAGACTCCCATTATTACGTTGAGCGTTCAGGCTCCGGTCAGTTTCGTTGGGTATCCAGACTCCGGTGATTACATTGATCGTTCAGGCTCCGGTCATTTTCGTTGACTATCCAAACTCGGGTTATTACGTTAAGCGTTCAGGCTCCGGTCAGTTTCGTTGAGTATCCAGATTCCGATTATTACGTTGAACGTTCAGGCTCCGGTCAGTTTCGTTGGGTATCCAGACTCCGGTTTTTACGTTGAGCGTTCAGGCTCCGGTCAGTTTCGTTGAGTATCCAAATTCTGGTTATTACGTTGAGCATTCAGGCTCCGGTCAGTTTCGTTGGGTATCCAGACTCCGGTTATTACATTGAGCGTTCAGGCTCTGGTAAGTTTTGTTGGGTATCCAGACTCCGGTTATTACGTTGAGCGTTCAGGCTCCGGTCAGTTTCGTTGGGTATCCAGACTCTAGTTATTACGTTGAGTGTTCAGGCTCCAGTCTTTTTCGTTGAGTATCCAGACTCCGGTTATTAAGTTGAGTGTCAGGCTCCGATCATTTTCGTTGAGTATCCAGATTCTGATTATTACGTTGAGGGTTCAGGCTCCAGTCAGTTTCGTTGGGTATCCAGACTCCGGTTTTTACGTTGAGCGTTCAGGCTCCGGTCATTTTCGTTGAGTATCCTGACTCCGGTTATTACGTTGAGGGTTCAGACTCCGGTCATTTTCGTTGAGTATCTAGACTCCTGTCATTACGTTGAACGTTCAGGCTCCGATCATTTTCGTTGAATATCCATACTCCGGTCAATATGTTGAGCGATCAGGCTCCGGTCATTTTCGTTGAGTATTCAGACTCCGGTCATTACATTGAGCATTCAGGATCCAGTCATTTTCGTTGAGTATCATAACTCCATTTATTACGTTGAGCGTTCAGGATCCGGTCAGTTTCGTTGAGTATCCAGACACCAAATATTACGTTGAGCGTTCAGGCTACGGTCAGTTTCGTTGGGTATCCATACTCCGGTGATTATGTTGATCGTTCAGGCTCCGGTCATTTTCATTGACTATCAGGACTCGGGTTATTACATTGAGCGTTCAGGCACCGGTCAGTTTCATTGAGTATCCAGATTCCGGTTATTACGTTGAGCGTTCAGGCTCCATTCAGTTTCGTTGGGTATCCAGACTCCGGTTATTACGTTGAGCGTTCAGGCTCCGGTAAGTTTCGTTGGGCATCCAGACTCCGGTTATTACGTTGAGCGTTCAGTCTCCGGTCAGTTTCGTTGGGTATCCAGACTCTAGTTATTACGTTGAGCGTTCAGGCTCCGGTCATTTTCTTTGAGTATCCAGACTCCGGTTATTAAGTTGAGTGTCAGGCTCCGATCATTTTCGTTGAGTATCCAGACTTTGATTATTACGTTAAGCGTTCAGGATTCGATCAGTTTCGTTGAGTATCCAGACTCCAAATATTACGTTGAGCGTTCAGGCTCCGGTCAGTTTCATTGGGTATCCAGACTCCGGTGATTACGTTAATCGTTCAGGCTCCGGTCATTTTCGTTGACTATCCAGACTCGGGTTATTACGTTAAGCGTTCAGGCTCCGGTCAGTTTCGTTGAGTATCCAGATTCCGATTATTACGTTGAGCGTTCAGGCTCCGGTCAGTTTCGTTGGGTATCCAGACTTCGGTTTTGACGTTGAGCGTTTAGGCTCCGGTCATTTTCGTTTAGTATCCAAACTCCGATTATTATGTTGAGCGTCAGGCTCCGATCATTTTCATTGAGTATCCAGACTCCGATTATTACGTTGAGCATTCAGGCTCCAGTTATTTTCGTTGAGTATGCTGACTCTGGTTATTACGTTGAGGGTTCAGACTCCGGTCATTTTGGTTGAGTATCTAGACTCCTGTCATTACGTTGACCGTTCAGGCTCCGATCATTTTCGTTGAATATCCATACTCCGGTCAATATGTTGAGCGATCAGGCTCCGGTCATTTTCGTTGAATATCCAAACTCCGGTCATTACATTGAGCATTCAAGATCCAGTCATTTTTGTTGAGTATCATAACTCCATTTATTACTTTGAGCGTTCAGGATCCGGTCAGTTTCGTTGAGTATCCAGACTCCAAATATTACGTTGAGTGTTCAGCCTCCGGTCAGTTTCGTTGGGTATCCAGACTCTAGTGATTACGTTGATCGTTCAGGCTCCGGTCATTTTCGTTGACTATCCAGACTCGGGTTATTACATTGAGCGTTCAGGCTCTAGTCAGTTTCGTTGAGTATCCAGATTCTGGTTATTACGTTGAGCGTTCAGGCTCCGGTCAGTTTTGTTGGGTATCCAGACTCCGGTTATTACGTTGAGCGTTAGGGCTCCGGTAAGTTTCGTTCGGTATCCAGACTCCGGTTATTACGTTGAACGTTCAGGCTCCGGTCAATTTCGTTGGGTTTCCAAACTCTAGTTATTACGTTGAGCGTTCAGGCTCCGGTCATTTTCGTTGAGTATCCAGACTCCGGTTATTAAGTTGAGTGTCAGGCTCTGATCATTGTCGTTGAGTATCCTGACTCCCATTATTACGTTGAGCGTTCAGGATCCGATCAGTTTCGTTGAGTATCCAGACTCCAAATATTACGTTGAGCGTTCAGGCTCCGGTCAGTTTCATTGGGTATCCAGACTCCGGTGATTACGTTGATCGTTCAGGCTCCGGTCATTTTCGTTGACTATCCAAACTCGGGTTATTACGTTAAGCGTTCAGGCTCCGGTCAGTTTCGTTGAGTATCCAAATTCCGATTATTACGTTGAGTGTTCAGGCTCCGGTCAGTTTTGTTGGGTATCCAGACTGCGGTTTATACGTTGAGCGTTCAGGCTCTGGTCAGTTTCGTTGAGTATCCAAATTCTGGTTATTACGTTGAGCGTTCAGGCTCCGGTCAGTTTCGTTGGGTATCCAGACTCCGGTTTTTACGTTGAGCGTTCAGGCTCCGGTCATTTTCGTTGAGTATCCTGACTCCGGTTATTACGTTGAGGGTTCAGACTCTGGTCATTTTCGTTGAGTATCTAGACTCCTGTCATTACGTTGAACGTTCAGGCTCCGATCATTTTCGTTGAATATCCATACTCCGGTCAATATGTTGAGCGATCAGGCTCCGGTCATTTTCGTTGAGTATTTAGACTCCGGTCATTACATTGAGCATTCAGGATCCAGTCATTTTCGTTGAGTATCATAACTCCATTTATTACGTTGAGCGTTCAGGATCCGGTCAGTTTCGTTGAGTATCCAGACTCCAAATATTACGTTGAGCGTTTAGGCTCCGGTCAGTTTCGTTGGGTATCCATACTCCGGTGATTATGTTGATCGTTCAGGCTCCGGTCATTTTCGTTGACTATCAGGACTCAGGTTATTACGTTGAGCGTTCAGGCACCGGTCAGTTTCGTTGAGTATCCAGATTCCGGTTATTACGTTGAGCGTTCAGGCTCCGGTTAGTTTCGTTGGGTATCCAGACTCCGGTTATTACGTTGAGCGTTCAGGCTCCGGTAAGTTTCGTTGGGTATCCAGACTCCGGTTATTACGTTGAGCGTTCAGTCTCCGGTCAGTTTCGTTGGGTATCCAGACTCTAGTTATTACGTTGAGCGTTCAGGCTCCGGTCATTTTCTTTGAGTATCCAGACTCCGGTTATTAAGTTGAGTATCAGGCTCCGATCATTTTCGTTGAGTATCCAGACTTCGATTATTACGTTAAGCGTTCAGGATTCGATCAGTTTCGTTGAGTATCCAGACTCCAAATATTACGTTGAGCGTTCAGGCTCCGGTCAGTTTCATTGGGTATCCAGACTCCGGTGATTACGTTGATCGTTCAGGCTCCGGTCATTTTCGTTGACTATCCAGACTCGGGTTATTACGTTAAGCGTTCAGGCTCCGGTCAGTTTCGTTGAGTATCCAGATTCCGATTATTACATTGAGTGTTCAGGCTCTGGTCAGTTTCGTTGGGTATCCAGACTTCGGTTTTTACGTTGAGCGTTTAGGCTCCGGTCATTTTCGTTTAGTATCCAAACTCCGATTATTATGTTGAGCGTCAGGCTCCGATCATTTTCGTTGAGTATCCAGACTCCGATTATTATGTTGAGCATTCAGGCTCCGGTTATTTTCGTTGAGTATCCTGACTCTGGTAATTACGTTGAGGGTTCAGACTCCGGTCATTTTGGTTGAGTATCTAGACTCCTGTCATTACGTTGACCGTTCAGGCTCCGATCATTTTCGTTGAATATCCATACTCCGGTCAATATGTTGAGCGATCAGGCTCCGGTCATTTTCGTTGAATATCCAGACTCCGGTCATTACATTGAGCATTCAGGATCCAGTCATTTTTGTTGAGTATCATAACTCCATTTATTACTTTGAGCGTTCAGGATCCGGTCAGTTTCATTGAGTATCCAGACTCCAAATATTATGTTGAGCGTTCAGGCTCCGGTCAGTTTCGTTGGGTATCCAGACTCTAGTGATTACGTTGATTGTTCAGGCTCCGGTGATTTTCGTTGACTATCCAGACTCGGGTTATTACATTGAGCGTTCAGGCTCCAGTCAGTTTCGTTGAGTATCCAGATTCCGGTTATTACGTTGAGCATTCAGGCTCCGGTCAGTTTTGTTGGGTATCCAGACTCCGGTTATTACGTTGAGCGTTCAGGCTCCGGTAAGTTTCGTTGGGTATCCAGACTCCGGTTATTACGTTGAATGTTCAAGCTCCGGTCAGTTTCGTTGGGTTTCCAGACTCTAGTTATTACGTTGAGCGTTCAGACTCCGGTCATTTTCGTTGAGTATCCAGACTCCGGTTATTAAGTTGAGTGTCAGGCTCTGATCATGGTCGTTGAGTATCCAGACTCCCATTATTACGTTGAGCGTTCAGGATCCGATCAGTTTCGTTGAGTATCCAGACTCCAAATATTACGTTGAGCATTCAGGCTCCGGTCAGTTTCATTGGGTATCCAGACTCCGGTGATTACGTTGATCGTTCAGGCTCCGGTGATTTTCGTTGACTATCCAAACTCGGGTTATTACGTTAAGCGTTCAGGCTCCGGTCAGTTTTGTTGAGTATCCAGATTCCGATTATTACGTTGAGTGTTCAGGCTCCGGTCAGTTTCGTTGGGTATCCAGACTCCGGTTTTTACGTTGAGCGTTCAGGCTCCGGTCAGTTTCGTTGAGTATCCAAATTCTGGTTATTACGTTGTGCGTTCAGGCTCCGGTCAGTTTCGTTGGGTATCCAGACTCCGGTTTTTACGTTGAGCGTTCAGGCTCCGGTCATTTTCGTTGAGTATCCTGACTCCGGTTATTACGTTGAGGGTTCAGACTCCGGTCATTTTCGTTGAGTATCTAGACTCCTGTCATTACGTTGAACGTTCAGGCTCCGATCATTTTTGTTGAATATCCATACTCCGGTCAATATGTTGAGCGATCAGGCTCCGGTCATTTTCGTTGAGTATTTAGACTCCGGTCATTACATTGAGCATTCAGGATCCAGTCATTTTTGTTGAGTATCATAACTCCATTTATTACGTTGAGCGTTCAGGATCCGGTCAGTTTCGTTGAGTATCCAGACTCCAAATATTACGTTGAGCGTTCAGGCTCCGGTCAGTTTCGTTGGGTATCCATACTCCGGTGATTATGTTGATCGTTCAGGCTCCGGTCATTTTCGTTGACTATCAGGACTCAGGTTATTACGTTGAGCGTTCAGGCACCGGTCAGTTTCGTTGAGTATCCAGATTCCGGTTATTACATTGAGCGTTCAGGCTCCGGTCAGTTTCGTTGGGTATCCAGACTCCGGTTATTACGTTGAGCGTTCAGGCTCTGGTAAGTTACGTTGGGTATCCATACTCCGGTTATTACGTTGAGCGTTCAGTCTCCGGTCAGTTTCGTTGGGTATCCAGACTCTAGTTATTACGTTGAGCGTTCAGGCTCCGGTCATTTTCTTTGAGTATCCAGACTCCGGTTATTAAGTTGAGTATCAGGCTCCGATCATTTTCGTTGAGTATCCAGACTTCGATTATTACGTTAAGCGTTCAGGATTCGATCAGTTTCGTTGAGTATCCAGACTCCAAATATTACGTTGAGCGTTCAGGCTCCGGTCAGTTTCATTGGGTATCCAGACTCCGGTGATTACGTTGATCGTTCAGGCTCCGGTCATTTTCGTTGACTATCCAGACTCGGGTTATTACGTTAAGCGTTCAGGCTCCGGTCAGTTTCGTTTAGTATCCAGATTCCGATTATTACGTTGAGCGTTCAGGCTCTGGTCAGTTTCGTTGGGTATCCAGACTTCGGTTTTTACGTTGAGCGTTTAGGCTCTGGTCATTTTCGTTTAGTATCCAAACTCCGATTATTATGTTGAGCGTCAGGCTCCGATCATTTTCGTTGAGTATCCAGACTCCGATTATTACGTTGAGCATTCAGGCTCCGGTTATTTTCGTTGAGTATCCTGACTCTGGTTATTACGTTGAGGGTTCAGACTCCGGTCATTTTGGTTGAATATCCATACTCCGGTCAATATGTTGAGCGATCAGGCTCCGGTCATTTTCGTTGAATATCCAGACTCCGGTCATTACATTGAGCATTCAGGATCCAGTCATGTTTGTTGAGTATCATAACTCCATTTATTACTTTGAGCGTTCAGGATCCGGTCAGTTTCGTTGAGTATCCAGACTCCAAATATTATGTTGAGCGTTCAGGCTCCGGTCAGTTTCGTTGGGTATCCAAACTCTAGTGATTACGTTGATCGTTCAGGCTCCGGTCATTTTCGTTGACTATCCAGACTCGGGTTATTACATTGAGCGTTCAGGCTCCGGTCAGTTTCGTTGAGTATCCAGATTCCGGTTATTACGTTGAGCATTCAGGCTCCGGTCAGTTTTGTTGGGTATCCAGACTCCGGTTATTACGTTGAGCGTTCAGGCTCCGGTCAGTTTCGTTGGGTATCCAGACTCCGGTTATTACGTTGAGTGTCAGGCTCTGATCATTGTCGTTGAGTATCCAGACTCCCATTATTACGTTGAGCGTTCAGGATCCGATCAGTTTCGTTGAGTATCCAGACTCCAAATATTACGTTGAGCGTTCAGGCTCCGGTCAGTTTCATTGGGTATCCAGACTCCGGTGATTACGTTGATCGTTCAGGCTCCGGTCATTTTTGTTGACTATCCAAACTCGGGTTATTACGTTAAGCGTTCAGGCTCCGGTCAGTTTCATTGAGTATCCAGATTCCGATTATTACGTTGAGTGTTTAGGCTCCGGTCAGTTTCGTTGGGTATCCAGACTCCGGTTTTTATGTTGAGCGTTCAGGCTCCGGTCAGTTTCGTTGAGTATCCAAATTCTGGTTATTACGTTGAGCGTTCAGGCTCCGGTCAGTTTCGTTGGGTATCCAGACTCCGGTTATTACGTAGAGCGTTCAGGCTCTGGTAAGTTTTGTTGGGTATCCAGACTCCGGTTATTACGTTGAGCGTTCAGGCTCCGGTCAGTTTCGTTGGGTATCCAGACTCTAGTTATTACGTTGAGCGTTCAGGCTCCGGTCATTTTCGTTGAGTATCCAGACTCCGGTTATTAAGTTGAGTGTCAGGCTCCGATCATTTTCATTGAGTATCCAGATTCTGATTATTACGTTGAGCGTTCAGGCTCCGGTCAGTTTCGTTGGGTATCCAGACTCCGGTTTTTACGTTGAGCGTTCAGGCTCCGGTCATTTTCGTTGAGTATCCTGACTCCGGTTATTACGTTGAGGGTTCAGACTCCGGTCATTTTCGTTGAGTATCTAGACTCCTGTCATTACGTTGAACGTTCAGGCTCCGATCATTTTCGTTGAATATCCATACTCCGGTCAATATGTTGAGCGGTCAGGCTCCAGTCATTTTCGTTGAGTATCATAACTCCATTTATTACGTTGAGCGTTCAGGATCCGGTCAGTTTCGTTGAGTATCCATACTCCAAATATTACGTTGAGCGTTCAGGCTCCGGTCAGTTTCGTTGGGTATCCAGACTCCGGTGATAACGTTGGTCGTTCAGGCTCCGGTCATTTTTGTTGACTATCCAGACTCGGGTTATTACATTCAGCGTTCAGGCTCCGGTCAGTTTCGTTGAGTATCCAGATTCTGGTTATTACGTTGAGCGTTCAGGCTCTGGTCAGTTTTGTTGGGTATCCAGACTCCGCTTATTACGTTGAGCGTTCAGGCTCCGGTAAGTTTCGTTGGGTATCCAGACTCCGGTTATTACGTTGAGCGTTCAGGCTCCGGTCAGTTTCGTTAGGTATCCAGACTCTAGTTATTACGTTGAACGTTCAGGCTCTGGTCATTTTCGTTGAGTATCCAGACTCCGGTTATTAAGTTGAGTGTCAGGATCTGATGTATTTCGTTGAGTATCCAGACTCTGATTATTACGTTGAACGTTCAGGATCCGATCAGTTTCGTTGAGTATCCAGACTCCAAATATTACATTGAGCGTTCAGGCTATGGTCAGTTTCATTGGGTATCCAGACTCCGGTGATTACGTTGATCGTTCAGGCTCCGGTCATTTTCATTGACTATCCAGACTCAGGTTATTACGTTAAGCGTTCAGGCTCCGGTCAGTTTCGTTGAGTATCCATATTCCGATTATTACGTTGAGCGTTCAGGCTCCGGTCAGTTTCGTTGGGTATCCAGACTCCGGTTTTTACGTTGAGCGTTCAGGCTCCGGTCAGTTTCGTTGAGTATCTAAATTTCGGTTATTACGTTGAGCGTTCAGGCTCTAGTCAGTTTCGTTGGGTATCCAGACTCCGGTTATTACGTTGAGCGTTCAGGCTCCGGTAAGTTTTGTTGGGTATCCAGACTCCGGTTATTACGTTGAGCGTTCAGGCTCCGGTCAGTTTCGTTGGGTATCCAGACTCTAGTTATTACGTTGGGCGTTCAGGATCTGGTCATTTTCGTTGAGTATCCAGACTCCGGTTATTAAGTTGAGTGTCAGGCTCCGATCATTTTCGTTGAGTATCTAGACTTCGATTATTATGTTGAGCGTTCAGGATCCGATCAGTTTCGTTGAGTATCTAGACTCCAAATATTACGTTGAGCGTTCAGGCTCCTGTCAGTTTCATTGGGTATCCAGACTCTGGTAATTACGTTGATCATTCAGGCTCCGGTCATTTTCGTTGACTATCCAGACTCGGGTTATTACGTTAAGTGTTCAGGCTCCGGTCATTTTCGTTGAGTATCCAGATTCTGATTATTACGTTGAGCGTTCAGGCTCCGGTCAATTTCGTTGGGTATCCAGACTCCGGTTTTTACGTTGAGCGTTTAAGCTCCGGTTATTTTTGTTGAGTATCCAGACTCCGGTTATTAAGTTGAGCGTCAGGCTCGTATCATTTTTGTTGAGTATCCATACTCCGATTATTACGCTGAGCGTTCAGGCTCCGGTTATTTTCGTTGAGTATCCTGACTCCGGTTATTACGTTGAGTGTTCAGGCACCGGAAAGTTTTGTTGGGTATCCAGACTCTGGTTATTACGTTGAGCGTTCAGGCTCCGGTCAGTTTCGTTGGGTATCCAGACTCTAGTTATTACGTTGAGCGTTCAGGCTCCGGTCATTTTCGTTGACTATCCAGACTCGGGTTATTACGTTAAGTGTTCAGGCTCCGGTCATTTTCGTTGAGTATCCAGATTCTGATTATTACGTTGAGCGTTCAGGCTCCGGTCAATTTCGTTGGGTATCCAGACTCCGGTTATTAAGTTGAGCGTCAGGCTCGTATCATTTTCGTTGAGTATCCATACTCCGATTATTACGCTGAGCGTTCAGGCTCCGGTTATTTTCATTGAGTATCCAGACTCCGGTTATTACGTTGAGGTTTCAGACTCCGGTCATTTTCGTTGAGTATCTAGACTCTTGTCATTACGTTGAACGTTCAGGCTCCGATCATTTTCGTTGAATATCCATACTCGGTCAATATGTTGAGCGATCAGGCTCCGGTCATTTTCGTTGAGTATCCTGACTCCGGTCATTACATTGAGCATTCAGGATCCAGTCATTTTCGTTAGGTATCATAACTCCATTTATTACGTTGAGCGTTCAGGATCCGGTCAGTTTCGTTGAGTATCCAGACTCCAAATATTACGTTGAGCGTTCAGGCTCCGGTCAGTTTCGTTGGGTATCCAGACTCTAGTTATTACGTTGATCATTCAGGCTCCGGTTATTTTCGTTGACTATCCAGACTCGGGTTATTACGTTAAGTGTTCAGGCTCCGGTCATTTTTGTTGAGTATCCAGATTCTGATTATTACGTTGAGCGTTCAGGCTCCGGTCAATTTCGTTGGGTATCCAGACTCCGGTTTTTACGTTGAGCGTTTAGGCTCCGGTCATTTTCGTTGAGTATCCAGACTCTGGTTATTAAGTTGAGCGTCAGGCTCGTATCATTTTCGTTGAGTATCCATACTCCGATTATTACGCTGAGCGTTCAGGCTCCGGTTATTTTCGTTGAGTATCCTGACTCCGGTTATTACGTTGAGGGTTCAGACTCCGGTCATTTTCGTTGAGTATCTAGACTCTTGTCATTACGTTGAACGTTCAGGCTCCGATCATTTTCGGTGAATATCCATACTCGGTCAATATGTTGAGCGATCAGGCTCCGGTCATTTTCGTTGAGTATCCTGACTCCGGTCATTACATTGAGCATTCAGGATCCAGTCATTTTCGTTAGGTATCATAACTCCATTTATTACGTTGAGCGTTCAGGATCCGATCAGTTTCGTTGAGTATCCAGACTCCAAATATTACGTTGAGCGTTCAGGCTGCGGTCAGTTTCGTTGGGTATCCAGACTCCAGTGATTACGTTGATCGTTCAGGCTCCGGTCATTTTCGTTGACTATCCAGACTCGGGTTATTACGTTGAGCGTTCAGGCTCCGGTCAGTTGCATTGAGTATCTAGATTCCGGTTATTACGTTGAGCATTCAGGCTCCGGTCAGTTTTGTTGGGTATCCAGACTCCGGTTATTACGTTGAGCGTTCAGGCTCCGGTAAGTTTCGTTGGTTATCCAGTCTCCGGTTATTACATTGAGCGTTCAGGCTCCGGTAAGTTTCGTTGGGTATCCAGACTCTAGTTATTACGTTGAGCGTTCAGGCTCCGGTCATTTTCGTTGAGTATCTAGACTCCGGTTATTAAGTTGAGTGTCAGGCTCTGATCATTTTCGTTAAGTATCCAGACTCCGATTATTACGTTGAGCGTTCAGGATCCGATCAGTTTCGTTGAGTATCCAGACTCCAAATATTACATTGAGCGTTCAGGCTCCGGTCAGTTTCATTGGGTATCCAGACTCCGGTGATTACGTTGATCGTTCAGGCTCCGGTCATTTTCGTTGACTATCCAGACTCGGGTTATTACGTTAAACGTTCAGGCTCCGGTCATTTTCGTTGAGTATCCAGATTCCGATTATTACGTTGAGCGTTCAGGCTCCGGTCAGTTTCCTTGGGTATCTAGACTCCGGTTTTTACGTTGAGCGTTGAGGCTCCGGTCAGTTTCATTGAGTATCAAAATTCCGGTTATTACGTTGAGCGTTCAGGCTCCGGTCAGTTTCGTTGGGTATCCAGACTCCGGTTATTACGTTGAGTGTTCAGGCACCGGAAAGTTTTGTTGGGTATCCAGACTCCGGTTATTACGTTGAGCGTTCAGGCTCCGGTCAGTTTCGTTGGGTATCCAGACTCTAGTTATTACGTTGAGCGTTCAGGCTCTGGTTATTTTCGTTGAGTATCCAGACTCCGGTCATTACATTGAGCGTTCAGGATCCATTCATTTTTGTTGAGTATCATAACTCCATTTATTACGTTGAGCGTTCAGGATCCGATCAGTTTCGTTGGGTATCCAGACTCCGAAGATTACGTTGATCGTTCAGGCTCCGGTCATTTTCGTTTAGTATCCAGACTCCGGTTATTAAGTTGAGCGTCAGGCTCCGATCATTTTCGTTGAGTATCCAGACTCTGATTATTACGTTGAGCGTTCAGGCTCCGGTTATTTTCGTTGAGTATCCTGACTCCGGTTATTACATTGAGGGTTCAGACTCCGGTCATTTTTGTTGAGTATCTAGACTCCTGTCACTATGTTGAACGTTCAGGCTCCGATCATTTTCGTTGAATATCCATACTCCGGTCAATATATTGAGCGATCAGGCTCCGGTCATTTTCGTTAAGTATCCATACTCCGGTTATTACATTGAGCATTCAGGATCCAATCATTTTCGTTGAGTATCATAACTCCATTTATTACATTGAGCGTTTCGGATCCAGTCAGTTTCGTTGAGTATCCAGACTCCAAATATTAAGTTGAGCGTTCAGGCTCCGGTCAATTTCGTTGGGTATCCAGACTCCGAAGATTACGTTGATCGTTCAGGCTCCGGTCATTTTTGTTGACTATACAGACTCGGGTTATTACGTTGAGTGTTCAGGCTCCGGTCAGTTTCGTTGAGTATTCAGATTCCGGTTATTACGTTGAGCGTTCAGCCTTCGGTCAGTTTTGTTGGGTATCCAGACTCCGGTTATTACGTTGAGCGTTCAGGCTCCGGTAAGTTTCGTTGGGTATCCAGACACCGATTATTATGTTGAGCGTTCAGGCTCCGGTCAGTTTCGTTGGGTATCCAGACTCTAGTTATTACTTTGAGCGTTCAGGCTCCGGTCATTTTCGTTGAGTATCCAGACTCCGGTTATTAAGTTGAGTGTCAGGCTCCGATCATTTTCGTTGAGTATCCAGACTCCGATTATTACGTTGAGCGTTCAGTATCTGATCAGTTTCGTTGAGTATCCAGACTCCAAATATTACGTTGAGCATTCAGGCTCTCGTCAGTTTCATTAGGTATCCAGACTCCGGTGATTACGTTGATCGTTCAGGCTCTGGTCATTTTCATTGACTATCCAGACTCGGGTTATTACGTTGAGCGTTCAGGCTCCGGTCAATTTCGTTGAGTATCCAGATTCCGATTATTACATTGAGCGTTCAGGCTCCTGTCAGTTTCGTTGGGTATCCAGATTCCAATTATTACGTTGAGCGTTCAGGCTCCGGTCATTTTTGTTGGGTATCCAGACTCCGGTTTTTACGTTGAGCGTTCAGGCTCCGGTCATTTTCGTTGAGTATCCAGACTCCGGTTATTAAGTTGAGCGTCAGGCTCCGATCATTTTTGTTGAGTATCCAGACTCCGATTATTACGTTGAGCGTTCAGGCTCCGGTTATTTTCGTTGAGTATCCTGACTCCGGTTATTACTTTGAGGGTTCAGATTCCGGTCATTTTCGTTGAGTATCTAGACTCCTGCCATTACGTTGAACGTTTAGGCTCCTATCATTTTCGTTGAATATCTATACTCCGGTCAATATGTTGAGCGATCAGGCTCCGGTCATTTTTGTTGAGTATCCAGACTCCGGTCATTACATTGAGCGTTTAGGATCCAGTCATTTTCGTTGAGTATCATAACTCCATTTATTACGTTGAGCGTTCAGGATCCGGTCAGTTTCGTTTAGTATCCAGACTCCAAATATTACGTTGAGCGTTCAAGCTCCGGTCATTTTCGTTGAGTATCCAGATTCCGATTATTACGTTGAGCGTTCAGGCTCCGGTCAGTTTCCTTGGGTATCCAGACTCCGGTTTTTACGTTGAGTGTTGAGGCTCCGGTCAGTTTCATTGAGTATCAAAATTCCGGTTATTACGTTGAGGGTTCAGACTCCGATCATTTTCGTTGAGTATCTAGACTCCTGTCATTAGGTTTGAACGTTCAGGCTCCGATCATTTTCGTTGAATATCCATACTCCGGTCAATATGTTGAGCGATCAGGCTCCGGTCATTTTCGTTAGGTATCCAGACTCCGGTCATTACATTGAGCATTCAGGATCCAGTCATTTTCGTTGAGTATCATAACCCCATTTATTACGTTGAGCGTTCAGGATCCGATCAATTTTGTTGAGTATCCAGACTCCAAATATTACGTTGAGCGTTCAGGCTCCGGTCCGTTTCGTTGGGTATCCAGACTCCGAAGATTACGTTGATCGTTCAGGCTCCGGTCATTTTCGTTTAGTATCCAGACTCCGGTTATTAAGTTGAGCGTCAGGCTCCGATCATTTTCGTTGAGTATCCAGACTCTGATTATTATGTTGAGCGTTCAGGCTTCGGTTATTTTCGTTGAGTATCCTGACTCCGGTTATTACATTGAGGGTTCAGACTCCGGTCATTTTCGTTGAGTATCTAGACTCCTGTCATTATGTTGAACGTTCAGGCTCCGATCATTTTCGTTGAATATCCATACTCCGGTCAATATATTGAGCGATCAGGCTCCGGTCATTTTCGTTAAGTATCCAGACTCCGGTTATTACATTGAGCATTCAGGATCCAATCATTTTTGTTGAGTATCATAACTCCATTTATTACGTTGAGCGTTTAGGATCCGGTCAGTTTCGTTGAGTATCCAGACTCCAAATATTAAGTTGAGCGTTTAGGCTCCGGTCAGTTTCGTTGGGTATCCAGACTCCGAAGATTACGTTGATCGTTCAGGCTCCGGTCATTTTCGTTGACTATACAGACTCGGGTTATTAAGTTGAGTGTTCAGGCTCCGGTCAGTTTCGTTGAGTATTCAGATTCCGGTTATTACGTTGAGCGTTCAGCCTCCGGTCAGTTTTGTTGGGTATCCAGACTCCGGTTATTACGTTGAGCGTTCAGGCTCCGGTAAGTTTCGTTGGGTATCCAGACACCGATTATTATGTTGAGCGTTCAGGCTCCGGTCAGTTTCGTTGGGTATCCAGACTCTAGTTATTACTTTGAGCGTTCAGGCTCCGGTCATTTTCGTTGAGTATCCAGACTCCGGTTATTAAGTTGAGTGTCAGGCTCCGATCATTTTCGTTGAGTATCCAGACTCCGATTATTACGTTGAGCGTTCAGTATCTGATCAGTTTCGTTGAGTATCCAGACTCCAAATATTACGTTGAGCATTCAGGCTCTCGTCAGTTTCATTAGGTATCCAGACTCCGGTGATTACGTTGATCGTTCAGGCTCTGGTCATTTTCATTGACTATCCAGACTCGGGTTATTACGTTGAGCGTTCAGGCTCCGGTCAATTTCGTTGAGTATCCAGATTCCGATTATTACATTGAGCGTTCAGGCTCCTGTCAGTTTCGTTGGGTATCCAGATTCCAATTATTACGTTGAGCGTTCAGGCTCCGGTCAGTTTCGTTGGGTATCCAGACTCCGGTTTTTACGTTGAGCGTTCAGGCTCCGGTCATTTTCGTTGAGTATCCAGACTCCGGTTATTAAGTTGAGCGTCAGGCTCCGATCATTTTTGTTGAGTATCCAGACTCCGATTATTACGTTGAGCGTTCAGGCTCCGGTTATTTTCGTTGAGTATCCTGACTCCGGTTATTACTTTGAGGGTTCAGATTCCGGTCATTTTCGTTGAGTATCTAGACTCCTGCCATTACGTTGAACGTTTAGGCTCCTATCATTTTCGTTGAATATCTATACTCCGGTCAATATGTTGAGCGATCAGGCTCCGGTCATTTTTGTTGAGTATCCAGACTCCGGTCATTACATTGAGCGTTTAGGATCCAGTCATTTTCGTTGAGTATCATAACTCCATTTATTACGTTGAGCGTTCAGGATCCGATCAGTTTCGTTGGGTATCCAGACTCCAAATATTACGTTGAGCGTTCAGGCTCCGGTCATTTTCGTTGAGTATCCAGATTCCGATTATTACGTTGAGCGTTCAGGCTCCGGTCAGTTTCCTTGGGTATCCAGACTCCGGTTTTTACGTTGAGTGTTGAGGCTCCGGTCAGTTTCATTGAGTATCAAAATTCCGGTTATTACGTTGAGGGTTCAGACTCCGATCATTTTCGTTGAGTATCTAGACTCCTGTCATTAGGTTTGAACGTTCAGGCTCCGATCATTTTCGTTGAATATCCATACTCCGGTCAATATGTTGAGCGATCAGGCTCCGGTCATTTTCGTTAGGTATCCAGACTCCGGTCATTACATTGAGCATTCAGGATCCAGTCATTTTCGTTGAGTATCATAACCCCATTTATTACGTTGAGCGTTCAGGATCCGATCAATTTTGTTGAGTATCCAGACTCCAAATATTACGTTGAGCGTTCAGGCTCCGGTCCGTTTCGTTGGGTATCCAGACTCCGAAGATTACGTTGATCGTTCAGGCTCCGGTCATTTTCGTTTAGTATCCAGACTCCGGTTATTAAGTTGAGCGTCAGGCTCCGATCATTTTCGTTGAGTATCCAGACTCTGATTATTACGTTGAGCGTTCAGGCTTCGGTTATTTTCGTTGAGTATCCTGACTCCGGTTATTACATTGAGGGTTCAGACTCCGGTCATTTTCGTTGAGTATCTAGACTCCTGTCATTATGTTGAACGTTCAGGCTCCGATCATTTTCGTTGAATATCCATACTCCGGTCAATATATTGAGCGATCAGGCTCCGGTCATTTTCGTTAAGTATCCAGACTCCGGTTATTACATTGAGCATTCAGGATCCAATCATTTTTGTTGAGTATCATAACTCCATTTATTACGTTGAGCGTTTAGGATCCGGTCAGTTTCGTTGAGTATCCAGACTCCAAATATTAAGTTGAGCGTTTAGGCTCCGGTCAGTTTCGTTGGGTATCCAGACTCCGAAGATTACGTTGATCGTTCAGGCTCCGGTCATTTTCGTTGACTATACAGACTCGGGTTATTAAGTTGAGTGTTCAGGCTCCGGTCAGTTTCGTTGAGTATTCAGATTCCGGTTATTACGTTGAGCGTTCAGCCTCCGGTCAGTTTTGTTGGGTATCCAGACTCCGGTTATTACGTTGAGCGTTCAGGCTCCGGTAAGTTTCGTTGGGTATCCAGACACCGATTATTATGTTGAGCGTTCAGGCTCCGGTCAGTTTCGTTGGGTATCCAGACTCTAGTTATTACTTTGAGCGTTCAGGCTCCGGTCATTTTCGTTGAGTATCCAGACTCCGGTTATTAAGTTGAGTGTCAGGCTCCGATCATTTTCGTTGAGTATCCAGACTCCGATTATTACGTTGAGCGTTCAGTATCTGATCAGTTTCGTTGAGTATCCAGACTCCAAATATTACGTTGAGCATTCAGGCTCTCGTCAGTTTCATTAGGTATCCAGACTCCGGTGATTACGTTGATCGTTCAGGCTCTGGTCATTTTCATTGACTATCCAGACTCGGGTTATTACGTTGAGCGTTCAGGCTCCGGTCAATTTCGTTGAGTATCCAGATTCCGATTATTACATTGAGCGTTCAGGCTCCTGTCAGTTTCGTTGGGTATCCAGATTCCAATTATTACGTTGAGCGTTCAGGCTCCGGTCAGTTTCGTTGGGTATCCAGACTCCGGTTTTTACGTTGAGCGTTCAGGCTCCGGTCATTTTCGTTGAGTATCCAGACTCCGGTTATTAAGTTGAGCGTCAGGCTCCGATCATTTTTGTTAAGTATCCAGACTCCGATTATTACGTTGAGCGTTCAGGCTCCGGTTATTTTCGTTGAGTATCCTGACTCCGGTTATTACTTTGAGGGTTCAAATTCCGGTCATTTTCGTTGAGTATCTAGACTCCTGCCATTACGTTGAACGTTTAGGCTCCGATCATTTTCGTTGAATATCTATACTCCGGTCAATATGTTGAGCGATCAGGCTCCGGTCATTTTTGTTGAGTATCCAGACTCCGGTCATTACATTGAGCGTTTAGGATCCAGTCATTTTCGTTGAGTATCATAACTCCATTTATTACGTTGAGCGTTCAGGATCCGGTCAGTTTCGTTGGGTATCCAGACTCCAAATATTACGTTGAGCGTTCAGGCTCCGGTCATTTTCGTTGAGTATCCAGATTCCGATTATTACGTTGAGCGTTCAGGCTCCGGTCAGTTTCCTTGGGTATCCAGACTCCGGTTTTTACGTTGAGTGTTGAGGCTCCGGTGAGTTTCATTGAGTATCAAAATTCCGGTTATTACGTTGAGGGTTCAGACTCCGATCATTTTCGTTGAGTATCTAGACTCCTGTCATTACGTTGAACGTTCAGGCTCCGATCATTTTCGTTGAATATCCATACTCCGGTCAATATGTTGAGCGATCAGGCTCCGGTCATTTTCGTTAGGTATCCAGACTCCGGTCATTACATTGAGCATTCAGGATCCAGTCATTTTCGTTGAGTATCATAACCCCATTTATTACGTTGAGCGTTCAGGATCCGATCAATTTTGTTGAGTATCCAGACTCCAAATATTACGTTGAGCGTTCAGGCTCCGGTCTGTTTCGTTGGGTATCCAGACTCCGAAGATTACGTTGATCGTTCAGGCTCCGGTCATTTTCGTTTAGTATCCAGACTCCGGTTATTAAGTTGAGCGTCAGGCTCCGATCATTTTCGTTGAGTATCCAGACTCTGATTATTACGTTGAGCGTTCAGGCTCCGGTTATTTTCGTTGAGTATCCTGACTCCGGTTATTACATTGAGGGTTCAGACTCCGGTCATTTTCGTTGAGTATCTAGACTCCTGTCATTATGTTGAACGTTCAGGCTCCGATCATTTTCGTTGAATATCCATACTCCGGTCAATATATTGAGCGATCAGGCTCCGGTCATTTTCGTTAAGTATCCAGACTCCGGTTATTACATTGAGCATTCAGGATCCAATCATTTTTGTTGAGTATCATAACTCCATTTATTACGTTGAGCGTTTAGGATCCGGTCAGTTTCGTTGAGTATCCAGACTCCAAATATTAAGTTGAGCGTTTAGGCTCCGGTCAGTTTCGTTGGGTATCCAGACTCCGAAGATTACGTTGATCGTTCAGGCTCCGGTCATTTTCGTTGACTATACAGACTCGGGTTATTAAGTTGAGTGTTCAGGCTCCGGTCAGTTTCGTTGAGTATTCAGATTCCGGTTATTACGTTGAGCGTTCAGCCTCCGGTCAGTTTTGTTGGGTATCCAACTCCGGTTATTACGTTGAGCGTTCAGGCTCCGGTAAGTTTCGTTGGGTATCCAGACACCGATTATTATGTTGAGCGTTCAGGCTCCGGTCAGTTTCGTTGGGTATCCAGACTCTAGTTATTACTTTGAGCGTTCAGGCTCCGGTCATTTTCGTTGAGTATCCAGACTCCGGTTATTACGTTGAGCGTTCAGGCTTAGGTCATTTTTGTTGAGTATCAAGTCCGGTTATTACGTTTAGCATTCAGGCTCTGGTCATTTTTGTTGAGTCTCCAGACTCCGGTTATTAAGTTTTGTGTTCAAACTCCGATTAGTTTCATTGAGAATCTAGACTCCGATTAATACGTTGAGCGCTCAGGCTCCGGTCAGTTTCGTTGGGTATCCACACTCCGGTTATTATGTTGAGCATTCAGGCTACGGTCAGTTTCGTTGAGTATCCAAATTTCGGTTATTACGTTGAGCGTTCAGGCTCTGGTCAGTTTCGTTGGGTATCCAGACTCCGGTTATTACGTTGAGCGTTCAGGCTCCGGTAAGTTTTGTTGGGTATCCAGACTCCGGTTATTACGTTGAGCGTTCAGGCTCCGGTCAGTTTCGTAGGGTATCCAGACTCTAGTTATTACGTTGGGCGTTCAGGATCTGGTCATTTTCGTTGAGTATCCAGACTCCGGTTATTAAGTTGAGTGTCAGGCTCCGATCATTTTCGTTGAGTATCCAGACTTCGATTATTATGTTGAGCGTTCAGGATCCGATCAGTTTCGTTGAGTATCTAGACTCCAAATATTACGTTGAGCGTTCAGGCTCCTGTCAGTTTCATTGGGTATCCAGACTCTGGTGATTACGTTGATCATTCAGGCTCCGGTCATTTTCGTTGACTATCCAGACTCGGGTTATTACGTTAAGTGTTCAGGCTCCAGTCATTTTCGTTGAGTATCCAGATTCTGATTATTACGTTGAGCGTTCAGGCTCCGGTCAATTTCGTTGGGTATCCAGACTCCGGTTTTTACGTTGAGCGTTTAGGCTCCGGTCATTTTCGTTGAGTATCCAGACTCCGGTTATTAAGTTGAGCGTCAGGCTCGTATCATTTTCGTTGAGTATCCATACTCCGATTATTACGCTGAGCGTTCAGGCTCCGGTTATTTTCGTTGAGTATCCTGACTCCGGTTATTACGTTGAGGGTTCAGACTCCGGTCATTTTCGTTGAGTATCTAGACTCTTGTCATTACGTTGAACGTTCAGGCTCCGATCATTTTCGTTGAATATCCATACTCGGTCAATATGTTGAGCGATCAGGCTCCGGTCATTTTCGTTGAGTATCCTGACTCCGGTCATTACATTGAGCATTCAGGATCCAGTCATTTTCGTTAGGTATCATAACTCCATTTATTACGTTGAGCGTTCAGGATCCGGTCAGTTTCGTTGAGTATCCAGACTCCAAATATTACGTTGAGCGTTCAGGCTCCGGTCAGTTTCGTTGGGTATCCAGACTCCAGTGATTACGTTGATCGTTCAGGCTCCGGTCATTTTCGTTGACTATCCAGACTCGGGTTATTACGTTGAGCGTTCAGGCTCCGGTCAGTTGCATTGAGTATCTAGATTCCGGTTATTACGTTGAGCATTCAGGCTCCGGTCAGTTTTGTTGGGTATCCAGACTCCGGTTATTACGTTGAGCGTTCAGGCTCCGGTAAGTTTCGTTGGGTATCCAGACTCCGGTTATTACATTGAGCGTTCAGGCTCCGGTAAGTTTCGTTGGGTATCCAGACTCTAGTTATTACGTTGAGCGTTCAGGCTCCGGTCATTTTCGTTGAGTATCTAGACTCCGGTTATTAAGTTGAGTGTCAGGCTCTGATCATTTTCGTTAAGTATCCAGACTCCGATTATTACGTTGAGCGTTCAGGATCCGATCAGTTTCGTTGAGTATCCAGACTCCAAATATTACATTGAGCGTTCAGGCTCCGGTCAGTTTCATTGGGTATCCAGACTCCGGTGATTACGTTGATCGTTCAGGCTCCGGTCATTTTCGTTGACTATCCAGACTCGGGTTATTACGTTAAGCGTTCAGGCTCCGGTCATTTTCGTTGAGTATCCAGATTCCGATTATTACGTTGAGCGTTCAGGCTCCGGTCAGTTTCCTTGGGTATCCAGACTCCGGTTTTTACGTTGAGCGTTGAGGCTCCGGTCAGTTTCATTGAGTATCAAAATTCCGGTTATTACGTTGAGCGTTCAGGCTCCGGTCAGTTTCGTTGGGTATCCAGACTCCGGTTATTACGTTGAGTGTTCAGGCACCGGTAAGTTTTGTTGGGTATCCAGACTCCGGTTATTACGTTGAGCGTTCAGGCTCCGGTCAGTTTCGTTGGGTATCCAGACTCTAGTTATTACGTTGAGCGTTCAGGCTCCGGTCATTTTCGTTGAGTATCCAGACTCCGGTCATTACATTGAGCGTTCAGGATCCATTCATTTTTGTTGAGTATCATAACTCCATTTATTACGTTGAGCGTTCAGGATCCGATCAGTTTCGTTGGGTATCCAGACTCCGAAGATTACGTTGATCGTTCAGGCTCCGGTCATTTTCGTTTAGTATCCAGACTCCGGTTATTAAGTTGAGCGTCAGGCTCCAATCATTTTCGTTGAGTATCCAGACTCTGATTATTACGTTGAGCGTTCAGGCTCCGGTTATTTTCGTTGAGTATCCTGACTCCGGTTATTATATTGAGGGTTCAGACTCCGGTCATTTTCGTTGAGTATCTAGACTCCTGTCACTATGTTGAACGTTCAGGCTCCGATCATTTTCTTTGAATATCCATACTCCGGTCAATATATTGAGCGATCAGGCTCCGGTCATTTTCGTTAAGTATCCAGACTCCGGTTATTACATTGAGCATTCAGGATCCAATCATTTTCGTTGAGTATCATAACTCCATTTATTACGTTGAGCGTTTAGAATCCAGTCAGTTTCGTTGAGTATCCAGACTCCAAATATTAAGTTGAGCGTTCAGGCTCCGGTCAATTTCGTTGGGTATCCAGACTCCGAAGATTACGTTGATCGTTCAGGCTCCGGTCATTTTCGTTGACTATACAGACTCGGGTTATTACGTTGAGTGTTCAGGCTCTGGTCAGTTTCGTTGAGTATTTAGATTCCGGTTATTACGTTGAGCATTCAGCCTTCGGTCAGTTTTGTTGGGTATCCAGACTCCGGTTATTACGTTGAGCGTTCAGGCTCCGGTAAGTTTCGTTTGGTATCCAGACACCGATTATTATGTTGAGCGTTCAGGCTCCGGTCAGTTTCGTTGGGTATCCAGACTCTAGTTATTACTTTGAGCGTTCAGGCTCCGGTCATTTTCGTTGAGTATCCAGACTCCGGTTATTAAGTTGAGTGTCAGGCTCCGATCATTTTCGTTGAGTATCCAGACTCCGATTATTACGTTGAGCGTTCAGGATCCGATCAGTTTCGTTGAGTATCCAGACTCCAAATATTACGTTGAGCGTTCAGGCTCTTGTCAGTTTCATTAGGTATCCAGACTCCGGTGATTACGTTGATCGTTCAGGCTCCGGTCATTTTCGTTGACTATCCAGACTAGGGTTATTACGTTGAGCGTTCAGGCTCCGGTCAATTTCGTTGAGTATCCAGATTCCGATTATTACATTGAGCGTTCAGGCTCCTGTCAGTTTCGTTGGGTATCCAGATTCCAATTATTACGTTGAGCGTTCAGGCTCCGGTCAGTTTCGTTGGGTATCCAGACTCCGGTTTTTACGTTGAGCGTTCAGGCTCCGGTCATTTTCGTTGAGTATCCAGACTCCGGTTATTAAGTTTAGCGTCAGGCTCCGATCATTTTTGTTGAGTATCCAGACTCCGATTATTACGTTGAGCGTTCAGACTCCGGTTATTTTCGTTGAGTATCCTGACTCCGATTATTACTTTGAGGGTTCAGACTCCGGTCATTTTCGTTGAGTATCTAGACTCCTGCCATTACGTTGAACGTTCAGGCTCCGATCATTTTCGTTGAATATCCATACTCCGGTCAATATGTTGAGCGATCAGGCTCCGGTCATTTTTGTTGAGTATCCAGACTCCGGTCATTACATTGAGCGTTTAGGATCCAGTCATTTTCGTTGAGTATCATAACTCCATTTATTACGTTGAGCGTTCAGGATCCGGTCAGTTTCGTTTAGTATCCAGACTCCAAATATTACGTTGAGCGTTCAGGCTCCGGTCAGTTTCGTTGGGTATCCAGACTCCGGTGATTACGTTGATCGTTCAGGCTCCGGTCATTTTCGTTACCTATCCAGACTCGGGTTATTACGTTGAGCGTTCAGGCTCCGATCAGTTTCGTTGAGTATCCAGATTCCGGTTATTACATTGAGCGTTCAGGCTCTGGTCAGTTTCGTTGGGTATCCAGACTCCGGTTATTACAATGAGCGTTCAGGCTCCGGTAAGTTTCGTTGGGTATCCAGACTCCGGTTATTACGTTGAGCGTTCGGGCTCCGGTAAGTTTCGTTGGGTATCCAGACTCCGGTTCTTAAGTTGAGTGTCAGGCTCCGATCATTTTCGTTGAGTATCCAGACTCTGATTATTACGTTGAACGTTCAGGATCCGATCAGTTTCGTTGAGTATCCAGACTCCAAATATTACATTGAGCGTTCAGGCTCCGGTCAGTTTCATTGGGTATCCAGACTCCGGTGATTACGTTGATCGTTCAGGCTCCGGTCATTTTCGTTGACTATCCAGACTCGGGTTATTACGTTAAGCGTTCTGGCTCCGGTCAGTTTCGTTGAGTATCCAGAGTCCGATTATTACGTTGAGCGTTCAGGTTCCGGTCAGTTTCGTTGGGTATCCAGACTCCGATTTTTACGTTGAGCGTTCAGGCTCCGGTCAGTTTCGTTGGGTATCCAGACTCTAGTTATTACGTTGAGCGTTCAGGCTCCGGTCATTTTCGTTGAGTATCCAGACTCCGGTCATTACATTGAGCGTTCAGGATCCATTCCTTTTTGTTGAGTATCATAACTCCATTTATTACGTTGAGCGTTCAGGATCCGATCAGTTTCGTTGAGTATCCAGACTCCAAATATTACGTTGAGCGTTCAGGCTCCGGTCAGTTTCATTGGGTATCCAGACTCCGTTGATTACGTTGATCGTTCAGGCTCCGGTCATTTTCGTTGACTATCCAGAATTCAGGTTATTACGTTAAGTGTTCAGGCTCCGGTCATTTTCGTTGAGTATCCAGATTCTGATTATTACGTTGAGCGTTCAGGCTCCAGTCAGTTTCGTTGGGTATCCAGACACCGGTTTTTACGTTGAGCGTTCTGGCTACGGTCATTTTCGTTGAGTATCTAGACTCCGGTTATTAAGTTGAGCATCAGGCTCCGATCATTTTCGTTGAGTATCCAGACTCCGATTATTACGTTGAGCGTTCAGGCTCCGGTTATTTTCGTTGAGTATCCTGACTCCGGTTATTACGTTTAGGGTTCAGACTCCGGTCATTTTCGTTGAATATCTAGACTCCTGTCATTACGTTGAACGTTCAAGCTCCGATCATTTTCGTTGAATATCCATACTCCGGTCAATATGTTGAGCGATCAGGCTCCGGTCATTTTCGTTGAGTATCATAACTCCATTTATTACGTTGAGCGTTCAGGATCCGGTCAGTTTCGTTGAGTATCCAGACTCCAAATATTACGTTGAGCGTTCAGGCTCCGGCTAGTTTCGTTGGGTATCCATACTCCGGTGATTACGTTGATCGTTCAGGCTCCGGTCATTTTCGTTGACTATCAGGACTCGGGTTATTACGTTGAGCGTTCAGGCTCCGGTCAGTTTCGTTGAGTATCCAGATTCCGGTTATTACGTTGAGCGTTCAGGCTCCGATCAGTTTCGTTGGGTATCCAGACTCCGGTTATTACGTTGAGCATTCAGGCTCCGGTCAGTTTCGTTGGGTATCCAGACTCTAGTTATTACGTTGAGCGTTCAGGCTCCGGTCATTTTCGTTGAGTATCCAGACTTCGGTTATTAAGTTGAGTGTCAGGCTCCGATCATTTTCGTTGAGTTTCCAGACTTCGATTATTATCTTGAGCGTTCAGGATCCAATCAGTTTGGTTGAGTATCCAGACTCCAAATATTACGTTGAGCGTTCAGGCTCCGGTCAGTTTCATTGGGTATCCAGACTCCGGTGATTACGTTGATCGTTCAGGCTCCGGTCATTTTCGTTGACTATCCAGACTCGGGTTATTACGTTAAGCGTTCAGGCTCCGGTCAGTTTCGTTGAGTATCCAAATTCCGATTATTACGTTGAGCATTCAAGCTCCGGTCAGTTTCGTTGGGTATACAGACTCCGGTTTTTACGTTGAGCGTTCAGGCTCCGGTCATTTTCGTTTAGTATCCAGACTCCGGTTATTAAGTTGAGCGTCAGGCTCCGATCATTTTCGTTGAGTATCCAGACTCCGATTATTACGTTGAGCGTTCAGGCTCCGGTTATTTTCGTTGAGTATCCTGACTCCGGTTATTACGTTGAGGGTTCAGACTCCGGTCATTTTCGTTGAGTATCTAGACTCCTGTCATTACGTTGAACGTTCAGGCTCCGATCATTTTCGTTGAATATCCATACTCCGGTCAATATGTTGAGCGATCAGGCTCCGGTCATTTTCGTTAGGTATCCAGACTCCGGTCATTACATTGAGCATTCAGGATCCAATCATTTTCGTTGAGTATCATAACTCCATTTATTACGTTGAGCGTTCAGGATCCGATCAGTTTTGTTGAGTATCCAGACTCCAAATATTACGATGAGCGTTCAGGCTCCGGTCAGTTTTGTTGAGTATCCAGACTCCAATTATTACGTTGAGCGTTCAGGCTCCGGTTATTTTCGTTGAGTATCCTGACTCCGGTTATTACGTTGAGGGTTCAGACTCCGGTCATTTTCGTTGAGTATCTAGACTCCTGTCATTACGTTGAACGTTCAGGCTCCGATCATTTTCGTTGAATATCCATACTTCGGTCAATATGTTGAGCGATCAGGCTCCGGTCATTTTCGTTAGGTATCCAGACTCCGGTCATTACATTGAGCATTCAGGATCCAGTCATTTTCGTTGAGTATCATAACCCCATTTATTACGTTGAGCGTTCAGGATCCGATCAGTTTTGTTGAGTATCCAGACTCCAAATATTACGTTGAGCGTTCAGGCTCCGGTCCGTTTCGTTGGGTATCCAGACTCCGAAGATTACGTTGATCGTTCAGGCTCCGGTCATTTTCGTTTAGTATCCAGACTCCGATTATTAAGTTGAGCGTCAGGCTCCGATCATTTTCGTTGAGTATCCAGACTCTGATTATTACGTTGAGCGTTCAGGCTCCGGTTATTTTCTTTGAGTATCCTGACTCCGGTTATTACATTGAGGGTTCAGACTCCAGTCATTTTCGTTGAGTATCTAGACTCCTGTCATTATGTTGAACGTTCAGGCTCCGATCATTTTCGATGAATATCCATACTCCGGTCAATATGTTGAGCGATCAGGCTCCGGTCATTTTCGTTAGGTATCCAGACTCCAGTCATTACATTGAGCATTCAGGATCCAATCATTTTCGTTGAGTATCATAACTCCATTTATTACGTTGAGCGTTTAGGATCCGGTCAGTTTCGTTGAGTATCCAGACTCCAAATATTAAGTTGAGCGTTTAGGCTCCGGTCAATTTCGTTGGGTATCCAGACTCCGAAGATTACGTTGATCGTTCAGGCTCCGGTCATTTTCGTTGACTATACAGACTCGGGTTATTAAGTTGAGTGTTCAGGCTCCGGTCAGTTTCGTTGAGTATTCAGATTCTGGTTATTACGTTGAGCGTTCAGCCTCCGGTCAGTTTTGTTGGGTATCCAAACTCCGGTTATTACGTTGAGCGCTCAGGCTCCGGTAAGTTTCGTTGGGTATCCAGACACCGATTATTATGTTGAGTGTTCAGGCTCCGGTCAGTTTCGTTGGGTATCCAGACTCTAGTTATTACTTTGAGCGTTCAGGCTCCGGTCATTTTCATTGAGTATCCAGACTCCGGTTATTAAGTTGAGTGTCAGGCTCCGATCATTTTCGTTGAGTATCCAGACTCCGATTATTACGTTGAGCGTTCAGGCTCCGGTCATTTTCGTTGAGTATCCAGACTCCGGTTATTAAGTTGAGCGTCAGGCTCCGATCATTTTTGTTGAGTATCCAGACTCCGATTATTACGTTGAGCGTTCAGGCTCCGGTTATTTTCGTTGAGTATCCTGACTCCGATTATTACTTTGAGGGTTCAGACTCCGGTCATTTTCGTTGAGTATCTAGACTCCTGCCATTACGTTGAACGTTCAGGCTCCGATCATTTTCGTTGAATATCCATACTCCGGTCAATATGTTGAGCGATCAGGCTCCGGTCATTTTTGTTGAGTATCCAGACTCCGGTCATTACATTGAGCGTTTAGGATCCAGTCATTTTCGTTGAGTATCATAACTCCATTTATTACGTTGAGCGTTCAGGATCCGGTCAGTTTCGTTTAGTATCCAGACTCCAAATATTACGTTGAGCGTTCAGGCTCCGGTCAGTTTCGTTGGGTATCCAGACTCCGGTGATTACGTTGATCGTTCAGGCTCCGGTCATTTTCGTTACCTATCCAGACTCGGGTTATTACGTTGAGCGTTCAGGCTCCGATCAGTTTCGTTGAGTATCCAGATTCCGGTTATTACATTGAGCGTTCAGGCTCTGGTCAGTTTCGTTGGGTATCCAGACTCCGGTTATTACAATGAGCGTTCAGGCTCCGGTAAGTTTCGTTGGGTATCCAGACTCCGGTTATTACGTTGAGCGTTCGGGCTCCGGTAAGTTTCGTTGGGTATCCAGACTCCGGTTCTTAAGTTGAGTGTCAGGCTCCGATCATTTTCGTTGAGTATCCAGACTCTGATTATTACGTTGAACGTTCAGGATCCGATCAGTTTCGTTGAGTATCCAGACTCCAAATATTACATTGAGCGTTCAGGCTCCGGTCAGTTTCATTGGGTATCCAGACTCCGGTGATTACGTTGATCGTTCAGGCTCCGGTCATTTTCGTTGACTATCCAGACTCGGGTTATTACGTTAAGCGTTCTGGCTCCGGTCAGTTTCGTTGAGTATCCAGAGTCCGATTATTACGTTGAGCGTTCAGGTTCCGGTCAGTTTCGTTGGGTATCCAGACTCCGATTTTTACGTTGAGCGTTCAGGCTCCGGTCAGTTTCGTTGGGTATCCAGACTTTAGTTATTACGTTGAGCGTTCAGGCTCCGGTCATTTTCGTTGAGTATCCAGACTCCGGTCATTACATTGAGCGTTCAGGATCCATTCCTTTTTGTTGAGTATCATAACTCCATTTATTACGTTGAGCGTTCAGGATCCGATCAGTTTCGTTGAGTATCCAGACTCCAAATATTACGTTGAGCGTTCAGGCTCCGGTCAGTTTCATTGGGTATCCAGACTCCGTTGATTACGTTGATCGTTCAGGCTCCGGTCATTTTCGTTGACTATCCAGATTCAGGTTATTACGTTAAGTGTTCAGGCTCCGGTCATTTTCGTTGAGTATCCAGATTCTGATTATTACGTTGAGCGTTCAGGCTCTAGTCAGTTTCGTTGGGTATCCAGACACCGGTTTTTACGTTGAGCGTTCTGGCTACGGTCATTTTCGTTGAGTATCTAGACTCCGGTTATTAAGTTGAGCATCAGGCTCCGATCATTTTCGTTGAGTATCCAGACTCCGATTATTACGTTGAGCGTTCAGGCTCCGGTTATTTTCGTTGAGTATCCTGACTCCGGTTATTACGTTTAGGGTTCAGACTCCGGTCATTTTCGTTGAATATCTAGACTCCTGTCATTACGTTGAACGTTCAAGCTCCGATCATTTTCGTTGAATATCCATACTCCGGTCAATATGTTGAGCGATCAGGCTCCGGTCATTTTCGTTGAGTATCATAACTCCATTTATTACGTTGAGCGTTCAGGATCCGGTCAGTTTCGTTGAGTATCCAGACTCCAAATATTACGTTGAGCGTTCAGGCTCCGGCTAGTTTCGTTGGGTATCCATACTCCGGTGATTACGTTGATCGTTCAGGCTCCGGTCATTTTCGTTGACTATCAGGACTCGGGTTATTACGTTGAGCGTTCAGGCTCCGGTCAGTTTCGTTGAGTATCCAGATTCCGGTTATTACGTTGAGCGTTCAGGCTCCGATCAGTTTCGTTGGGTATCCAGACTCCGGTTATTACGTTGAGCATTCAGGCTCCGGTCAGTTTCGTTGGGTATCCAGACTCTAGTTATTACGTTGAGCGTTCAGGCTCCGGTCATTTTCGTTGAGTATCCAGACTCCGGTTATTAAGTTGAGTGTCAGGCTCCGATCATTTTCGTTGAGTTTCCAGACTTCGATTATTATGTTGAGCGTTCAGGATCCAATCAGTTTGGTTGAGTATCCAGACTCCAAATATTACGTTGAGCGTTCAGGCTCCGGTCAGTTTCATTGGGTATCCAGACTCCGGTGATTACGTTGATCGTTCAGGCTCCGGTCATTTTCGTTGACTATCCAGACTCGGGTTATTACGTTAAGCGTTCAGGCTCCGGTCAGTTTCGTTGAGTATCCAAATTCCGATTATTACGTTGAGCATTCAAGCTCCGGTCAGTTTCGTTGGGTATACAGACTCCGGTTTTTACGTTGAGCGTTCAGGCTCCGGTCATTTTCGTTTAGTATCCAGACTCCGGTTATTAAGTTGAGCGTCAGGCTCCGATCATTTTCGTTGAGTATCCAGACTCCGATTATTACGTTGAGCGTTCAGGCTCCGGTTATTTTCGTTGAGTATCCTGACTCCGGTTATTACGTTGAGGGTTCAGACTCCGGTCATTTTCGTTGAGTATCTAGACTCCTGTCATTACGTTGAACGTTCAGGCTCCGATCATTTTCGTTGAATATCCATACTCCGGTCAATATGTTGAGCGATCAGGCTCCGGTCATTTTCGTTAGGTATCCAGACTCCGGTCATTACATTGAGCATTCAGGATCCAATCATTTTCGTTGAGTATCATAACTCCATTTATTACGTTGAGCGTTCAGGATCCGATCAGTTTTGTTGAGTATCCAGACTCCAAATATTACGATGAGCGTTCAGGCTCCGGTCAGTTTTGTTGAGTATCCAGACTCCAATTATTACGTTGAGCGTTCAGGCTCCGGTTATTTTCGTTGAGTATCCTGACTCCGGTTATTACGTTGAGGGTTCAGACTCCGGTCATTTTCGTTGAGTATCTAGACTCCTGTCATTACGTTGAACGTTCAGGCTCCGATCATTTTCGTTGAATATCCATACTTCGGTCAATATGTTGAGCGATCAGGCTCCGGTCATTTTCGTTAGGTATCCAGACTCCGGTCATTACATTGAGCATTCAGGATCCAGTCATTTTCGTTGAGTATCATAACCCCATTTATTACGTTGAGCGTTCAGGATCCGATCAGTTTTGTTGAGTATCCAGACTCCAAATATTACGTTGAGCGTTCAGGCTCCGGTCCGTTTCGTTGGGTATCCAGACTCCGAAGATTACGTTGATCGTTCAGGCTCCGGTCATTTTCGTTTAGTATCCAGACTCCGATTATTAAGTTGAGCGTCAGGCTCCGATCATTTTCGTTGAGTATCCAGACTCTGATTATTACGTTGAGCGTTCAGGCTCCGGTTATTTTCGTTGAGTATCGTGACTCCGGTTATTACATTGAGGGTTCAGACTCCAGTCATTTTCGTTGAGTATCTAGACTCCTGTCATTACGTTGAACGTTCAGGCTCCGATCATTTTCGTTGAATATCCATACTCCGGTCAATATGTTGAGCGATCAGGCTCCGGTCATTTTCGTTAGGTATCCAGACTCCAGTCATTACATTGAGCATTCAGGATCCAATCATTTTCGTTGAGTATCATAACTCCATTTATTACGTTGAGCGTTTAGGATCCGGTCAGTTTCGTTGAGTATCCAGACTCCAAATATTAAGTTGAGCGTTTAGGCTCCGGTCAATTTCGTTGGGTATCCAGACTCCGAAGATTACGTTGATCGTTCAGGCTCCGGTCATTTTCGTTGACTATACAGACTCGGGTTATTAAGTTGAGTGTTCAGGCTCCGGTCAGTTTCGTTGAGTATTCAGATTCTGGTTATTACGTTGAGCGTTCAGCCTCCGGTCAGTTTTGTTGGGTATCCAAACTCCGGTTATTACGTTGAGCGTTCAGGCTCCGGTAAGTTTCGTTGGGTATCCAGACACCGATTATTATGTTGAGTGTTCAGGCTCCGGTCAGTTTCGTTGGGTATCCAGACTCTAGTTATTACTTTGAGCGTTCAGGCTCCGGTCATTTTCATTGAGTATCCAGACTCCGGTTATTAAGTTGAGTGTCAGGCTCCGATCATTTTCGTTGAGTATCCAGACTCCGATTATTACGTTGAGCGTTCAGGATCCGATCAGTTTCGTTGAGTATCCAGACTCCAAATATTACGTTGAGCATTCAGGCTCCCGTCAGTTTCATTAGGTGTTCAGACTCCGGTGATTACGTTGATCGTTCAGGCTCCGGTCATTTTCGTTGACTATCCAGACTCGGGTTATTACGTTGAGCGTTCAGGCTTCGGTTAGTTTCGTTGAGTATCCAGATTCCGATTATTACATTGAGCGTTCAGGCTCCTGTCAGTTTCGTTGGGTATCCAGATTCCAATTATTATGTTGAGCGTTCAGGCTCCGGTCAGTTTCGTTGGGTATCCAGACTCCGGTTTTTACATTGAGCGTTCAGGCTCCGGTCATTTTCGTTGATTATCTAGACTCCAGTTATTAAGTTGAGCGTCAGGCTCCGATCATTTTTGTTGAGTATCCAGACTCCGATTATTACGTTGAGCGTTCAGGCTCCGGTTATTTTCGTTGAGTATCCTGACTCCGGTTATTACTTTGAGGGTTCAGACTCCGGTCATTTTCGTTGAGTATCTAGACTCCTGCCATTACGTTGAACGTTCAGGCTCCGATCATTTTCGTTGAATATCCATACTCCGGTCAATATGTTGAGCGATCAGGCTCCGGTCATTTTTGTTGAGTATCCAGACTCCGGTCATTACATTGAGCGTTTAGGATCCAGTCATTTTCGTTGAGTATCATAACTCCATTTATTACGTTGAGCGTTCAGGATCCGGTCAGTTTCGTTTAGTATCCAGACTCCAAATATTACGTTGAGCTTTCAGGCTCCGGTCAGTTTCGTTGGGTATCCAGACTCCGGTGATTACGTTGATCGTTCAGGCTCCGGTCATTTTCGTTGACTATCCAGACTCGGGTTATTACGTTGAGCGTTCAGGCTCCGATCAGTTTCATTGAGTATCCAGATTCCGGTTATTACATTGAGCGTTCAGGCTCTGGTCAGTTTCGTTGGGTATCCAGACTCCGGTTATTACAATGAGCGTTCAGGCTCCGGTAAGTTTCGTTGGGTATCCAGACTCCGGTTATTACGTTGAGCGTTTAGGCTCCGGTCAGTTTCGTTGGGTATCCAGACTCTAGTTATTACGTTGAGCGTTCGGGCTCCGGTCATTTTCGTTGAGTATCCAGACTCCGGTTCTTAAGTTGAGTGTCAGGCTCCGATCATTTTCGTTGAGTATCCAGACTCTGATTATTACGTTGAGCGTTCAGGATCCGATCAGTTTCGTTGAGTATCCAGACTCCAAATATTACGTTGAGCGTTCAGGGTCCGGTCAGTTTCATTGGGTATCCAGACTCCGGTGATTACGTTGATCGTTCAGGCTCCGGTCATTTTCGTTGACTATCCAGACTCGGGTTATTATGTTAAGCGTTCAGGCCCCGGTCAGTTTCGTTGAGTATCCAGATTCCGATTATTACGTTGAGCGTTCAGGCTCCGGTCAGTTTCGTTGGGTATCCAGACTCCGGTTATTACGTTGAGCGTTCAAGCTCCGGTCAGTTTCGTTGAGTATCCAGATTCCGGTTATTACGTTGAGCGTTCAGGCTCCGGTCAGTTTCGTTGGGTATCCAGACTCCGGTTATTACGTTGAGCGTTCAGGCTTCGGTAAGCTTCGTTGGGTATCCAGACTCCGGTTATTACGTTGAGCGTTCGGGCTCCGGTCAGTTTCGTTGGGTATCCAGACTCTAGTTATTACGTTGAGTATTCAGGCTCCGATCATTTTCGTTGAGTATTCTAACATCGATTATTACGTTGAGCGTTCAGGATCCGATCAGTTTCGTTGATTATCCAGACTCCAAATATTACGTTGAGCGTTCAGGCTCTGGTCAATTTCATTGGGTATGCAGACTCCGGTGATTACGTTGATCGTTCAGGCTCCGGTAATTTTCGTTGACTATCCAGACTCGGGTTATTACGTTAAGCGTTCAGGCTCCGGTCAGTTTCGTTGAGTATCCAGATTCCGATTATTTTGTTGAGCGTTCAGGCTCCGGTTAGTTTCGTTGGGTATCCAGACTCCGGTTTTTACGTTGAGCGTTCAGGCTCCGGTAATTTTCTTTGAGTATCCAGACTCCGGTTATTAAGTTGAGCGTCAGGCTCCGATCATTTTTGTTGAGTATCCAGACTCCGATTATTACGTTGAGCGTTCAGGCTTCGGTTATTTTCGTTGAGTATCCTGACTCCGGTTATTACTTTGAGGGTTCAGACTCCGGTCATTTTCGTTGAGTATCTAGACTCCTGTCATTACGTTGAACGTTCAGGCTCCGATCATTTTCGTTGAATATCCATACTCCGGTCAATATGTTGAGCAATCAGGCTCCGGTCATTTTCGTTCAGTATCCAGACTCCGATCATTACGTTGAGCGTTTAGGATCCAGTCATTTTCGTTGAGTATCATAACTTCAATTATTACGTTGAGCGTTCAGGATCCGGTCAGTTTCGTTGAGTATCCAGACTCCAAATATTATGTTGAGCGTTCAGGCTCCGGTCAGTTTCGTTGGGTATCCAGACTCCGGTGATTACGTTGATCGTTCAGGCTCCGGTCATTTTCGTTGACTACCCAGACTCGGGTTATTACGTTGAGCATTCAGGCTCCGGTTAGTTTCGTTGAGTATCCAAATTCCGGTTATTACATTGAGCGTTCAGGCTCCGGTCAGTTTTGTTGGGTATCCAGACTCCGGTTATTACGTTAAGCGTTCAGGCTCCGGTAAGTTTCGTTGGGTATCCAGACTCCGGTTATTACGTTGAGCGTTCAGGCTCCGGTCAGTTTCGTTGGGTATCCAGACTCTAGTTATTACGTTGAGCGTTCGGGCTCCGGTCATTTTCGTTGAGTATCCAGACTCCGGTTATTAAGTTGAGTGTCAGGCTCCGATCATTTTCGTTGAGTATCCAGACTTCGATTATGATGTTGAGCGTTCAGGATCCGATCAGTTTCGTTGAGTATCCAGATTCCGGTTATTACATTGAGCGTTCAGGCTCTGGTCAGTTTCGTTGGGTATCTAGACTCCGGTTATTACAATGAGCGTTCAGGCTCCCGTCAGTTTCATTAGGTGTCCAGACTCCGGTGATTACGTTGATCGTTCAGGCTCCGGTCATTTTTGTTGACTATCCAGACTCGGGTTATTACGTTGAGCGTTCAGGCTCCGGTCAGTTTCGTTGAGTATCCAGATTCCGGTTATTACGTTGAGCGTTCAGGCTCCTGTCAGTTTCGTTGGGTATCCAGACTCCGGTTATTACGTTGAGCATTCAGGCTCCGGTCAGTTTCGTTGGGTATCCAGACTCTAGTTATTACATTGAGCGTTCAGGCTCCGGTCATTTTCGTTGCGTATCTAGACTCCAGTTATTAAGTTGAGTGTCAGGCTCCGATCATTTTTGTTGAGTATCCAGACTCCGATTATTACGTTGAGCGTTCAGGCTCTGGTTATTTTCGTTGAGTATCCTGACTTCGGTTATTACTTTGAGGGTTCAGACTTCGGTCATTTTCGTTGAGTATCTAGACTCCTGCCATTACGTTGAACGTTCAGGCTCCGATCATTTTCGTTGAATATCCATACTCCGGTCAATATGTTGAGCGATCAGGCTCCGGTCATTTTTGTTGAGTATCCAGACTCCGGTCATTACATTGAGCGTTTAGGATCCAGTCATTTTCGTTGAGTATCATAACTCCATTTATTACGTTGAGCGTTCAGGATCCGGTCAGTTTCGTTTAGTATCCAGACTCCAAATATTACGTTGAGCTTTCAGGCTCCGGTCAGTTTCGTTGGGTATCCAGACTCCGGTGATTACGTTGATCGTTCAGGCTCCAGTCATTTTCGTTGACTATCCAGACTCGGGTTATTACGTTGAGCGTTCAGGCTCCGATCAGTTTCATTGAGTATCCAGATTCCGGTTATTACATTGAGCGTTCAGGCTCTGGTCAGTTTCGTTGGGTATCCAGACTCCGGTTATTACAATGAGCGTTCAGGCTCCGGTAAGTTTCGTTGGGTATCCAGACTCCGGTTATTACGTTGAGCGTTTAGGCTCCGGTCAGTTTCGTTGGGTATCCAGACTCTAGTTATTACGTTGAGCGTTCGGGCTCCGGTCATTTTCGTTGAGTATCCAGACTCCGGTTCTTAAGTTGAGTGTCAGGCTCCGATCATTTTCGTTGAGTATCCAGACTCTGATTATTACGTTGAGCGTTCAGGATCCGATCAGTTTCGTTGAGTATCCAGACTCTAAATATTACGTTGAGCGTTCAGGCTCCGGTCAGTTTCATTGGGTATCCAGACTCCGGTGATTACGTTGATCGTTCAGGCTCCGGTCATTTTCGTTGACTATCCAGACTCGGGTTATTACGTTAAGCGTTCTGGCTCCGGTCAGTTTCGTTAAGTATCCAGAGTCCGATTATTACGTTGAGCGTTCAGGCTCCGGTCAGTTTCGTTGGGTATCCAGACTCCGGTTTTTACGTTGAGCGTTCAGGCTCCGGTCAGTTTCGTTGAGTATCCAGATTCCGGTTATTACGTTGAGCGTTCAGGCTTCGGTCAGTTTCGTTGGGTATCCAGACTCCGGTTATTACTTTGAGCGTTCAGGCTTCGGTAAGCTTCGTTGGGTATCCAGACTCCGGTTATTACGTTGAGGGTTCGGGCTCCGGTCAGTTTCGTTGGGTATCCAGACTCTAGTTATTACGTTCAGTATTCAGGCTCCGATCATTTTTGTTGAGTATTCGAACATCGATTATTACGTTGAGCGTTCAGGATCCGATCAGTTTCGTTGATTATCCAGACTCCAAATATTACGTTGAGCGTTCAGGCTCTGGTCAATTTCATTGGGTATGCAGACTCCGGTGATTACGTTGATCGTTCAGGCTCCGGTAAATTTCGTTGACTATCCAGACTCGGGTTATTACGTTAAGCGTTCAGGCTCCGGTCAGTTTCGTTGAGTATCCAGATTCCGATTATGACGTTGAGCGTTCAGGCTCCGGTCAGTTTCGTTGGGTATCCAGACTCCGGTTTTTACGTTGAGCGTTCAGGCTCCGGTAATTTTCGTTGAGTATCCAGACTCCGGTTATTAAGTTGAGCGTCAGGCTCCGATCATTTTTGTTGAGTATCCAGACTCCGATTATTACGTTGAGCGTTCAGGCTTCGGTTATTTTCGTTGAGTATCCTGACTCCGGTTATTACTTTGAGGGTTCAGACTCCAGTCATTTTCGTTGAGTATCTAGACTCCTGTCATTACGTTGAACGTTCAGGCTCCGATCATTTTCATTGAATATCCATACTCCGGTCAAAATGTTGAGCAATCAGGCTCCGGTCATTTTCGTTCAGTATCCAGACTCCGGTCATTACGTTGAGCGTTTAGGATCCAGTCATTTTCGTTGAGTATCATAACTTCATTTATTACGTTGAGCGTTCAGGATCCGGTCAGTTTCGTTGAGTATCCAGACTCCAAATATTACGTTGAGCGTTCAGGCTCCGGTCAGTTTCGTTGGGTATCCAGACTCCGGTGATTACGTTGATCGTTCAGGCTCCGGTCATTTTCGTTGACTACCCAGACTCGGGTTATTACGTTGAGCGTTCAGGCTCCGGTCAGTTTCGTTGAGTATCCAGATTCCGGTTATTACATTGAGCGTTCAGGCTCCGGTCAGTTTCGTTGGGTATCCAGACTCCGGTTATTACGTTGAGCGTTCAGGCTCCGGTAAGTTTCGTTGGGTATCCAGACTCCGGTTATTACGTTGAGCGTTCAGGCTCCGGTCAGTTTCGTTGGGTATCCAGACTCTAGTTATTACGTTGAGCGTTCGGGCTCCGGTCATTTTCGTTGAGTATCCAGACTCCGGTTATTAAGTTGAGTGTCAGGCTCCGATCATTTTCGTTGAGTATCCAGACTTCGATTATGATGTTGAGCGTTCAGGATCCGATCAGTTTCGTTGAGTATCCAGATTCCGATTATTACATTAAGCGTTCAGGCTCTGGTCAGTTTCGTTGGGTATCCAGACTCCGGTTATTACAATGAGCGTTCAGGCTCCGGTAAGTTTCGTTGGGTATCCAGACTCCGGTTATTACGTTGAGCGTTTAGGCTCCGGTCAGTTTCGTTGGGTATCCAGACTCTAGTTATTACGTTGAGCGTTCGGGCTCCAGTCATTTTCGTTGAGTATCCAGACTCCGGTTCTTAAGTTGAGTGTCAGGCTCAGATCATTTTCGTTGAGTATCCAGACTCTGATTATTACGTTGAGCGTTTAGGATCCGATCAGTTTCGTTGAGTATCCAGACTCCAAATATTACGTTGAGCGTTCAGGCTCCGGTCAGTTTCATTGGGTATCCAGACTCCGGTGATTACGTTGATCGTTCAGGCTCCGGTCATTTTCGTTGACTATCCAGACTCGGGTTATTACGTTAAGCGTTCAGGCTCCGATCAGTTTCGTTGGGTATCCAGACTCTAGTTATTACGTTGAGTATTCAGGCTCCGATTATTTTCGTTGAGTATCCTAACATCGATTATTACGTTGAGCATTCAGAATCCGATCAGTTTCGTTGATTATCCAGACTCCAAATATTACGTTGAGCGTTCAGGCTCTGGTCAATTTCATTGGGTATGCAGACTCCGGTGATTACGTTGATCGTTCAGGCTCCGGTAATTTTCGTTGACTATCCAGACTCGGGTTATTACGTTAAGCGTTCAGGCTCCGGTCAGTTTCGTTGAGTATCCAGATTCCGATTATTTCGTTGAGCGTTCAGGCTCCGGTCAGTTTCGTTGGGTATCCAGACTCCGGTTTTTACGTTGAGCGTTCAGGCTCCAGTCATTTTCGTTGAGTATCCAGACTCCGGTTATTAAGTTGAGCGTCAGGCTCCGATCATTTTTGTTGAGTATCCAGACTCCGATTATTACGTTGAGCGTTCAGGCTTCGGTTATTTTCATTGAGTATCCTGACTCCGGTTATTACTTTGAGGGTTCAGACTCCCGTCATTTTCGTTGAGTATCTAGACTCCTGTCATTACGTTGAACGTTCAGGCTCCGATCATTTTCGTTGAATATCCATACTCCGGTCAATATGTTGAGCGATCAGGCTCCGGTCATTTTCGTTGAGTATCCAGACTCCGGTCATTACGTTGAGCGTTTAGGATCCAGTCATTTTCGTTGAGTATCATAACTCCATTTATTACGTTGAGCGTTCAGGATCCGGTCAGTTTCGTTGAGTATCCAGACTCCAAATATTACGTTGAGCGTTCAGGCTCCGGTCAGTTTCGTTGGGTATCCAGACTCCGGTGATTACGTTGATCGTTCAGGCTCCGGTCATTTTCGTTGACTACCCAGACTCGGGTTATTACGTTGAGCGTTCAGGCTCCGGTCAGTTTCGCTGAGTATCCAGATTCCGGTTATTACGTTGAGCGTTCAGGCTCCGATAAGTTTCGTTGGGTATCCAGACTCCGGTTATTACGTTGAGCGTTCAGGCTCCGGTAAGTTTCGTTGGGTATCCAGACTCCGGTTATTACGTTGAGCGTTCAGGCTCCGGTCAGTTTCGTTGGGTATCCAGACTCTAGTTATTACGTTGAGCGTTCGGGCTCCGGTCATTTTCGTTGAGTATCCAGACTCCGGTTATTAAGTTGAGTGTCAGGCTCCGATCATTTTCGTTGAGTATCCAGACTTCGATTATGACGTTGAGCGTTCAGGATCCGATCAGTTTCGTTGAGTATCCAGACTCCAAATATCTCCTTGAGCGTTCAGGCTCCGGTCAGTTTCATTGGGTATCCAGACTCCGTTGATTACGTTGATCGTTCAGGCTCCGGCCATTTTCGTTGACTATCCAGACTCGGGTTATTACGTTAAGCGTTCAGGCTCAGGTCAGTTTCGTTGAGTATCCAGATTCCGATTATTACGTTGAGCGTTCAGGCTCCGGTCAGTTTCGTTGGGTATCCAGACTCCGGTTTTTACGTTGAGCGTTCAGGCTCCGGTCATTTTCGTTGAGTATCCAGACTCCGGTTATTAAGTTGAGCGTCAGGCTCCGATCATTTTCGTTGAGTATCCAGACTCCGATTATTACGTTGAGCGTTCAGGCTCCGGTTATTTTCGTTGAGTATCCTGACTCCGGTTATTACGTTGAGGGTTCAGACTCCGGTCATTTTTGTTGAGTATCTAGACTCCTGTCATTACGTTGAACGTTCAGGCTCCGATCATTTTCGTTGAATATCCATACTTCGGTCAATATGTTGAGCGATCAGGCTCCGGTCATTTTCGTTGAGTATCCAGACTCCGGTCATTACATTGAGCGTTTAGGATCCAGTCATTTTCGTTGAGTATCATTACTCCATTTATTACGTTGAGCGTTCAGGATCCGGACAGTTTCGTTGAGTATCCAGACTCCAAATATTACGTTGAGAGTTCAGGCTCCGGTCAGTTTCGTTGGGTATCCAGACTCCGGTGGTTACGTTGATTGTTCAGGCTCAGGTCATTTTCGTTGACTATCCAGACTCGGGTTATTACGTTGAGCGTTCAGGCTCCGGTCAGTTTCGTTGAGTATCCAGATTCCGGTTATTACGTTGAGCGTTCAGGCTCCGATAAGTTTCGTTGGGTATCCAGACTCCGGTTATTACGTTGAGCGTTCAGGCTCCGGTAAGTTTCGTTGGGTATCCAGACTCCGGTTATTACGTTGAGCGTTCATGCTCCGGTAAGTTTCGTTGGGTATCCAAACTCCGGTTATTACATTGAGCGTTCACGCTCCGGTCAGTTACGTTGGGTATCCAGACTCTAGTTATTACGTTGAGCATTCAGGCTCCGGTCATTTTCGTTGACTATCGAGACTCGGGTTATTACATTAAGCGTTCAGGCTCCGGTCAGTTTCGTTGAGTATCCAGATTCCGATTATTAAGTTGAGCGTTCAGGCTCTGGTCAGTTTCGTTGGGTATCCAGACTCCGGTTTTTACGTTGAGCGTTCAGGCTCTGGTCAGTTTCATTGGGTATCCAGACTCCGGTTATTACGTTGAGCGTTCAGGCTCCGGTCAGTTGCGTTGGGTATCCAGACTCTAGTTATTACGTTGAGCGTTCAGGCTCCGGTCATTTTCGTTGAGTATCCAGACTCCGGTTATTAAGTTGAGTGTCAGGCTCCGATCATTTTCGTTGAGTATCCAGACTTCGATTATGACGTTGAGCGTTCAGGATCCGATCAGTTTCGATGAGTATCCAGACTCCAAATATTACCTTGAGCGTTCAGGCTCCGGTCAGTTTCATTGGGTATCCAGACTCCGTTGATTACGTTGATCGTTCAGGCTCCGGCCATTTTCGTTGACTATCCAGACTCGGGTTATTACGTTAAGCGTTCAGGCTCTGGTCAGTTTCGTTGAGTATCCAGATTCCGATTATTACGTTGAGCGTTCAGGCTCCGGTCAGTTTCGTTGGGTATCCAGACTCCGGTTTTTACGTTGAGCGTTCAGGCTCCGGTCATTTTCGTTGAGTATCCAGACTCCGGTTATTAAGTTGAGCGTCAGGCTCCTATCATTTTCGTTGAGTATCCAGACTCCGATTATTACGTTGAGCGTTCAGGCTCCGGTTATTTTCGTTGAGTATCCTGACTCCGGTTATTACGTTGAGGGTTCAGACTCCGGTCATTTTTGTTGAGTATCTAGACTCCTGTCATTACGTTGAACGTTCAGGCTCCGATCATTTTCGTTGAATATCCATACTTCGGTCAATATGTTGAGCGATCACGCCCCGGTCATTTTCGTTGAGTATCCAGACTCCGGTCATTACATTGAGCGTTTAGGATCCAGTCATTTTCGTTGAGTATCATTACTCCATTTATTACGTTGAGCGTTCAGGATCCGGACAGTTTCGTTGAGTATCCAGACTCCAAATATTACGTTGAGAGTTCAGGCTCCGGTCAGTTTCGTTGGGTATCCAGACTCCGGTGGTTACGTTGATTGTTCAGGCTCAGGTCATTTTCGTTGACTATCCAGACTCGGGTTATTACGTTGAGCGTTCAGGCTCCGGTCAGTTTCGTTGAGTATCCAGATTCCGGTTATTACGTTGAGCGTTCAGGCTCCGATAAGTTTCGTTGGGTATCCAGACTCCGGTTATTACGTTGAGCGTTCAGGCTCCGGTAAGTTTCGTTGGGTATCCAGACTCCGGTTATTACGTTGAGCGTTCATGCTCCGGTAAGTTTCGTTGGGTATCCAAACTCCGGTTATTACATTGAGCGTTCACGCTCCGGTCAGTTACGTTGGGTATCCAGACTCTAGTTATTACGTTGAGCATTCAGGCTCCGGTTATTTTCGTTGACTATCGAGACTCGGGTTATTACATTAAGCGTTCAGGCTCCGGTCAGTTTCGTTGAGTATCCAGATTCCGATTATTAAGTTGAGCGTTCAGGCTCTGGTCAGTTTCGTTGGGTATCCAGACTCCGGTTTTTACGTTGAGCGTTCAGGCTCTGGTCAGTTTCATTGGGTATCCAGAATCCGGTTATTACGTTGAGCGTTCAGGCTCCGGTCAGTTTCGTTGGGTATCCAGACTCTAGTTATTACGTTGAGCGTTCAGGCTCCGGTCATTTTCGTTGAGTATCCAGACTCCGGTTATTAAGTTGAGTGTCAGGCTCCGATCATTTTCGTTGAGTATCCAGACTTCGATTATGACGTTGAGCGTTCAGGATCCGATCAGTTTCGTTGAGTATCCAGACTCCAAATATTACCTTGAGCGTTCAGGCTCCGGTCAGTTTCATTGGGTATCCAGACTCCGTTGATTACGTTGATCGTTCAGGCTCCGGCCATTTTCGTTGACTATCCAGACTCGGGTTATTACGTTAAGCGTTCAGGCTCTGGTCAGTTTCGTTGAGTATCCAGATTCCGATTATTACGTTGAGCGTTCAGGCTCCGGTCAGTTTCGTTGGGTATCCAGACTCCGGTTTTTACGTTGAGCGTTCAGGCTCCGGTCATTTTCGTTGAGTATCCAGACTCCGGTTATTAAGTTGAGCGTCAGGCTCCGATCATTTTCGTTGAGTATCCAGACTCCGATTATTACGTTGGGCGTTCAGGCTCCGGTTATTTTCGTTGAGTATCCTGACTCCGGTTATTACGTTGAGGGTTCAGACTCCGGTCATTTTTGTTGAGTATCTAGACTCTTGTCATTACGTTGAACGTTCAGGCTCCGATCATTTTCGTTGAATATCCATACTTCGGTCAATATGTTGAGCGATCAGGCTCCGGTCATTTTCGTTGAGTATCCAGACTCCGGTCATTACATTGAGCGTTTAGGATCCAGTCATTTTCGTTGAGTATCATTACTCCATTTATTACGTTGAGCGTTCAGGATCCGGACAGTTTCGTTGAGTATCCAGACTCCAAATATTACGTTGAGAGTTCAGGCTCCGGTCAGTTTCGTTGGGTATCCAGACTCCGGTGGTTACGTTGATTGTTCAGGCTCAGGTCATTTTCGTTGACTATCCAGACTCGGGTTATTACGTTGAGCGTTCAAGCTCCGGTCAGTTTCGTTGAGTATCCAGATTCCGGTTATTACGTTGAGCGTTCAGGCTCCGATAAGTTTCGTTGGGTATCCAGACTCCGGTTATTACGTTGAGCGTTCAGGCTCCGGTAAGTTTCGTTGGGTATCCAGACTCCGGTTATTACGTTGAGCGTTCAGGCTCCGGTCAGTTTCGTTGGGTATCCAGACTCTAGTTATTACGATGAGCGTTCGGGCTCCGGTCATTTTCGTTGAGTATCCAGACTCCGGTTATTAAGTTGAGTGTCAGGCTCCGATCATTTTCGTTGAGTATCCAGACTTCGATTATGACGTTGAGCGTTCAGGATCCGATCAGTTTCGTTGAGTATCCAGACTCCAAATATCACCTTGAGCGTTCAGGCTCTGGTCAGTTTCATTGGGTATTCAGACTCCGGTGATTACGTTGATCGTTCAGGCTCCGGTTATTTTCGTTGACTATCCAGACTCGGGTTATTACGTTAAGCGTTCAGGCTCCGGTCAGTTTCATTGAGTATCCAGATTCCGATTATTACGTTAAGCGTTCAGGCTCCGGTCAGTTTCGTTGGGTATCCAGACTCCGGTTTTTACGTTGAGCGTTCAGGCTCCGGTCATTTTCGTTGAGTATCCAGACTCCGGTTATTAAGTTGAGCGTCAGGCTCCGATCATTTTCGTTGAGTATCCAGACTCCGATTATTACGTTGAGGGTTCAGGCTCCGGTTATTTTAGTAGAGTATCCTGACTCCGGTTATTAATTTGAGGGTTCAGACTCCGGTCATTTTCGTTGAGTATCTAGACTCCTGTCATTACGTTGAACGTTCAGGCTCCGATCATTTTCGTTGAATATCCATACTCCGGTCAATATGTTGAGCGATCAGGCTCCGGTCATTTTCGTTGAGTATCCAGACTCCGGTCATTACGTTGAGCGTTTAGGATCCAGTCATTTTCGTTGAGTATCATAACTCCATTTATTACGTTGAGCATTCAGGATCCGGTCAGTTTCGTTGAGTATCCAGACTCCAAATATTACAATGAGCGTTCAGGCTCCGGTCAGTTTCGTTGGGTATCCAGACTCCGGTGATTACGTTGATCGTTCAGGCTCCGGTCATTTTCGTTGACTACCCAGACTCGGGTTATTACGTTGAGCGTTCAGGCTCCGGTCAGTTTCGCTGAGTATCCAGATTCCGGTTATTACGTTGAGCGTTCAGGCTCCGATAAGTTTTGTTGGGTATCCAGACTCCGGTTATTACGTTGAGCGTTCAGGCTCCGGTAAGTTTCGTTGGGTATCCAGACTCCGGTTATTACGTTGAGCGTTCAGGCTCCGGTCAGTTTCGTTGGGTATCCAGACTCTAGTTATTACGTTGAGCGTTCGGGCTCCGGTCATTTTCGTTGAGTATCCAGACTCCGGTTATTAAGTTGAGTGTCAGGCTCCGATCATTTTCGTTGAGTATCCAGACTTCGATTATGACGTTGAGCGTTCAGGATCCGATCAGTTTCGTTGAGTATCCAGACTCCAAATATCTCCTTGAGCGTTCAGGCTCCGGTCAGTTTCATTGGGTATCCAGACTCTGGTGATTACGTTGATCGTTCAGGCTCCGGTTATTTTCGTTGACTATCCAGACTCTGGTTATTACGTTAAGTGTTCAGGCTCCGGTCAGTTTCGTTGAGTATCCAGATTCCGATTATTACGTTGAGCGTTCAGGCTCCGGTCAGTTTCGTTGGGTATCCAGACTCCGGTTTTTACGTTGAGCGTTCAGGCTCCGGTCATTTTCGTTGAGTATCCAGACTCCGGTTATTAAGTTGAACGTCAGGATCCGATCATTTTCGTTGAGTATCCAGACTCCGATTATTACGTTGAGCGTTCAGGCTCCGGTTATTTTAGTTGAGTATCCTGACTCCGGTTATTACATTGAGGGTTCAGACTCCGGTCATTTTCGTTGAGTATCTAGTCTCCTGTCATTACGTTGAACGTTCAGGCTCCGATCATTTTCGTTGAATATCCATACTTCGGTCAATACGTTGAGCGATCAGGCTCTGGTCATTTTCGTTGAGTATCCAGACTTCGGTCATTACATTGAGCGTTCAGGATCCAGTCATTTTCGTTGAGTGTCATAACTCCATTTATTACGTTGAGCGTTCAGGATCCGGTGAGTTTCGTTGAGTATCTAGACTCCAAATATTACGTTGAGCGTTCAGGCTCCGGTCAGTTTCGTTGGGTATCCAGACTCCGGTGATTACGTTGATCGTTCAGGCTCCGGTCATTTTCGTTGACTATCCAGGCTCGAGTTATTACGTTGAGCGTTCAGGCTCCGCTCAGTTTCGTTGAGTATCCAGATTCCGGTTATTACGTTGAGCGTTCAGGCTCCGGTCAGTTTCGTTGGGTATCCAGACTCTGGTTATTATGTTGAGCGATCAGGCTCCGGTCAGTTTCATTGGGTATCTAGACTCCGGTTATTACGTTGAGCGTTCATGCTCCGGTAAGTTTCGTTGGGTATCCAAACTCCGGTTATTACATTGAGCGTTCACGCTCCGGTCAGTTACGTTGGGTATCCAGACTCTAGTTATTACGTTGAGCATTCAGGCTCCGGTCATTTTCGTTAACTATCGAGACTCGGGTTATTACATTAAGCGTTCAGGCTCCGGTCAGTTTCGTTGAGTATCCAGATTCCGATTATTAAGTTGAGCATTCAGGCTCTGGTCAGTTTCGTTGGGTATCCAGACTCCGGTTTTTACGTTGAGCGTTCAGGCTCTGGTCAGTTTCGTTGGGTATCCAGACTCCGGTTATTACGTTGAGCGTTCAGGCTCCGGTCAGTTTCGTTGGGTATCCAGACTCTAGTTATTACGTTGAGCGTTCAGGCTCCGGTCATTTTCGTTGAGTATCCAGACTCCGGTTATTAAGTTGAGTGTCAGGCTCCGATCATTTTCGTTGAGTATCCAGACTTCGATTATGACGTTGAGCGTTCAAGATCCGATCAGTTTCGTTGAGTATCCAGACTCCAAATATTACCTTGAGCGTTCAGGCTCCGGTCAGTTTCATTGGGTATCCAGACTCCGTTGATTACGTTGATCGTTCAGGCTCCGGCCATTTTCGTTGACTATCCAGACTCGGGTTATTACGTTAAGCGTTCAGGCTCAGGTCAGTTTCGTTGAGTATCCAGATTCCGATTATTACGTTGAGCGTTCAGGCTCCGGTCAGTTTCGTTGGGTATCCAGACTCCGGTTTTTACGTTGAGCGTTCAGGCTCCGGTCATTTTCGTTGAGTATCCAGACTCCGGTTATTAAGTTGAGCGTCAGGCTCCGATCATTTTCGTTGAGTATCCAGACTCCGATTATTACGTTGAGCGTTCAGGCTCCGGTTATTTTCGTTGAGTATCCTGACTCCGGTTATTACGTTGAGGGTTCAGACTCCGGTCATTTTTGTTGAGTATCTAGACTCCTGTCATTACGTTGAACGTTCAGGCTCCGATCATTTTCGTTGAATATCCATACTTCGGTCAATATGTTGAGCGATCAGGCTCCGGTCATTTTCGTTGAGTATCCAGACTCCGGTCATTACATTGAGCGTTTAGGATCCAGTCATTTTCGTTGAGTATCATTACTCCATTTATTACGTTGAGCGTTCAGGATCCGGACAGTTTCGTTGAGTATCCAGACTCCAAATATTACGTTGAGAGTTCAGGCTCCGGTCAGTTTCGTTGGGTATCCAGACTCCGGTGGTTACGTTGATTGTTCAGGCTCAGGTCATTTTCGTTGACTATCCAGATTCCGGTTATTACGTTGAGCGTTCAGGCTCCGATAAGTTTCGTTGGGTATCCAGACTCCGGTTATTACGCTGAACGTTCAGGCTCCGGTAAGTTTCGTTGGGTATCCAGACTCCGGTTATTACGTTGAGCGTTCAGGCTCCGGTCAGTTTCGTTGGGTATCCAGACTCTAGTTATTACGTTGAGCGTTCGGGCTCCGGTCATTTTCGTTGAGTATCCAGACTCCGGTTATTAAGTTGAGTGTCAGGCTCCGATCATTTTCGTTGAGTATCCAGACTTCGATTATGACGTTGAGCGTTCAGGATCCGATCAATTTCGTTGAGTATCCAGACTCCAAATATCACCTTGAGCGTTCAGGCTCCGGTCAGTTTCATTGGGTACCCAGACTCCGGTGATTACGTTGATCGTTCAGGCTCCGGTTATTTTCGTTGACTATCCAGACTCGGGTTATTACGTTAAGCGTTCAGGCTCCCGTCAGTTTCGTTGAGTATCCAGATTCCGATTATTACGTTGAGCGTTCAGGCTCCGGTCAGTTTCGTTGGGTATCCAGACTCCGGTTTTTACGTTGAGCGTTCAGGCTCCGGTCATTTTCGTTGAGTATCCAGACTCCGGTTATTAAGTTGAGCGTCAGGCTCCGATCATTTTTGTTGAGTATCCAGACTCCGATAATTACGTTGAGCGTTCAGGCTCCGGTTATTTTCGTTGAGTATCCTAACTCCGGTAATTACGTTGAGGGTTCAGACTCCGGTCATTTTCGTTGAGTATCTAGACTCTTGTCATTACGTTGAACGTTCAGGCTCCGATCATTTTCGTTGAATATCCATACTCCGGTCAATATGTTGAGCGATCAGGCTCCGGTCATTTTCGTTGAGTATCCAGACTCCGGTCATTACATTGAGCGTTTAGGATCCAGTCATTTTCGTTGAGTATCATTACTCCATTTATTACGTTGAGCGTTCAGGATCCGGTCAGTTTCGTTGAGTATCCAGACTCCAAATATTACGTTGAGCGTTCAGGCTCCGGTCAGTTTCGTTGGGTGTCCAGACTCCGGTGGTTACGTTGATCGTTCAGGCTCCGGTCATTTTCGTTGACTATCCAGACTCGGGTTATTACGTTGACCGTTCAGGCTCCGGTCAGTTTCGTTGAGTATCCAGATTCCGGTTATTACGTTGAGCGTTCAGGCTTCGATAAGTTTCGTTGGGTATCCAGACTCCGGTTATTACGTTGAGCGTTCAGGCTCCGATAAGTTTCATTGGGTATCCAGACTCCGGTTATTACGTTGAGCGTTTAGGCTCCGGTCAGTTTCGTTGGGTATCCAGACTCTAGTTATTACGTTGAGCGTTCGGGCTCCGGTCATTTTCGTTGAGTATCCAGACTCCGGTTATTAAGTTGAGTGTCAGGCTCATTTTTGTTGAGTATCCAGACTTCGATTATGACGTTGAGCGTTCAGGATCCAATCAGTTTCGTTGAGTATCCAGACTCCAAATATCACTTTGAGCGTTCAGGCTCCGGTCAGTTTCATTGGGTATCCAGACTCCGGTGATTACGTTGATCGTTCAGGCTCTGGTTATTTTCGTTGACTATCCAGACTCGGGTTATTATGTTAAGCGTTCAGGCTCCGGTCAGTTTCGTTGAGTATCCAGATTCCGATTATTACGTTGAGCGTTCAGGCTCCGGTCAGTTTCGTTGGGTATCCAGACTCTGGTTTTTACGTTGAGCGTTCAGGCTCCGGTCATTTTCGTTGAGTATCCAGACTCCGGTTATTAAGTTGAGCGTCAGGCTCCGATCATTTTCGTTGAGTATCCATACTCCGATTATTACGTTGAGCGTTCAGGCTCCAGTTATTTTAGTTGAGTATCCTGACTCCGGTTATTACATTGAGGGTTCAGACTCCGGTCATTTTGGTTGAGTATCTAGACTCCTGTCATTACGTTGAACGTTCAGGCTCTGATCATTTTCGTTGAATATCCATACTCCGGTCAATACGTTGAGCGATCAGGCTCCGGTCATTTTCGTTGAGTATCCAGACTTCGGTCATTACATTGAGCGTTCAGGATCCAGTCATTTTCGTTGAGTGTCATAACTCCATTTACTACGTTGAGCGTTCAGGATCCGGTGAGTTTCGTTGAGTATCCAGACTCCAAATATTACGTTGAGTGTTCAGGCTCCGGTCAGTTTCGTTGGGTATCCAGACTCTGGTGATTACGTTGATCGTTCAGGCTCCGGTCATTTTCTTTGACTATCCAGACTCGAGTTATTACGTTGAGCGTTCAGGCTCCGCTCAGTTTCATTGAGTATCCAGATTCCGGTTATTACGTTGAGCGTTCAGGCTCCGGTCAGTTTCGTTGGGTATCCAGACTCCGGTTATTATGTTGAGCGTTCAAGCTCCGGTAAGTTTCGTTGGGTATCCAGACTCCGGTTATTATGTTGAGCGTTCATGCTCCGGTCAGTTTCGTTGGGTATCCAGACTCTAGTTATTACGTTGAGCGTTCTGGCTCCGGTCATTTTCGTTGACTATCGAGACTCGGGTTATTACGTTAAGCGTTCAGGCTCCGGTCAGTTTTGTTGAGTATCCAAATTCCGGTTATTAAGTTGAGCGTTCAGGCTCCGGTCAGTTTCGTTGGGTATCCAGACTCCGGTTATTACGTTGAGCGTTTAGGCTCCGGTCAGTTTCGTTGGGTATCCAGACTCTAGTTATTACGTTGAGCGTTCAGGCTCCTGTCATTTTCGTTGAGTATCCAGACTCCGGTTATTAAGTTGAGTGTCAGGCTCCGATCATTTTCGTTGAGTATCCATACTTCGATTATGACGTTGAGCGTTCAGGATCCGATCAGTTTCGTTGAGTATCCAGACTCCAAATATTACCTTGAGCGTTCAGGCTCCGGTCAGTTTCATTGGGTATCCCGACTCCGGTGATTACATTGATCGTTCAGGCTCCGGTCATTTTCGTTGACTATCCAGACTCGGGTTATTACGTTAAGCATTCAGGCTCCGGTCAGTTTCGTTGAGTATCCAGACTCCGATTATTACGTTGAGCGTTCAGGCTACGGTCATTTTCGTTGAGTATCCAGACTCCGTTTATTCAGTTGAGTGTCAGGCTCCGATCATTTTCGTTGAGTATCCAGACTCCGATTATTACGTTGAGCGTTCAGGCTCCGGTTATTTTCGTTGATTATCCTGACTCCGGTTATTACATTGAGGGTTCAGACTCCGGTCATTTTCGTTGAGTATCTAGACTCCTGTCATTACGGTGAACGTTCAGGCTCCGATCATTTTTGTTGAATATCCATACTTTGGTCAATACGTTGAGCGATCAGGCTCCCGTCATTTTCGTTGAGTATCCAGACTTAGGTCATTACATTGAGCGTTCAGGATCCAGTCATTTTCGTTGAGTATCATAACTCCATTTATTACGTTGAGCGGTCAGGATCCGGTGAGTTTCGTTGAGTATCCAGACTCCGGTTATTACGTTGAGCGGTCAGGCTCCGCTCAGTTTCGTTGAGTATCCAGATTCCGGTTATTACGTTGAGCGTTCAGGCTCCGGTCAGTTTCGTTGGGTATCCAGACTCCGGTGATTACGTTGATCGTTCAGGCTCCGGTCATTTTCATTGACTATCCAGACTCGGGTTATTACGTTGAGCGTTCAGGCTTCGCTCAGTTTCGTTAAGTATCCAGATTCCGGTTATTACGTTGAGCGTTCAGGCTCCGGTCAGTTTCGTTGGGTATCCAGACTCCGGTTATTACGTTGAGCGTTCATTCTCCCGAAAGTTTCGTTGGGTATCCAGACTCCGGTTATTACGTTGAGCGTTCAGGCTCCGGTCAGTTTCGTTGGGTATCCAGACTCTAGTTATTACGTTGAGCGTTCAGGCTCCGGTCATTTTCGTTAAGTATCCAGACTCCGGTTATTAAGTTGAGGGTTTAAACTCCGGTCATTTTCGTTGAGTATCTAGACTCCTGTCATTACGTTGAACGTTCAGGCTTCGATCATTTTCGTTGAATATCCATACTCCAGTCAATACGTTGAGCGATCACGCTCCGGTCATTTTTGTTGAGTATCCAAACTCCGGTCATTACATTGAGCGTTCAGGATCCGGTAATTTTCGTTGAGTATCATAACTCCATTTATTACGTTGAGCGTTCAGGATCCGGTCAGTTTCGTTGAGTATCCAGACTCCAAATATTATGTTGAGCGTTCAGGCTCCGGTCAGTTTCGTTGGGTATCCAGACTCCGGTGATTACGTTCATCGTTCAGGCTCCGGTGATTTTCGTTGACTTTCCAGACTCGGGTTATTACATAGAGCGTTCAGGCTCCGGTCAGTTTCGTTGAGTATCCAGATTCCGGTTATTACGTTGAGCGTTCAGGCTCCGGTCAGTTTCGTTGGGTATCCAGACTCCGAATATTACGTTGAGCGTTCAGGCTCCGGTAAGTTTCGTTGGGTATCCAGACTCCGGTTTTTATGTTGAGCGTTCAGGCTCCGGTCAGTTTCGTTGGGTTTCCAGACTCTAGTTATTACGTTGAGCGTTCTGGCTCCGGTCATTTTCGTAGAGTATCCAGACTCCGGTTGTTAAGTTGACTGTCAGGCTCCGATCATTTTCGTTGAGTATCCAGACTTCGATTATTAAGTTGTGCGTTCAGGATTCGATCCGTTTCGTTGAGTATCCAGACTCCAAATATTACGTTGACCGATCAGGCTCCGGTCAGTTACATTTGGTATCCAGACTCCGGTGATTACGTTGATCGTTCAGGCTCCGGTCATTTTCGTTGACTATCCAGACTCTGGTTATTACGTTAAGCGTTCAGGCTCCGGTCAGTTTCGTTGAGTATCCAGATTCCGATTATTACGTTGAGCGTTCAGGCTCCGGTCATTTTCGTTGGGTATCCAGACTCCGGTTTTTAGGTTGAGCGTTCAGGCTCCTGTCATTTTCGTTGAGTATCCAGACTCCGGTTATTAAGTTGAGCGTCAGGCTCCGATCATTTTCGTTGAGTATCCAGACTCCGATTATTACGTTGATCGTTCAGGCTCCGGTTATTTTCGTTGAGTATCCTAACTCCGGTTATTACGTTGAGGGTTCAGACTCCGGTCATTTTCGATGACTATCTAGACTCCTGTCATTATGTTGAACGTTCAAGCTCCGGTCAGTTTAGTTGAGTATCCAGATTCCGGTTATTTCGTTGAGCGTTCAGGCTCCGGTCAGTTTCGTTGGGTATCCAGACTCCGGTTATTACGTTGAGAGTTCAGGCTCCGGTAAGTTTCGTTGGGTATCAAGACTCCGGTTATTACGTTGAGCATTCAGGCTCCGGTCAGTTTTGTTGGGTATCCAGACTCTAGTTATTACGTTGAGCGTTTAGGCTCCGGTCATTTTCGTTGAGTATCCAGACTCCGGTTATTATGTTGAGCGTTCAGGCTCCGGTCATTTTCGTTGAGTATCCAGACTCTGGTTATTACGTTGAGGGTTCAGACTCCGGTCATTTTCGTTGAGTATCTAGACTCCTGTCATTACGTTGAACGTTCAGGCTCTGATCATTTTCGTTGAGTATCCATACTTCGATCAATACGTTGAGCGTTCAGGCTCCGGTCATTTTAGTTGAGTATCCAGACTCCGGACATTATATTGAGCGTTCAGGATCCAGTCATTTTCGTTGAGTATCATAACTCCATTTATTACGTTGAGCGTTCAGGATATGGTCAGTTTCGTTGAGTAACCAGACTCCAAATATTACGTTGAGCGTTTAGGCTCCAGTCAGTTTCGTTGGGTATCCAGACTCCGGCGATTACTTTGATCGTTCAGGCTCCGTTCATTTTTGTTGACTATCCAGACTCGGGTTATTACGTTAAGCGTTCAGGCTCTGGTCAGTTTCGTTGAGTATCCAGATTCCGATTATTTCGTTGAGCGTTCAGGCTCCGGTCAGTTTCGTTGGGTATCCAGACTCCGGTTTTTACGTTGAGCATTCAGGCTCCTGTCATTTTCGTTGAGTATCCAGACTCCGGTTATTAAGTTGAGCGTCAGGCTCCGATCATTTTCGTTGAGTATCCAGACTCCGATTATTACATTGAGCGTTCAATCTCCGGTTATTTTCGTTGAGTATCCTGACTCCGGTTATTACATTGAGGGTTCAGACTCTGGTCATTTTCGTTGAGTATCTAGACTCCTGTCATTACGTTGAACGTTCAGGCTCCGATCATTTTCGTTGAATATCCATACTCCGGTCAATACGTTGAGCGATCAGGCTCCGGTCATTTTCGTTGAGTATCCAGACTTCGGCCATTACATTGAGCGTTCAGGATCCAATCATTTTCGTTGAGTATCATAACTCCATTTATTACGTTGAGCGTTCAGGATCCGGTGAGTTTCGTTGAGTATCCAGACTCCAAATATTACGTTGAGCGTTCAGGCTCCGGTCAGTTTCGTTGGGTATCCAGACTCCGGTGATTACGTTGATCGTTCAGGCTCCGGTCATTTTCGTTGACTATCCAGACTCGAGTTATTACGTTGAGCGTTCAGGCTCCGCTCAGTTTCATTGAGTATCCAGATTCCGGTAATTACATTGAGCGTTCAGGCTCCGGTCAGTTTCGTTGGGTATCCAGACTCCGGTTATTACGTTGAGCGTTCAAGCTCCGGTAAGTTTCGTTGGGTATCCAGACTCCGGTTATTACGTTGAGCGTTCATGCTCCGGTCAGTTTCGTTGGGTATCCAGACTCTAGTTATTACGTTGAGCGTTCAGGCTCCGGTCATTTTCGTTGACTATCGAGACTCGGGTTATTACGTTAAGCGTTCAGGCTCCGGTCAGTTTCGTTGAGTATCCAGATTCCGGTTATTAAGTTGAGCGTTCAGGCTCCGGTCAGTTTCATTGGGTATCCAGACTCCGGTTTTTACGTTGAGCGTTCTGGCTCCGGTCAGTTTCGTTGGATATCCAGACTCCGGTTATTACGTTGAGCGTTCAGGCTCCGGTAAGTTTCGTTGGGTATCCAGACTCCGGTTATTACGTTGAGCGTTTAGGCTCCGGTCAGTTTTGTTGGGTATCCAGACTCTAGTTATTACGTTGAGCGTTCAGGCTCTTGTCATTTTCGTTGAGTATCCAGACTCCGGTTATTAAGTTGAGTGTCAGGCTCCGATCATTTTCGTTGAGTATCCATACTTCGATTATGACGTTGAGCGTTCAGGATCCGATCAGTTTCGTTGAGTATCTAGACTCCAAATATTACCTTGAGCGTTCAGGCTCCGGTCAGTTTCATTGGGTATCCCGACTCCGGTGATTACGTTGATCGTTCAGGCTCCGGTCATTTTCGTTGACTATCCAGACTTGGGTTATTACGTTAAGCATTCAGGCTCCGGTCAGTTTCGTTGAGTATCCAGACTCCGATTATTACGTTGAGCGTTCAGGCTACGGTCATTTTCGTTGAGTATCCAGACTCCGTTTATTAAGTTGAGTGTCAGGCTCCGATCATTTTCGTTGAGTATCCAGACTCCGATTATTACGTTGAGCGTTCAGGCTCCGGTTATTTTCGTTGATTATCCTGACTCCGGTTATTACATTGAGGGTTCAGACTCCGGTCATTTTCGTTGAGTATCTAGACTCCTGTCATTACGGTGAACGTTCAGGCTCCGATCATTTTTGTTGAATATCCATACTTTGGTCAATACGTTGAGCGATCAGGCTCCCGTCATTTTCGTTGAGTATCCAGACTTAGGTCATTACATTGAGCGTTCAGGATCCAGTCATTTTCGTTGAGTATCATAACTCCATTTATTACGTTGAGCGGTCAGGATCCGGTGAGTTTCGTTGAGTATCCAGACTCCGGTTATTACGTTGAGCGGTCAGGCTCCGCTCAGTTTCGTTGAGTATCCAGATTCCGGTTATTACGTTGAGCGTTCAGGCTCCGGTCAGTTTCGTTGGGTATCCAGACTCCGGTGATTACGTTGATCGTTCAGGCTCCGGTCATTTTCATTGACTATCCAGACTCGGGTTATTACGTTGAGCGTTCAGGCTTCGCTCAGTTTCGTTAAGTATCCAGATTCCGGTTATTACGTTGAGCGTTCAGGCTCCGGTCAGTTTCGTTGGGTATCCAGACTCCGGTTATTACGTTGAGCGTTCATTCTCCCGAAAGTTTCGTTGGGTATCCAGACTCCGGTTATTACGTTGAGCGTTCAGGCTCCGGTCAGTTTCGTTGGGTATCCAGACTCTAGTTATTACGTTGAGCGTTCAGGCTCCGGTCATTTTCGTTAAGTATCCAGACTCCGGTTATTAAGTTGAGGGTTTAAACTCCGGTCATTTTCGTTGAGTATCTAGACTCCTGTCATTACGTTGAACGTTCAGGCTCCGATCATTTTCGTTGAATATCCATACTCCAGTCAATACGTTGAGCGATCACGCTCCGGTCATTTTTGTTGAGTATCCAAACTCCGGTCATTACATTGAGCGTTCAGGATCCGGTAATTTTCGTTGAGTATCATAACTCCATTTATTACGTTGAGCGTTCAGGATCCGGTCAGTTTCGTTGAGTATCCAGACTCCAAATATTATGTTGAGCGTTCAGGCTCCGGTCAGTTTCGTTGGGTATCCAGACTCCGGTGATTACGTTCATCGTTCAGGCTCCGGTGATTTTCGTTGACTTTCCAGACTCGGGTTATTACATAGAGCGTTCAGGCTCCGGTCAGTTTCGTTGAGTATCCAGATTCCGGTTATTACGTTGAGCGTTCAGGCTCCGGTCAGTTTCGTTGGGTATCCAGACTCCGGTTTTTAGGTTGAGCGTTCAGGCTCCTGTCATTTTCGTTGAGTATCCAGACTCCGGTTATTAAGTTGAGCGTCAGGCTCCGATCATTTTCGTTGAGTATCCAGACTCCGATTATTACGTTGATCGTTCAGGCTCCGGTTATTTTCGTTGAGTATCCTAACTCCGGTTATTACGTTGAGGGTTCAGACTCCGGTCATTTTCAATGACTATCTAGACTCCTGTCATTATGTTGAACGTTCAAGCTCCGGTCAGTTTAGTTGAGTATCCAGATTCCGGTTATTTCGTTGAGCGTTCAGGCTCCGGTCAGTTTCGTTGGGTATCCAGACTCCGGTTATTACGTTGAGAGTTCAGGCTCCGGTAAGTTTCGTTGGGTATCAAGACTCCGGTTATTACGTTGAGCATTCAGGCTCCGGTCAGTTTTGTTGGGTATCCAGACTCTAGTTATTACGTTGAGCGTTTAGGCTCCGGTCATTTTCGTTGAGTATCCAGACTCCGGTTATTATGTTGAGCGTTCAGGCTCCGGTCATTTTCGTTGAGTATCCAGACTCTGGTTATTACGTTGAGGGTTCAGACTCCGGTCATTTTCGTTGAGTATCTAGACTCCTGTCATTACGTTGAACGTTCAGGCTCTGATCATTTTCGTTGAGTATCCATACTTCGATCAATACGTTGAGCGTTCAGGCTCCGGTCATTTTAGTTGAGTATCCAGACTCCGGACATTATATTGAGCGTTCAGGATCCAGTCATTTTCGTTGAGTATCATAACTCCATTTATTACGTTGAGCGTTCAGGATATGGTCAGTTTCGTTGAGTAACCAGACTCCAAATATTACGTTGAGCGTTTAGGCTCCAGTCAGTTTCGTTGGGTATCCAGACTCCGGCGATTACTTTGATCGTTCAGGCTCCGTTCATTTTTGTTGACTATCCAGACTCGGGTTATTACGTTAAGCGTTCAGGCTCTGGTCAGTTTCGTTGAGTATCCAGATTCCGATTATTTCGTTGAGCGTTCAGGCTCCGGTCAGTTTCGTTGGGTATCCAGACTCCGGTTTTTACGTTGAGCATTCAGGCTCCTGTCATTTTCGTTGAGTATCCAGACTCCGGTTATTAAGTTGAGCGTCAGGCTCCGATCATTTTCGTTGAGTATCCAGACTCCGATTATTACATTGAGCGTTCAATCTCCGGTTATTTTCGTTGAGTATCCTGACTCCGGTTATTACATTGAGGGTTCAGACTCTGGTCATTTTCGTTGAGTATCTAGACTCCTGTCATTACGTTGAACGTTCAGGCTCCGATCATTTTCGTTGAATATCCATACTCCGGTCAATACGTTGAGCGATCAGGCTCCGGTCATTTTCGTTGAGTATCCAGACTTCGGCCATTACATTGAGCGTTCAGGATCCAATCATTTTCGTTGAGTATCATAACTCCATTTATTACGTTGAGCGTTCAGGATCCGGTGAGTTTCGTTGAGTATCCAGACTCCAAATATTACGTTGAGCGTTCAGGCTCCGGTCAGTTTCGTTGGGTATCCAGACTCCGGTGATTACGTTGATCGTTCAGGCTCCGGTCATTTTCGTTGACTATCCAGACTCGAGTTATTACGTTGAGCGTTCAGGCTCCGCTCAGTTTCATTGAGTATCCAGATTCCGGTAATTACATTGAGCGTTCAGGCTCCGGTCAGTTTCGTTGGGTATCCAGACTCCGGTTATTACGTTGAGCGTTCAAGCTCCGGTAAGTTTCGTTGGGTATCCAGACTCCGGTTATTACGTTGAGCGTTCATGCTCCGGTCAGTTTCGTTGGGTATCCAGACTCTAGTTATTACGTTGAGCGTTCAGGCTCCGGTCATTTTCGTTGACTATCGAGACTCGGGTTATTACGTTAAGCGTTCAGGCTCCGGTCAGTTTCGTTGAGTATCCAGATTCCGGTTATTAAGTTGAGCGTTCAGGCTCCGGTCAGTTTCATTGGGTATCCAGACTCCGGTTTTTACGTTGAGCGTTCTGGCTCCGGTCAGTTTCGTTGGATATCCAGACTCCGGTTATTACGTTGAGCGTTCAGGCTCCGGTAAGTTTCGTTGGGTATCCAGACTCCGGTTATTACATTGAGCGTTTAGGCTCCGGTCAGTTTCGTTGGGTATCCAGACTATAGTTATTACGTTGAGCGTTCAGGCTCCTGTCATTTTCGTTGAGTATCCAGACTCCGGTTATTAAGTTGAGTGTTAGGCTCCGATCATTTTCGTTGAGTATCCAGACTTCGATTATGACGTTGAGCATTCAGGATCCGATCAGTTTCGTTGAGTATCCAGACTCCAAATATTACCTTGAGCGTTCAGGCTCCGGTCAGTTTCATTGGGTATCCCGACTCCGGTGATTACGTTGATCGTTCAGGCTCCGGTCATTTTCGTTGACTATCCAGACTCGGGTTATTACGTTAAGCGTTCAGGCTCCGGTCAGTTTCGTTGAGTATCCAGACTCCGATTATTACGTTGAGCGTTCAGGCTACGGTCATTTTCGTTGAGTATCCAGACTCCGGTTATTAAGTTGAGTGTCAGGCTCCGATCATTTTCGTTGAGTATCCAGACTCCGATTATTACGTTGAGCGTTCAGGTTCCGGTTATTTTCGTTGATTATCCTGACTCCGGTTATTACATTGAGGGTTCAGACTCCGGTCATTTTCGTTGAGTATCCAGACTCCGGTTATTAAGTTGAGTGTCAGGCTCATTTTTGTTGAGTATCCAGACTTCGATTATGACGTTGAGCGTTCAGGATCCAATCAGTTTCGTTGAGTATCCAGACTCCAAATATCACTTTGAGCGTTCAGGCTCCGGTCAGTTTCATTGGGTATCCAGACTCCGGTGATTACGTTGATCGTTCAGGCTCTGGTTATTTTCGTTGACTATCCAGACTCGGGTTATTATGTTAAGCGTTCAGGCTCCGGTCAGTTTCGTTGAGTATCCAGATTCCGATTATTACGTTGAGCGTTCAGGCTCCGGTCAGTTTCGTTGGGTATCCAGACTCTGGTTTTTACGTTGAGCGTTCAGGCTCCGGTTATTTTCGTTGAGTATCCAGACTCCGGTTATTAAGTTGAGCGTCAGGCTCCGATCATTTTCGTTGAGTATCCATACTCCGATTATTACGTTGAGCGTTCAGGCTCCAGTTATTTTAGTTGAGTATCCTGACTCCGATTATTACATTGAGGGTTCAGACTCCGGTCATTTTGGTTGAGTATCTAGACTCCTGTCATTACGTTGAACGTTCAGGCTCTGATCATTTTCGTTGAATATCCATACTCCGGTCAATACGTTGAGCGATCAGGCTCCGGTCATTTTCGTTGAGTATCCAGACTTCGGTCATTACATTGAGCGTTCAGGATCCAGTCATTTTCGTTGAGTGTCATAACTCCATTTACTACGTTGAGCGTTCAGGATCCGGTGAGTTTCGTTGAGTATCCAGACTCCAAATATTACGTTGAGCGTTCAGGCTCCGGTCAGTTTCGTTGGGTATCCAGACTCTGGTGATTACGTTGATCGTTCAGGCTCCGGTCATTTTCTTTGACTATCCAGACTCGAGTTATTACGTTGAGCGTTCAGGCTCCGCTCAGTTTCATTGAGTATCCAGATTCCGGTTATTACGTTGAGCGTTCAGGCTCCGGTCAGTTTCGTTGGGTATCCAGACTCCGGTTATTACGTTGAGCGTTCAAGCTCCGGTAAGTTTCGTTGGGTATCCAGACTCCGGTTATTATGTTGAGCGTTCATGCTCCGGTCAGTTTCGTTGGGTATCCAGACTCTAGTTATTACGTTGAGCGTTCAGGCTCCGGTCATTTTCGTTGACTATCGAGACTCGGGTTATTACGTTAAGCGTTCAGGCTCCGGTCAGTTTCGTTGAGTATCCAAATTCCGGTTATTAAGTTGAGCGTTCAGGCTCCGGTCAGTTTCGTTGGGTATCCAGACTCCGGTTTTTACGTTGAGCGTTCTGGCTCCGGTCAGTTTCGTTGGGTATCCAGACTCCGTTTATTACGTTGAGCGTTCAGGCTCCGGTAAGTTTCGTTGGGTATCCAGACTCCGGTTATTACGTTGAGCGTTTAGGCTCCGGTCAGTTTTGTTGGGTATCCAGACTCTAGTTATTACGTTGAGCGTTCAGGCTCTTGTCATTTTCGTTGAGTATCCAGACTCCGGTTATTAAGTTGAGTGTCAGGCTCCGATCATTTTCGTTGAGTATCCATACTTCGATTATGACGTTGAGCGTTCAGGATCCGATCAGTTTCGTTGAGTATCCAGACTCCAAATATTACCTTGAGCGTTCAGGCTCCGGTCAGTTTCATTGGGTATCCCGACTCCGGTGATTACGTTGATCGTTCAGGCTCCGGTCATTTTCGTTGACTATCCAGACTTGGGTTATTACGTTAAGCATTCAGGCTCCGGTCAGTTTCGTTGAGTATCCAGACTCCGATTATTACGTTGAGCGTTCAGGCTACGGTCATTTTCGTTGAGTATCCAGACTCCGTTTATTAAGTTGAGTGTCAGGCTCCGATCATTTTCGTTGATTATCCAGACTCCGATTATTACGTTGAGCGTTCAGGCTCCGGTTATTTTCGTTGATTATCCTGACTCCGGTTATTACATTGAGGGTTCAGACTCCGGTCATTTTCGTTGAGTATCTAGACTCCTGTCATTACGGTGAACGTTCAGGCTCCGATCATTTTTGTTGAATATCCATACTTTGGTCAATACGTTGAGCGATCAGGCTCCCGTCATTTTCGTTGAGTATCCAGACTTAGGTCATTACATTGAGCGTTCAGGATCCAGTCATTTTCGTTGAGTATCATAACTCCATTTATTACGTTGAGCGGTCAGGATCCGGTGAGTTTCGTTGAGTATCCAGACTCCGGTTATTACGTTGAGCGGTCAGGCTCCGCTCAGTTTCGTTGAGTATCCAGATTCCGGTTATTACGTTGAGCGTTCAGGCTCCGGTCAGTTTCGTTGGGTATCCAGACTCCGGTGATTACGTTGATCGTTCAGGCTCCGGTCATTTTCATTGACTATCCAGACTCGGGTTATTACGTTGAGCGTTCAGGCTTCGCTCAGTTTCGTTAAGTATCCAGATTCCGGTTATTACGTTGAGCGTTCAGGCTCCGGTCAGTTTCGTTGGGTATCCAGACTCCGGTTATTACGTTGAGCGTTCATTCTCCCGAAAGTTTCGTTGGGTATCCAGACTCCGGTTATTACGTTGAGCGTTCAGGCTCCGGTCAGTTTCGTTGGGTATCCAGACTCTAGTTATTACGTTGAGCGTTCAGGCTCCGGTCATTTTCGTTAAGTATCCAGACTCCGGTTATTAAGTTGAGGGTTTAAACTCCGGTCATTTTCGTTGAGTATCTAGACTCCTGTCATTACGTTGAACGTTCAGGCTCCGATCATTTTCGTTGAATATCCATACTCCAGTCAATACGTTGAGCGATCACGCTCCGGTCATTTTTGTTGAGTATCCAAACTCCGGTCATTACATTGAGCGTTCAGGATCCGGTAATTTTCGTTGAGTATCATAACTCCATTTATTACGTTGAGCGTTCAGGATCCGGTCAGTTTCGTTGAGTATCCAGACTCCAAATATTATGTTGAGCGTTCAGGCTCCGGTCAGTTTCGTTGGGTATCCAGACTCCGGTGATTACGTTCATCGTTCAGGCTCCGGTGATTTTCGTTGACTTTCCAGACTCGGGTTATTACATAGAGCGTTCAGGCTCCGGTCAGTTTCGTTGAGTATCCAGATTCCGGTTATTACGTTGAGCGTTCAGGCTCCGGTCAGTTTCGTTGGGTATCCAGACTCCGGTTATTACGTTGAGCGTTCAGGCTCCGGTAAGTTTCGTTGGGTATCCAGACTCCGGTTTTTATGTTGAGCGTTCAGGCTCCGGTCAGTTTCGTTGGGTATCCAGACTCTAGTTATTACGTTGAGCGTTCTGGCTCCGGTCATTTTCGTAGAGTATCCAGACTCCGGTTGTTAAGTTGACTGTCAGGCTCCGATCATTTTCGTTGAGTATCCAGACTTCGATTATTAAGTTGTGCGTTCAGGATTCGATCCGTTTCGTTGAGTATCCAGACTCCAAATATTACGTTGACCGATCAGGCTCCGGTCAGTTACATTTGGTATCCAGACTCCGGTGATTACGTTGATCGTTCAGGCTCCGGTCATTTTCGTTGACTATCCAGACTCTGGTTATTACGTTAAGCGTTCAGGCTCCGGTCAGTTTCGTTGAGTATCCAGATTCCGATTATTACGTTGAGCGTTCAGGCTCCGGTCATTTTCGTTGGGTATCCAGACTCCGGTTTTAGGTTGAGCGTTCAGGCTCCTGTCATTTTCGTTGAGTATCCAGACTCCGGTTATTAAGTTGAGCGTCAGGCTCCGATCATTTTCGTTGAGTATCCAGACTCCGATTATTACGTTGATCGTTCAGGCTCCGGTTATTTTCGTTGAGTATCCTAACTCCGGTTATTACGTTGAGGGTTCAGACTCCGGTCATTTTCGTTGAGTATCTAGACTCCTGTCATTATGTTGAACGTTCAAGCTCCGGTCAGTTTAGTTGAGTATCCAGATTCCGGTTATTTCGTTGAGCGTTCAGGCTCCGGTCAGTTTCGTTGGGTATCCAGACTCCGGTTATTACGTTGAGCGTTCAGGCTCCGGTAAGTTTCGTTGGGTATCAAGACTCCGGTTATTACGTTGAGCATTCAGGCTCCGGTCAGTTTTGTTGGGTATCCAGACTCTAGTTATTACGTTGAGCGTTTAGGCTCCGGTCATTTTCGTTGAGTATCCAGACTCCGGTTATTATGTTGAGCGTTCAGGCTCCGGTCATTTTCGTTGAGTATCCAGACTCTGGTTATTACGTTGAGGGTTCAGACTCCGGTCATTTTCGTTGAGTATCTAGACTCCTGTCATTACGTTGAACGTTCAGGCTCTGATCATTTTCGTTGAGTATCCATACTTCGATCAATACGTTGAGCGTTCAGGCTCCGGTCATTTTAGTTGAGTATCCAGACTCCGGACATTATATTGAGCGTTCAGGATCCAGTCATTTTCGTTGAGTATCATAACTCCATTTATTACGTTGAGCGTTCAGGATATGGTCAGTTTCGTTGAGTAACCAGACTCCAAATATTACGTTGAGCGTTTAGGCTCCAGTCAGTTTCGTTGGGTATCCAGACTCCGGCGATTACTTTGATCGTTCAGGCTCCGTTCATTTTTGTTGACTATCCAGACTCGGGTTATTACGTTAAGCGTTCAGGCTCTGGTCAGTTTCGTTGAGTATCCAGATTCCGATTATTTCGTTGAGCGTTCAGGCTCCGGTCAGTTTCGTTGGGTATCCAGACTCCGGTTTTTACGTTGAGCATTCAGGCTCCTGTCATTTTCGTTGAGTATCCAGACTCCGGTTATTAAGTTGAGCGTCAGGCTCCGATCATTTTCGTTGAGTATCCAGACTCCGATTATTACATTGAGCGTTCAATCTCCGGTTATTTTCGTTGAGTATCCTGACTCCGGTTATTACATTGAGGGTTCAGACTCTGGTCATTTTCGTTGAGTATCTAGACTCCTGTCATTACGTTGAACGTTCAGGCTCCGATCATTTTCGTTGAATATCCATACTCCGGTCAATACGTTGAGCGATCAGGCTCCGGTCATTTTCGTTGAGTATCCAGACTTCGGCCATTACATTGAGCGTTCAGGATCCAATCATTTTCGTTGAGTATCATAACTCCATTTATTACGTTGAGCGTTCAGGATCCGGTGAGTTTCGTTGAGTATCCAGACTCCAAATATTACGTTGAGCGTTCAGGCTCCGGTCAGTTTCGTTGGGTATCCAGACTCCGGTGATTACGTTGATCGTTCAGGCTCCGGTCATTTTCGTTGACTATCCAGACTCGAGTTATTACGTTGAGCGTTCAGGCTCCGCTCAGTTTCATTGAGTATCCAGATTCCGGTAATTACATTGAGCGTTCAGGCTCCGGTCAGTTTCGTTGGGTATCCAGACTCCGGTTATTACGTTGAGCGTTCAAGCTCCGGTAAGTTTCGTTGGGTATCCAGACTCCGGTTATTACGTTGAGCGTTCATGCTCCGGTCAGTTTCGTTGGGTATCCAGACTCTAGTTATTACGTTGAGCGTTCAGGCTCCGGTCATTTTCGTTGACTATCGAGACTCGGGTTATTACGTTAAGCGTTCAGGCTCCGGTCAGTTTCGTTGAGTATCCAGATTCCGGTTATTAAGTTGAGCGTTCAGGCTCCGGTCAGTTTCATTTGGTATCCAGACTCCGGTTTTTACGTTGAGCGTTCTGGCTCCGGTCAGTTTCGTTGGATATCCAGACTCCGGTTATTACGTTGAGCGTTCAGGCTCCGGTAAGTTTCGTTGGGTATCCAGACTCCGGTTATTACATTGAGCGTTTAGGCTCCGGTCAGTTTCGTTGGGTATCCAGACTATAGTTATTACGTTGAGCGTTCAGGCTCCTGTCATTTTCGTTGAGTATCCAGACTCCGGTTATTAAGTTGAGTGTTAGGCTCCGATCATTTTCGTTGAGTATCCAGACTTCGATTATGACGTTGAGCATTCAGGATCCGATCAGTTTCGTTGAGTATCCAGACTCCAAATATTACCTTGAGCGTTCAGGCTCCGGTCAGTTTCATTGGGTATCCCGACTCCGGTGATTACGTTGATCGTTCAGGCTCCGGTCATTTTCGTTGACTATCCAGACTCGGGTTATTACGTTAAGCGTTCAGGCTCCGGTCAGTTTCGTTGAGTATCCAGACTCCGATTATTACGTTGAGCGTTCAGGCTACGGTCATTTTCGTTGAGTATCCAGACTCCGGTTATTAAGTTGAGTGTCAGGCTCCGATCATTTTCGTTGAGTATCCAGACTCTGATTATTACGTTGAGCGTTCAGGTTCCGGTTATTTTCGTTGATTATCCTGACTCCGGTTATTACATTGAGGGTTCAGACTCCGGTCATTTTCGTTGAGTATCTAGACTCCTGTCATTACGTTGAACGTTCAGGCTCCGATCATTTTTGTTGAATATCCATACTTTGGTCAATACGTTGAGCGATCAGGCTCCCGTCATTTTCGTTGAGTATCCAGAATTACGTCATTACATTGAGCGTTCAGGATCCAGTCATTTTCGTTGAGTATCATAACTCCATTTATTACGTTGAGCGGTCAGGATCTGGTGAGTTTCGTTGAGTATCCAGACTCCGGTTATTACGTTGAGCGGTCAGGCTCCGCTCAGTTTCGTTGAGTATCCAGATTCCGGTTATTACGTTGAGCGTTCAGGCTCCGGTCAGTTTTGTTGGGTATCCAGACTCCGGTGATTACGTTGATCGTTCAGGCTCCAGTCATTTTCGTTGACTATCCAGACTCGGGTTATTACGTTGAGCGTTCAGGCTTCGCTCAGTTTCGTTAAGTATCCAGATTCCGGTTATTATGTTAAGCGTTCAGGCTCCGGTCAGTTTCGTTGGGTATCCAGACTCCGGTTATTACGTTGAGCGTTCATTCTCCCAAAAGTTTCGTTGGGTATCCAGACTCCGGTTATTACGTTGAGCGTTCAGGCTCCGGTCAGTTTCGTTGGGTATCCAGACTCTAGTTATTACGTTGAGCGTTCAGGCTCCGGTCATTTTCGTTAAGTATCCAGACTCCGGTTATTAAGTTGAGGGTTCAGACTCCGGTCATTTTCATTGAGTATCTAGACTCCTATCATTACGTTGAACGTTCAGGCTCCGATCATTTTCGTTGAATATCCATACTCCGGTCAATACGTTGAGCGATCACGCTCCGGTCATTTTTGTTGAGTATCCAGACTCCGGTCATTACATTGAGCGTTCAGGATCCGGTAATTTTCGTTGAGTATCACAACTCCATTTATTACGTTGAGCGTTCAGGATCCGGTCAGTTTCGTTGAGTATCCAGACTCCAAATATTACGTTGAGCGTTCAGGCTCCGGTCAGTTTCGTTGGGTATCCAGACTCCGGTGATTACGCTCATCGTTCAGGCTCCAGTCATTTTCGTTGACTTTCCAGACTCGGGTTATTACGTAGAGCGTTTAGGCTCCGGTCAGTTTCGTTGAGTATCCAGATTCCGGTTATTACGTTGAGCGTTTAGGCTCCGGTCAGTTTCGTTGGGTATCCAGACTCCGGTTATTACGTTGAGCGTTCAGGCTCCGGTCAGTTTCGTTGAGTATCCAGACTCCGGTTTTTATGTTGAGCGTTCAGGCTCCGGTCAGTTTCGTTGGGTATCCAGACTCTAGTTATTACGTTGAGCGTTCTGGCTCCGGTCATTTTTGTTGAGTATCCAGACTCCGGTTATTAAGTTGACTGTGAGGCTCCGATCATTTTCGTTGAGTATCCAGACTTCGATTATTAAGTTGAGCGTTCAGGATCCGATCCGTTTCGTTGAGTATCCAGACTCCAAATATTACGTTGACCGATCAGGCTTCGGTCAGTTACATTTGGTATCCAGACTCCGGTGATTACGTTGATCGTTCAGACTCCGGTCATTTTCGTTGACTATCCAGACTCTGGTTATTACGTTAAGCGTTCAGGCTCCGGTCAGTTTCGTTGAGTATCCAGATTCCGATTATTACATTGAGCGTTCAGGCTCCGGTCATTTTCGTTGGGTATCCAGACTCTGGTTTTTACGTTGAGCGTTCAGGCTCCTGTCATTTTCGTCGAGTATCCAGACTCCGGTTATTAAGTTGAGCGTCAGGCTCCGATCATTTTCGTTGAGTATCCAGACTCCGATTATTACGTTGATCGTTCAGGCTCCGGTTATTTTCGTTGAGTATCCTAACTCCGGTTATTACGTTGAGGGTTCAGACTCCGGTCATTTTCGTTGAGTATCTAGACTCCTGTCATTATGTTGAACGTTCAAGCTCCGGTCAGTTTCGTTGAGTATCCAGATTCCGGTTATTTCGTTGAGCGTTCAGGCTCTGGTCAGTTTCGTTGGGTATCCAGACTCCGGTTATTACGTTGAGCGTTCAGGCTCTGGTAAGTTTCGTTGGGTATCAAGACTCCGGTTATTACGTTCAGCATTTAGGCTCCGGTCAGTTTTGTTGGGTATCCAGACTCTAGTTATTACGTTGAGCGTTTAGGCTCCGGTCATTTTCGTTGAGTATCCAGACTCCGGTTATTAAGTTGAGCGTCACGCTCCGATCATTTTCGTTGAGTATCCAGACTCCGATTATTATGTTGAGCGTTCAGGCTCCGGTCATTTTCGTTGAGTATCCAGACTCTGGTTATTAAGTTGAGGGTTCAGACTCCGGTCATTTTCGTTGAGTATCTAGACTCCTGTCATTACGTTGAACGTTCAGGCTCTAATCATTTTCGTTGAGTATCTATACTTCGATCAATACGTTGAGCGTTCAGGCTCCGGTCATTTTAGTTGAGTATCCAGACTCCGGTCATTATATTGAGCGTTCAGGATCCAGTCATTTTCGTTGAGTATCATAACTCCATTTATTACGTTGAGCGTTCAGGATATGGTCAGTTTCGTTGAGTAACCAGACTCCAAATATTACGTTGAGCGTTTAGGCTCCGGTCAGTTTTGTTGGGTATCCAGACTCCGGCGATTACTTTGATTGTTCAGGCTCCGTTCATTTTTGTTGACTATCCAGACTCGGGTTATTACGTTAAGCGTTCAGGCTCTGGTCAGTTTCGTTGAGTATCCAGATTCCGATTATTTCGTTGAGCGTTCAGGCTCCGGTCAGTTTCGTTGGGTATCCAGACTCCGGTTTTTACGTTGAGCGTTCAGGCTCCTGTCATTTTCGTTGAGTATCCAGACTCCGGTTATTAAGTTGAGCGTCAGGCTCCGATCATTTTCGTTGAGTATCCAGACTCCGATTATTACATTGAGCGTTCAATCTCTGGTTATTTTCGTTGAGTATCCTGACTCCGGTTATTACATTGAGGGTTCAGATTCCGGTCATTTTCGTTGAGTATCTAGACTCCTGTCATTACGTTGAACGTTCAGGTTCCGATCATTTTCGTTGAATATCCATACTCCGGTCAATACGTTGAGCGATCAGGCTCCGGTCATTTTCGTTGAGTATCCAGACTTCGGCCATTACATTGAGCGTTCAGGATCCAATCATTTTCGTTGAGTATCATAACTCCATTTATTACGTTGAGCGTTCAGGATCCGGTGAGTTTCGTTGAGTATCCAGACTCCAAATATTACGTTGAGCGTTCAGGCTCCGGTCAGTTTCGTTGGGTATCCAGACTCCGGTGATTACGTTGATTGTTCAGGCTCCGGTCATTTTCGTTGACTATCCAGACTCGGGTTATTACGTTGAGCGTTCAGGCTCCGCTCAGTTTCGTTGAGTATCCAGATTCCGGTTATTCCGTTGAGCGTTCAGGCTCCGGTCAATTTCGTTGGGTATCCAGACTCCGGTTATTACGTTGAGCGTTCAGGCTCCGGTAAGTTTCGTTGGGTATCAAGACTCCGGTTATTACATTGAGCATTCAGGCACCGGTCAGTTTTGTTGTGTATCTAGACTCTAGTTATTACGTTGAGCGTTTAGGCTCAGGTCATTTTCGTTGAGTATCCAGACTCCGGTTATTAAGTTGAGCGTCAGGCTCCGATCATTTTCGTTGAGTATCCAGACTCCGTTTATTATGTTGAGCGTTCAGGCTCCGGTCATTTTCGTTGAGTATCCAGACTCTGGTTATTACGTTGAGGGTTCAGACTCCGGTCATTTTCGTTGAGTATCTAGACTCCTGTCATTACGTTGAACGTTTAGGCTCTGATCATTTTCGTTGAGTATCCATACTTCGGTCAATACGTTGAGCGTTCAGGCTCCGGTCATTTTAGTTGAGTATCCAGACTCCGGTCATTATATTGAGCCTTCAGGATCCATTCATTTTTGTTGAGTATCATAACTCCATTTATTACGTTGAGCGTTCAGGATCTGGTCAGTTTCATTGAGTAACCAGACTCCAAATATTACGTTGAGCATTTAGGCTCCTGTCATTTTCGTTGAGTATCCAGACTCCGGTTATTAAGTTGAGCGTCAGGCTCCGATCATTTTCGTTGAGTATCCAGACTCCGATTATTACATTGAGCGTTCAATCTCCGGTTATTTTCGTTGAGTATCCTGACTCCGGTTATTACATTGAGGGTTCAGACTCCGGTCGTTTTTGTTGAGTATCTAGACTCCTATTATTACGTTGAACGTTCAGGCTCCGATCATTTTCGTTGAATATCCATACTCCGGTCAATACGTTGAGCGATCAGGTTCCGGTCATTTTCGTTGAGTATCCAGACTTCGGCCATTACATTGAGCGTTCAGGATCCAATCATTTTCGTTGAGTATCATAACTCTATTTATTACGTTGAGCGTTCAGGATCTGGTGAGTTTCGTTGAGTATCCAGACTCCAAATATTACGTTGAGCGTTCAGGCTCCGGTCAGTTTCGTTGGGTATCCAGACTCCGGTGATTACGTTGATCGTTCAGGCTCCGGTCATGTTCGTTGACTATCCAGACTCGGGTTATTACGTTGAGCATTCAGGCTCCGCTCAGTTTCGTTGAGTACCCAGATTCCGGTTATTACGTTGAGCGTTCAGGCTCCGGTCAGTTTTGTTGGGTATCCAGACTCCGGTTATTATGTTGAGCGTTCAGGCTCCGGTAAGTTTCGTTGGGTATCCAGACTCCGGTTATTACGTTGAGCGTTCAGGCTCCGGTCAGTTTCGTTGGGTATCCAGACTCTAGTTATTACGTTGAGCGTTCAGGCTCCGGTCATTTTCGTTGAGTATCCAGACTCCGGTTATTAAGTTGAGCGTCATGCTTCATTCATTTTCGTTGAGTATCCAGACTCCGATTATTATGTTGAGCGTTCAGGCTCCGGTCCATTTTGTTGAGTATCCAGACTCCGGTTATTACGTTGAGGGTTCAGACTCCGGTCATTTTCGTTGAGTATCTAGACTCCTGTCATTACGTTAAACGTTCAGGCTCTTATCATTTTCGTTGAGTATCCATACTTCGGTCAATACGTTGAGCGTTCAGGCTCCGGTCATTTTAGTTGAGTATCCAGACTCCGGTCATTATATTGAGCGTTCCGGATCCAGTCATTTTCGTTGAGTATCATAACTCCATTTATTACGTTGAGCGTTCAGGATCTGGTCAGTTTCGTTGAGTAACCAGACTCCAAATATTATGTTGAGCGTTTAGGCTCCGGTCAGTTTCGTTGGGTATCCAAACTCCGGTGATTACGTTGATCGTTCAGGCTCCAGTCATTTTCGTTGACAATCCAATCTCGGGTTATTACGTTAAGCGTTCAGGCTCCGGTCAGTTTCGTTGAGTATCCAGATTCTGATTATTACTTTGAGCGTTCAGGCTCCGGCCAGTTTCGTTGGGTATCCAGACTCCGGTTTTTACGTTGAGCATTCAGGCTCCTGTCATTTTCGTTGAGTATCCAGACTCCGGTTATTAAGTTGAGCGTCAGGCTCCGATCATTTTCGTTGAGTATCCAGACTCCGATTATTACATTGAGCGTACATGCTCTGTTTATTTTCGTTGAGTATCCTGACCCCGGTTATTACGTTGAGGGTTCAGACTCCGGTCATTTTAGTTGAGTATCTAAACTCCTGTCATTACGTTGAACGTTCAGGCTCCGATCATTTTCGTTGAATATCCATACTCCGGTCAATACGTTGAGCGATCAGGCTCCGGTCATTTTTATTGAGTATCCAGACTCTGGTCATTACATTGAGCGTTCAGGATCCAATCATTTTCGTTGAGTATCATAACTCCATTTATTACGTTGAGCGTTCAGGATCCGGTCAGTTTCGTTGAGTATCCAGACTCCAAATATTATGTTGAGCGTTCAGGCTCCGGTCAGTTTCGTTGGGTATCCAGACTCCGGTGATTACGTTCATCGTTCAGGCTCGGGTCTTTTCGTTGACTTTCCAAACTCGGGTTATTACGTTAAGCGTTCAGGCTCCGCTCAGTTTCATTGAGTATCCAGATTCCGGTTATTACGTTGAGCGTTCAGGCTCCGGTCAGTTTCGTTGGGTATCCAGACTCCGGTTATTACGTTGAGCGTTCAGGCTCCGGTAAGTTTTGTTGGGTATCCAGACTCCGGTTTTTACGTTGAGCGTTCAGGCTCCGGTCAGTTTTGTTGGGTATCCAGACTCTAGTTATTACGTTGAACGTTCAGGCTCCGGTCATTTTCGTTGAGTATCCAGACTCCGGTTATTAAGTTGAGCGTCAGGCTCCGATCATTTTCGTTGAGTATCCAGACTCTGATTATTATGTTGAGCGTTCAGGCTCCGGTCATTTTCGTTGAGTACCCAGACTCCGGTTATTATGTTGTGGGTTCATACTCCGGTCATTTTCGTTGAGTATCTAGACTCCTGTCATTACGTTAAACGTTCAGGCTCTGATCATTTTCGTTGAGTATCCATACTTTGGTCAATACGTTGAGCATTCAGGCTCCGGTCATTTTCGTTGAGTATCCAGACTCCGGTCATTATATTGAGCATTCAGGATCCAGTAATTTTTGTTGAGTATCATAACTCCATTTATTACGTTGAGCGTTCAGGATCTGGTCAGTTTCGTTGAGTAACCAGACTCCAAATATTACGTTGAGCGTTTAGGCTCCGGTCAGTTTCGTTGGGTATCCAGATTCCGGTGATTACGTTGATCGTTCAGGCTCCGGTCATTTTCGTTGACTATCCAGACTCGGGTTATTACGTTAAGCGTTCAGGCTCCGTCAGTTTCGTTGAGTATCCAGATTCCGATTATTACGTTGAGCGTTCAGGCTCCGGTCAGTTTCGTTGGGTATCCAGACTCTGGTTATCACGTTGAGCATTCAGGCTCCGGTCATTTTTGTTGAGTATCCAGACTCCGGTTATTAAGTTGAGCGTTAGGCTCCGATCATTTTCGTTGAGTATCCAGACTCTGATTATAACGTTGAGCGTTCAGGCTCCGGTTATTTTTGTTGAGTATCCTGACTCCGGTTATTACGTTGAGGGTTCAGACTCCGGTCATTTTCGTTGAGTATCTAGACTCCTGTCATTACGTTGAACGTTCAGGCTCCGATCATTTTCGTTGAATATCCATACTCTGGTCAATACGTTGAGCGATCAGGCTCCGGTCATTTTTATTGAGTATCCAGACTCCGGTCATTACATTGAGCGTTTAGGATCCAGTAATTTTCGTTGAGTATCATAACTCCATTTATTACGTTGAGCGTTCAGGATCTGGTCAGTTTCGTTGAGTATCCAGACTCCAAATATTATGTTGAATGTTCAGGCTCCGGTCAATTTCGTTAGGTATCCAGACTCCGGTGATTACGTTCATTGTTCAGGCTCCGGTCGTTATCGTTGACTTTCAAGACTCGGGTTATTACGTTGAGCGTTCAGGCTCCGGTCAGTTTCGTTGAGTATCCAGATTTCGGTTATTACGTTGAGCGTTCAGGCTCCGGTCAGTTTCGTTGGGTATCCAGACTCCGGTTATTATGTTGAGCGTTCAGGCTCCGGTAAGTTTCGTTGGGTATCCAGACTCCGGTTTTTATGTTGAGCGTTCAGGCTCCGGTCAGTTTCGTTGGGTATCCAGACTCTAGTTATTACGTTGAGCGTTCAGGCTCCGGTCATTTTCGTTGAGTATCCAGACTCCGGTTATTAAGTTGAGCGTCATGCTTCATTCATTTTCGTTGATTATCCAGACTCCGATTATTATGTTGAGCGTTCAGGCTCCGGTCCATTTTGTTGAGTATCCAGACTCCGGTTATTACGTTGAGGGTTCAGACTCCGGTCATTTTCGTTGAGTATCTAGACTCCTGTCATTACGTTAAACGTTCAGGCTCTTATCATTTTCGTTGAGTATCCATACTTCGGTCAATACGTTGAGCGTTCAGGCTCCGGTCATTTTAGTTGAGTATCCAGACTCCGGTCATTATATTGAGCGTTCCGGATCCAGTCATTTTCGTTGAGTATCATAACTCCATTTATTACGTTGAGCGTTCAGGATCTGGTCAGTTTCGTTGATTAACCAGACTCCAAATATTATGTTGAGCGTTTAGGCTCCGGTCAGTTTCGTTGGGTATCCAGACTCCGGTGATTACGTTGATCGTTCAGGCTCCGGTAATTTTCGTTGACAATCCAGACTCGGGTTATTACGTTAAGCGTTCAGGCTCCGGTCAGTTTCGTTGAGTATCCAGATTCTGATTATTACGTTGAGCGTTCAGGCTCCGGCCAGTTTCGTTGGGTATCCAGACTCCGGTTTTTACGTTGAGCATTCAGGCTCCTGTCATTTTCGTTGAGTATCCAGACTCCGGTTATTAAGTTGAGCGTCAGGCTCCGATCATTTTCGTTGAGTATCCAGACTCCGATTATTACATTGAGCGTACATGCTCCGGTTATTTTCGTTGAGTATCCTGACCCCGGTTATTACGTTGAGGGTTCAGACTCCGGTCATTTTAGTTGAGTATCTAAACTCCTGTCATTACGTTGAACGTTCAGGCTCCGATCATTTTCGTTGAATATCCATACTCCGGTCAATACGTTGAGCGATCAGGCTCCGGTCATTTTTATTGAGTATCCAGACTTCGGTCATTACATTGAGCGTTCAGGATCCAATCATTTTCGTTGAGTATCATAACTCCATTTATTACGTTGAGCGTTCAGGATCCGGTCAGTTACGTTGAGTATCCAGACTCCAAATATTATGTTGAGCGTTCAGGCTCCGGTCAGTTTCGTTGGGTATCCAGACTCCGGTGATTACGTTCATCGTTCAGGCTCGGGTCTTTTCGTTGACTTTCCAAACTCGGGTTATTACGTTAAGCGTTCAGGCTCCGCTCAGTTTCATTGAGTATCCAGATTCCGGTTATTACGTTGAGCGTTCAGGCTCCGGTCAGTTTCGTTGGGTATCCAGACTCCGGTTATTACGTTGAGCGTTCAGGCTCCGGTAAGTTTTGTTGGGTATCCAGACTCCGGTTTTTACGTTGAGCGTTCAGGCTCCGGTCAGTTTTGTTGGGTATCCAGACTCTAGTTATTACGTTGAACGTTCAGGCTCCGGTCATTTTCGTTGAGTATCCAGACTCCGGTTATTAAGTTGAGCGTCAGGCTCCGATCATTTTCGTTGAGTATCCAGACTCTGATTATTATGTTGAGCGTTCAGGCTCCGGTCATTTTCGTTGAGTACCCAGACTCCGGTTATTATGTTGTGGGTTCATACTCCGGTCATTTTCGTTGAGTATCTAGACTCCTGTCATTACGTTAAACGTTCAGGCTCTGATCATTTTCGTTGAGTATCCATACTTTGGTCAATACGTTGAGCATTCAGGCTCCGGTCATTTTCGTTGAGTATCCAGACTCCGGTCATTATATTGAGCATTCAGGATCCAGTAATTTTCGTTGAGTATCATAACTCCATTTATTACGTTGAGCGTTCAGGATCTGGTCAGTTTCGTTGAGTAACCAGACTCCAAATATTACGTTGAGCGTTTAGGCTCCGGTCAGTTTCGTTGGGTATCCAGACTCTGGTGATTACGTTGAGCGTTTAGGCTCCGGTCAGTTTCGTTGGGTATCCAGACTCTGGTGATTACGTTGATCGTTCAGGCTCCGGTCATTTTCGTTGACTATCCAGACTCGGGTTATTACGTTAAGCGTGCAGGCTCCGTCAGTTTCGTTGAGTATCCAGATTCCGATTATTACGTTGAGCGTTTAGGCTCCGGTCAGTTTCGTTGGGTATCCAGACTCTGGTTATCACGTTGAGCGTTCAGGCTCCGGTCATTTTTGTTGAGTATCCAGACTCCGGTTATTAAGTTGAGCGTTAGGCTCCGATCATTTTCGTTGAGTATCCAGACTCTGATTATAACATTGAGCGTTCAGGCTCCGGTTATTTTTGTTGAGTATCCTGACTCCGGTTATTACGTTGAGGGTTCAGACTCCGGTCATTTTCGTTGAGTATCTAGACTCCTGTCATTACGTTGAACGTTCAGGCTCCGATCATTTTCGTTGAATATCCATACTTTGGTCAATACGTTGAGCGATCAGGCTCCGGTCATTTTTATTGAGTATCCAGACTCCGGTCATTACATTGAGCGTTTAGGATCCAGTAATTTTCGTTGAGTATCATAACTCCATTTATTACGTTGAGCGTTCAGGATCTGGTCAGTTTCGTTGAGTATCCAGACTCCAAATATTATGTTGAATGTTCAGGCTCCGGTCAATTTCGTTGGGTATCCAGACTCCGGTGATTACGTTCATTGTTCAGGCTCCGGTCGTTTTCGTTGACTTTCAAGACTCGGGTTATTACGTTGAGCGTTCAGGCTTCGGTCAGTTTCGTTGAGTATCCAGATTTCGGTTATTACGTTGAGCGTTCAGGCTCCGGTCAGTTTCGTTGGGTATCCAGACTCCGGTTATTATGTTGAGCGTTCAGGCTCCGGTAAGTTTCGTTGGGTATCCAGACTCCGGTTTTTATGTGGAGCGTTCAGGCTCCGGTCAGTTTCGTTGGGTATCCAGACTCTAGTTATTACGTTGAGCGTTCAGGCTCCGGTCATTTTCGTTGAGTATCCAGACTCCGGTTATTAAGTGGAGCGTCAGGCTCCGATCATTTTCGTTGAGTATCCAGACTCCGATTATTATGTTGAGCGTTCAGGCTCCGGTCATTTTCGTTGAGTATCCAGACTCCGATTATTATATTGAGGGTTCAGACTCCGGTCATTTTCATTGAGTATCTAGACTCCTGTCATTACGTTAAACGTTCAGGCTCTGATCATTTTCGTTGAGTATCCATACTCCGGTCATTATATTGAGCGTTCAGGATCCAGTCATTTTCGTTGAGTATCATAATTCCAGTTATTACGTTGAGCGTTCAGGATCTGGTCAGTTTCGTTGAGTAACCAGACTCCAAATATTACGTTGAGCGTTTAGGCTCCGGTCAGTTTCGTTGGGTATCCAGACTCCGGTGATTACGTTGATCGTTCAGGCTCCGGTCATTTTCATTAACTATCCAGACTCGAGTTATTACGTTAAGCGTTCAGGCTCCGGTCAGTTTCGTTGAGTATCCAGATTTCGATTATTACGTTGAGCGTTCAGGCTCCGGTCAGTTTCGTTGGGTATCCAGACTCCGGTTATTACGTTGAGCGTTCAGGCTCCGGTCATTTTTGTTGAGTATCCAGACTCCAGTTATTAAGTTGAGCGTTAGGCTCCGATCATTTTCGTTGAGTATCCAGACTCCGATTATTACGTTGAGCGTTCAGGCTCCGGTTATTTTCGTTGAGTATCCTGACTCCGGTTATTACGTTGAGGGTTCAGACTCCGGTCATTTTCGTTGAGTATCTAGACTCCTGTCATTACGTTGAACGTTCAGGCTCCGATCATTTTCGTTGAATATCCATACTCTGGTCAATACGTTGAGCGATCAGGCTCCGGTCATTTTTATCGAGTATCCAGACTCCGGTCATTACATTGAGCGTTCAGGATCCAGTAATTTTCGTTGAGTATCATAACTCCATTTATTACGTTGAGCGTTCAGGATCCGGTCAGTTTCGTTGAGTATCCAGACTCCAAATATTATATTGAGCGTTCAGGCTCTGGTCAGTTTCGTTGGGTATTCAGACTCCGGTGATTACGTTCATCGTTCAGGCTCCGGTCGTTTTCATTGACTTTCCAGACTCGGGTTATTACGTTGACCGTTCAGGCTCCAGTCAGTTTCGTTGAGTATCCAGATTCCGGTTATTACGTTGAGCGTTCAGGCTCCGGTCAGTTTCGTTGGGTATCCAGACTCCGGTTATTACGTTGAGCGTTCAGGCTCCGGTAAGTTTCGTTGGGTATCCAGACTCCGGTTTTTATGTTGAGCGTTCAGGCTCCGGTCAGTTTCGTTGGGTATCCAAACTCTAGTTATTACGTTGAGCGTTCAGGCTCCGGTCATTTTCGTTGAGTATCCAGACTCCGGTTATTAAGTTGCGCGTCAGGCTCCGATCATTTTCGTTGAGTATCCAGACTCCGATTATTATGTTGAGCATTCAGGCTCCGGTCATTTTTGTTGAGTATCCAGACTCCGGTTATTATATTGAGGGTTCAGACTCCGGTCATTTTCGTTGAGTATCTAGACTCCTGTCATTACGTTAAACGTTCAGGCTCTGATCATTTTCGTTGAGTATCCATACTTCGGTCAATACGTTGAGCATTCAGGCTCCGGTCATTTTCGTTGAGTATCCAGGCTCCGGTCATTATATTGAGCGTTCAGGATCCAGTCATTTTCGTTGAGTATCATAATTCCATTTATTACGTTGAGCGTTCAGGATCTGGTCAGTTTCGTTGAGTAACCAGACTCCAAATATTACGTTGAGCATTTAGGCTCCGGTCAGTTTCGTTGGGTATCCAGACTCCGGTGATTACGTTGATCGTTCAGGCTCCGGTCATTTTCATTGACTATCCAGACTCGGGTTATTACGTTAAGCGTTCAGGCTCCGGTCAGTTTCGTTGAGTATCCAGATTCCGATTATTACGTTGAACGTTCAGGCTCCGGTCAGTTTCGTTGGGTATCCAGACTCCGGTTATAACGTTGAGCGTTCAGGCTCCGGTCATTTTTGTTGAGTATCCAGACTCCGGTTATTAAGTTGAGCGTTAGGCTCCGATCATTTTCGTTGAGTATCTAGACTCCGATTATTACGTTGAGCGTTCAGGCTCCGGTTATTTTCGTTGAGTATCCTGACTCCGGTTATTACGTTGAGGGTTCAGACTCCGGTCATTTTCGTTGAGTATCTAGACTCCTGTCATTACATTGAACGTTCAGGCTCCGATCATTTTCTTTGAATATCCATACTCTGGTCAATACGTTGAGCGATCAGGCTCCGGTCATTTTTATCGAGTATCCAGACTCCGGTCATTACATTGAGCGTTCAGGATCCAGTAATTTTCGTTGAGTATCATAACTCCATTTATTACGTTGAGCGTTCAGGATCCGGTCAGTTTCGTTGAGTATCCAGACTCCAAATATTATATTGAGCGTTCAGGCTCCGGTCAGTTTCGTTGGGTATCCAGACTCCGGTGATTACGTTCATCGTTCAGGCTCCGGTCGTTTTCGTTGACTTTCCAGACTCGGGTTATTACGTTGACCGTTCAGGCTCCAGTCAGTTTCGTTGAGTATCCAGATTCCGGTTATTACGTTGAGCGTTCAGGCTCCGGTCAGTTTCGTTGGGTATCCAGACTCCGGTTATTACGTTGAGCGTTCAGGCTCCGGTAAGTTTCGTTGGGTATCCAGACTCCGGTTTTTACGTTGAGCGTTCAGGCTCCGGTCAGTTTCGTTGGGTATCCAGACTCTAGTTATTACGTTGAGCGTTCAGGCTCCGGTCATTTTTGTTGAGTATCCAGACTCCGGTTATTAAGTTGAGCGTCAGGCTCAGATCATTTTTGTTGAGTATCCAGACTCCGATTATTATGTTGAGCGTTCAGGCTCCGGTCATTTTGGTTGAGTATCCAGACTCCGGTTATTACGTTGAGGGTTCAGACTCCGGTCATTTTCGTTGAGTATCTAGACTCCTGTCATTATGTTAAACGTTCAGGCTCTGATCATTTTCGTTGAGTATCCATACTTCGGTCAATACGTTGAGCATTCAGGCTCCGGTCATTTTCGCTGAGTATCCAGACTCCGGTCATTATATTGAGCGTTCAGGATCCAGTCATTTTCGTTGAGTATCATAATTCCATTTATTACGTTGAGCGTTCAGGATCTGGTCAGTTTCGTTGAGTAACCAGACTCCAAATATTACGTTGAGCATTTAGGCTCCGGTCAGTTTCGTTGGGTATCCAGACTCCGGTGATTACGTTGATCGTTCAGGCTCCGGTCATTTTCATTGACTATCCAGACTCGGGTTATTACGTTAAGCGTTCAGGCTCCGGTCAGTTTCGTTGAGTATCCAGATTCCGATTATTACGTTGAGGGTTCAGACTCCGGTCATTTTCGTTGAGTATCTAGACTCCTGTCATTACGTTGAACGTTCAGGCTCCGATCATTTTCGTTGAATATCCATACTCCGGTCAATACGTTGAGCGATCAGGCTCCGGTCATTTTTATTGAGTATCCAGACTCCGGTCATTACATTGAGCGTTTAGGATCCAGTAATTTTCGTTGAGTATCATAACTCCATTTATTACGTTGAGCGTTCAGGATCCGGTCAGTTTCGTTGAGTATCCAGACTCCAAATATTATGTTGGGTATCCAGACTCTGGTTTTTACGTTGAGCGTTCAGGCTCTGGTTTTTACGTTGAGCGTTCAGGCTCCGGTCAGTTTCGTTGGGTATCCAGACTCTAGTTATTACGTTGAGCGTTCAGGCTCCGGTCATTTTCGTTGAGTATCCAGACTCCGGTTATTAAGTTGAGCGTCAGGCTCAGATCATTTTTGTTGAGTATCCAGACTCCGATTATTATGTTGAGCGTTCAGGCTCCGGTCATTTTGGTTGAGTATCCAGACTCCGGTTATTACGTTGAGGGTTCAGACTCCGGTCATTTTCGTTGAGTATCTAGACTCCTGTCATTATGTTAAACGTTCAGGCTCTGATCATTTTCGTTGAGTATCCATACTTCGGTCAATACGTTGAGCATTCAGGCTCCGGTCATTTTCTTTGAGTATCCTGACTCCGGTCATTATATTGAGCGTTCAGGATCCAGTCATTTTCGTTGAGTATCATAACTCCATTTATTACGTTGAGCGTTCAGGATCTGGTCAGTTTCGTTGAGTATCCAGATTCCAAATATTACGTTGAGCGTTTAGGCTCCGGTCAGTTTCGTTGGGTATCCAGATTCCGGTTATTACGTTTAGTGTTCAGGCTCCGGTCCTTTTCGTTGACTTTCAAGACTCGGGTTATTACGTTGAGCGTTCAGGCTCCGGTCAGTTTCGTTGAGTATCCAGATTCCGGTTATTACATTGAGCGTTCAGGCTCCGGTCAGTTTCGTTGGGTATCCAGACTCCGGTTATTATGTTGAGCGTCAGGCTCCGATCATTTTTGTTGAGTATCCAGACTCCGATTATTATGTTGAGCGTTCAGGCTCCGGTCATTTTCGTTGAGTATCCAGACTCCGGTTATTATATTGAGGGTTCAGACTCCGATCATTTTCGTTGAGTATCTAGACTCCTGTCATTACGTTAAACGTTCAGGCTCTGATCATTTTCGTTGAGTATCCATACTTCGGTCAATACGTTGAGCATTCAGACTCCGGTTATTTTCGTTGAGTATCCAGACTCCGGTCATTATATTGAGCGTTCAGGATCCAGTCATTTTCGTTGAGTATCATAACTCCATTTATTACGTTGAGCATTCAGGATCTGGTCAATTTCGTTGAGTAACCAGACTCCAAATATTACGTTGAGCGTTTAGGCTCCGGTCAGTTTCGTTGGGTATCCAGACTCCGGTGATTACGTTGATCGTTCAGGCTCCGGTCATTTTCATTGACTTTCCAGACTCGGGTTATTACGTTGAGCGTTCAGACTCCGGTCAGTTTCGTTGAGTATCCAAATTCCGGTTATTACGTTGAGCGTTCAGGCTCCGGTCAGTTTCGTTGGGTATCCAGACTCCGGTTATTACGTTGAGCGTTCAGGCTCCGGTAAGTTTTGTTGGGTATCCAGACTCCGGTTTTTACGTTGAGCGTTCAGGCTCCGGTCAATTTCGTTGGGTATCCAGACTCTAGTTATTACGTTGAGCGTTCAGGCTCCGGTCATTTTCATTGAGTATCCAGACTCCGGTTATTAAGTTGAGCGTCAGGCTCCGATCATTTTTGTTGAGTATCCAGACTCCGATTATTATGTTGAACGTTCAGGCTCCGGTCATTTTGGTTGAGTATCCAGACTCCGGTTATTACGTTGAGGGTTCAGACCCCGGTCATTTTCATTGAGTATCTTTACTCCGGTCATTTTTATTGAGTATCCAGACTCCGGTCATTACATTGAGCGTTTAGGATCCAGTAATTTTCGTTGAGTATCATGACTCCATTTATTACGTTGAGCGTTCAGGATCCGGTCAGTTTCGTTGAGTATGCAGACTCCAAAGATTATGTTGAGCGTTCAGGCTCCGGTCAGTTTCGTTGGGTATCCAGACTCCGGTGATTACGTTCATCGTTCAGGCTCCGGTCATTTTCGTTGACTTTCCAGACTCGGGTTATTACGTTGAGCGTTCAGGCACCGGTCAGTTTCGTTGAGTATCCAGATTCCGGTTATTACGTTGAGCGTTCAGGCTCCGGTCAGTTTCGTTGGGTATCCAGACTCCGGTTATTACGTTGAGCGTTCAGGCTCCGGTAAGTTTTGTTGGGTATCCAGACTCCGGTTTTCACGTTGAGCGTTCAGGCTCCGGTCAGTTTCGTTGGGAATCCAGACTCTAGTTATTACGTTGAGCATTCAGGCTCCGGTCATTTTCGTTGAATATCCAGACTCCGGTTATTAAGTTGAGCGTCAGGCTCCGATCGTTTTCGTTGAGTATCCAGACTCCGATTATTATGTTGAGCGTTCAGGCTCCGGTCATTTTCGTTGAGTATCCAGACTCCGATTATTACGTTGAGGGTTCAGACTCCGGTCATTTTCGTTGAGTATCTAGACTCCTGTCATTACGTTAAACGTTCAGGCTCTGATCATTTTCGTTGAGTATCCATACTTCGGTCAATACGTTGAGCATTCAGGCTCCGGTCATTTTCGTTGAGTATCCAGACTCCGGTCATTATATTGAGCGTTCAGGATCCAGTCATTTTCGTTGAGTATCATAACTCCATTTATTACGTTGAGCATTCAGGATCTGGTCAGTTTCGTTGAGTAACCAGACTCCAAATATTACGTTGAGCGTTTAGGCTCCGGTCAGTTTCGTTGGGTATCCAGACTCCGGTGATTACGTTGATCGTTCAGGCTCCGGTCATTTTCGTTGACTATCCAGACTCGGGTTATTACGTTAAGCGTTCAGGCTCCGGTCAGTTTCGTTGAGTATCCAGATTCCGATTATTACATTGAGCGTTCAGGCTCCGGTCAGTTTCGTTGGGTATCCAGACTCCGGTTATTACGTTGAGCGTTCAGGCTCCGGTCATTTTCGTTGAGTATCCAGACTCCGGTTATTAAGTTGAGCGTTTGGCTCCGATCATTTTCGTTGAGTATCCATACTCTGATTATTACGTTGAGCGTTCAGGCTCCGGTTATTTTCGTTGAGTATCCTGACTCCGGTTATTACGTTGAGGGTTCAGACTCCGGTCATTTTTGTTGAGTATCTAGACTCCTGTCATTACGTTGAACGTTCAGGCTCCGATCATTTTCGTTGAATATCCATACTCCGGTCAATACGTTGAGCGATCAGGCTCCGGTCATTTTTATTGAGTATCCAGACTCCGGTCATTACATTGAGCGTTTAGGATCCAGTAATTTTCGTTGAGTATCATGACTCCATTTATTACGTTGAGCGTTCAGGATCTGGTCAGTTTCGTTGAGTATCCAGACTCCAAATATTATGTTGAGCGTTCAGGCTCCAGTCAGTTTCGTTGGGTATCCAGACTCTGGTGATTACGTTCATCGTTCAGGCTCCGGTCATTTTCGTTGACTTTCCAGACTCGGGTTATTACGTTGAGCGTTCAGGCTCCGGTCAGTTTCGTTGAGTATCCAGATTCCGGTTATTACGTTGAGCGTTCAGGCTCCGGTCAGTTTCGTTGGGTATCCAGACTCCGGTTATTACGTTGAGCGTTCAGGCTCCGGTAAGTTTTGTTGGGTATCAAGACTCCGGTTTTCACGTTGAGCGTTCAGGCTCCGGTCAGTTTCGTTGGGAATCCAGACTCTAGTTATTACGTTGAGCATTCAGGCTCCGGTCATTTTCGTTGAATATCCAGACTCCGGTTATTAAGTTGAGCGTCAGGCTCCGATCGTTTTCGTTGAGTATCCAGACTCCGATTATTATGTTGAGCGTTCAGGCTCCGGTCATTTTCGTTGAGTATCCAGACTCCGATTATTACGTTGAGGGTTCAGACTCCGGTCATTTTCGTTGAGTATCTAGACTCTTGTCATTACGTTAAACGTTCAGGCTCTGATCATTTTCGTTGAGTATCCATACTTCGGTCAATACGTTGAGCATTCAGGCTCCGGTCATTTTCGTTGAGTATCCAGACTTCGGTCATTATATTGAGCGTTCAGGATCCAGTCATTTTCGTTGAGTATCATAACTCCATTTATTACGTTGACCATTCAGGATCTGGTCAGTTTCGTTGAGTAACCAGACTCCAAATATTACGTTGAGCGTTTAGGCTCCGGTCAGTTTCGTTGGGTATCCAGACTTCGGTGATTACGTTGATCGTTCAGGCTTCGGTCATTTTCGTTGACTATCCAGACTCGGGTTATTACGTTAAGCGTTTAGGCTCCGGTCAGTTTCGTTGAGTATCCAGATTCCGATTATTATGTTGAGCGTTCAGGCTCCGGTCAGTTTCGTTGGGTATCCAGACTCCGGTTATTACGTTGAGCGTTCAGGCTCCGGTCATTTTCGTTGAGTATCCAGACTCCGGTTATTAAGTTGAGCGTTAGGCTCCGATCATTTTTGTTGAGTATCCAGACTCTGATTATTACGTTGAGCGTTCAGGCACCGGTTATTTTCGTTGAGTATCTTGACTCCGGTTATTACGTTGAGGGTTCAGACTCCGGTCATTTTCGTTGAGTATCTAGACTCCTGTCATTACGTTGAACGTTCAGGCTCCGATCATTTTCATTGAATATCCATACTCTGGTCAATAAGTTGAGCGATCAGGCTCCGGTCATTTTTATCGAGTATCCAGACTCCGGTCATTACATTGAGCGTTCAGGATCCAGTAATTTTCGTTGAGTATCATAACTCCATTTATTACGTTGAGCGTTCAGGATCCGGTCAGTTTCGTTGAGTATCCAGACTCCAAATATTATGTTGAGCGTTCAGGCTCCGGTCAGTTTCGTTGGGTATCCAGACTCCGGTGATTACGTTCATCGTTCAGGCTCCGGTCGTTTTCGTTGACTTTCCAGACTCGGGTTATTACGTTGACCGTTCAGGCTCCAGTCAGTTTCGTTGAGTATCCAGATTCCGGTTATTACGTTGAGCGTTCAGGCTCCGGTCAGTTTCGTTGGGTATCCAGACTCCGGTTATTACGTTGAGCGTTCAGGCTCCGGTAAGTTTCGTTGGGTATCCAGACTCCGGTTTTTACGTTGAGCGTTCAGGCTCCGGTCAGTTTCGTTGGGTATCCAGACTCTAGTTATTACGTTGAGCGTTCAGGCTCTGGTCATTTTCGTTGAGTATCCAGACTCAGATTATTAAGTTAAGCGTCAGGCTCCGATCATTTTCGTTGAGTATCCAGACTCCGATTATTATGTTGAGCGTTCATGCTCTGGTCATTTTCGTTGAGTATCTAGACTCCGGTTATTACGTTGAGGGTTCAGACTCCGGTCATTTTCGTTGAGTATCTAGACTCCTGTCATTACGTTAAACGTTCAGGCTCTGATCATTTTCGTTGAGTATCCATACTTCGGTCAATACGTTGAGCATTCAGGCTCCGGTCATTTTCGTTGAGTATCCAGACTCCGGTCATTATATTGAGCGTTCAGGATCTAGTCATTTTCGTTGAGTATCATAACTCCATTTATTACGTTGAGCGTTCAGGATCTGGTCAGTTTCGTTGAGTATCCAGACTCCAAATATTACGTTGAGCGGTCAGGCTCCGGTCAGTTTCGTTGGGTATCCAGACTCCGGTGATTACGTTGATCGTTCAGGCTCCGGTCATTTTTGTTGACTATCCAGACTCGAGTTATTACGTTCAGCGTTCAGGCTCCGGTCAGTTTCGTTGAGTATCCAGATTCCGGTTATTACGTTGAGCGTTCAGGCTCCGGTCATTTTCGTTGGGTATCCAGACTCCGGTTTTTACGTTGAGCGTTCAGGCTCCGGTCATTTTCGTTGAGTATCTAGACTCCGGTTATTAAGTTGAGCGTCAGGCTCCGATCATTTTCATTGAGTATACAGACTCCAATTATTACGTTGATCGTTCAGGCTCTGGTTATTTTCGTTGAGTATCCTGACTCCGGTTATTACGTTGAGGGTTCAGACTCCGGTCATTTTCGTTGAGTATCTAGACTCCTGTCATTACGTTGAACGTTCAGGCTCCGATCATATTCGTTGAATATCCATACTCTGGTCAATACGTTGAGCGATCAGGCTCCGGTCATTTTTATTGAGTATCCAGACTCCGGTCATTACATTGAGCGTTCAGGATCCAGTAGTTTTCGTTGAGTATCATAACTCCATTTATTACGTTGAGCGCTCAGGATCCGGTCAGTTTTGTTGAGTATCCAGACTCCAAATATTATGTTGAGCGTTCAGGCTCCGGTCAGTTTCGTTGGGTATCCAGACTCCGGTGATTACGTTGATCGTTCAGGCTCCGGTCGTTTTCGTTGACTTTCCAGACTCGGGTTATTACGTTGAGCGTTCAGGCTCCGGTCAGTTTCGTTGAGTATCCAGATTTCGGTTATTACTTTGAGCGTTCAGGCTCCGGTCAGTTTCGTTGGGTATCCAGACTCCGGTTATTACGTTGAGCGTTCAGGCTCCGGTATGTTTCGTTGGGTATCCAGACTCCGGTTTTTACGTTGAGCGTTCAGGCTCCGGTCAGTTTCGTTGGGTATCCAGACTCTAGTTATTACGTTGAGCGTTCAGGCTCCGGTCATTTTCGTTGAGTATCTAGACTCCGGTTATTAAGTTGAGCGTCAGGCTCCGATCATTTTCATTGAGTATCCAGACTCCGATTATTATGTTGAGCGTTCATGCTCCGGTCATTTTCGTTGAGTATCCAGACTCCGGTTATTACGTTGAGGGTTCAGACTCCGGTCATTTTTGTTGAGTATCTAGACTCCTGTCATTACGTTAAACGTTCAGGCTCTGATCATTTTCGTTGAGTATCCATACTTCGGTCAATACGTTGAGCATTCAGGCTCCGGTCATTTTCGTTGAGTATCCAGACTCCGGTCATTATATTGAGCGTTCAGGATCCAGTCATTTTCGTTGAGTATCATAACTCCATTTATTACGTTGAGCGTTCAGGATCTGGTCAGTTTCGTTGAGTATCCAGACTCCAAATATTACGTTGAGCGGTCAGGCTCCGGTCAGTTTCGTTGGGTATCTAGACTCCGGTGATTACGTTGATCGTTCAGGCTCCGGTCATTTTCGTTGACTATCCAGACTCGAGTTATTACGTTCAGCGTTCAGGCTCCGGTCAGTTTCGTTGAGTATCCAGATTCCGGTTATTACGTTGAGCGTTCAGGCTCCGGTCATTTTCGTTGGGTATCCAGACTCCGGTTTTTACGTTGAGCGTTCAGGCTCCGATCATTTTCGTTAAGTATCCAGACTCCGGTTATTAAGTTGAGCGTCAGGCTCCGATCATTTTCGTTGAGTATACAGACTACGATTATTACGTTGATCGTTCAGGCTCCAGTTATTTTCGTTGAGTATCCTGACTCCGGTTATTACGTTGAGGGTTCAGACTCCGGTCATTTTCGTTGAGTATCTAGACTCCTGTCATTACGTTGAACGTTCAGGCTCCGATCATATTCGTTGAATATCCATACTCTGGTCAATACGTTGAGCGATCAGGCTCCGGTCATTTTTATTGAGTATCCAGACTCCGTTCATTACATTGAGCGTTCAGGATCCAGTAATTTTCGTTGAGTATCATAACTCCATTTATTACGTTGAGCGTTCAGGATCCGGTCAGTTTTGTTGAGTATCCAGACTCCAAATATTATGTTGAGCGTTCAGGCTCCGGTCAGTTTCGTTGGGTATCCAGACTCCGGTGATTACGTTGATCGTTCAGGCTCCGGTCGTTTTCGTTGACTTTCCAGACTCGGGTTATTACGTTGAGCGTTGAGGCTCCGGTCAGTTTCGTTGAGTATCCAGATTCCGGTTATTACTTTGGGCGTTCAGGCTCCGGTCAGTTTCGTTGGGTATCCAGACTCCGGTTATTACGTTGAGCGTTCAGGCTCCGGTATGTTTCGTTGGGTATCCAGACTCCGGTTTTTACGTTGAGCGTTCAGGCTCCGGTCAGTTTCGTTGGGTATCCAGACTCTAGTTATTACGTTGAGCGTTCAGGCTCCGGTCATTTTCGTTGAGTATCCAGACTCCGGTTATTAAGTTGAGCGTCAGGCTCCGATCATTTTCATTGAGTATCCAGACTCCGATTATTATGTTGAGCGTTCATGCTCCGGTCATTTTCGTTGAGTATCCAGACTCCGGTTATTACGTTGAGGGTTCAGACTCTTGTCATTTTCGTTGAGTATCTAGACTCCTGTCATTACGTTAAACGTTCAGGCTCTGATCATTTTCGTTGAGTATCCATACTTCGGTCAATACGTTGAGCATTCAGGCTCCGGTCATTTTCGTTGAGTATCCAGACTCCGGTCATTATATTGAGCGTTCATGATCCAGTCATTTTCGTTGAGTATCATAACTCCGTTTATTACGTTGAGCGTTCAGGATCTGGTCAGTTTCGTTGAGTAACCAGACTCCAAATATTACGTTGAGCGTTTAGGCTCCGGTCAGTTTCGTTGGGTATCCAGACTCCGGTGATTACGTTGATCGTTCAGGCTCCGGTCATTTTTGTTGACTAACCAGACTCGGGTTATTATGTTAAGCGTTCAGGCCCCGGTCAGTTTCGTTGAGTATCCAGATTCCGATTATTACGTTGAGCGTTCAGGCTCCGGTCAGTTTCGCTGGGTATCCAGACTCCGGTTATTACGTTGAGCGTTCAGGCTCCGGTCATTTTCGTTGAGTATCCAGACTCCGGTTATTAAGTTGAGCGTTAGGCTCCGATCATTTTCGTTGAGTATCCAGACTCCGATTATTACGTTGAGCGTTCAGGCTCCGGTTATTTTCGTTGAGTATCCTGACTCCGGTTATTATGTTGAGGGTTCAGACTCCGGTCATTTTCGTTGAGTATCTAGACTCCTGTCATTACGTTGAACGTTCAGGCTCAGATCATTTTCGTTGAATATCCATACTCCGGTCAATACGTTGAGCGATCAGGCTCCGGTCATTTTTGTTGAGTATCCAGACTCCGGTCATTACATTAAGCGTTCAGGATCCAGTAATTTTCGTTGAGTATCATAACTCCATTTATTACGTTGAGCGTTCAGGATCCGGTCAGTTTCGTGGAGTATCCAGACTCCAAATATTATGGTGAGCGTTCAGGCTCCGGTCAGTTTCGTTGGGTATCCAGACTCCAGTGATTACGTTCATCGTTCAGGCTCCGGTCATTTTCGTTGACTTTCCAGACTCGGGTTATTACGTTGAGCGTTCAGGCTCCGGTCAGTTTCGTTGAGTATCCAGATTCCGGTTATTACGTTGAGCGTTCAGGCTCCGGTCAGTTTCGTTGGGTATCCAGACTCCGGTTATTACGTTGAGCGTTCAGGCTCCGGTAAGTTTCGTTTGGTATCCAGACTCCAGTTTTTACGTTGAGCGTTCAGGCTCCGGTCAGGTTCGTTGGGTATCCAGACTCTAGTTTTTACGTTGATCGTTTAGGCTCCGGTCATTTTCGTTGAGTATCCAGACTCCGGTTATTAAGTTGACTGTCAGGCTCCGATCATTTTCGTTGAGTATCCAGACTTCGATTATTAAGTTGAGCGTTCAGGATCCGATTAGTTTCGTTGAGTATCCAGACTCCAAATATCACGTTGAGCGGTCAGGCTCCGGTCAGTTTCATTGGGTATCCAGACTCCGGTGATTACGTTGATCGTTCAGGCTCCGGTCATTTTCGTTGACTATCCAGACTCGAGTTATTACGTTAAGCGTTCAGGCTCCGGTCAGTTTCGTTGAGTATCCAGATTCCGATTATTACGTTGAGCGTTCAGGCTCCGGTCATTTTCGTTGGGTATCCAGACTCCGGTTTTTACGTTGAGCGTTCAGGCTCCGATCATTTTCGTTGAGTATCCAGACTCCGGTTATTAAGTTGAGCGTCAGGCTCCGATCATTTTCGTTGAGTATACAGACTCCGATTATTACGTTGATCGTTCAGGCTCCGGTTATTTTCGTTGAGTATCCTAACTCCGGTTATTACGTTGAGGGTTCAGACTCCGGTCATTTTCGTTGAGTATCTAGACTCCTGTCATTACGTTGAACGTTCAGGCTCCAATCATTTTCGTTGAATATCCATACTCTGGTCAATACGTTGAGCGATCAGGCTCCGGTCATTTTTATTGAGTATCCGGACTCCGGTCATTACATTGAGCGTTCAGGATCCAGTAATTTTCGTTGAGTATCATAACTCCATTTATTACGTTGAGCGTTCAGGATCCGGTCAGTTTCGTTGAGTATCCAGACTCCAAATATTATGTTGAGCGTTCAGGCTCCGGTCAGTTTCGTTGGGTATCCAGACTCCGGTGATTACGTTCATCGTTTAGGCTCCAGTCGTTTTCGTTGACTTTCCAGACTCGGGTTATTACGTTGAGCGTTCAGGCTCCGGTCAGTTTTGTTGAGTATCCAGATTCCGGTTATAACTTTGAGCGTTCAGGCTCCGGTCAGTTTCATTGGGTATCCAGACTCCGGTTATTACGTTGAGCGTTCAGGCTCTGGTATGTTTCGTTGGGTATCCAGACTCCGGTTTTTACGTTGAGCGTTCAGGCTCCGGTCAGTTTCGTTGGGTATCCAGACTCTAGTTATTACGTTGAGCGTTCAGGCTCCGGTCATTTTCGTTGAGTATCCAGATTCCGGTTATTAAGTTGAGCGTCAGGCTCCGATCATTTTCGTTGAGTATCCAGACTCCGATTATTATGTTGAGCGTTCATGCTCTGGTCATTTTCGTTGAGTATCCAGACTCCGGTTATTACGTTGAGGGTTCAGACTCCGTTCATTTTCGTTGAGTATCTAGACTCCTGTCATTACGTTAAACGTTCAGGCTCTGATCATTTTCGTTGAGTATCCATACTTCGGTCAATACGTTGAGCATTCAGGCTCCGGTCATTTTCGTTGAGTATCCAGACTCCGGTCATTATATTGAGCGTTCAGGATCCAGTCATTTTCGTTGAGTATCATAACTCCATTTATTACGTTGAGCGTTCAAGATCTGGTCAGTTTCGTTGAGTAACCAGACTCCAAATATTACGTTGAGTGTTTAGGCTCCGGTCAGTTTCGTTGGGTATCCAGACTCCGGTAAATACGTTGATCGTTCAGGCTCCGGTCATTTTCGTTGACTATCCAGACTCGGGTTATTATGTTAAGCGTTCAGGCCCCGATCAGTTTCGTTGAGTATCCAGATTCCGATTATTACGTTGAGCGTTCAGGCTCCGGTCAGTTTCGTTGGGTATCCAGACTCCGGTTATTACGTTGAGCGTTCAGGCTCCGATCATTTTCGTTGAGTATCCAGACTCCGGTTATTAAGTTGAGCGTTAGGCTCCGATCATTTTCGTTGAGTATCCAGACTCCGATTATTACGTTGAGCGTTCAGGCTCCGGTTATTTTCGTTGAGTATCCTGACTCCGGTTATTACGTTGAGGGTTCAGACTCCGGTCATTTTCGTTGAGTATCTAGACTCCTGTCATTACGTTGAACGTTCAGGCCCAGATCATTTTCGTTGAATATCCATACTCCGGTCAATACGTTGAGCGATCAGGCTCCGGTCATATTTGTTGAGTATCCAGACTCCGGTTATTACATTGAGCATTCAGGATCCAGTAATTTTCATTGAGTATCATAACTCCATTTATTACGTTGAGCGTTCAGGATCCGGTCAGTTTCGTGGAGTATCCAGACTCCAAATATTATGTTGAGCGTTCAGGCTCCGATCAGTTTCGTTGGGTATCCAGACTCCAGTGATTACGTTCATCGTTCAGGCTCCGGTCATTTTCTTTGACTTTCCAGACTCGGGTTATTACGTTGAGCGTTCAGGCTCCGGTCAGTTTTGTTGAGTATCCAGATTCCGGTTATAACTTTGAGCGTTCAGGCTCCGGTCAGTTTCGTTGGGTATCCAGACTCCGGTTATTACGTTGAGCGTTCAGGCTCCGGTATGTTTCGTTGGGTATCCAGACTCCGGTTTTTACGTTGAGCGTTCAGGCTCCGGTCAGTTTCGTTGGGTATCCAGACTCTAGTTATTACGTTGAGCGTTCAGGCTCCGGTCATTTTCGTTGAGTATCCAGATTCCGGTTATTAAGTTGAGCATCAGGCTCCGATCATTTTCGTTGAGTATCCAGACTCCGATTATTATGTTGAGCGTTCATGCTCTGGTCATTTTCGTTGAGTATCCAGACTCTGGTTATTACGTTGAGGGTTCAGACTCCGTTCATTTTCGTTGAGTATCTAGACTCCTGTCATTACGTTAAACGTTCAGGCTCTGATCATTTTCGTTGAGTATCCATACTTCGGTCAATACGTTGAGCATTCAGGCTCCGGTCATTTTCGTTGAGTATCCAGACTCCGGTCATTATATTGAGCGTTCAGGATCCAGTCATTTTCGTTGAGTATCATAACTCCATTTATTACGTTGAGCGTTCAAGATCTGGTCAGTTTCGTTGAGTAACCAGACTCCAAATATTACGTTGAGTGTTTAGGCTCCGGTCAGTTTCGTTGGGTATCCAGACTCCAGTGATTACGTTGATCGTTCAGGCTCCGGTCATTTTCGTTGACTATCCAGACTCGGGTTATTATGTTAAGCGTTCAGGCCCCGGTCAGTTTCGTTGAGTATCCAGATTCCGATTATTACGTTGAGCGTTCAGGCTCCGGTCAGTTTCGTTGGGTATCCAGACTCCGGTTATTACGTTGAGCGTTCAGGCTACGATCATTTTCGTTGAGTATCCAGACTCCGGTTATTAAGTTGAGCGTTAGGCTCCGATCATTTTCGTTGAGTATCCAGACTCCGATTATTACGTTGAGCGTTCAGCCTCCGGTTATTTTCGTTGAGTATCCTGACTCCGGTTATTACGTTGAGGGTTCAGACTCCGGTCATTTTCGTTGAGTATCTAGACTCCTGTCATTACGTTGAACGTTCAGGCTCAGATCATTTTCGTTGAATATCCATACTCCGGTCAATACGTTGAGCGATCAGGCTCCGGTCATTTTTGTTGAGTATCCAGACTCCGGTTATTACATTGAGCATTCAGGATCCAGTAATTTTCATTGAGTATCATAACTCCATTTATTACGTTGAGCGTTCAGGATCCGGTCAGTTTCGTGGAGTATCCAGACTCCAAATATTATGTTGAGCGTTCAGGCTCCGATCAGTTTCGTTGGGTATCCAGACTCCAGTGATTACGTTCATCATTCAGGCTCCGGTCATTTTCTTTGACTTTCCAGACTCGGGTTATTACGTTGAGCGTTCAGGCTCCGGTCAGTTTCGTTGAGTATCCAGATTCTGGTTATTACGTTGAGCGTTCAGGCTCCGGTCAGTTTCGTTGGGTATCCAGACTTCGGTTATTACGTTGAGCGTTCAGGCTCCGGTAAGTTTCGTTTGGTATCCAGACTCCGGTTTTTACGTTGAGCGTTCAGGCTCCGGTCAGGTTCGTTGGGTATCCAGACTCTAGTTATTACGTTGAGCGTTTAGGCTCCGGTCATTTTCGTTGAGTATCCAGACTCCGGTTATTAAGTTGACTGTCAGGCTCCGATCATTTTCGTTGAGTATCCAGACTTCGATTATTAAGTTGAGCGTTCAGGATCCGATTAGTTTCGTTGAGTATTACGACTCCAAATATCACGTTGAGCGGTCAGGCTCCGGTCAGTTACATTGGGTATCCAGACTCCGGTGATTACGTTGATCGTTCAGGCTCCGGTCATTTTCGTTGACTATCCAGACTCGAGTTATTACGTTAAGTGTTCAGGCTCCGGTCAGTTTCGTTGAGTATCCAGATTCCGATTATTACGTTGAGCGTTCAGGCTCCGGTCATTTTCGTTGGGTATCCAGACTCCGGTTTTTACGTTGAGCGTTCAGGCTCCGATCATTTTCGTTGAGTATCCAGACTCCGGTTATTAAGTTGAGCGTCAGGCTCCGATCATTTTCGTTGAGTATACAGACTCCAATTATTACGTTGATCGTTTAGGCTCCGGTTATTTTCGTTGAGTATCCTAACTCCGGTTATTACGTTGAGGGTTCAGACTCCGGTCATTTTCGTTGAGTATCTAGACTCCTGTCATTACGTTGAACGTTCAGGCTCCGATCATTTTCGTTGAATATCCATACTCTGGTCAATACGTTGAGTGATCAGGCTCCGGTCATTTTTATTGAGTATCCAGACTCCGGTCATTACATTGAGCGTTCAGGATCCAGTAATTTTCGTTGAGTATCATAACTCCATTTATTACGTTGAGCGTTCAGGATCCGGTCAGTTTGGTTGAGTATCCAGACTCCAAATATTATGTTGAGCGTTCAGGCTCCGGTCAGTTTCGTTGGGTATCCAGACTCCGGTGATTACGTTCATCGTTCAGGCTCCGGTCGTTTTCGTTGACTTTCCAGACTCGGGTTATTACATTGAGCGTTCAGGCTCCGGTCAGTTTCGTTGAGTATCCAGATTCCGGTTATTACTTTGAGCGTTCAGGCTCCGGTCAGTTTCGTTGGGTATCCAGACTCCGGTTATTACGTTGAGCGTTCAGGCTCCGGTATGTTTCGTTGGGTATCCAGACTCCGGTTTTTACGTTGAGCGTTCAGGCTCCGGTCAGTTTCGTTGGGTATCCAGACTCTAGTTATTACGTTGAGCGTTCAGGCTCCGGTCATTTTCGTTGAGTATCCAGACTCCGGTTATTAAGTTGAGCGTCAGGCTCCGATCATTTTCGTTGAGTATCCAGACTCCGATTATTATGTTGAGCGTTCATGCTCTGGTCATTTTCGTTGAGTATCCAGACTCCGGTTATTACGTTGAGGGTTCAGACTCCGGTCATTTTCGTTGAGTATCTAGACTCCTGTCATTACGTTAAACGTTCAGGCTCTGATCATTTTCGTTGAGTATCCATACTTCGGTCAATACGTTGAGCATTCAGGCTCCGGTCATTTTCGTTGAGTATCCAGACTCCGGTCATTATATTGAGCGTTCAGGATCCAGTCATTTTCGTTGAGTATCATAACTCCATTTATTACGTTGAGCGTTCAAGATCTGGTCAGTTTCGTTGAGTAACCAGACTCCAAATATTACGTTGAGCGTTTAGGCTCCGGTCAGTTTCGTTGGGTATCCAGATTCCGGTGATTACGTTGACCGTTCAGGCTCCGGTCATTTTCGTTGACTATCCAGACTCGGGTTATTACGTTAAGCGTTCAGGCCCCGGTCAGTTTCGTTGAGTATCCAGATTCCGATTATTACGTTGAGCGTTCAGGCTCCGGTCATTTTCGTTGGGTATCCAGACTCCGGTTATTACGTTGAGCGTTCAGGCTCCGATCATTTTCGTTGAGTATCCAGACTCCGGTTATTAAGTTGAGCGTTAGGCTCCGATCATTTTCGTTGAGTATCCAGACTCCGATTATTACGTTGAGCGTTCAGGCTCCGGTTATTTTCGTTGAGTATCCTGACTCCGGTTATTACGTTGAGGGTTCAGACTCCGGTCATTTTCGTTGAGTATCTAGACTCCTGTCATTACGTTGAACGTTCAGGCTCAGATCATTTTCGTTGAATATCCATACTCCGGTCAATACGTTGAGCGATCAGGCTCCGGTCATTTTTGTTGAGTATCCAGACTCCGGTCATTACATTGAGCATTCAGGATTCAGTAATTTTCATTGAGTATCATAACTCCATTTATTACGTTGAGCGTTCAGGATCCGGTCAGTTTCGTGGAGTATCCAGACTCCAAATATTATGTTGAGCGTTCAGGCTCCGGTCAGCTTCGTTGGGTATCCAGACTCCAGTGATTACGTTCATCGTTCAGGCTCCGGTTATTTTCGTTGACTTTCCAGACTCGGGTTATTACGTTGAGCGTTCAGGCTCCGGTCAGTTTCGTTGAGTATCCAGATTCCGGTTATTACATTGAGCGTTCAGGCTCCGGTCAGTTTCGTTGGGTATCCAGACTCCGGTTATTACGTTGAGCGTTCAGGCTCCGGTATGTTTCGTTGGGTATCCAGACTCCGGTTTTTACGTTGAGCGTTCAGGCTCCGGTCAGTTTCGTTGGGTATCCAGACTCTAGTTATTACGTTGAGCGTTCAGGCTCCGGTCATTTTCGTTGAGTATCCAGACTCCGGTTATTAAGTTGACTGTCAGGCTCCGATCATTTTCGTTGAGTATCCAAACTTCGATTATTAAGTTGAGCGTTCAGGATCCGATCAGTTTCGTTGAGTATCCAGACTCCAATTATACGTTGAGCGGTCAGGCTCCGGTCAGTTTCATTGGGTATCCAGACTCCGGTGATTACGTTGATCGTTCAGGCTCCGGTCATTTTCATTGACTATCCAGACTCGAGTTATTACGTTAAGCGTTCAGGCTCCGGTCAGTTTCGTTGAGTATCCAGATTCCGATTATTACGTTGAGCGTTCAGGCTCCGGTCAGTTTCGTTGGGTATCCAGACTCCGGTTTTTACGTTGAGCGTTCAGGCTCCGATCATTTTCGTTGAGTATCCAGACTCCGGTTATTAAGTTGAGCGTCATGCTCCGATCATTTTCGTTGAGTATACAGACTCCGATTATTACGTTGATCGTTCAGGCTCCGGTTATTTTCGTTGAGTATCCTAACTCCGGTTATTACGTTGAGGGTTCAGACTCCGGTCATTTTCGTTGAGTATCTAGACTCCTGTCATTACGTTGAACGTTCGGGCTCCGGTCATTTTCGTTGAGTATCTAGACTCCTGTCATTACGTTAAACGTTCAGGCTCTGATCATTTTCGTTGAGTATCCATACTTCGGTCAATACGTTGAGCATTCAGGCTCCGGTCATTTTCGTCGTTCAGGCCCCGGTCAGTTTCGTTGAGTATCCAGATTCCGATTATTACGTTGAGCGTTCAGGCTCCGGTCAGTTTCGTTGGGTATCCAGACTCCGGTTATTACGTTGAGCGTTCAGGCTCCGATCATTTTCGTTGAGTATCCAGACTCCGGTTATTAAGTTGAGCGTTAGGCTCCGATCATTTTCGTTGAGTATCCAGACTCCGATTATTACGTTGAGCGTTCAGGCTCCGGTTATTTTCGTTGAGTATCCTGACTCCGGTTATTATGTTGAGGGTTCAGACTCCGGTCATTTTCGTTGAGTATCTAGACTCCTGTCATTACGTTGAACGTTCAGGCTCAGATCATTTTCGTTGAATATCCATACTCCGGTCAATACGTTGAGCGATCAGGCTCCGGTCATTTTTGTTGAGTATCCAGACTCCGGTCATTACATTGAGCATTCAGGATTCAGTAATTTTCATTGAGTATCATAACTCCATTTATTACGTTGAGCGTTCAGGATCCGGTCAGTTTCGTGGAGTATCCAGACTCCAAATATTATGTTGAGCGTTCAGGCTCCGGTCAGCTTCGTTGGGTATCCAGACTCCAGTGATTACGTTCATCGTTCAGGCTCCGGTCATTTTCGTTGACTTTCCAGACTCGGGTTATTACGTTGAGCGTTCAGGCTCTGGTCAGTTTCGTTGAGTATCCAGATTCCGGTTATTACGTTGAGCGTTCAGGCTCCGGTCAGTTTCGTTGGGTATCCAGACTCCGGTTATTACGTTGAGCGTTCAGGCTCCGGTATGTTTCGTTGGGTATCCAGACTCCGGTTTTTACGTTGAGCGTTCAGGCTCCGGTCAGTTTCGTTGGGTATCCAGACTCTAGTTATTACGTTGAGCGTTCAGGCTCCGGTCATTTTCGTTGAGTATCCAGACTCCGGTTATTAAGTTGATTGTCAGGCTCCGATCATTTTCGTTGAGTATCCAGACTTCGATTATTAAGTTGAGCGTTCAGGATCCGATCAGTTTCGTTGAGTATCCAGACTTCAAATATTACGTTGAGCGGTCAGGCTCCGGTCAGTTTCATTGGGTATCCAGACTCCGGTGATTACGTTGATCGTTCAGGCTCTGGTCATTTTCGTTGACTATCCAGACTCGAGTTATTACCTTAAGCGTTTAGGCTCCGGTCAGTTTCGTTGAGTATCCAGATTCCGATTATTACGTTGAGCGTTCAGGCTCCGGTCATTTTCGTTGGGTATCCAGACTCCGGTTTTCACGTTGAGCGTTCAGGCTCCGGTCATTTTCGTTGAGTATCCAGACTCTAGTTATTACGTTGAGCGTTCATGCTCTGGACATTTTCGTTGAGTATTCAGACTCCGGTTATTAAGTTGAGCGTCAGGCTCCGATCATTTTCGTTGAGTATCCAGACTCCGATTATTATGTTGAGCGTTCAGGCTCCGGTCATTTTCGTTGAGTATCCAGACTCCGGTTATTACGTTGAGGGTTCAGACTCCGGTCATTTTCGTTGAGTATCTAGACTCCTGTCATTACGTTAAACGTTCAGGCTCTGATCATTTTCGTTGAGTATCCATACTTCGGTCAATACGTTGAGCATTCAGGCTCCGGTCATTTTCGTTGAGTATCCAGACTCCGGTCATTATATATAGCGTTCAGGATCCAGTCATTTTCGTTGAGTATCATAACTCCATTTATTACGTTGAGCGTTCAGGATCTGGTCAGTTTCGTTGAGTAACCAGACTCCAAATATTACGTTGAGCGTTTAGGCTCCGGTCAGTTTCGTTGGGTATCCAGACTCCGGTGATTACGTTGATCGTTCAGGCTCCGGTCATTTTCGTTGACTATCCAGACTCAGGTTATTACGTTAAGCGTTCAGGCTCCGGTCAGTTTCGTTGAGTATCCAGATTTCGATTATTACTTTGAGCGTTCAGGCTCCGGTCAGTTTCTTTGGGTATCCAGACTCCGGTTATTACGTTGAGCGTTCAGGCTCCGGTCATTTTCGTTGAGTATCCAGACTCCGGTTATTAAGTTGAGCGTTAGGCTTCGATCATTTTCGTTGAGTATCCAGACTCCGATTATTACGTTGAGCGTTCAGGCTCCGGTTATTTTCGTTGAGTATCCTGACTCCGGTTATTACGTTGAGGGTTCAGACTCCGGTCATTTTCGTTGAGTATCTAGACTCCTGTCATTACGTTGAAAGTTCAGGCTCTGATCATTTTCCTTGAATATCCATACTCCGGTCAATACGTTGAGCGATCAGGCTCCGGTCACTTTTGTTGAGTATCCAGACTCCGGTCATTACATTGAGCGTTCAGGATCCATTAATTTTCGTTGAGTATCATAACTCCATTTATTACGTTGAGCGTTCAGGATCCGGTCAGTTTCGTGGAGTATCCAGACTCCAAATATTATGTTGAGCGTTCAGGCTCCGGTCAGTTTCGTTGGGTATCCAGACTCCGGTGATTACGTTCATTGTTCAGGCTCCGGTCATTTTCGTTGACTTTCCAGACTCGGGTTATTACGTTGAGCGTTCAGGCTCCGGTCTGTAACAGCCCAAATTTCATTAAATAATTAATTATAGTAATTAATTGATTTAGTGGGATTTTTATTAATGTTGGAATTAATTTTCATTAATTGGAATTTGTAGTAGAGAATTGAGAAGGAAATAGAATGGAAAGAAAATAATAGAGAGGAAGGAAAAGAAATAGAAGAATATAAAAAGGGAATTGGAGAGAAAGAGAAAGATAGAAAAGAAAAAGAAGAGAAAGGAAGAAGAAGAGGAGAAATGAAGAGGAAAAGGGGAAAAGCTTGGAGAACCTTCAAGAACCAATTTCGAAGCTCCGATTAATCGAGGTAAGGGTGAGAAACATTGCTATTTAATCATTGTATGCTATTATGTATGTTGGGTTTGGGTTTTGGATGTTTTTCATCACTTTCTATTTAGGGCAAAAGTTGGAATAATCGGTAGATTGATGATTTAATCGGTTGAAACTGAGCAATAATGCCGTAGAATAGTTGGGTAACATGTGTTGATGCTGTTTGTACTGATTTTGTTGTGTGAGAAGTTGGATGATGGTGGATGGTGGAGGTGGAACAGAATAGGGTTCTGTTCTGCGCAGGTTCGCTGGCTCTCGCCAGGCGAGCGAAGGCGAAGCTTCGCCAGGCGAAGCCTAGCGAATGCTGGCGAGTAATTATGATTAAGTCCCAGTGGACTTCGCTGGCGAGTTCGCCAAGCGAAGGTGGATAGCGAAGGTTCGCCCAGCGAAGGTGCTGGCGAATGGTGGCGAATGAAGTCAGTAGCTACTGACTTGGGCTCGCTGGGAAGTCTCGCCAGGCGAAGCCTAGCGAAGGTTCGCTGCGAGGGTTCGCCAGGCGAATGAAGGCGAATGTGACAACATTTTTCTTTTGCTGTGTTGCTCATATGATGATTGTTTGATTGATTCACATAGGTTAATACTTCTATGTTATGAATGAGGATGTGAACTATTATGATAACATGTGCTGTGGGTAGCCTTCGGGCGTGAATCCTAGAGTTGTGATATGAATGATTAATTGTTATCGGTTAAAATACATGAGAACATAATGATGATTATGTGTGTATTAATGATGAGTTTGTGAACGTTTGATTGTTGTGTACAATTATGTGACGAGTATGCATGACTTATAATTGTATAAATAGTACTGTGACGTGTATACCTTGTATGAGATAGCATGAGATAAAGAATAAACATACTATGAAAAATGTGTTGTGGATGCATATTGTTTATATGCGATTGTATGTTAAAATACATGAAGAATGCATGAGAGCATAATGATGGATATGCGTGCATTGCTTGCTAAATATGATGTTGTATTGAATTGTGAATATATGTGGATAATGCATGAGAACATATCGTGGATATGTGTGCATTGTTTGATAACTGTGAAGAATGCATGAGAACATATCGTGGATATGTGTGCATTGTGAGTGATAATGTGGTGATAGTGTTGAATTATGAATACATCGATGAATGTTATGTGAATATGTTGTGTGTGCAATCATAATGTAATTCTTGAAGTGATGAATTATGTAAATGCATGAGATTAAGATGTCGGTCTTAAGTGCATTTGTTGCGATTGATTGTACATGCATCATTTAGTCAAGAGGCAATGTCTGTTAGTTTCGTGGAAACTAGTGGCTTGTCCCAAACCTAGAAGTGTGGGTTTGAAGGCTTAGAGGACGGGCCTTTGTGGTTATCGGTCTAGAAGTGTGGACCCGGTTTAATGTAAAAACCGAAAAAAAGATAACGGGTTATCGGTCTAGAAGTGTGGACCCGGTTTAATGTAAAAACCGAAAAAAGATAACGAAAGTCGGTACCGCATTGCATGAGTTGCATTGAGTTGTTGAGTCACATTGATATATGACATATGCATGAAGTGATGCTTATGTGTGAATGATGAGATGTTTGTTGAATACTTATGAAGCGTGCATGAAAAGATGCTTACGTGTGAATGTTAAGATTGTGGAATTGTGGGTGTATGCATGACGCAAAATGCTTGGTGAATATTCATGTTGTATATAAATATAAGTGACGATGTAAATGACTATGAGTTGAATTGTGGTGAGAAATAGGAAGTTAATCATATGATACCTATATATTCATGATTTTATGCTTTGATTATTATGGTAATATTTCTCACCCTTCTGCTGTTTTATAATGCTCTATGAGGCATTGCAGATTAGGTTGCTGGAGGCCTTTATGAAGTTCTGCTTGTAGTTCGAGGTCGCTACGTGTGTAGCGGTTTAGTAATTATTTATGGGTCGAGTCATGCTCTGGTCGTGTAACACGGGGATCGATTGCTTATGTTTTAGGATTACATTATGTAACCTAAGTTATGTTTTCATATTGGGAATGATTGAGATGTTGGCCTTAGTGCCTAGAGATGTTGATTTTATATGATGAAAGTAAATGTTTCTTTTAAAGGATTTTCATTAATGAATCCGCTGCTAAATGGAAAAGTGTTTATGAGCATGACAGATTGATTTAATGTGGTATAAGTTTTGTGTGATGCCCTTTTATGGATGCATGTTAACTTTTACTCTGATTATGCATATATTATTTGTGGGGTTTAGAAGGGTGTTACATTAGTGGTATCAGAGCAGGTCGGTCCGTCCGGCCAAGTTGTCTAATGTTATTTGTTCCCTTGTATGCGACATGTGTGTGAAAACACTGTCGATACATGTTGTTGCTTAACCTTGTCTGGAGAATTGGGAATGATCTAAGTGGGGGAGAAGTTGTGCTTCTCCAAGATGCTGCAGGTGTAGAAGTTGTAGCTCAGTGGGTGGTTAACACTCTTGTGGTTTGGTAAAGATAGTCTATACTCCATCATGATTTTCAGCTACCTATTGACAAATTGAGGAACTGATCACCCTTAATCTCTTGTTGATAGTAGTTGGAGTTCTGTTGGATGGGATGGACGTGTCTCGCAAGCTTAGGTGGCGTGAGCAGAGAATTGTTTGGAGCTAAGCCAGGTGCTTAAGAAGTGTGTTGATGAGTCGGCATGAGACAGTGAGGAGATGGTTAATTTTGATGGGAATTCGGGGTGCTAATGAAAGTGGGAAGATGGCGGTTTTGCCGACTAATTATATCTGTTTGGACAGTCGAAGAATTAAATTGATTGAGTAGTGTTGAGAATTATGTCTGGTGTGTGTGCTACGGCAACATATTGTGGAGTTGAGTATAAGGGTAGATAATGACTTCTAGTGATTACTAAAGGAAATGAGATGTGGAATACATGGTTGGTATAATTGGACCCTTAAGCATTTCAAGAGTTGGAGAGGTATTGGATGACCTTTAAGTGTGGAAGGGTTGTTTCCGTGATTTTGTCGTAACGGAAAACCGTAATTCGGAATGACGCAAGATTAGAAATGTTGGAAGATATTACAGTGCTCTATGTGATGGGAAAGTAGTGACATGGAATTAAGTATTTATTGGCGAAAAATGTTTGGATGTTATGGTAAGCGCGGAGAGTGCGGTTTGTGTTATCACCATAAGTTCACAGCTGAGTGTCCGTTTGATATAATGATTTTCCACACTTGATTGAGAGAGTCAATGGTTATGTAACCGATGGTGTTTGGATATGTTCGGAGAGTATAGGGGTTCATGTTGAGCGTCGGGAACTTGAGTTATTAGTATTGGGGAAGAGGCAGTGATGTACTACTGTGAAGAGAGTTCAAAGAGTTTTGAGAAAGCTGTCAACAGTTCGTGTATTGGTTTTGCCATGTCCGACAGGATTGTCGTTGTGTTTGGAGATACTTTGTTGATATGATTAAGAGGTGTGTTAAGTACAACATTAATGAGTTTTGGTTATGCTTGAAGGCAATATAAAGTACAGAGAGGGACTATCTGACAAGTAATTTGGAGTGGGTTGCTGTTGTGTGTTTGTACCGGAGTTTGGAAGCCTCAATTGTTTAGTTGAGATTTGAGGTGGTTACTGACCTTAAGGTATTTGTTTTATTTGAGAGAGAGTCAAATATGAGACAGAGAAGTAATTGGAACTCCTGAAGGAGTATGGTTTTGGTTAAATTACCATTCGGATGAGACCAAGTGGTAGCTAAGATATCGCATCGGGAATTTTGGTATACAACTAATGGAGATGGTAAGGAAGTTAGGACTGATTAAGCAAATTCAGATATAAGTTCGGCCTGTGAAGAGACTTCTTATGGAGTTGAGCCTTGGATGTTGAGATTGACCTTTGGTATTCTGATGAGGTTCGAGGAAATCGAAATTCTGAGTTGAGTTGATAGATTAATTGAATTTAATGGATAAAAGTCAGAGGGCTTATTTTCGGATTAAGGGAAATGGTATTGTGAGATGTCGTGATGAAGTGTGTATTCTGAATAGTGTGAGTTGGATAAGAGTACTCAGGGAGAAGTACATCGAGAAAAAATGGAGTGTCCGTGCAGGTACTAGGAAGATGCGACCGAATTTGAGAAATAGTTTTGGATAGCCATAGATGGAGAAGGAATTGATTGAGTTTGTATATGTTGATTAGACTTGCTGGGAATTGAAGTATGGACATTAGAGATGGTTGGATCTGATACAACTGTTGAGTATTTCGAGTGGGATGGGATAGTATTCCCATGGGCTTTGTGCCGGGTTTTCTTATGAATTTGAGGAAGTATGATCCGATTTGGACAGTTAAGAATGGATTAACAAGAGTAACTCGTTGCCCACCAGTGAAGATGAATCATTCTGTTAGATGGGAACTCAAGTTTTTCGTTAAGATTATGGGAAAGATTGCGAAAGCGGTTGGGTGCCATGTTGAAGATGAACTCTGACTAGCGTCCGTGAATGGCATGGACAAACAAAGAAAACTATCCAGTATGAAGAGGACTCGTTGAGAGCTTGTGTGTTGGACCAAGATGGATCTAAGGGTAGTTAATTGTCGTCGATGGAGTTGCCTACAATAACTGTTGCCATTTCGTATCGGAAACAACATCGTATGAAGTTCGTTGGGTAAGAGAGTATGACTCCTTTGTGTTGTTGCATGTCCAACGGGAGTGTTGTACTCGGATCAAAGACCGTGCAAGGGACGATGGAAACGATCAAAGAATCCAAGTAAGGCCGTGTTTTGAGAGTTATGGTAGTAATTGATGTTGGTCGAGCTTGAAGTCTCTTGAGCACCCTGTGTTTTGTTGATCTGTATCAGAGTAGCGCAGCGGAAGCGTGAGGCGGATAACATGTTAGACTGTTTTACTGCTGTCGCTTGAGAGGATTGCATGAGGTGTTCATATGTCTAAGTTGAAGAAGTACATTGATTCAGATGGATGGTGTACAAGTGAGAGAGAATTTGACTTCGGAGGCGTGGCTAGTTCTAGTTGTTGATAAGAAACAACTTCGAAGTATAGAGATTCTTTTGGTGGAAGTAGTTATGTGAGAATTGGATTTAGAAAAAATTGGAATGCGAGAGTCGTATCCAGAGTTGTTTGGATCAGGTAACATTTTCGAGGACGAAAATTCCTAAAGTGGGGGAGAGTTGTAACAGCCCAAATTTCATTAAATAATTAATTATAGTAATTAATTGATTTAGTGGGATTTTTATTAATGTTGGAATTAATTTTCATTAATTGGAATTTGTAGTAGAGAATTGAGAAGGAAATAGAATGGAAAGAAAATAATAGAGAGGAAGGAAAAGAAATAGAAGAATATAAAAAGGGAATTGGAGAGAAAGAGAAAGATAGAAAAGAAAAAGAAGAGAAAGGAAGAAGAAGAGGAGAAATGAAGAGGAAAAGGGGAAAAGCTTGGAGAACCTTCAAGAACCAATTTTGAAGCTCCGATTAATCGAGGTAAGGGTGAGAAACATTGCTATTTAATCATTGTATGCTATTATGTATGTTGGGTTTGGGTTTTGGATGTTTTTCATCACTTTCTATTTAGGGCAAAAGTTGGAATAATCGGTAGATTGATGATTTAATCGGTTGAAACTGAGCAATAATGCCGTAGAATAGTTGGGTAACATGTGTTGATGCTGTTTGTACTGATTTTGTTGTGTGAGAAGTTGGATGATGGTGGATGGTGGAGGTGGAACAGAATAGGGTTCTGTTCTGCGCAGGTTCGCTGGCTCTCGCCAGGCGAGCGAAGGCGAAGCTTCGCCAGGCGAAGCCTAGCGAATGCTGGCGAGTAATTATGATTAAGTGCCAGTGGACTTCGCTGGCGAGTTCGCCAAGCGAAGGTGGATAGCGAAGGTTCGCCCAGCGAAGGTGCTGGCGAATGGTGGCGAATGAAGTCAGTAGCTACTGACTTGGGCTCGCTGGGAAGTCTCGCCAGGCGAAGCCTAGCGAAGGTTCGCTGCGAGGGTTCGCCAGGCGAATGAAGGCGAATGTGACAGCATTTTTCTTTTGCTGTGTTGCTCATATGATGATTGTTTGATTGATTCACATAGGTTAATACTTCTATGTTATGAATGAGGATGTGAACTATTATGATAACATGTGCTGTGGGTAGCCTTCGGGCGTGAATCCTAGAGTTGTGATATGAATGATTAATTGTTATCGGTTAAAATACATGAGAACATAATGATGATTATGTGTGTATTAATGATGAGTTTGTGAACGTTTGATTGTTGTGTACAATTATGTGACGAGTATGCATGACTTATAATTGTATAAATAGTACTGTGACGTGTATACCTTGTATGAGATAGCATGAGATAAAGAATAAACATACTATGAAAAATGTGTTGTGGATGCATATTGTTTATATGCGATTGTATGTTAAAATACATGAAGAATGCATGAGAGCATAATGATGGATATGCGTGCATTGCTTGCTAAATATGATGTTGTATTGAATTGTGAATATATGTGGATAATGCATGAGAACATATCGTGGATATGTGTGCATTGTTTGATAACTGTGAAGAATGCATGAGAACATATCGTGGATATGTGTGCATTGTGAGTGATAATGTGGTGATAGTGTTGAATTATGAATACATCGATGAATGTTATGTGAATATGTTGTGTGTGCAATCATAATGTAATTCTTGAAGTGATGAATTATGTAAATGCATGAGATTAAGATGTCGGTCTTAAGTGCATTTGTTGCGATTGATTGTACATGCATCATTTAGTCAAGAGGCAATGTCTGTTAGTTTCGTGGAAACTAGTGGCTTGTCCCAAACCTAGAAGTGTGGGTTTGAAGGCTTAGAGGACGGGCCTTTGTGGTTATCGGTCTAGAAGTGTGGACCCGGTTTAATGTAAAAACCGAAAAAAAGATAACGGGTTATCGGTCTAGAAGTGTGGACCCGGTTTAATGTAAAAACCGAAAAAAGATAACGAAAGTCGGTACCGCATTGCATGAGTTGCATTGAGTTGTTGAGTCACATTGATATATGACATATGCATGAAGTGATGCTTATGTGTGAATGATGAGATGTTTGTTGAATACTTATGAAGCGTGCATGAAAAGATGCTTACGTGTGAATGTTAAGATTGTGGAATTGTGGGTGTATGCATGACGCAAAATGCTTGGTGAATATTCATGTTGTATATAAATATAAGTGACGATGTAAATGACTATGAGTTGAATTATGGTGAGAAATAGGAAGTTAATCATATGATACCTATATATTCATGATTTTATGCTTTGATTATTATGGTAATATTTCTCACCCTTCTGCTGTTTTATAATGCTCTATGAGGCATTGCAGATTAGGTTGCTGGAGGCCTTTATGAAGTTCTGCTTGTAGTTCGAGGTCGCTACGTGTGTAGCGGTTTAGTAATTATTTATGGGTCGAGTCATGCTCTGGTCGTGTAACACGGGGATCGATTGCTTATGTTTTAGGATTACATTATGTAACCTAAGTTATGTTTTCATATTGGGAATGATTGAGATGTTGGCCTTAGTGCCTAGAGATGTTGATTTTATATGATGAAAGTAAATGTTTCTTTTAAAGGATTTTCATTAATGAATCCGCTGCTAAATGGAAAAGTGTTTATGAGCATGACAGATTGATTTAATGTGGTATAAGTTTTGTGTGATGCCCTTTTATGGATGCATGTTAACTTTTACTCTGATTATGCATATATTATTTGTGGGGTTTAGAAGGGTGTTACACGGTCAGTTTCGTTGAGTATCCAGATTCCGGTTATTACGTTGAGCGTTCAGGCTCCGGTCAGTTTCGTTGGGTATCCAGACACCGGTTATTACGTTGAGCGTTCAGGCACCGGTAAGTTTCGTTGGGTATCCAGACTCCGGTTTTTACATTGAGCGTTCAGGCTCCGGTCAGTTTTGTTGGGTATCCAGACTCTAGTTATTACGTTGAGCGTTCAGGCTCTGGTCATTTTCGTTGAGTATCCAGACTCCGGTTATTAAGTTGATTGTCAGGCTCCGATCATTTTCGTTGAGTATCCAGACTTCGATTATTAAGTTAAGCGTTCAGGATCCGATCAGTTTCGTTGAGTATCCAGACTCCAAATATTATGTTGAGCGGTCAGGCTCCGGTCAGTTTCATTGGGTATCCAGACTCCGGTGATTACGTTGATCGTTCAGGCTCTGGTCATTTTCGTTGACTATCCAGACTCGAGTTATTACGTTAAGCGTTCAGGCTCCGGTCAGTTTCGTTGAGTATCCAGATTCCGATTATTACGTTGAGCGTTCAGGCTCCGGTCATTTTCGTTGGGTATCCAGACTCCGGTTTTTACGTTGAGCATTCAGGCTCCGGTCATTTTCGTTGAGTATCCAGACTCCGGTTATTAAGTTTAGCGTCAGGCTCCGATCATTTTCGTTGAGTATCCAGACTCCGATTATTACGTTGATCGTTCAGGCTCCGGTTATTTTCGTTGAGTATCCTAACTCCGGTTATTACGTTGAGGGTTCAGACTCCGGTCATTTTCGTTGAGTATCTAGACTCCTGTCATTACATTGAACATTCAGGCTCCGATCATTTTGGTTGAATATCCATACTCCGGTCAATACGTTGAGCGATCAGGCTCCGGTCATTTTTGTTGAGTATCCAGACTCCGGTAATTACATTGAGCGTTCAGGATCCATTAATTTTCGTTGAGTATCATAACTCCATTTATTACGTTGAGCGTTCAGGATCCGGTCAGTTTCGTGGAGTATCCAGACTCCAAATATTATGTTGAGCGTTCAGGCTCCGGTCAGTTTCGTTGGGTATCCAGACTCCGGTGATTAGGTTCATCGTTCAGGCTCCGGTCATTTTCGTTGGCTTTCCAGACTCGGGTTATTACGTTGAGCGCTCAGGCTCCGGTCAATTTCGTTGAGTATCCAGATTCCGGTTATTATGTTGAGCGTTCAGGCTCCGGTCAGTTTCGTTGGGTATCCAGACTCCGGTTATTACGTTGAGCGTTCAGGCTCCGGTAAGTTTCGTTGGGTATCCAGACTCCGGTTTTTACGTTGAGCGTTCAGGCTCCGGTCAGTTTCGTTGGGTATCCAGACTCTAGTTATTACGTTGAGCGTTCAGGCTCCGGTCATATTCGTTGAGTATCCAGACTCCGGTTATTAAGTTGACTGTCAGGCTCCGATCATTTTCGTTGAGTATCCAGACTTCGATTATTAAGTTGAGCGTTCAGGATCCGATCAGTTTTGTTGAGTATCCAGACTCCAAATATTACGTTGAGCGGTCAGGCTCCGGTCAGTTTCATTGGGTATCCAGACTCCGGTGATTACGTTGATCGTTCAGGCTCTGGTCATTTTCGTTGAATATCCAGACTCGAGTTATTATGTTAAGCGTTCAGGCTCCGGTCAGTTTCGTTGAGTATCCAGATTCCGGTTATTACGTTGAGCGTTCAGGCTCCGGTCAGTTTCGTTGGGTATCCAGACTCCGATTTTTACGTTGATCGTTCAGGCTCCGGTTATTTTCGTTGAGTATCCTAACTCCGGTTATTACGTTGAGGGTTCAGACTCCGGTCATTTTCGTTGAGTATCTAGACTCCTGTCATTACATTGAACGTTCAGGCTCCGATCATTTTCGTTGAATATCCATACTCCGGTCAATACGTTGAGCGATCAGGCTCCGGTCATTTTTGTTGAGTATCTAGACTCCGGTCATTACATTGAGCGTTCAGGATCCATTAATTTTCGTTGAGTATCATAACTCCATTTATTACGTTGAGCGTTCAGGATCCGGTCAGTTTCGTGGAGTATCCAGACTCCAAATATTATGTTGAGCGTTCAGGCTCCGGTCAGTTTCGTTGGGTATCCAGACTCCGGTGATTACGTTCATCGTTCAGGCTCCGGTCATTTTCGTTGAGTATCATAACTCCATTTATTACGTTGAGCGTTCAGGATCCGGTGAGTTTCGTTGAGTATCCAGACTCCAAATATTACGTTGAGCGTTCAGGCTCCGGTCAGTTTCGTTGGGTATCCAGACTCCGGTGATTACGTTGATCGTTCAGGCTCCGGTCATTTTTGTTGACTATCCAGACTCAGGTTATTACGTTGAGCGTTCAGGCTCTGCTCAGTTTCGTTGAGTATCCAGATTCCGGTTATGACGTTGAGCGTTCAGGCTCCGGTCAGTTTCGTTGGGTATCCAGACTCCGGTTATTACGTTGAGCGTTCAGGCTCCGGTAAGTTTTGTTGGGTATCCAGACTCGGTTATTACGTTGAGCGTTCAGGATCCGTTCAGTTTCGTTGAATATCCAGACTCTAGTTATTACGTTGAGCGTTCAGGCTCCGGTCATTTTCGTTGAACATCCAGACTCCGGTTATTAAGTTAAGCGTCAGGCTCCGATCATTTTCGTTGAGTATCCAGACTCCGATTATTATGTTGAGCTTTCAGGCTCTGGTCATTTTCGTTAAGTATCCAGACTCCGGTTATTACATTGAGGGTTCAGACTCCGGTCATTTTCGTTGAGTATCTAGACTCCTGTCATTCCGTTAAACGTTTAGGCTCTGATCATTTTCGTTGAGTATCCATACTTCGGTCAATACGTTGAGCATTCAGGCTCCGGTCATTTTCGTTGAGTATCCAGACTCCGGTCATTATATTGAGCGTTCAGGATCCAGTCATTTTCGTTGAGTATCATAACTCCATTTATTACGTTGTGCGTTCAGGATCTGGTCAGTTTCGTTGAGTAACCAGACTCGGGACATTACGTTAAGCGTTCAGGCTCCGGTCAGTTTCGTTGAGTATCCAGATTCCAATTATTACGTTGAGCGTTCAGGCTCCGGTCAGTTTCGTTGGGTATCCAGACTCCGGTTATTACGTTGAGCGTTCAGGCTCCGGTCATTTTCGTTGAGTATCCAGACTCCGGTTATTAAGTTGAGCGTTAGGCTCCGATCATTTTCGTTGAGTATCCAGACTCCGATTATTACGTTGAGCGTTCAGGCTCCGGTTATTTTCGTTGAGTATCCTGACTCCGGTTATTACGTTGAGGGTTCAGACTCCGGTCATTTTCGTTGAGTATCTAGACTCCTGTCATTACGTTGAACGTTCAGGCTCCGATCATTTTTGTTGAGTATCCATACTCCGGTCAATACGTTGAGCGATCAGGCTCCGGTCATTTTTGTTGAGTATCCAGACTCCGGTCATTACATTGAGCGTTCAGGATCCAGTAATTTTCGTTGAGTATCATAACTCCATTTATTACGTTGAGCGTTCAGGATCCGGTCAGTTTCGTTGAGTATCCAGACTCCAAATATTATGTTGTGCGTTCAGGCTCCGGTCAGTTTCGTTGGGTATCCAGACTCCGGTGATTGCGTTCATCGTTCAGGCTCCGGTCATTTTCGTTGACTTTCCAAACTCGGGTTATTACGTTGAGCCTTCAGGCTCCGGTCAGTTTCGTTGAGTATCCAGATTCCGGTTATTACGTTGAGCGTTCAGGCTCCGGTCAGTTTCGTTGGGTATCCAGACTCTGGTTATTACGTTGAGCTTTCAGGCTCCGGTAAGTTTCGTTGGGTATCCAGACTCCGGTTTTTACGTTGAGCGTTCAGGCTCCGGTCAGTTTCGTTGGGTATCCAGACTCAAGTTATTACGTTGAGCGTTCAGGCTCCGGTCATTTTCGTTGAGTATCCAGACTCCGGTTATTAAGTTGACTGTCAGGCTCCGATCATTTTCGTTGAGTATCCAGACTTCGATTATTAAGTTGAGCGTTCAGGATCCGATCAGTTTCGTTGAGTATCCAGACTCCAAATATTACGTTGAGCGGTCAGGCTCCGGTCAGTTTCATTGGGTATCCAGACTCCAGTGATTACATTGATCGTTCAGGCTCCGATCATTTTCGTTGACTATCCAGACTCGAGTTATTACGTTAAGCGTTCAGGCTCCGGTCAGTTTCGTTGAGTATCCAGATTCCGATTATTACGTTGAGCGTTCAGGCTCCGGTCATTTTCGTTGGGTATCCAGACTCCGGTTTTTACGTTGAGCGTTCAGGCTCCGGTCATTTTCGTTGAGTATCCAAACTCTGGTTATTAAGTTGAGCGTCAGGCTCCGATCATTTTCGATGAGTATCCAGACTCCGATTATTACGTTGATCGTTCAGGCTCCGGTTATTTTCGTTGAGTATCCTAACTCCGGTTATTACGTTGAGGGTTCAGACTCCGGTCATTTTCGTTAAGTATCTAGACTCCTGTCATTACGTTGAACGTTCAGGCTCCGGTCAGTTACGTTGAGTATCCAGATTCCGATTATTCCGTTGAGCGTTCAGGCTCCGGTCAGTTTCGTTGGGTATCCAGACTCCGGTTATTACGTTGAGCGTTCAGGCTCCGGTCAGTTTCATTGGGTATCCAGACTCCGGTTATTACGTTGAGCGTTCAGGCTCCGGTCATTTTCGTTGAGTATCCAGACACCGGTTATTAAGTTGAGCGTCAGGCTCCGATCATTTTCGTTGAGTATCCAGACTCCGATTATTACGTTGATCGTTCAGGCTCCGGTTATTTTCGTTGAGTATCCTAACTCCGGTTATTACGTTGAGGGTTCAGACTCCGGTCATTTTCGTTGAGTATCTAGACTCCTGTCATTACGTTGAACGTTCAGGCTCCGATCATTTTCGTTGAATATCCATACTCCGGTCAATACGTTGAGCGATCAGGCTCCGATCATTTTTGTTGAGTATCCACACTCCGATCATTACATTGAGCGTTCAGGATCCATTAATTTTCGTTGAGTATCATAACTCCATTTATTACGTTGAGCGTTCAGGATCCCGTCAGTTTCGTGGAGTATCCAGACTCCAAATATTATGTTGAGCGTTCAGGCTCCGGTCAGTTTCGTTGGGTATCCAGACTCCGGTGATTACGTTCATTGTTCAGGCTCCGGTCATTTTCGTTGACTTTCCAGACTCGGGTTATTACGTTGAGCGTTCAGGCTCCGGTCAGTTTCGTTGAGTATCCAGATTCCGGTTATTACGTTGAGCGTTCAGGCTCCGGTCAGTTTCGTTGGGTATCCAGACTCCGGTTATTACGTTGAGCGTTTAGGCTCCGGTAAGTTTCGTTGGGTATCCAGACTCCGGTTTTTACGTTGAGCGTTCAGGCTCCGGTCAGTTTCGTTGGGTATCCAGACTCTGGTTATTACGTTGAGCGTTCAGGCTCCGGTAAGTTTCGTTGGGTATCCAGACTCCGGTTTTTACGTTGAGCGTTCAGGCTCCGGTCAGTTTCGTTGGGTATCCAGACTCAAGTTATTACGTTGAGCGTTCAGGCTCCGGTCATTTTTGTTGAGTATCCAGACTCCGGTTATTAAGTTGACTGTCAGGCTCCGATCATTTTCGTTGAGTATCCAGACTTCGATTATTAAGTTGAGCGTTCAGGATCCGATCAGTTTCGTTGAGTATCCAGACTCCAAATATTACGTTGAGCGGTCAGGCTCCGGTCAGTTTCATTGGGTATCCAGACTCCGGTGATTACATTGATCGTTCAGGCTCCGGTCATTTTCGTTGACTATCCAGACTCGAGTTATTACGTTAAGCGTTCAGGCTCCGGTCAGTTTCGTTGAGTATCCAGATTCCGATTATTACGTTGAGCGTTCAGGCTCCGGTCATTTTCGTTGGGTATCCAGACTCCGGTTTTTACGTTGAGCGTTCAGGCTCCTATAATTTTCGTTGAGTATCCAAACACTGGTTATTAAGTTGAGCGTCAGGCTCCGATCATTTTCGATGAGTATCCAGACTCCGATTATTACGTTGATCGTTCAGGCTCCGGTTATTTTCGTTGAGTATCCTAACTCTGGTTATTACATTGAGGGTTCAGACTCCGGTCATTTTCGTTGAGTATCTAGACTCCTGTCATTACGTTGAACGTTCAGGCTCCGGTCAGTTTCGTTGAGTATCCAGATTCCGATTATTCCGTTGAGCGTTCAGGCTCCGGTCAGTTTCGTTGGGTATCCAGACTCCGGTTATTACGTTGAGCGTTCAGGCTCCGGTCAGTTTCATTGGGTATCCAGACTCCGGTTATTACGTTGAGCGTTCAGGCTCCGGTCATTTTCGTTGAGTATCCAGACACCGGTTATTAAGTTGAGCGTCAGGCTCCGATCATTTTCGTTGAGTATCCAGACTCCGATTATTACGTTGATCGTTCAGGCTCCGGTTATTTTCGTTGAGTATCCTAACTCCGGATATTACGTTGAGGGTTCAGACTCCGGTCATTTTCGTTGAGTATCTAGACTCCTGTCATTACGTTGAACGTTCAGGCTCCGATCATTTTCGTTGAATATCCATACTCCGGTCAATACGTTGAGCGATCAGGCTCCGGTCATTTTTGTTGAGTATCCACACTCCGATCATTACACTGAGCGTTCAGGATCCATTAATTTTCGTTGAGTATCATAACTCCATTTATTACGTTGAGCGTTCAGGATCCGGTCAGTTTCGTGGAGTATCCAGACTCCAAATATTATGTTGAGCGTTCAGGCTCCGGTCAGTTTCGTTGGGTATCCAGACTCCGGTGATTACGTTCATTGTTCAGGCTCCGGTCATTTTCGTTGACTTTCCAGACTCGGGTTATTACGTTGAGCGTTCAGGCTCCGGTCAGTTTCGTTGAGTATCCAGATTCCGGTTATTACGTTGAGCGTTCAGGCTCCGGTCAGTTTCGTTGGGTATCCAGACTCCGGTTATTACGTTGAGCGTTTAGGCTCCGGTAAGTTTCGTTGGGTATCCAGACTCCGGTTTTTACGTTGAGCGTTCAGGCTCCGGTCAGTTTCGTTGGGTATCCAGACTCTAGTTATTACGTTGAGCGTTCAGGCTCCGGTCATTTTCGTTGAGTATCCAGACTCCGGTTATTAAGTTGACTGTCAGGCTCCGATCATTTTCGTTGAGTATCCAGACTTCGATTATTAATTTGAGCGTTCAGGATCCGATCAGTTTCGTTGAGTATCCAGACTCCAAATATTACGTTGAGCGTTCAGGCTCCGGTCAGTTTCGTTGGGTATCCAGACTCCGGTGATTACGTTGATCGTTCAGGCTCCGGTCATTTTTGTTGACTATCCAGACTCAGGTTATTACGTTGAGCGTTCAGGCTCTGCTCAGTTTCGTTGAGTATCCAGATTCCGGTTATGACGTTGAGCGTTCAGGCTCCGGTCAGTTTCGTTGGGTATCCAGACTCCGGTTATTACGTTGAGCGTTCAGGCTCCGGTAAGTTTTGTTGGGTATCCAGACTCGGTTATTACGTTGAGCGTTCAGGATCCGTTCAGTTTCGTTGAATATCCAGACTCTAGTTATTACGTTGAGCGTTCAGGCTCCGGTCATTTTCGTTGAACATCCAGACTCCGGTTATTAAGTTAAGCGTCAGGCTCCGATCATTTTCGTTGAGTATCCAGACTCCGATTATTATGTTGAGCTTTCAGGCTCTGGTCATTTTCGTTAAGTATCCAGACTCCGGTTATTACATTGAGGGTTCAGACTCCGGTCATTTTCGTTGAGTATCTAGACTCCTGTCATTCCGTTAAACGTTTAGGCTCTGATCATTTTCGTTGAGTATCCATACTTCGGTCAATACGTTGAGCATTCAGGCTCCGGTCATTTTCGTTGAGTATCCAGACTCCGGTCATTATATTGAGCGTTCAGGATCCAGTCATTTTCGTTGAGTATCATAACTCCATTTATTACGTTGTGCGTTCAGGATCTGGTCAGTTTCGTTGAGTAACCAGACTCGGGACATTACGTTAAGCGTTCAGGCTCCGGTCAGTTTCGTTGAGTATCCAGATTCCAATTATTACGTTGAGCGTTCAGGCTCCGGTCAGTTTCGTTGGGTATCCAGACTCCGGTTATTACGTTGAGCGTTCAGGCTCCGGTCATTTTCGTTGAGTATCCAGACTCCGGTTATTAAGTTGAGCGTTAGGCTCCGATCATTTTCGTTGAGTATCCAGACTCCGATTATTACGTTGAGCGTTCAGGCTCCGGTTATTTTCGTTGAGTATCCTGACTCCGGTTATTACGTTGAGGGTTCAGACTCCGGTCATTTTCGTTGAGTATCTAGACTCCTGTCATTACGTTGAACGTTCAGGCTCCGATCATTTTTGTTGAGTATCCATACTCCGGTCAATACGTTGAGCGATCAGGCTCCGGTCATTTTTGTTGAGTATCCAGACTCCGGTCATTACATTGAGCGTTCAGGATCCAGTAATTTTCGTTGAGTATCATAACTCCATTTATTACGTTGAGCGTTCAGGATCCGGTCAGTTTCGTTGAGTATCCAGACTCCAAATATTATGTTGTGCGTTCAGGCTCCGGTCAGTTTCGTTGGGTATCCAGACTCCGGTGATTGCGTTCATCGTTCAGGCTCCGGTCATTTTCGTTGACTTTCCAAACTCGGGTTATTACGTTGAGCCTTCAGGCTCCGGTCAGTTTCGTTGAGTATCCAGATTCCGGTTATTACGTTGAGCGTTCAGGCTCCGGTCAGTTTCGTTGGGTATCCAGACTCTGGTTATTACGTTGAGCTTTCAGGCTCCGGTAAGTTTCGTTGGGTATCCAGACTCCGGTTTTTACGTTGAGCGTTCAGGCTCCGGTCAGTTTCGTTGGGTATCCAGACTCAAGTTATTACGTTGAGCGTTCAGGCTCCGGTCATTTTCGTTGAGTATCCAGACTCCGGTTATTAAGTTGACTGTCAGGCTCCGATCATTTTCGTTGAGTATCCAGACTTCGATTATTAAGTTGAGCGTTCAGGATCCGATCAGTTTCGTTGAGTATCCAGACTCCAAATATTACGTTGAGCGGTCAGGCTCCGGTCAGTTTCATTGGGTATCCAGACTCCAGTGATTACATTGATCGTTCAGGCTCCGATCATTTTCGTTGACTATCCAGACTCGAGTTATTACGTTAAGCGTTCAGGCTCCGGTCAGTTTCGTTGAGTATCCAGATTCCGATTATTACGTTGAGCGTTCAGGCTCCGGTCATTTTCGTTGGGTATCCAGACTCCGGTTTTTACGTTGAGCGTTCAGGCTCCGGTCATTTTCGTTGAGTATCCAAACTCTGGTTATTAAGTTGAGCGTCAGGCTCCGATCATTTTCGATGAGTATCCAGACTCCGATTATTACGTTGATCGTTCAGGCTCCGGTTATTTTCGTTGAGTATCCTAACTCCGGTTATTACGTTGAGGGTTCAGACTCCGGTCATTTTCGTTGAGTATCTAGACTCCTGTCATTACGTTGAACGTTCAGGCTCCGGTCAGTTACGTTGAGTATCCAGATTCCGATTATTCCGTTGAGCGTTCAGGCTCCGGTCAGTTTCGTTGGGTATCCAGACTCCGGTTATTACGTTGAGCGTTCAGGCTCCGGTCAGTTTCATTGGGTATCCAGACTCCGGTTATTACGTTGAGCGTTCAGGCTCCGGTCATTTTCGTTGAGTATCCAGACACCGGTTATTAAGTTGAGCGTCAGGCTCCGATCATTTTCGTTGAGTATCCAGACTCCGATTATTACGTTGATCGTTCAGGCTCCGGTTATTTTCGTTGAGTATCCTAACTCCGGTTATTACGTTGAGGGTTCAGACTCCGGTCATTTTCGTTGAGTATCTAGACTCCTGTCATTACGTTGAACGTTCAGGCTCCGATCATTTTCGTTGAATATCCATACTCCGGTCAATACGTTGAGCGATCAGGCTCCGATCATTTTTGTTGAGTATCCACACTCCGATCATTACATTGAGCGTTCAGGATCCATTAATTTTCGTTGAGTATCATAACTCCATTTATTACGTTGAGCGTTCAGGATCCCGTCAGTTTCGTGGAGTATCCAGACTCCAAATATTATGTTGAGCGTTCAGGCTCCGGTCAGTTTCGTTGGGTATCCAGACTCCGGTGATTACGTTCATTGTTCAGGCTCCGGTCATTTTCGTTGACTTTCCAGACTCGGGTTATTACGTTGAGCGTTCAGGCTCCGGTCAGTTTCGTTGAGTATCCAGATTCCGGTTATTACGTTGAGCGTTCAGGCTCCGGTCAGTTTCGTTGGGTATCCAGACTCCGGTTATTACGTTGAGCGTTTAGGCTCCGGTAAGTTTCGTTGGGTATCCAGACTCCGGTTTTTACGTTGAGCGTTCAGGCTCCGGTCAGTTTCGTTGGGTATCCAGACTCTGGTTATTACGTTGAGCGTTCAGGCTCCGGTAAGTTTCGTTGGGTATCCAGACTCCGGTTTTTACGTTGAGCGTTCAGGCTCCGGTCAGTTTCGTTGGGTATCCAGACTCAAGTTATTACGTTGAGCGTTCAGGCTCCGGTCATTTTTGTTGAGTATCCAGACTCCGGTTATTAAGTTGACTGTCAGGCTCCGATCATTTTCGTTGAGTATCCAGACTTCGATTATTAAGTTGAGCGTTCAGGATCCGATCAGTTTCGTTGAGTATCCAGACTCCAAATATTACGTTGAGCGGTCAGGCTCCGGTCAGTTTCATTGGGTATCCAGACTCCGGTGATTACATTGATCGTTCAGGCTCCGGTCATTTTCGTTGACTATCCAGACTCGAGTTATTACGTTAAGCGTTCAGGCTCCGGTCAGTTTCGTTGAGTATCCAGATTCCGATTATTACGTTGAGCGTTCAGGCTCCGATCATTTTCGTTGGGTATCCAGACTCCGGTTTTTACGTTGAGCGTTCAGGCTCCTATAATTTTCGTTGAGTATCCAAACACTGGTTATTAAGTTGAGCGTCAGGCTCCGATCATTTTCGATGAGTATCCAGACTCCGATTATTACGTTGATCGTTCAGGCTCCGGTTATTTTCGTTGAGTATCCTAACTCTGGTTATTACATTGAGGGTTCAGACTCCGGTCATTTTCGTTGAGTATCTAGACTCCTGTCATTACGTTGAACGTTCAGGCTCCGGTCAGTTTCGTTGAGTATCCAGATTCCGATTATTCCGTTGAGCGTTCAGGCTCCGGTCAGTTTCGTTGGGTATCCAGACTCCGGTTATTACGTTGAGCGTTCAGGCTCCGGTCAGTTTCATTGGGTATCCAGACTCCGGTTATTACGTTGAGCGTTCAGGCTCCGGTCATTTTCGTTGAGTATCCAGACACCGGTTATTAAGTTGAGCGTCAGGCTCCGATCATTTTCGTTGAGTATCCAGACTCCGATTATTACGTTGATCGTTCAGGCTCCGGTTATTTTCGTTGAGTATCCTAACTCCGGATATTACGTTGAGGGTTCAGACTCCGGTCATTTTCGTTGAGTATCTAGACTCCTGTCATTACGTTGAACGTTCAGGCTCCGATCATTTTCGTTGAATATCCATACTCCGGTCAATACGTTGAGCGATCAGGCTCCGGTCATTTTTGTTGAGTATCCACACTCCGATCATTACACTGAGCGTTCAGGATCCATTAATTTTCGTTGAGTATCATAACTCCATTTATTACGTTGAGCGTTCAGGATCCGGTCAGTTTCGTGGAGTATCCAGACTCCAAATATTATGTTGAGCGTTCAGGCTCCGGTCAGTTTCGTTGGGTATCCAGACTCCGGTGATTACGTTCATTGTTCAGGCTCCGGTCATTTTCGTTGACTTTCCAGACTCGGGTTATTACGTTGAGCGTTCAGGCTCCGGTCAGTTTCGTTGAGTATCCAGATTCCGGTTATTACGTTGAGCGTTCAGGCTCCGGTCAGTTTCGTTGGGTATCCAGACTCCGGTTATTACGTTGAGCGTTTAGGCTCCGGTAAGTTTCGTTGGGTATCCAGACTCCGGTTTTTACGTTGAGCGTTCAGGCTCCGGTCAGTTTCGTTGGGTATCCAGACTCTAGTTATTACGTTGAGCGTTCAGGCTCCGGTCATTTTCGTTGAGTATCCAGACTCCGGTTATTAAGTTGACTGTCAGGCTCCGATCATTTTCGTTGAGTATCCAGACTTCGATTATTAATTTGAGCGTTCAGGATCCGATCAGTTTCGTTGAGTATCCAGACTCCAAATATTACGTTGAGCGGTCAGGCTCCGGTCAGTTTCATTGGGTATCCAGACTCCGGTGATTACGTTGATCGTTCAGGCTCTGGTCATTTTCGTTGACTATCCAGACTCGAGTTATTACGTTAAGCGTTCAGGCTCCGGTCAGTTTCGTTGAGTATCCAGATTCCGATTATTACGTTGAGCGTGCAGGCTCCGGTCATTTTCGTTGTGTATCCAGACTCCGGTTTTTACGTTGAGCGTTCAGGCTCCGGTCATTTTCGTTGAGTATCCAGACTCCAGTTATTAAGTTGAGCGTCAGGCTCCGATCATTTTCGTTGAGTATCCAGACTCCGATTATTATGTTGATCGTTCAGGCTCCGGTTATTTTCGTTGAGTATCCTAACTCCGGTTATTACGTTGAGGGTTCAGACTCCGGTCATTTTCGTTGAGTATCTAGACTCCTGTCATTACGTTGAACGTTCAGGCTCCGATCATTTTTCGTTGAATATCCATACTCCGGTTAATACGTTGAGCGATCAGGCTCCGGTCATTTTTGTTGAGTATCAACACTCCGATCATTACATTGAGCGTTCAGGATCCATTAATTTTCGTTGAGTATCATAACTCCATTTATTACGTTGAGCATTCAGGATCCGGTCAGTTTCGTGGAGTATCCAGACTCCAAATATTATGTTGAGCGTTCAGGCTCCGGTCAGTTTCGTTGGGTATGCAGACTCCGGTGATTACGTTCATTGTTCAGGCTCCGGTCATTTTCGTTGACTTTCCAGACTCGGGTTATTACGTTGAGCGTTCAGGCTCCGGTCAGTTTCGTTGAGTATCCAGATTCCGGTTATTACGTTGAGCGTTCAGGCTCCGGTCAGTTTCGTTGGGTATCCAGACTCCAGTTATTACGTTGAGCGTTTAGGCTCCGGTAAGTTTCGTTGGGTATCCAGACTCCGGTTTTTACGTTGAGCGTTCAGGCTCCGGTCAGTTTCGTTGGGTATCCAGACTCTAGTTATTACGTTGAGCGTTCAGGCTCCGGTCATTTTCGTTGAGTATCCAGACTCCGGTTATTAAGTTGACTGTCAGGCTCCGATCATTTTCGTTGAGTATCCAGACTTCGATTATTAATTTGAGCGTTCAGGATCCGATCAGTTTCGTTGAGTATCCAGACTCCAAATATTACGTTGAGCGGTCAGGCTCCGGTCAGTTTCATTGGGTATCCAGACTCCGGTGATTACGTTGATCGTTCAGGCTCTGGTCATTTTCGTTGACTATCCAGACTCGAGTTATTACGTTAAGCGTTCAGGCTCCGGTCAGTTTCGTTGAGTATCCAGATTCCGATTATTACGTTGAGCGTTCAGGCTCCGGTCATTTTCGTTGGGTATCCAGACTCCGGTTTTTACGTTGAGCGTTCAGGCTCCGGTCATTTTCGTTGAGTATCCAAACTCTGGTTATTAAGTTGAGCGTCAGGCTCCGATCATTTTCGATGAGTATCCAGACTCCGATTATTACGTTGATCGTTCAGGCTCCGGTTATTTTTGTTGAGTATCCTAACTCCGGTTATTACGTTGAGGGTTCAGACTCCGGTCATTTTCGTTGAGTATCTAGACTCCTGTCATTACGTTGAACGTTCAGGCTCCGATCATTTTCGTTGAATATCCATACTCCGGTTAATACGTTGAGCGATCAGGCTCCGGTCATTTTTGTTGAGTATCCACACTCCGATCATTACACTGAGCGTTCAGGATCCATTAATTTTCGTTGAGTATCATAACTCCATTTATTACGTTGAGCGTTCAGGATCCGGTCAGTTTCGTGGAGTATCCAGACTCCAAATATAATGTTGAGCGTTCAGGCTCCGGTCAGTTTCGTTGGGTATGCAGACTCCGGTGATTACGTTCATTGTTTAGGCTCCGGTCATTTTCGTTGACTTTCCAGACTCGGGTTATTACGTTGAGCGTTCAGGCTCCGGTCAGTTTCGTTGAGTATCCAGATTCCGGTTATTACGTTGAGCGTTCAGGCTCCGGTCAGTTTCGTTGGGTATCCAGACTCCGGTTATTACGTTGAGCGTTTAGGCTCCGGTAAGTTTCGTTGGGTATCCAGACTCCGGTTTTTACGTTGAGCGTTCAGGCTCCGGTCAGTTTCGTTGGGTATCCAGACTCTAGTTATTACGTTGAGCGTTCAGGCTCCGGTCATTTTCGTTGAGTATCCAGACTCCGGTTATTAAGTTGACTGTCAGGCTCCGATCATTTTCGTTGAGTATCCAGACTTCGATTATTAATTTGAGCGTTCAGGATCCGATCAGTTTCGTTGAGTATCCAGACTCCAAATATTACGTTGAGCGGTCAGGCTCCGGTCAGTTTCATTGGGTATCCAGACTCCGGTGATTACGTTGATCGTTCAGGCTCTGGTCATTTTCGTTGACTATCCAGACTCGAGTTATTACGTTAAGCGATCAGGCTCCGGTCAGTTTCGTTGAGTATCCAGATTCCGATTATTACGTTGAGCGTGCAGGCTCCGGTCATTTTCGTTGGGTATCCAGACTCCGGTTTTTACGTTGAGCGTTCAGGCTCCGGTCATTTTCGTTGAGTATCCAGACTCCAGTTATTAAGTTGAGCGTCAGGCTCCGATCATTTTCGTTGAGTATCCAGACTCCGATTATTATGTTGATCGTTCAGGCTCCGGTTATTTTCGTTGAGTATCCTAACTCCGGTTATTACGTTGAGGGTTCAGACTCCGGTCATTTTCGTTGAGTATCTAGACTCCTGTCATTACGTTGAACGTTCAGGCTCCGATCATTTTCGTTGAATATCCATACTCCGGTTAATACGTTGAGCGATCAGGCTCCGGTCATTTTTGTTGAGTATCCACACTCCGATCATTACATTGAGCGTTCAGGATCCATTAATTTTCGTTGAGTATCATAACTCCATTTATTACGTTGAGCATTCAGGATCCGGTCAGTTTCGTGGAGTATCCAGACTCCAAATATTATGTTGAGCGTTCAGGCTCCGGTCAGTTTCGTTGGGTATCCAGACTCCGGTGATTACGTTCATTGTTCAGGCTCCGGTCATTTTCGTTGACTTTCCAGACTCGGGTTATTACGTTGAGCGTTCAGGCTCCGGTCAGTTTCGTTGAGTATCCAGATTCCGGTTATTACGTTGAGCGTTCAGGCTCCGGTCAGTTTCGTTGGGTATCCAGACTCCGGTTATTACTTTGAGCGTTTAGGCTCCGGTAAGTTTCGTTGGGTATCCAGACTCCGGTTTTTACGTTGAGCGTTCAGGCTCCGGTCAGTTTCGTTGGGTATCCAGACTCTGGTTATTACGTTGAGCGTTCAGGCTCCGGTAAGTTTCGTTGGGTATCCAGACTCCGGTTTTTACGTTGAGCGTTCAGGCTCCGGTCAGTTTCGTTGGGTATCCAGACTCAAGTTATTACGTTGAGCGTTCAGGCTCCGGTCATTTTCGTTGAGTATCCAGACTCCGGTTATTAAGTTGACTGTCAGGCTCCGATCATTTTCGTTGAGTATCCAGACTTCGATTATTAAGTTGAGCGTTCAGGATCCGATCAGTTTCGTTGAGTATCCAGACTCCAAATAATACGTTGAGCGGTCAGGCTCCGGTCAGTTTCATTGGGTATCCAGACTCCGGTGATTACATTGATCGTTCAGGCTCCGGTCATTTTCGTTGACTATCCAGACTCGAGTTATTACGTTAAGCGTTCAGGCTCCGGTCAGTTTCGTTGAGTATCCAGATTCCGATTATTACGTTGAGCGTTCAGGCTCCGGTCATTTTCGTTGGGTATCCAGACTCCGGTTTTTACGTTGAGCGTTCAGGCTCCGGTCATTTTCGTTGAGTATCCAGACTCCAGTTATTAAGTTGAGCGTCAGGCTCCGATCATTTTCGTTGAGTATCCAGACTCCGATTATTATGTTGATCGTTCAGGCTCCGGTTATTTTCGTTGAGTATCCTAACTCCGGTTATTACGTTGAGGGTTCAGACTCCGGTCATTTTCGTTGAGTATCTAGACTCCTGTCATTACGTTGAACGTTCAGGCTCCGATCATTTTCGTTGAATATCCATACTCCGGTTAATACGTTGAGCGATCAGGCTCCGGTCATTTTTGTTGAGTATCCACACTCCGATCATTACATTGAGCGTTCAGGATCCATTAATTTTCGTTGAGTATCATAACTCCATTTATTACGTTGAGCATTCAGGATCCGGTCAGTTTCGTGGAGTATCCAGACTCCAAATATTATGTTGAGCGTTCAGGCTCCGGTCAGTTTCGTTGGGTATCCAGACTCCGGTGATTACGTTCATTGTTCAGGCTCCGGTCATTTTCGTTGACTTTCCAGACTCGGGTTATTACGTTGAGCGTTCAGGCTCCGGTCAGTTTCGTTGAGTATCCAGATTCCGGTTATTACGTTGAGCGTTCAGGCTCCGGTCAGTTTCGTTGGGTATCCAGACTCCGGTTATTACTTTGAGCGTTTAGGCTCCGGTAAGTTTCGTTGGGTATCCAGACTCCGGTTTTTACGTTGAGCGTTCAGGCTCCGGTCAGTTTCGTTGGGTATCCAGACTCTGGTTATTACGTTGAGCGTTCAGGCTCCGGTAAGTTTCGTTGGGTATCCAGACTCCGGTTTTTACGTTGAGCGTTCAGGCTCCGGTCAGTTTCGTTGGGTATCCAGACTCAAGTTATTACGTTGAGCGTTCAGGCTCCGGTCATTTTCGTTGAGTATCCAGACTCCGGTTATTAAGTTGACTGTCAGGCTCCGATCATTTTCGTTGAGTATCCAGACTTCGATTATTAAGTTGAGCGTTCAGGATCCGATCAGTTTCGTTGAGTATCCAGACTCCAAATAATACGTTGAGCGGTCAGGCTCCGGTCAGTTTCATTGGGTATCCAGACTCCGGTGATTACATTGATCGTTCAGGCTCCGGTCATTTTCGTTGACTATCCAGACTCGAGTTATTACGTTAAGCGTTCAGGCTCCGGTCAGTTTCGTTGAGTATCCAGATTCCGATTATTACGTTGAGCGTTCAGGCTCCGGTCATTTTCGTTGGGTATCCAGACTCCGGTTTTTACGTTGTGCGTTCAGGCTCCGGTCATTTTCGTTGAGTATCCAAACTATGGTTATTAAGTTGAGCGTCAGGCTCCGATCATTTTCGATGAGTATCCAGACTCCGATTATTACGTTGATCGTTCAGGCTCCGGTTATTTTCGTTGAGTATCCTAACTCCGGTTATTACGTTGAGGGTTCAGACTCCGGTCATTTTCGTTGAGTATCTAGACTCCTGTCATTACGTTGAACGTTCAGGCTCCGGTCAGTTTCGTTGAGTATCCAGATTCCGATTATTCCGTTGAGCGTTCAGGCTCCGGTCAGTTTCGTTGGGTATCCAGACTCCGGTTATTACGTTGAGCGTTCAGGCTCCGGTCAGTTTCATTGGGTATCCAGACTCCGGTTATTACGTTGAGCGTTCAGGCTCCGGTCATTTTCGTTGAGTATCCAGACACCGGTTATTAAGTTGAGCGTCAGGCTCCGATCATTTTCGTTGAGTATCCAGACTCCGATTATTACGTTGATCGTTCAGGCTCCGGTCATTTTTGTTGAGTATCCACACTCCGATCATTACATTGAGCGTTCAGGATCCATTAATTTTCGTTGAGTATCATAACTCCATTTATTACGTTGAGCATTCAGGATCCGGTCAGTTTCGTGGAGTATCCAGACTCCAAATATTATGTTGAGCGTTCAGGCTCCGGTCAGTTTCGTTGGGTATCCAGACTCCGGTGATTACGTTCATTGTTCAGGCTCCGGTCATTTTCGTTGACTTTCCAGACTCGGGTTATTACCTTGAGCGTTCAGGCTCCGGTCAGTTTCGTTGAGTATCCAAATTCCGGTTATTACGTTGAGCGTTCAGGCTCCGGTCAGTTTCGTTGGGTATCCAGACTCCGGTTATTACGTTGAGCGTTTAGGCTCCGGTAAGTTTCGTTGAGTATCTAGACTCCTGTCATTACGTTGAACGTTCAGGCTCCGATCATTTTCGTTGAATATCCATACTCCGGTTAATACGTTGAGCGATCAGGCTCCGGTCATTTTTGTTGAGTATCCACACTCCGATCATTACATTGAGCGTTCAGGATCCATTAATTTTCGTTGAGTATCATAACTCCATTTATTACGTTGAGCATTCAGGATCCGGTCAGTTTCGTGGAGTATCCAGACTCCAAATATTATGTTGAGCGTTCAGGCTCCGGTCAGTTTCGTTGGGTATCCAGACTCCGGTGATTACGTTCATTGTTCAGGCTCCGGTCATTTTCGTTGACTTTCCAGACTCGGGTTATTACCTTGAGCGTTCAGGCTCCGGTCAGTTTCGTTGAGTATCCAAATTCCGGTTATTACGTTGAGCGTTCAGGCTCCGGTCAGTTTCGTTGGGTATCCAGACTCCGGTTATTACGTTGAGCGTTTAGGCTCCGGTAAGTTTCGTTGGGTATCCAGACTCCGGTTTTTACGTTGAGCGTTCAGGCTCCGGTCAGTTTCGTTGGGTATCCAGACTCTGGTTATTACGTTGAGCGTTCAGGCTCCGGTAAGTTTCGTTGGGTATCCAGACTCCGGTTTTTATGTTGAGCGTTCAGGCTCCGGTCAGTTTCGTTGGGTATCCAGACTCAAGTTATTACGTTGAGCGTTCAGGCTCCGGTCATTTTCGTTGAGTATCCAGACTCCGGTTATTAAGTTGACTGTCAGGCTCCGATCATTTTCGTTGAGTATCCAGACTTCGATTATTAAGTTGAGCGTTCAGGATCCGATCAGTTTCGTTGAGTATCCAGACTCCAAATATTACGTTGAGCGGTCAGGCTCCGGTCAGTTTCATTGGGTATCCAGACTCCGGTGATTACATTGATCGTTCAGGCTCCGGTCATTTTCGTTGACTATCCAGACTCGAGTTATTACGTTAAGCGTTCAGGCTCCGGTCAGTTTCGTTGAGTATCCAGATTCCGATTATTACGTTGAGCGTTCAGGCTCCGGTCATTTTCGTTGGGTATCCAGACTCCGGTTTTTACGTTGAGCGTTCAGGCTCCGGTCATTTTCGTTGAGTATCCAAACTATGGTTATTAAGTTGAGCGTCAGGCTCCGATCATTTTCGATGAGTATCCAGACTCCGATTATTACGTTGATCGTTCAGGCTCCGGTTATTTTCGTTGAGTATCCTAACTCCGGTTATTACGTTGAGGGTTCAGACTCCGGTCATTTTCGTTGAGTATCTAGACTCCTGTCATTACGTTGAACGTTCAGGCTCCGATCATTTTCGTTGAATATCCATACTCCGGTCAATACGTTGAGCGATCAGGCTCCGGTCATTTTTGTTGAGTATCCACACTCCGATCATTACATTGAGCGTTCAGGATCCATTAATTTTCGTTGAGTATCATAACTCCATTTATTACGTTGAGCGTTCAGGATCCGGTCAGTTTCGTGGAGTATCCAGACTCCAAATATTATGTTGAGCGTTCAGGCTCCGGTCAGTTTCGTTGGGTATCCAGACTCCGGTGATTACGTTCATTGTTCAGGCTCCGGTCATTTTCGTTGACTTTCCAGACTCGGGTTATTACGTTGAGCGTTCAGGCTCCGGTCAGTTTCGTTGAGTATCCAGATTCCGGTTATTACGTTGAGCGTTCAGGCTCCGGTCAGTTTCGTTGGGTATCCAGACTCCGGTTATTACGTTGAGCGTTTAGGCTCCGGTAAGTTTCGTTGGGTATCTAAACTCCGGTTTTTACGTTGAGCGTTCAGGCTCCGGTCAGTTTCGTTGGGTATCCAGACTCAAGTTATTACGTTGAGCGTTCAGGCTCCGGTCATTTTCGTTGAGTATCCAGACTCCGATTATTAAGTTGACTGTCAGGCTCCGATCATTTTCGTTGAGTATCCAGACTTCGATTATTAAGTTGAGCGTTCAGGATCCGATCAGTTTCGTTGAGTATCCAGACTCCAAATATTACGTTGAGCGGTCAGGCTCCGGTCAATTTCATTGGGTATCCAGACTCCGATGATTACATTGATCGTTCAGGCTCCGGTCAGTTTCGTTGGGTATCCAGACTCCGGTGATTACGTTAAGCGTTCAGGCTCCGGTCAGTTTCGTTGAGTATCCAGATTCCGATTATTACGTTGAGCGTTCAGGCTCCGGTCAGTTTCGTTGGGTATCCAGATTCCGGTTATTACGTTGAGCGTTCAGGCTCCGGTCAGTTTCGTTGGGTATCCAGACTCCGGTTATTACTTTGAGCGTTTAGGCTCCGGTAAGTTTCGTTGGGTATCCAGACTCCGGTTTTTACGTTGAGCGTTCAGGCTCTGGTCAGTTTCGTTGGGTATCCAGACTCTGGTTATTACGTTGAGCGTTCAGGCTCCGGTAAGTTTCGTTGGGTATCCAGACTCCGGTTTTTACGTTGAGCGTTCAGGCTCCGGTCAGTTTCGTTGGGTATCCAGACTCAAGTTATTACGTTGAGCGTTCAGGCTCCGGTCATTTTCGTTGAGTATCCAGACTCCGGTTATTAAGTTGACTGTCAGGCTCCGATCATTTTCGTTGAGTATCCAGACTTCGATTATTACGTTGATCGTTCAGGCTCCGGTCATTTTCGTTGAGTATCCTAACTCCGGTTATTACGTTGAGGGTTCAGACTCCGGTCATTTTCGTTGAGTATCTAGACTCCAATTATTACGTTGATCGTTCAGGCTCCGGTTATTTTCGTTGAGTATCCTAACTCCGGTTATTACGTTGAGGGTTCAGACTCCGGTCATTTTCGTTGAGTATCTAGACTCCTGTCATTACGTTGAACGTTCAGGCTCCGATCATTTTCGTTGAATATCCATACTCCGGTCAATACGTTGAGCGATCAGGCTCCGGTCATTTTTGTTGAGTATCCACACTCCGATCATTACACTGAGCGTTCAGGATCCATTAATTTTCGTTGAGTATCATAACTCCATTTATTACGTTGAGCGTTCAGGATCCGGTCAGTTTCGTGGAGTATCCAGACTCCAAATATAATGTTGAGCGTTCAGGCTCCGGTCAGTTTCGTTGGGTATGCAGACTCCGGTGATTACGTTCATTGTTCAGGCTCCGGTCATTTTCGTTGACTTTCCAGACTCGGGTTATTACGTTGAGCGTTCAGGCTCCGGTCAGTTTCGTTGAGTATCCAGACACCGGTTATTAAGTTGAGCGTCAGGCTCCGATCATTTTCGTTGAGTATCCAGACTCCGATTATTACGTTGATCGTTCAGGCTCCGGTTATTTTCGTTGAGTATCCTAACTCCGGTTATTACGTTGAGGGTTCAGACTCCGGTCATTTTCGTTGAGTATCTAGACTCCTGTCATTACGTTGAACGTTCAGGCTCCGATCATTTTCGTTGAATATCCATACTCCGGTCAATATGTTGAGCGATCAGGCTCCGGTCATTTTTGTTGAGTATCCACACTCCGATCATTACATTGAGCGTTCAGGATCCATTAATTTTCGTTGAGTATCATAAATCCATTTATTACGTTGAGCGTTCAGGATCCGGTCAGTTTCGTGGAGTATCCAGACTCCAAATATTATGTTGAGCGTTCAGGCTCCGGTCAGTTTCGTTGGGTATCCAGACTCCGGTGATTACGTTCATTGTTCAGGCTCCGGTCATTTTCGTTGACTTTCCAGACTCGGGTTATTACGTTGAGCGTTCAGGCTCCGGTCAGTTTCGTTGAGTATCCAGATTCCGGTTATTACGTTGAGCGTTCAGGCTCCGGTCAGTTTCGTTGGGTATCCAGACTCCGGTTATTACGTTGAGCGTTTAGGCTCCGGTAAGTTTCGTTGGGTATCTAGACTCCGGTTTTTACGTTGAGCGTTCAGGCTCCGGTCAGTTTCGTTGGGTATCCAGACTCTAGTTATTACGTTGAGCGTTCAGGCTCCGGTCATTTTTGTTGAGTATCCAGACTCCGGTTATTAAGTTGACTGTCAGGCTCCGATCATTTTCGTTGAGTATCCAGACTTCGATTATTAATTTGAGCGTTCAGGATCCGATCAGTTTCGTTGAGTATCCAGACTCCAAATATTACGTTGAGCGGTCAGGCTCCGGTCAGTTTCATTGGGTATCCAGACTCCGGTGATTACGTTGATCGTTCAGGCTCTGGTCATTTTCGTTGACTATCCAGACTCGAGTTATTACTTTAAGCGTTCAGGCTCCGGTCAGTTTCGTTGAGTATCCAGATTCCGATTATTACTTTGAGCGTGCAGGCTCCGGTCATTTTCGTTGGGTATCCAGACTCCGGTTTTTACGTTGAGCGTTCAGGCTCCGATCATTTTCGTTGAGTATCCAGACTCCAGTTATTAAGTTGAGCGTCAGGCTCCGATCATTTTCGTTGAGTATCCAGACTCCGATTATTATGTTGATCGTTCAGGCTCCGGTTATTTTCGTTGAGTATCATAACTCCGGTTATTACGTTGAGGGTTCAGACTCCGGTCATTTTCGTTGAGTATCTAGACTCCTGTCATTACGTTGAACGTTCAGGCTCCGATCATTTTCGTTGAATATCCATACTCCGGTTAATACGTTGAGCGATCAGGCTCCGGTCATTTTTGTTGAGTATCCACACTCCGATCATTACATTGAGCGTTCAGGATCCATTAATTTTCGTTGAGTATCATAACTCCATTTATTACGTTGAGCATTCAGGATCCGGTCAGTTTCGTGGAGTATCCAGACTCCAAATATTATGTTGAGCGTTCAGGCTCCGGTCAGTTTCGTTGGGTATCCAGACTCCGGTGATTACGTTCATTGTTCAGGCTCCGGTCATTTTCGTTGACTTTCCAGACTCGGGTTATTACGTTGAGCGTTCAGGCTCCGGTCAGTTTCGTTGAGTATCCAGATTCCGGTTATTACGTTGAGCGTTCAGGCTCCGGTCAGTTTCGTTGGGTATCCAGACTCCGGTTATTACTTTGAGCGTTTAGGCTCCGGTAAGTTTCGTTGGGTATCCAGACTCCGGTTTTTACGTTGAGCGTTCAGGCTCCGGTTAGTTTCGTTGGGTATCCAGACTCTGGTTATTACGTTGAGCGTTCAGGCTCCGGTAAGTTTCGTTGGGTATCCAGACTCCGGTTTTTACGTTGAGCGTTCAGGCTCCGGTCAGTTTCGTTGGGTATCCAGACTCAAGTTATTACGTTGAGCGTTCAGGCTCCGGTCATTTTCGTTGAGTATCCAGACTCCGGTTATTAAGTTGACTGTCAGGCTCCGATCATTTTCGTTGAGTATCCAGACTTCGATTATTAAGTTGAGCGTTCAGGATCCGGTCAGTTTCGTTGAGTATCCAGACTCCAAATATTACGTTGAGCGGTCAGGCTCCGGTCAGTTTCATTGGGTATCCAGACTCCGGTGATTACATTGATCGTTCAGGCTCCGGTCATTTTCGTTGACTATCCAGACTCGAGTTATTACGTTAAGCGTTCAGGCTCCGGTCAGTTTCGTTGAGTATCCAGATTCCGATTATTACGTTGAGCGTTCAGGCTCCGGTCATTTTCGTTGGGTATCCAGACTCCGGTTTTTACGTTGAGCGTTCAGGCTCCGGTCATTTTCGTTGAGTATCCAAACTATGGTTATTAAGTTGAGCGTCAGGCTCCGATCATTTTCGATGAGTATCCAGACTCCGATTATTACGTTGATCGTTCAGGCTCCGGTTATTTTCGTTGAGTATCCTAACTCCGGTTATTACGTTGAGGGTTCAGACTCCGGTCATTTTCGTTGAGTATCTAGACTCCTGTCATTACGTTGAACGTTCAGGCTCCGGTCAGTTTCGTTGAGTATCCAGATTCCGATTATTCCGTTGAGCGTTCAGGCTCCGGTCAGTTTCGTTGGGTATCTAGACTCCGGTTATTACGTTGAGCGTTCAGGCTCCGGTCAGTTTCATTGGGTATCCAGACTCCAGTTATTACGTTGAGCGTTCAGGCTCCGGTCATTTTCGTTGAGTATCCAGACACCGGTTATTAAGTTGAGCGTCAGGCTCCGATCATTTTCGTTGAGTATCCAGACTCCGATTATTACGTTGATCGTTCAGGCTCCGGTTATTTTCGTTGAGTATCCTAACTCCGGTTATTACGTTGAGGGTTCAGACTCCGGTCATTTTCGTTGAGTATCTAGACTCCTGTCATTACGTTGAACGTTCAGGCTCCGATCATTTTCGTTGAATATCCATACTCCGGTCAATACGTTGAGCGATCAGGCTCCGGTCATTTTTGTTGAGTATCCACACTCCGATCATTACATTGAGCGTTCAGGATCCATTAATTTTCGTTGAGTATCATAAATCCATTTATTACGTTGAGCGTTCAGGATCCGGTCAGTTTCGTGGAGTATCCAGACTCCAAATATTATGTTGAGCGTTCAGGCTCCGGTCAGTTTCGTTGGGTATCCAGACTCCGGTGATTACGTTCATTGTTCAGGCTCCGGTCATTTTCGTTGACTTTCCAGACTCGGGTTATTACGTTGAGCGTTCAGGCTCCGGTCAGTTTCGTTGAGTATCCAGATTCCGGTTATTACGTTGAGCGTTCAGGCTCCGGTCAGTTTCGTTGGGTATCCAGACTCCGGTTATTACGTTGAGCGTTTAGGCTCCGGTAAGTTTCGTTGGGTATCTAGACTCCGGTTTTTACGTTGAGCGTTCAGGCTCCGGTCAGTTTCGTTGGGTATCCAGACTCTAGTTATTACGTTGAGCGTTCAGGCTCCGGTCATTTTCGTTGAGTATCCAGACTCCGGTTATTAAGTTGACTGTCAGGCTCCGATCATTTTCGTTGAGTATCCAGACTTCGATTATTAATTTGAGCGTTCAGGATCCGATCAGTTTCGTTGAGTATCCAGACTCCAAATATTACGTTGAGCGGTCAGGCTCCGGTCAGTTTCATTGGGTATCCAGACTCCGGTGATTACGTTGATCGTTCAGGCTCTGGTCATTTTCGTTGACTATCCAGACTCGAGTTATTACGTTAAGCGTTCAGGCTCCGGTCAGTTTCGTTGAGTATCCAGATTCCGATTATTACGTTGAGCGTGCAGGCTCCGGTCATTTTCGTTGGGTATCCAGACTCCGGTTTTTACGTTGAGCGTTCAGGCTCCGATCATTTTCGTTGAGTATCCAGACTCCAGTTATTAAGTTGAGCGTCAGGCTCCGATCATTTTCGTTGAGTATCTAGACTCCGATTATTATGTTGATCGTTCAGGCTCCGGTTATTTTCGTTGAGTATCCTAACTCCGGTTATTACGTTGAGGGTTCAGACTCCGGTCATTTTCGTTGAGTATCTAGACTCCTGTCATTACGTTGAACGTTCAGGCTCCGATCATTTTCGTTGAATATCCATACTCCGGTTAATACGTTGAGCGATCAGGCTCCGGTCATTTTTGTTGAGTATCCACACTCCGATCATTACATTGAGCGTTCAGGATCCATTAATTTTCGTTGAGTATCATAACTCCATTTATTACGTTGAGCATTCAGGATCCGGTCAGTTTCGTGGAGTATCCAGACTCCAAATATTATGTTGAGCGTTCAGGCTCCGGTCAGTTTCGTTGGGTATCCAGACTCGGGTTATTACGTTGAGCGTTCAGGCTCCGGTCAGTTTCGTTGAGTATCCAGATTCCGGTTATTACGTTGAGCGTTCAGGCTCCGGTCAGTTTCGTTGGGTATCCAGACTCCGGTTATTACTTTGAGCGTTTAGGCTCCGGTAAGTTTCGTTGGGTATCCAGACTCCGGTTTTTACGTTGAGCGTTCAGGCTCCGGTCAGTTTCGTTGGGTATCCAGACTCTGGTTATTACGTTGAGCGTTCAGGCTCCGGTAAGTTTCGTTGGGTATCCAGACTCCGGTTTTTACGTTGAGCGTTCAGGCTCCGGTCAGTTTCGTTGGGTATCCAGACTCAAGTTATTACGTTGAGCGTTCAGGCTCCGGTCATTTTCGTTGAGTATCCAGACTCCGGTTATTAAGTTGACTGTCAGGCTCCGATCATTTTCGTTGAGTATCCAGACTTCGATTATTACGTTGATCGTTCAGGCTCCGGTTATTTTCGTTGAGTATCCTAACTCCGGTTATTACGTTGAGGGTTCAGACTCCGGTCATTTTCGTTGAGTATCTAGACTCCAATTATTACGTTGATCGTTCAGGCTCCGGTTATTTTCGTTGAGTATCCTAACTCCGGTTATTACGTTGAGGGTTCAGACTCCGGTCATTTTCGTTGAGTATCTAGACTCCTGTCATTACGTTGAACGTTCAGGCTCCGATCATTTTCGTTGAATATCCATACTCCGGTCAATACGTTGAGCGATCAGGCTCCGGTCATTTTTGTTGAGTATCCACACTCCGATCATTACACTGAGCGTTCAGGATCCATTAATTTTCGTTGAGTATCATAACTCCATTTATTACGTTGAGCGTTCAGGATCCGGTCAGTTTCGTGGAGTATCCAGACTCCAAATATAATGTTGAGCGTTCAGGCTCCGGTCAGTTTCGTTGGGTATGCAGACTCCGGTGATTACGTTCATTGTTCAGGCTCCGGTCATTTTCGTTGACTTTCCAGACTCGGGTTATTACGTTGAGCGTTCAGGCTCCGGTCAGTTTCGTTGAGTATCCAGATTCCGGTTATTACGTTGAGCGTTCAGGCTCCGGTCAGTTTCGTTGGGTATCCAGACTCCGGTTATTACGTTGAGCGTTTAGGCTCCAGTAAGTTTCGTTGGGTATCCAGACTCCGGTTTTTACGTTGAGCGTTCAGGCTCCGGTCAGTTTCGTTGGGTATCCAGACTCTAGTTATTACGTTGAGCGTTCAGGCTCCGGTCATTTTCGTTGAGTATCCAGACTCCGGTTATTAAGTTGACTGTCAGGCTCCGATCATTTTCGTTGAGTATCCAGACTTCGATTATTAATTTGAGCGTTCAGGATCCGATCAGTTTCGTTGAGTATCCAGACTCCAAATATTACGTTGAGCGGTCAGGCTCCGGTCAGTTTCATTGGGTATCCAGACTCCGGTGATTACGTTGATCGTTCAGGCTCTGGTCATTTTCGTTGACTATCCAGACTCGAGTTATTACGTTAAGCGTTCAGGCTCCGGTCAGTTTCGTTGAGTATCCAGATTCCGATTATTACGTTGAGCGTGCAGGCTCCGGTCATTTTCGTTGGGTATCCAGACTCCGGTTTTTACGTTGAGCGTTCAGGCTCCGGTCATTTTCGTTGAGTATCCAGACTCCAGTTATTAAGTTGAGCGTCAGGCTCCGATCATTTTCGTTGAGTATCCAGACTCCGATTATTATGTTGATCGTTCAGGCTCCGGTTATTTTCGTTGAGTATCCTAACTCCGGTTATTACGTTGAGGGTTCAGACTCCGGTCATTTTTGTTGAGTATCTAGACTCCTGTCATTACGTTGAACGTTCAGGCTCCGATCATTTTCGTTGAATATCCATACTCCGGTTAATACGTTGAGCGATCAGGCTCCGGTCATTTTTGTTGAGTATCCACACTCCGATCATTACATTGAGCGTTCAGGATCCATTAATTTTCGTTGAGTATCATAACTCCATTTATTACGTTGGGCATTCAGGATCCGGTCAGTTTCGTGGAGTATCCAGACTCCAAATATTATGTTGAGCGTTCAGGCTCCGGTCAGTTTCGTTGGGTATCCAGACTCCGGTGATTACGTTCATTGTTCAGGCTCCGTTCATTTTCGTTGACTTTCCAGACTCGGGTTATTACGTTGAGCGTTCAGGCTCCGGTCAGTTTCGTTGAGTATCCAGATTCCGGTTATTACGTTGAGCGTTCAGGCTCCGGTCAGTTTCGTTGGGTATCCAGACTCCGGTTATTACTTTGAGCGTTTAGGCTCCGGTAAGTTTCGTTGGGTATCCAGACTCCGGTTTTTACGTTGAGCGTTCAGGCTCCGGTCAGTTTCGTTGGGTATCCAGACTCTGGTTATTACGTTGAGCGTTCAGGCTCCGGTAAGTTTCGTTGGGTATCCAGACTCCGGTTTTTACGTTGAGCGTTCAGGCTCCGGTCAGTTTCGTTGGGTATCCAGACTCAAGTTATTACGTTGAGCGTTCAGGCTCCGGTCATTTTCGTTGAGTATCCAGACTCCGGTTATTAAGTTGACTGTCAGGCTCCGATCATTTTCGTTGAGTATCCAGACTTCGATTATTAAGTTGAGCGTTCAGGATCCGATCAGTTTCGTTGAGTATCCAGACTCCAAATATTACGTTGAGCGGTCAGGCTCCGGTCAGTTTCATTGGGTATCCAGACTCCGGTGATTACATTGATCGTTCAGGCTCCGGTCATTTTCGTTGACTATCCAGACTCGAGTTATTACGTTAAGCGTTCAGGCTCCGGTCAGTTTCGTTGAGTATCCAGATTCCGATTATTACGTTGAGCGTTCAGGCTCCGGTCATTTTCATTGGGTATCCAGACTCCGGTTTTTACGTTGAGCGTTCAGGCTCCGGTCATTTTCGTTGAGTATCCAAACTATGGTTATTAAGTTGAGCGTCAGGCTCCGATCATTTTCGATGAGTATCCAGACTCCGATTATTACGTTGATCGTTCAGGCTCCGGTTATTTTCGTTGAGTATCCTAACTGCGGTTATTACGTTGAGGGTTCAGACTCCGGTCATTTTCGTTGAGTATCTAGACTCCTGTCATTACGTTGAACGTTCAGGCTCCGGTCAGTTTAGTTGAGTATCCAGATTCCGATTATTCCGTTGAGCGTTCAGGCTCCGGTCAGTTTCGTTGGTTATCCAGACTCCGGTTATTACGTTGAGCGTTCAGGCTCCGGTCAGTTTCATTGGGTATCCAGACTCCGGTTATTACGTTGAGCGTTCAGGTTCCGGTCATTTTCGTTGAGTATCCAGACACCGGTTATTAAGTTGAGCGTCAGGCTCCGATCATTTTCGTTGAGTATCCAGACTCCGATTATTACGTTGATCGTTCAGGCTCCGGTTATTTTCGTTGAGTATCCTAACTCCGGTTATTACGTTGAGGGTTCAGACTCCGGTCATTTTTGTTGAGTATCCACACTCCGATCATTACATTGAGCGTTCATGATCCATTAATTTTCGTTGAGTATCATAAATCCATTTATTACGTTGAGCGTTCAGGATCCGGTCAGTTTCGTGGAGTATCCAGACTCCAAATATTATGTTGAGCGTTCAGGCTCCGGTCAGTTTCGTTGGGTATCCAGACTCCAGTGATTACGTTCATTGTTCAGGCTCCGGTCATTTTCGTTGACTTTCCAGACTCGGGTTATTACGTTGAGCGTTCAGGCTCCGGTCAGTTTCGTTGAGTATCCAGATTCCGGTTATTACGTTGAGCGTTCAGGCTCCGGTCAGTTTCGTTGGGTATCCAGACTCCGGTTATTACGTTGAGCGTTTAGGCTCCGGTAAGTTTCGTTGGGTATCTAGACTCCGGTTTTTACGTTGAGCGTTCAGGCTCCGGTCAGTTTCGTTGGGTATCCAGACTCTAGTTATTACGTTGAGCGTTCAGGCTCCGGTCATTTTCGTTGAGTATCCAGACTCCGGTTATTAAGTTGACTGTCAGGCTCCGATCATTTTCGTTGAGTATCCAGACTTCGATTATTAATTTGAGCGTTCAGGATCCGATCAGTTTCGTTGAGTATCCAGACTCCAAATATTACGTTGAGCGGTCAGGCTCCGGTCAGTTTCATTGGGTATCCAGACTCCGGTGATTACGTTGATCGTTCAGGCTCTGGTCTTTTTCGTTGACTATCCAGACTCGAGTTATTACGTTAAGCGTTCAGGCTCCGGTCAGTTTCGTTGAGTATCCAGATTCCGATTATTACGTTGAGCGTGCAGGCTCCGGTCATTTTCGTTGGGTATCCAGACTCCGGTTTTTACGTTGAGCGTTCAGGCTCCGGTCATTTTCGTTGAGTATCCAGACTCCAGTTATTAAGTTGAGCGTCAGGCTCCGATCATTTTCGTTGAGTATCCAGACTCCGATTATTATGTTGATCGTTCAGGCTCCGGTTATTTTCGTTGAGTATCCTAACTCCGGTTATTACGTTGAGGGTTCAGACTTCGCTCATTTTCGTTGAGTATCTAGACTCCTGTCATTACGTTGAACGTTCGGGCTCCGGTCAGTTTCGTTGAGTATCTAGATTCCGGTTATTCCGTTGAGCGTTCAGGCTCCAGTTAGTTTCGTTGGGTATCCAGACTCCGGTTATTACGTTGAGCGTTCAGGCTCCGGTAAGTTTCGTTAGGTATCCAGACTCCGGTTATTACGTTGAGCATTCAGGCTCCGGTCAGTTTTGTTGGGTATCCAGACTCTAGTTATTACGTTGAGCGTTCAGGCTCCGGTCATTTTCGTTGAGTATCCAGACTCCGGTTATTAAGTTGAGCGTCAGGCTCCGATCATTTTCGTTGAGGATCCAGACTCCGTTTATTATGTTGAGCGTTCAGGCTCCGGTCATTTTCGTTGAGTATCCAGACTCTGGTTATTACGTTGAGGGTTCAGACTCCGGTCATTTTCGTTGAGTATCTAGACTCCTGTCATTACGTTTAACGTTTAGGCTCCGATCATTTTCGTTGAATATCCATACTCCGGTCAATACGTTGAGCGATCAGGCTCCGGTCATTTTCGTTGAGTATCCAGACTTCGGTCATTACATTGAGCGTTCAGGATCCAGTCATTTTCGTTGAGTATCATAACTCTATTTATTACGTTGAGCATTCAGGATCCGGTGAGTTTCGTTGAGTATCCAGACTCCAAATATTACGTTGAGCGTTCAGGCTCCGGTCAGTTTCGTTGGGTATCCAGACTCCGGTGATTACGTTGATCGTTCAGGCTCCGGTCATTTTCGTTGACTATCCAGACTCGGGTTATTACGTTGAGCGTTCAGGCTCCACTCAGTTTCGTTGAGTATCCAGATTCCGGTTATGACGTTGAGCGTTCAGGCTCCGGTCAGTTTCGTTGGGTATCCAGACTCCGGTTATTACGTTGAGCGTTCAGGCTCCGGTAAGTTTTGTTGGGTATCCAGACTCGGTTATTACGTTGAGCGTTCAAGCTCCGGTCAGTTTTGTTGGATATCCAGACTCTAGTTATTACGTTGAGCGTTCAGGCTCCGGTCATTTTCGTTGAACATCCGGACTCCGGTTATTAAGTTAAGCGTCAGGCTCCGATCATTTTCGTTGAGTATCCAGACTCCGATTATTATGTTGAGCTTTCAGGCTCTGGTCATTTTTGTTGAGTATCCAGACTCCGGTTATTACATTGAGGGTTCAGACTCCGGTCATTTTCGTTGAGTATCTAGACTCCTGTCATTACGTTAAACGTTCAGGCTCTGATCATTTTCGTTGAGTATCCATACTTCGGTCAATACGTTAAGCATTCAGGCTCCGGTCATTTTCGTTGAGTATCCAGACTCCGGTCATTATATTGAGCGTTCAGGATCCAGTCATTTTCGTTGAGTATCATAACTCCATTTATTACGTTGAGCGTTCAGGATCTGGTCAGTTTCGTTGAGTAACCAGACTCGGGTTATTACGTTAAGCGTTCAGGCTCCGGTCAGTTTTGTTGAGTATCCAGATTCCGATTATTACGTTGAGCGTTCAGGCTCCGGTCAGTTTCGTTGGGTATCCAGACTCCGGTTATTACGTTGAGCGTTCAGGCTCCGGTCATTTTCGTTGAGTATCCAGACTCCGGTTATTAAGTTGAGCGTTAGGCTCCGATCATTTTCGTTGAGTATCCAGACTCCGATTATTACGTTGAGCGTTCAGGCTCCGGTTATTTTCGTTGAGTATCCTGACTCCGGTTATTACGTTGAGGGTTCAGACTCCAGTCATTTTCGTTGAGTATCTAGACTTCTGTCATTACGTTGAACGTTCAGGCTCCGATCATTTTCGTTGAGTATCCATACTCCGGTCAATACATTGAGCGATCAGGCTCCGGTCATTTTTGTTGAGTATCCAGACACCGGTCATTACATTGAGCGTTCAGGATCCAGTAATTTTCGTTGAGTATCATAACTCCATTTATTACGTTGAGCGTTCAGGATCCGGTCAGTTTCGTTGAGTATCCAGACTCCAAATATTACGTTGAGCGTTCAGGCTCCGGTCAGTTTCGTTGAGTATCCAGATTCCGGTTATTACATTGAGCGTTCAGGCTCCGGTCAGTTTCGTTGGGTATCCAGACTCCGGTTATTACATTGAGCGTTCAGGCTCCGGTAAGTTTCGTTGGGTATCCAGACTCCGGTTTTTACATTGAACGTTCAGGCTCCGGTCAGTTTTGTTGGGTATCCAGACTCAAGTTATTACGTTGACCGTTCAGGCTCCGGTCATTTTCGTTGAGTATCCAGACTCCGGTTATTAAGTTGACTGTCAGGCTCCGATCATTTTCGTTGAGTATCCAGACTTCGATTATTAAGTTGAGCGTTCAGGATCCGATCAGTTTCGTTGAGTATCCAGACTCTAAATATTACGTTGAGCGGTCAGGCTCCGGTCAGTTTCATTGGGTATCCAGACTCCGGTGATTACATTTATCGTTCAGGCTCCGGTCATTTTCGTTGACTATCCAGACTCGAGTTATTACTTTAAGCGTTCAGGCTCCGGTCAGTTTCGTTGAGTATCCAGATTCCGATTATTACGTTGAGCGTTCAGGCTCCGGTCATTTTCGTTGGGTATCCAGACTCCGATTTTTACGTTGAGCGTTCAGGCTCCGGTCATTTTTGTTGAGTATCCAGACTCTGGTTATTAAGTTGAGCGTCAGGCTCCGATCATTTTCGTTGAATATCCAGACTCCGATTATTACGTTGATCGTTTAGGCTCCGGTTATTTTCGTTGAGTATCCTAACTCCGGTTATTACGTTGAGGGTTCAGACTCCGGTCATTTTCGTTGAGTATCTAGACTCCTGTCATTACATTGAACGTTCAAGCTCCGGTCAGTTTCGTTGAGTATCCAGATTCTGGTTATTCCGTTGAGCGTTCAGGCTCCGGTCAGTTTCGTTGGGTATCCAGACTCCGGTTATTACGTTGAGCGTTCAGGCTCCGGTCAGTTTCATTGGGTATCCAGACTCCGGTTATTACGTTGAGCATTCAGGCTCCGGTCAGTTTTGTTGGGTATCTAGACTCTAGTTATTACGTTGAGCGTTTAGGCTCCGGTCATTTTCGTTGAGTATCCAGACTCCGGTTATTAAGTTGAGCGTCAGGCTCCGATCATTTTCGTTGAGTATCCAGACTCCGTTTATTATGTTGAGCGTTCAGGCTCCGGTCATTTTCATTGGGTATCCAGACTCCGGTGATTACATTGATAGTTCAGGCTCCGGTCAGTTTCGTTGAGTATCCAGATTCCGATTATTACGTTGAGCGTTCAGGCTCCGGTCATTTTCGTTGGGTATCCAGACTCCGGTTTTTACGTTGAGCGTTCAGGCTCCGGTCATTTTCGTTGAGTATCCAGACTCTGGTTATTAAGTTGAGCGTCAAGCTCCGATCATTTTCGTTGAGTATCCAGACTCCGATTATTACGTTGATCGTTCAGGCTCCGGTTATTTTCGTTGAGTATCCTGACTCCGGTTATTACGTTGAGGGTTCAGACTCCGGTCATTTTGGTGTAGTATCTAGACTCCTGTCATTACGTTGAACGTTCAGGCTCCGGTCAGTTTTGTTGAGTATCCAGATTCCGGTTATTCTGTTGAGCGTTCAGGCTCCGGTCAGTTTCGTTGGGTATCCAGACTCCGGTTATTACGTTGAGTGTTCAGGCTCTGGTAAGTTTCGTTGGGTATCCAGACTCCGGTTATTACGTTGAGCATTCAGGCTCCGGTCAGTTTTGTTGGGTATCCAGACTCCGGTTATTACGTTGAGCGTTCAGGCTCCGGTCATTTTCGTTGCGTATCCAGACTCCGGTTTTTACGTTGAGCGTTCAGGCTCCGGTCAGTTTCGTTGGGTATCCAGACTCAAGTTATTACGTTGAGTGTTCAGGCTCCGGTCATTTTAGTTGAATATCCAGACTCCGGTTATTAAGTTGACTGTCAGGCTCCGATCATTTTCGTTGAGTATCCACACTTCGATTATTAAGTTGAGCGTTCAGGATCCGATCAGTTTCGTTGAGTATCCAGACTCCAAATATTAGGTTGAGCGGTCAGGCTCCGGTCAGTTTCATTGGGTATCCAGACTCCGGTGATTACATTGATCGTTCAGGCTCCGGTCATTTTCGTTGACTATCCAGACTCGAGTTATTACGTTAAGCGTTCAGGCTCCGGTCAGTTTCGTTGAGTATCCAGATTCTGATTATTGCGTTGAGCGTTCAGGCTCCGGTCATTTTCGTTGGGTATCCAGACTCCGGTTTTTACATTGAGCGTTCAGGCTCCGGTCATTTTCGTTGGGTATCCAGACTCCGGTGATTACATTGATCGTTCAGGCTCCGGTCATTTTCGTTGACTATCCAAACTCGGGTTATTATGTTAAGCGTTCAGGCTCCGGTCAGTTTTGTTGAGTATCCAGATTCCGATTATTACGTTGAGCGTTCAGGCTCCGATCATTTTCGTTGGGTATCCAGACTCCGGTTTTTACGTTGAGCGTTCAGGCTCCGGTCATTTTCGTTGAGTATCCTAACTCCGGTTATTACGTTGAGGGTTCAGACTCCGGTCATTTTCGTTGAGTATCTAGACTCCTGTCATTACGTTGAACGTTCAGGCTCCGGTCAGTTTCGTTGAGTATCCAGACTCCGGTCATTACATTGAGCGTTCAGGATCCAGTAATTTTCGTTGAGTATCATAACTCCATTTATTACATTGAGCGTTCAGGCTTCGGTAAGTTTCGTTGGGTATCCAGACTCCAAATATTACGTTGAGCATTCAGGCTCCGGTCAGTTTTGTTGGGTATCCAGACTCTAGTTATTACGTTGAGCGTTCAGGCTCCGGTCATTTTCGTTGAGTATCCAGACTCCGGTTATTAAGTTGAGCGTCAGGCTCCGATCATTTTCGTTGAGTATCCAGACTCCATTTATTATGTTGAACGTTCAGGCTCCGGTCATTTTTGTTGAGTGTCCAGACTCTGGTTATTACGTTGAGGGTTCAGACTCCGGTCATTTGCGTTGAGTATCTAGACTCCTGTCATTACGTTGAACATTCAGGCTCTGATCATTTTCGTTGAGTATCCATACTTCGGTCAATACGTTGAGCGTTCAGGCTCCGGTCATTTTCGTTGAGTATCCAGACTCCGGTCATTATATTGAGCATTCAGGATCCAGTCATTTTCGTTGAGTATCATAACTCCATTTATTACGTTGAGCGTTCAGGATCTGGTCAGTTTCGTTGAGTAACCAGGCTCCAAATATTACGTTGAGTGTTTAGGCTCCGATCAGTTTTGTTGGGTATCCAGACTCCGGTGATTATGTTTATTGTTCAGGCTCCGGTCATTTTTGTTGACTATCCAGACTCTGGTTATTACGTTAAGCGTTCAGGCTCCGGTCAGTTTCGTTGAGTATCCAGATTCTGATTATTACGTTGAGCGTTCAGGATCCGTTCAATTTCGTTGGGTATCCAGACTCCGGTTTTTACGTTGAGAGTTCAGGCTCCGGTCATTTTCGTTGAGTATCCAGACTCCGGTTATTAAGTTGAGCGTCAGGCTCCGATCATTTTCGTTGGGTATCCAGACTCCGATCAATTTCGGTGAGTATCCAGACTCCGATTATTACATTGAGCGTTCAGGCTCCGGTTATTTTCATTGAGTATCCTGACTCCGGTTATTACATTGAGGGTTCAGACTTCAGTCATTTTCGTTGAGTATCTAGACTTCTGTCATTACGTTGAACGTTCACGCTCTGATTATTTTCGTTGAATATCCATACTCCGGTCAATACGTTGAGCGATGAGGCTCCGGTCATTTTTGTTGAGTATCCAGACTTCGGTCATTACATTGAGCGTTCAGGATCCAGTCATTTTCGTTGAGTATCATAACTCCATTTATTACGTTGAGCGTTCAGGATCCGGTGAGTTTCGTTGAGTATCCAAACTCCAAATATTACGTTGAGCGTTCAGGCTCCGGTCAGTTTTGTTGGGTATCCAGACTCCGGTGATTACGTTGATCCTTCAGGCTCCGGTCATTTTCGTGGACTATGCAGACTCGGGTTATTATGTTGAGCGTTCAGGCTCGGCTCAGTTTTGTTGAGTATCCAGATTCCAGTTATTACGTTGAGCGTTCAGGCTCCGGTCAGTTTCGTTGGGTATCTAGACTCCGGTTATTACGTTGAGCGTTCAGGCTCCGTTAAGTTTCGTTGGGTATCCAGACTCCGGTTATTACGTTGAGCGTTCCGGCTCCGGTCAGTTTCGTTGGGTATCCATACTCTAGTTATTACATTGAGCGTTCAGCCTCCGGTCATTTTCGTTGAGTATCCAGACTCCGGTTATTAAGTTGAGCGTCAGGCTCCGATCATTTTCGTTCAGTATCCAGACTCCGATTATTACGTTGAGCGCTCAGGCTCCGGTTATTTTCATTGAGTATCCTGACTCCGGTTATTACGTTGAGGGTTCAGACTCCGGTCATTTTCATTTAGTATATAGACTCCTGTCATTACGTTGAGCGTTCAGGCTCCGATCATTTTCGTTGAATATCCATACTTCGGTCAATACGTTGAGCGATCAGGCTCCGGTCATTTTTGTTGAGTATCCAGACTCCGGTCATTACATTGAGCGTTCAGGATCCAGTAATTTTCGTTGAGTATCATAACTCCATTTATTACGTTGAGCGTTCAGGATCAGGTCAGTTTCGTTGAGTATCCAGACTCCAAATATTACGTTGAGCGTTCAGGCTCCGGTAAGTTTCGTTGGGTATCCAGACTCCGGTGATTACGTTCATTGTTCAAGCTCCGGTCATTTTCGTCGACTTTCCAGACTCGGGTTATTACGTTGAGCCTTCAGGCTCCGGTCAGTTTCGTTGAGTATCCAGATTCCGGTTATTACGTTGAGCGTTCAGGCTCCGGTCAGTTTCGTTGGGTATCCAGACTCCGGTTATTACATTGAGCGTTCAGGCTCCGGTAAGTTTCGTTAGGTATCCAGACTCCAGTTATTACATTGAGCGTTCAGGCTCCGGTCAGTTTCGTTTGGTATCCAGACTCCGGTTATTACGTTGAGCGTTCAGACTCCGGTCATTTTCGTTGAGTATCCAGACTCCGGTTATTAAGTTGAGCGTTAGGCTCCGATCATTTTCGTTGAGTATCCAGACTCCGATTATTACGTTGAGCGTTCAGGCTCCGGTTATTTTCGTTGAGTATCCTGACTCCGGTTATTACGTTGAGGGTTCAGACTCAGGTCATTTTCGTTGAGTATCTAGACTCCTGTCATTACGTTGAACGTTCAGGCTCCGATCATTTTCGTTGAGTATCCATACTCCGGTCAATACGTTGAGCGATCAGGCTCCGGTCATTTTTATTGAGTATCCAGACTCCGGTCATTACATTGAGCGTTCAGGATCCAGTAATTTTCGTTGAGTATCATAACTCCATTTATTACGTTGAGCGTTCAAGATCTGGTCAGTTTTGTTGAGTAACCAGACTCCAAATATTACGTTGAGCGTTTAGGCTCTGGTCAGTTTCGTTGGGTATCCAGACTCCGGTGATTACGTTGATCGTTCAGGCTCTGGTCATTTTCGTTGACTATCTAGACTCGGGTTATTACGTTAAGCGTTCAGGCTCCGGTCAGTTTCGTTGAGTATCCAGATTCCGATTATTACGTTGAGCGTTCAGGCTCCGGTCAGTTTCGTTGGGTATCCAGACACCGGTTATTACGTTGAGCGTTCAGGCTCCGATCATTTTCGTTGAGTATCCAGACTCCGGTTATTAAGTTGAGCGTTAGGCTCCGATCATTTTCGTTGAGTATCCAGACTCCGATTATTACGTTGAGCGTTCAGGCTCCGGTTATTTTCGTTGAGTATCCTGACTCCAGTTATTACGTTGAGGGTTCAGACTCCGGTCATTTTCGTTTAGTATCTAGACTCCTGTCATTACGTTGAGCGTTCAGGCTCCGATTATTTTCGTTGAACATCCATACTCCAGTCAATACTTTGAGCGATCAGGCTCCGGTCATTTTTGTTGAGTATCCAGACTCCGGTCATTACATTGAGCGTTCAGGATCCAGTAATTTTCGTTGAGTATCATAACTCCATTTATTACGTTGAGCGTTCTGGATCAGGTCAGTTTCGTTGAGTATCCAGACTCCAAATATTACGTTGAGCGTTCAGGCTCTGGTCAGTTTCGTTGGGTATCCAGACTCCGGTGATTACATTCATCGTTCAGGCTCCGGTCATTTCCGTTGACTTTCCAGACTCGGGTTATTACGTTGAGCCTTCAGGCTCCGGTCAGTTTCATTGAGTATCCAGATTCCGGTTATTACGTTGAGCGTTCAGGCTCCGGTCAGTTTCGTTGGGTATCCAAACTCCGGTTATTACATTGAGCGTTCAGACTCCGGTAAGTTTTGTTGGGTATCCAGACTCCGGTTATTATGTTGAGCGTTCAGGCTTCGGTCAGTTTCGTTGAGTATCTAGACTCTAGTTATTACGTTGAGCGTTCAAGCTCCGGTCATTTTCGTTGAGTATCCAGACTACAGTTATTAAGTTGAGCGTCAGGCTCTGATCATTTTCGTTGAGTATCCAGACTTCGATTATTATGTTGAGCGTTCAGGCTCCGGTCATTTTCGTTGAGTATCCAGACTTCGGTTATTACGTTGAGGGTTCAGACTCCGGTCATTTTCGTTGATTATCTAGACTCCTGTCATTACGTTGAACGTTCAGGCTCTGATCATTTTCGTTGAGTATCCATACTTCGGTCAATACGTTGAGCATTCAGGCTCCGGTCATTTTCGTTGAGTATCCAGACTCCGGTCATTATATTGAGCGTTCAGGATCCAGTCATTTTTGTTGAGTATCATAACTCCATTTATTACGTTGAGCGTTCAGGATCTGGTCAGTTTCGTTGAGTAACCAGACTCCAAATATTACGTTGAGCGTTTAGGCTCTAGTCAGTTTCGTTGGGTATCCAGACTCCGGTGATTACGTTGATCGTTCAGGCTCCGGTCATTTTCGTTGACTATCCAGACTCAGGTTATTACGTTAAGCGTTCAGGCTCCGGTCAGTTTCGTTGAGTATCTAGATTCCGATTATTATGTTGAGCGTTCAGGCTCCGGTCAGTTTCGTTGGGTATCCAAACTCCGGTTATTACGTTGAGCGTTCAGGCTCCGGTCATTTTCGTTGAGTATCCAGACTCCGGTTATTAAGTTGAGCGTTAGGCTCCGATCATTTTCGTTGAGTATCCAGACTCCGATTATTACGTTGAGCGTTCAGGCTCCGGTTATTTTCGTTGAGTATCCTAACTCCGGTTATTACGTTGAGGGTTCAGACTCCGGTCATTTTCGTTTAGTATCTAGACTCCTGTCATTACGTTGAGCGTTCAGGCTCCGATTATTTTCGTTGAACATCCATACTCCAGTCAATACGTTGAGCGATCAGGCTCCGGTCATTTTTGTTGAGTATCCAGACTCCGGTCATTACATTGAGCGTTCAGGATCCAGTAATTTTCGTTGAGTATCATAACTCCATTTATTACGTTGAGCGTTCAGGATCAGGTCAGTTTCGTTGAGTATCCAGACTCCAAATATTACGTTGAGCGTCCAGGCTCTGGTCAGTTTCGTTGGGTATCCAGACTCCGGTGATTAGGTTCATCGTTTAGGCTCCGGTCATTTTCGTTGACTTTCCAGACTGGGTTATTACGTTGAGCCTTCAGGCTCTGGTCAGTTTCATTGAGTATCCAGATTCCGGTTATTACGTTGAGCGTTCAGGCTCCGGTCAGTTTCGTTGGGTATCCAGACTCCGGTTATTACATTGAGCGTTCAGGCTCCGGTAAGTTTCGTTGGGTATCCAGACTCCGGTTATTATGTTGAGCGTTCAGGCTTCGGTCAGTTTCGTTAGGTATCCAGACTCTAGTTATTACGTTGAGCGTTCAAGCTCCGGTCATTTTCGTTGAGTATCCAGACTCCAGTTATTAAGTTGAGCGTCAGGCTCTGATCATTTTCGTTGAGTATCTAGACTCCGATTATTATGTTGAGCGTTCAGGCTCCGGTCATTTTCATTGAGTATCCAGACTTCGGTTATTACGTTGAGGGTTCAGACTCCGGTCATTTTCGTTGAGTATCTAGACTCCTGTCATTACGTTGAACGTTCAGGCTTTGATCATTTTCGTTGAGTATCCATACTTCGGTCAAAATGTTGAGCATTCAGGCTCCGGTCATTTTCGTTGAGTATCCAGACTCCGGTCATTATATTGAGCGTTCAGGATCCAGTCATTTTCGTTGAGTATCATAACTCCATTTATTACGTTGAGCGTTCAGGATCTGGTCAGTTTCGTTGAGTAACCAGACTCCAAATATTACGTTGAGCGTTTAGGCTCCAGTCAGTTTCGTTGGGTATCCAGACTCCGGTGATTACGTTGATCGTTCAGGCTCCGGTCATTTTCGTTGACTATCCAGACTCAGGTTATTACGTTAAGCGTTCAGGCTCCAGTCAGTTTCGTTGAGTATCCAGATTCCGATTATTATGTTGAGCGTTCAGGCTCCGGTCAGTTTCGTTGGGTATCCAGACTCCAGTTATTACGTTGAGCGTTCAGGCTCCGATCATTTTCGTTGAGTATCCAGACTCCGGTTATTAAGTTGAGCGTTAGGCTCCGATCATTTTCGTTGAGTATCCAGACTTCGATTATTACGTTGAGCGTTCAGGCTCCGGTTGTTTTCGTTGAGTATCCTGACTCCGGTTATTACGTTGAGGGTTCAGACTCCGGTCATTTTCGTTTAGTATCTAGACTCCTGTCATTACGTTGAGCGTTCAGGCTCCGATTATTTTCGTTGAACATCCATACTCCAGTCAATACGTTGAGCGATCAGGCTCCGGTCATTTTTGTTGAGTATCCAGACTCCGGTCATTACATTGAGCGTTCAGGATCCAGTAATTTTCGTTGAGTATCATAACTCCATTTATTACGTTGAGCGTTCAGGATCAGGTCAGTTTCTTTGAGTATCCAGACTCCAAATATTACGTTGAGCGTTCAGGCTCTGGTCAGTTTCGTTGGGTATCCAGACTCTGGTGATTACGTTCATCGTTCAGGCTCCGGTCATTTTCGTTGACTTTCCAGACTCGGGTTATTACGTTGAGCCTTCAGGCTCTGGTCAGTTTCATTGAGTATCCAGATTCCGGTTATTACGTTGAGCGTTCAGGCTCCGGTCAGTTTCTTTGGGTATCCAGACTCCGGTTATTACATTGAGCGTTCAGGCTCCGGTAAGTTTCGTTGGGTATCCAGACTGCGGTTATTATGTTGAGCGTTCAGGCTTCGGTCAGTTTCGTTGGGTATCCAGACTCTAGTTATTAAGTTGAGCGTTCAAGCTCCGGTCATTTTCGTTGAGTATCCAGACTCCAGTTATTAAGTTGAGCGTCAGGCTCTGATCATTTTCGTTGAGTATCCAGACTCCGATTATTATGTTGAGCGTTCAGGCTCCGTTCATTTTCGTTGAGTATCCAAACTTCGGTTATTACGTTGAGGGTTCAGACTCCGGTCATTTTCGTTGAGTATCTAGACTCCTGTCATTACGTTGAACGTTCAGGCTCTGATCATTTTCGTTGAGTATCCATACTTCGGTTAAAACGTTGAGCATTCAGGCTCCGGTCATTTTCGTTGAGTATCCAGACTCCGGTCATTATATTGAGCGTTCAGGATCCAGTCATTTTCGTTCAGTATCATAACTCCATTTATCACGTTGAGCGTTCAGGATCTGGTCAGTTTCGTTGAGTAACCAGACTATAAATATTACGTTGAGCATTTAGGCTCCAGTCAGTTTCGTTGGGTATCCAGACTCCGGTGATTACGTTGATCGTTCAGGCTCCGGTCATTTTCGTTGACTATCCAGACTCAGGTTATTACGTTAAGCGTTCAGGCTCCGGTCAGTTTCGTTGAGTATCCAGATTCCGATTATTATGTTGAGCGTTCAGGCTCCGGTCAGTTTCGTTGGGTATCCAGACTCCGGTTATTACGTTGAGCGTTCAGGCTCCGGTCATTTTAGTTGAGTATCCAGACTCCGGTTATTAAGTTGAGCGTTAAGCTCCGATCATTTTTGTTGAGTATCCAGACTCCGATTATTACGTTGAGCGTTCAGGCTCCGGTTGTTTTCGTTGAGTATCCTGACTCCGGTTATTACGTTGAGGGTTCAGACTCCGGTCATTTTCGTTGAGTATCTAGACTCCTGTCATTACGTTGAACGTTCAGGCTCCGATCATTTTCGTTGAATATCCATACTCCGGTCAATATGTTGAGCGATCAGGCTCCGGTCATTTTTTTTTAGTATCCAGACTCCGGTCATTACATTGAGCGTTCAGGATCCAGTAATTTTCGTTGAGTATCATCACTCCATTTATTACGTTGAGCGTTTAGGATCCGGTCAGTTTCGTTGAGTATCCAGACTCCAAATATTACGTTGAGCGTTCAGGCTCTGGTCAGTTTCGTTGGGTATCCAGACTCTGGTGATTACGTTCATCGTTCAGGCTCCGGTCATTTTCGTTGACTTTCCAGACTCGGGTTATTACGTTGAGCCTTCAGGCTCTGGTCAGTTTCATTGAGTATCCAGATTCCGGTTATTACGTTGAGCGTTCAGGCTCCGGTCAGTTTCGTTGGGTATCCAGACTCCGGTTATTACATTGAGCGTTCAGGCTCCGGTAAGTTTCGTTGGGTATCCAGACTGCGGTTATTATGTTGAGCGTTCAGGCTTCGGTCAGTTTCGTTGGGTATCCAGACTCTAGTTATTAAGTTGAGCGTTCAAGCTCCGGTCATTTTCGTTGAGTATCCAGACTCCAGTTATTAAGTTGAGCGTCAGGCTCTGATCATTTTCGTTGAGTATCCAGACTCCGATTATTATGTTGAGCGTTCAGGCTCCGTTCATTTTCGTTGAGTATCCAAACTTCGGTTATTACGTTGAGGGTTCAGACTCCGGTCATTTTCGTTGAGTATCTAGACTCCTGTCATTACGTTGAACGTTCAGGCTCTGATCATTTTCGTTGAGTATCCATACTTCGGTTAAAACGTTGAGCATTTAGGCTCCGGTCATTTTCGTTGAGTATCCAGACTCCGGTCATTATATTGAGCGTTCAGGATCCAGTCATTTTCGTTCAGTATCATAACTCCATTTATCACGTTGAGCGTTCAGGATCTGGTCAGTTTCGTTGAGTAACCAGACTATAAATATTACGTTGAGCATTTAGGCTCCAGTCAGTTTCGTTGGGTATCCAGACTCCGGTGATTACGTTGATCGTTCAGGCTCCGGTCATTTTCGTTGACTATCCAGACTCAGGTTATTACGTTAAGCGTTCAGGCTCCGGTCAGTTTCGTTGAGTATCCAGATTCCGATTATTATGTTGAGCGTTCAGGCTCCGGTCAGTTTCGTTGGGTATCCAGACTCCGGTTATTACGTTGAGCGTTCAGGCTCCGGTCATTTTCGTTGAGTATCCAGACTCCGGTTATTAAGTTGAGCGTTAAGCTCCGATCATTTTTGTTGAGTATCCAGACTCCGATTATTACGTTGAGCGTTCAGGCTCCGGTTGTTTTCGTTGAGTATCCTGACTCCGGTTATTACGTTGAGGGTTCAGACTCCGGTCATTTTCGTTGAGTATCTAGACTCCTGTCATTACGTTGAACGTTCAGGCTCCGATCATTTTCGTTGAATATCCATACTCCGGTCAATATGTTGAGCGATCAGGCTCCGGTCATTTTTTTTTAGTATCCAGACTCCGGTCATTACATTGAGCGTTCAGGATCCAGTAATTTTCGTTGAGTATCATCACTCCATTTATTACGTTGAGCGTTTAGGATCCGGTCAGTTTCGTTGAGTATCCAGACTCCAAATATTACGTTGAGCGTTCAAGCTCCGGTCAGTTTCGTTGGGTATCCAGACTCCGGTGATTACGTTCACCGTTCAGGCTCCGGTCATTTTCGTTGACTTTCCAGACTCGGGTTATTACGTTGAGCCTTCAGGCTCCGGTCAATTTCGTTGAGTATCCAGATTCCAGTTATTACGTTGAGCGTTCAGGCTCCCGTCAGTTTCGTTGGGTATCCAGACTCCGGTTATTACATTGAGCGTTCAGGCTCCGGTAAGTTTCGTTGGGTATCCAGACTCCGATTATTATGTTGAGCGTTCAGGCTTCTGTCAGTTTCGTTGGGTATCCAGACTCTAGTTATTACGTTGAGCGTTCAAGCTCCGGTCATTTTTGTTGAGTATCCAGACTCCAGTTATTAAGTTGAGCGTCAGGCTCTGATCATTTTCGTTGAGTATCCAGACTCTGATTATTATGTTGAGCGTTCAGGCTCCGTTCATTTTCGTTGAGTATCCAGACTTCGGTTATTACGTTGAGGGTTCAGACTCCGGTCATTTTCGTTGAGTATCTAGACTCCTGTCATTACGTTGAACGTTCAGGCTCTGATCATTTTCGATGAGTATCCATACTTCGGTCAATACGTTGAGCGTTCAGGCTCCGGTCATTTTCGTTGAGTATCCAGACTCCGGTCATTATATTGAGCGTTCAGGATGCAGTCATTTTCGTTGAGTATCATAACTCCATTTATTACGTTGAGCGTTCAGGATCTGGTCAGTTTCGTTGAGTAACCAGACTCCAAATATTACGTTGAGCGTTTAGGCTCCAGTCAGTTTCGTTGGGTATCCAGGCTCCGGTGATTACGTTGATCGTTCAGGCTCCGGTCATTTTCGTTGACTATCCAGACTCAGGTTATTACGTTAAGCGTTTAGGCTCCGGTCAGTTTCGTTGAGTATCCAGATTCCGATTATTATGTTGAGCGTTCAGGCTCCGGTCAGTTTCGTTGGGTATCCAGACTCCGGTTATTACATTGAGCGATCAGGCTCCGGTCATTTTCGTTGAGTATCCAGACTCCGGTTATTAAGTTGAGCGTTAGGCTCCGATCATTTTCGTTGAGTATCCAGACTCTGATTATTACGTTGAGCGTTCAGGCTCCGGTTGTTTTCGTTGAGTATCCTGACTCCGGTTATTACGTTGACGGTTCAGACTCCGGTCATTTTCGTTGAGTATCTAGACTCCTGTCATTACGTTGAACGTTCAGGCTCCGATCATTTTCGTTGAATATCCATACTCCGGTCAATATGTTGAGCGATCAGGCTCCGGTCATTTTTTTTTGAGTATCCAGAATCCGGTCATTACATTGAGCGTTCAGGATCCAGTAATTTTCGTTGAGTATCATCACTCCATTTATTACGTTGAGCGTTTAGGATCCGGTCAGTTTCGTTGAGTATCCAGACTCCAAATATTACGTTGAGCGTTCAAGCTCCGGTCAGTTTCGTTGGGTATCCAGACTCCGGTGATTACGTTCATCGTTCAGGCTCCGGTCATTTTCGTTGACTTTCCAAACTCGGGTTATTACGTTGAGCCTTCAGGCTCCGGTCAGTTTCGTTGAGTATCCAGATTCCGGTTATTACGTTGAGCATTCAGGCTCCGGTCAGTTTCGTTGGGTATCCAGACTCCGGTTATTACATTGAGCGTTCAGGCTCCGGTCAGTTTCGTTGGGTATCCAGACTCCGGTTATTAAGTTGAGCGTTAGGCTCCGATCATTTTCGTTGAGTATCCAGACTCCGATTATTATGTTGAGCGTTCAGGCTCTGGTTATTTTCGTTGAGTATCCTGACTCCGGTTATTACGTTGAGGGTTCAGACTCTGGTCATTTTCGTTGAGTATCTAGACTCCTGTCATTACGTTGAACGTTCAGGCTCCGATCATTTTCGTTGAATATCCATACTCCGGTCAATATGTTGAGCGATCAGGCTCCGGTCATTTTTTTTTAGTATCCAGACTCCGGTCATTACATTGAGCGTTCAAGATCCAGTCATTTTCGTTGAGTATCATAACTCCATTTATTACGTTGAGCGTTCAGGATCCGGTCAGTTTCATTGAGTATCCAGACTCCAAATATTACGTTGAGCGTTCAGGCTCCGGTCAGTTTCGTTGGTTATCCAGACTCCGGTGATTATATTCATCGTTCAGGCTCCGGTCATTTTCGTTGACTTTCCAGACTCGGGTTATTACGTTGAGCCTTCAGGCTCCGGTCAGTTTCATTGAGTATCCAGATTCCGGTTATTACGTTGAGCGTTCAGGCTCCGGTCAGTTTCGTTGGGTATCCAGACTCCGGTTATTACATTGAGCGTTCAGGCTCCGGTAAGTTTCGTTGGGTATCCAGACTCCGGTTATTATGTTGAGCGTTCAGGCTCCGGTCAGTTTCGTTGGGTATCCAGACTCTAGTTATTACGTTGAGCTTTCAGGCTCCGGTCATTTTCGTTGAGTATCCAGACTCCAGTTATTAAGTTGAGCGTCAGGCTCTGATCATTTTCATTGAGTATCCAGACTTCGATTATTATGTTGAGCGTTCAGGCTCCGGTCATTTTCGTTGAGTATCCAGACTTCGGTTATTACGTTGAGGGTTCAGACTCCGGTCATTTTCGTTGAGTATCTAGACTCCTGTCATTACGTTGAACGTTCAGGCTCTGATCATTTTCGTTGAGTATCCATACTTCGGTCAATACGTTGAGCATTCAGGCTCCGGTCATTTTCGTTGAGTATCCAGACTCCGGTCATTATATTGAGCGTTCAGGATCCAGTCATTTTCGTTGAGTATCATAACTCCATTTATTACGTTGAGCATTCAGGATCTGGTCAGTTTCGTTGAGTAACCAGACTCCAAATATTACGTTGAGCGTTTAAGCTCCAGTCAGTTTCGTTGGGTATCCAGACTCCGGTGATTACGTTGATTGTTCAGGCTCCGGTCATTTTCGTTGACTATCCAGACTCAGGTTATTACGTTAAGCGTTCAGGCTCCGGTCAGTTTCGTTGAGTATCCAGATTCCGATTATTATGTTGAGCGTTCAGGCTCCGGTCAGTTTCGTTGGGTATCCAGACTCCGGTTATTACGTTGAGCGTTCAGGCTCCGGTCATTTTCGTTGAGTATCCAGGCTCCGGTTATTAAGTTGAGCGTTAGGCTCCGATCATTTTCGTAGAGTATCCAGACTCTGATTATTACGTTGAGCGTTCAGGCTCCGGTTGTTTTCGTTGAGTATCCTGACTCCGGTTATTACGTTGAGGGTTCAGACTCCGGTCATTTTCGTTGAGTATCTAGACTCCTGTCATTATGTTGAACGTTCAGGCTCCGATCATTTTCGTTGAATATCCATACTCCGGTCAATATGTTGAGCGATCAGGCTCCGGTCATTTTTTTTTTGAGTATCCAGACTCCGGTCATTACATTGAGCGTTCAGGATCCAGTAATTTTTGTTGAGTATCATCACTCCGTTTATTACGTTGAGCGTTCAGGATCCGGTCAGTTTCGTTGAGTATCCAGACTCCAAATATTACGTTGAGCGTTCAAGCTCCGGTCAGTTTCGTTGGGTATCCAGACTCCGGTGATTACGTTCATCGTTCAAGCTCCGGTCATTTTCGTTGACTTTCCAGACTCGGGTTATTATGTTGAGCCTTCAGGCTCCGGTCAGTTTCGTTGAGTATCCAGATTCCGGTTATTACGTTGAGCGTTCAGGCTCCGGTCAGTTTCGTTGGGTATCCAGACTCCGGTTAGTACATTGAGCGTTCAGGATCCGGTATGTTTCGTTGGGTATCCAGACTCCGGTTATTAAGTTGAGCGTTAGGCTCCGATCATTTTCGTTGAGTATCCAGACTCCGATTATTACGTTGAGCGTTTAGGCTCCGGTTATTTTCGTTGAGTATCCTGACTCCGATTATTACGTTGAGGGTTCAGACTCTGGTCATTTTTGTTGAGTATCTAGACTCTTGTCATTACGTTGAACGTTCAGGCTCCGATCATTTTCGTTGAATATCCATTCTCCGGTCAATACGTTGAGCGATCAGGCTCCGGTCATTTTTTTTTAGTATCCAGACTCCGGTCATTACATTGAGCGTTCAGGATCCAGTAATTTTCGTTGAGTATCATAACTCCATTTATTACGTTGAGCTTTCAGGATTCGGTCAGTTTCGTTGAGTATCCAGACTCCAAATATTACGTTGAGCGTTCAGGCTCCGGTCAGTTTCGTTGGGTATCCAGACTCAGGTTATTACGTTAAGCGTTCAGGCTCCGGTCAGTTTCGTTGAGTATCCAGATTCCGATTATTATGTTGAGCGTTCAGGCTCCGGTCAGTTTCGTTGGGTATCCAGACTCCGGTTATTACGTTGAGCGTTCAGGCTCCGGTCATTTTCGTTGAGTATCCAGGCTCCGGTTTTACATTGAGCGTCCAGGCTCCGGTGAGTTTCGTTGGGTATCCAGACTCTAGTTATTACGTTGAGCGTTCAGGCTCCGGTCGTTTTCGTTGAGTATCCAGACTCCGGTTATTAAGTTGATTGTCAGGCTTCGATCATTTTCATTGAGTATCTAAACTTCGATTATTACGTTGAGCGTTCAGGATCCGATCAGTTTCGTTGAGTATCCAGACTCCAAATATTACGTTGAGCGGTCAGGCTCCGGTCAGTTTTATTGGGTATCCAGACTCCGGTGATTACGTTGAGCGTTCAGGCTCCGGTCATTTTCGTTGGGTATCCAGACTCCGGTTTTTACGTTGAGCGTTCAGGCTCCGGTCATTTTCGTTGAGTATCCAGACTCCGGTTATTAAGTTGAGCGTCAGGCTCCGATTATTACGTTGATTGTTCAGGCTCCGGTTATTTTCGTTGAGTATCCTGACTCCAATTATTACGTTGAGGGTTCAGACTCCGGTCATTTTCGTTGAGTATCTAGACTCCTGTAATTACGTTGAACGTTCAAGCTCCGGTCAGTTTCGTTGAGTATCCAGATTCCGGTTATTCCGTTGAGCGTTCAGGCTCCGGTCAGTTTCGTTGGGTATCCAGACTCCGGTTCATTTTTGTTGAGTATCTAGACTCTTGTCATTACGTTGAACGTTCAGGCTCCGATCATTTTCGTTGAATATCCATTCTCCGGTCAATACGTTGAGCGATCAGGCTCCGGTCATTTTTTTTTAGTATCCAGACTCCGGTCATTACATTGAGCGTTCAGGATCCAGTAATTTTCGTTGAGTATCATAACTCCATTTATTACGTTGAGCTTTCAGGATTCGGTCAGTTTCGTTGAGTATCCAGACTCCAAATATTACGTTGAGCGTTCAGGCTCCGGTCAGTTTCGTTGGGTATCCAGACTCAGGTTATTACGTTAAGCGTTCAGGCTCCGGTCATTTTCGTTGACTTTCCAGACTCGGGTTATTACGTTGAGCGTTCAGGCTCCGGTCAGTTTCGTTGGGTATCTAGACTCCGGTAAATTTTTTGACCGTTCAGGCTCCGGTAAGTTTCGTTGGGTATCCAGACTCCGGTTTTACATTGAGCGTTCAGGCTCCGGTGAGTTTCGTTGGGTATCCAGACTCTAGTTATTACGTTGAGCGTTCAGGCTCCGGTCGTTTTCGTTGAGTATCCAGACTCCGGTTATTAAGTTGATTGTCAGGCTTCGATCATTTTCATTGAGTATCTAAACTTCGATTATTACGTTGAGCGTTCAGGATCCGATCAGTTTCGTTGAGTATCCAGACTCCAAATATTACGTTGAGCGGTCAGGCTCCGGTCAGTTTTATTGGGTATCCAGACTCCGGTGATTACGTTGAGCGTTCAGGCTCCGGTCATTTTCGTTGGGTATCCAGACTCCGGTTTTTACGTTGAGCGTTCAGGCTCCGGTCATTTTCGTTGAGTATCCAGACTCCGGTTATTAAGTTGAGCGTCAGGCTCCGATTATTACGTTGATTGTTCAGGCTCCGGTTATTTTCGTTGAGTATCCTGACTCCAGTTATTACGTTGAGGGTTCAGACTCCGGTCATTTTCGTTGAGTATCTAGACTCCTGTAATTACGTTGAACGTTCAAGCTCCGGTCAGTTTCGTTGAGTATCCAGATTCCGGTTATTCCGTTGAGCGTTCAGGCTCCGGTCAGTTTCGTTGGGTATCCAGACTCCGGTTATTACGTTGAGCGTTCAGGCTCCGGTAAGTTTCGTTGGGTATCTAGACTCCGGTTATTACGTTGAGCATTCAAGCTCCGGTCAGTTTTGTTGGGTATCCAGACTCTAATTATTACGTTGAGCGTTCAGGCTCCGGTCATATTCGTTGAGTATCCAGACTCCGGTTATTAAGTTGAGCGTCAGGCTCCGATCATTTTCGTTGAGTATCCAGACTCCGATTATTATGTTGAGCGTTCAGGCTCCGGTCATTTTCGTTGAGTATCCAGACTCCGGTTATTACGTTGAGGGTTCAGACTCCGGCCATTTTCGTTGAGTATCTAGACTCCTGTCATTACGTTGAACATTCGGGCTCTTATCATTTTCGTTTAGTATCCATACTTCGGTCAATACGTTGAGTGTTCAGGCTCCGGTCATTATATTGAGCGTTCAGGATCCAGTCAATTTCGTTGAGTATCATAACTCCATTTATCACGTTGAGTAACCAGACTCCAATTATACGTTGAGCGTTTAGGCTCTGGACAGTTTCGTTGGGTATCCAGACTCCGGTGATTACGTTGATCGTTCAGGCTCCGGTCATTTTTGTTGACTATCAAGACTCGGTTTATTACGTTAAGCGTTCAGGCTCCGGTCAGTTTCGTTGAGTATCCAGATTCCGATTATTACGTTGAGCGTTCAGGCTCCAGTCAGTTTCGTTGAGTATCCAGACTCCGATTATTACGTTGACCGTTCAGGCTCCGGTTATTTTCGTTGAGTATCCCGACTCCGGTTATTATGTTGAGGGTTCAGACTCCGGTCATTTTCGTTGAGTATCTAGACTCCTGTCATTACGTTGAAAGTTTAGGCTCCGATCATTTTCGTTGAATATCCATACTCCGGTCAATACGTTGAGCGATCAGGATCCGGTCATTTTCGTTGAGTATCCAGACTCCGGTCATTACATTGAGCATTCAGGATCCAGTCATTTTCGTTGAGTATCATAACTCCATTTATTACGTTGAGCGTTCAGGATCCGGTCAGTTTCGTTGAGTATCCAGACTCCAAATATTACGTTGAGCTTTCAGGCTCCGGTCAGTTTCATTGGGTATCCAGACTCCGGTTATTACGTTGATCATTCAGGCTCCGGTCATTTTCGTTGACTATCGAGACTCGGGTTTTTACATTGAGCGTTCAAGCTTCGGTCAGTTTCGTTGAGTATCCAGATTCCGGTTATTACGTTGATCGTTCAGGCTCCGGTCAGATTTGTTTAGTATCCAGACTCCGGTTATTACGTTGAGCGTTCAGGCTCCGGTAAGTTTCGTTGGGTATCCAGACTCCGGTTATTACGTTGAGCGTTCAGGCTCCGGTCAGATTCGTTGGGTATCCAGACTCTAGTTATTATGTTTAGAATTGAGGCTCCGGTCATTTTCATTGAGTATCCAGACTCCGGTTATTAAGTTGAGTGTCAGGCTCCGATCATTTTCGTTGAGTATCCAAACTCCAATTATTATATTGAGCGTTCAGGATCCGATCCGTTTCGTTGAGTATCCAGACTCAAAATATTACATTGAGCGTTCAGGCTCCGGTCAGTTTCATTGGGTATCCAGACTCCGGTGATTACGTTAAGCGTTCAGGCTCCGGTCAGTTTCGTTGAGTATCCAGATTCCGATTATTACGTTGAGCGTTCAGGCTCCGGTCAGTTTTGTTGGGTATCCAGACTCCGGTTTTTACGTTGAGCGTTCAGGCTCCGGTGAGTTTCGTTGGGTATCCAGACTCTAGTTATTACGTTGAGCGTTCAGGCTCCGGTCATTTTCGTTGAGTATCCAGACTCCGGTTATTAAGTTGATTGTCAGGCTTCGATCATTTTCATTGAGTATCCAGACTTCGATTATTACGTTGAGCGTTCAGGATCCGATCAGTTTCGTTGAGTATCCAGACTCCAAATATTACGTTGAGTGGTCAGGCTCCGGTCAGTTTCATTGGGTATCCAGACTCCGGTGATTACGTTGAGTGTTCAGGCTCCGGTCAGTTTCGTTGAGTATCCAGATTCCGATTATTACGTTGAGCGTTCAGGCTCCGGTCATTTTCGTTGGGTATCCAGACTCCGGTTTTTACGTTGAGCGTTCAGGCTCCGGTCATTTTCGTTGAGTATCCAGACTCCGGTTATTAAGTTGAGCGTCAGGCTCCGATTATTACGTTGATCGTTCAGGCTCCGGTTATTTTTGTTGAGTATCCTGACTCCGGTTATTACGTTGAGGGTTCAGACTCCGGTCATTTTCGTTGAGTATCTAGACTCCTGTAATTACGTTGAACGTTCAAGCTCCGGTCAGTTTCATTGAGTATCCAGATTCCGGTTATTCCGTTGAGCGTTCAGGCTCCGGTCAGTTTTGTTGGGTATCCAGACTCCGGTTATTACGTTGAGCGTTCAGGCTCCGGTAAGTTTCGTTGGGTATCTAGACTCCGGTTATTACGTTGAGCATTCAAGCTCCGGTCAGTTTTGTTGGGTATCCAGACTCTAGTTATTACGTTGAGCGTTCAGGCTCCGGTCATATTCGTTGAGTATCCAGACTCCGGTTATTAAGTTGAGCGTCAGGCTCCGATCATTTTCGTTGAGTATCCAGATTCCGATTATTATGTTGAGCGTTCAGGCTCCGGTCATTTTCGTTGAGTATCCAGACTCCGGTTATTACGTTGAGGGTTCAGACTCCGGCCATTTTCGTTGAGTATCTAGACTCCTGTCATTACGTTGAATGTTCAGGCTCTTATCATTTTCGTTTAGTATCCATACTTCGGTCAATACGTTGAGTGTTCAGGCTCCGGTCATTTTCGTTGAGTATCCAGACTCCGGTCATTATATTGAGCGTTCAGGATCCAGTCAATTTCGTTGAGTATCATAACTCCATTTATTACGTTGAGCGTTCAGGATCTGGTCAGTTTCGTTGAGTAACCAGACTCCAATTATACGTTGAGCGTTTAGGCTCTGGACAGTTTCGTTGGGTATCCAGACTCCGGTGATTACGTTGATCGTTCAGGCTCCGGTCATTTTTGTTGACTATCCAGACTCGGTTTATTACGTTAAGCGTTCAGGCTCCGGTCAGTTTCGTTGAGTATCCAGATTCCGATTATTACGTTGAGCGTTCAGGCTCCGGTCAGTTTCGTTGAGTATCCAGACTCCGATTATTACGTTGAGCATTCAGGCTCCGGTTATTTTCGTTGAGTATCCCGACTCCGGTTATTACGTTGAGGGTTCAGACTCCGGTCATTTTCGTTGAGTATCTAGACTCCTGTCATTACGTTGAAAGTTTAGGCTCCGATCATTTTTGTTGAATATCCATACTCCGGTCAATACGTTGAGCGATCAGGCTCCGGTCATTTTCGTTGAGTATCCAGACTCCGGTCATTACATTGAGCGTTCAGGATCCAGTCATTTTCGTTGAGTATCATAACTCCATTTATTACGTTGAGCGTTCAGGATCCGGTCAGTTTCGTTGAGTATCCAGACTCCAAATATTACGTTGAGCTTTCAGGCTCCGGTCAGTTTCATTGGGTATCCAGACTCCGGTTATTACGTTGATCATTCAGGCTCCGGTCATTTTCGTTGACTATCGAGACTCGTGTTTTTACATTGAGCGTTCAAGCTTCGGTCAGTTTCGTTGAGTATCCAGATTCCGGTTATTACGTTGATCGTTCAGGCTCCGGTCAGATTCGTTGGGTATCTAGACTCCGGTTATTACGTTGAGCGTTCAGGCTCCGGTAAGTTTCGTTAGGTATCCAGACTCCGGTTATTACGTTGAGCGTTCAGGCTCCGGTCAGATTCGTTGGGTATCCAGACTCTAGTTATTACGTTTAGAATTGAGGCTCCGGTCATTTTCATTGAGTATCCAGACTCCGGTTATTAAGTTGAGTGTCAGGCTCCGATCATTTTCGTTGAGTATCCAAACTCCAATTATTATATTGAGCGTTCAGGATCCGATCCGTTTCGTTGAGTATCCAGACTCAAAATATTACATTGAGCGTTCAGGCTCCGGTCAGTTTCATTGGGTATCCAGACTCCGGTGATTACGTTAAGCGTTCAGGCTCCGGTCAGTTTCATTGAGTATCCAGATTCCGATTATTACGTTGAGCGTTCAGGCTCCGGTCAGTTTTGTTGGGTATCCAGACTCCGGTTTTTACGTTGAGCGTTCAGGCTCCGGTCAGTTTTGTTGAATATCCAGATTCCGGTTATTACATTGAGCGTTCAAGCTCCGGTCAGTTTTGCTGGGTATCCAGACTCCAGTTATTACGTTGAGCGTTCAGGCTCCGGTAAGTTTCGTTGGGTATCCAGACTCCAGTTATTACGTTGAGCGTTCAGGCTCCGGTCAGTTTCGTTGGGTATCCAGACTCTAGTTATTACGTTGAGCGTTCAAGCTCCGGTCATTTTTGTTGAGTATCCAGACTCCGGTTATTAAGTTGAGCGTCAAGCTCCGATCATTTTCATTGAGTATCTAGACTCCGATTATTATGTTGAGCGTTCAGGCTCCGGTCATTTTTGTTGAGTATCCAGACTCCGGTTATTACGTTGAGGGTTCAGACTCCGGTCATTTTCGTTGAGTATCTAGACTCCTGTCATTACGTTGAACGTTCAGGCTTTGATCATTTTCGTTTAGTATCCATACTTCGGTCAATACGTTGAGCGTTCAGGCTCCGGTCATTTTCGTTGAGTATCCAGACTCCGGTCATTATATTGAGCATTCAGGATCCAGTCATTTTCGTTGAGTATCATAACTGCATTTATTACGTTGAGCGTTCAGGATCTGGTCAGTTTCGTTGAGTAACCAGACTCCAAATATTACGTTGAGCGTTTAGGCTCTGGTCAGTTTCGTTGGGTATCCAGACTCCGGTGATTACGTTGATCGTTCAGGCTCCGGTCATTTTTATTGACTATCCAGACTCGGTTTATTACGTTAAGCGTTTAGGCTCCGGTCAGTTTCGTTGAGTATCCAGATTCCGATTATTACGTTGAGCGTTCAGGCTCCGGTCAGTTTCGTTGGGTATCCAGACTCCGGTTATTACGTTGAGCGTTCAGGCTCCGGTCATTTTCGTTGAGTATCCAGACTTCGGTTATTAAGTTGAGCGTCAGGCTCCGATCGTTTTCGTTGAGTATCCAGACTCCGATTATTACGTTGAGCATTCAGGCTCCGGTTATTTTCGTTGAGTATCCCGACTCCGGTTATTACGTTGAGGGTTCAGACTCCGGTCATTTTCGTTGAGTATCTAGACTCCTGTCATTACGTTGAACGTTTAGGCTCCGATCATTTTCGTTGAATATCCATACTCCGGTCAATACGTTGAGCGATCAGGCTCCGGTCATTTTCGTTGAGTATCCAGACTCCGGTCATTACATTGAGCGTTCAGGATCCAGTCATTTTCGTTGAGTATCATAACTCCATTTATTACGTTGAGCGTTCAGGATCCGGTCAGTTTCGTTGAGTATCCAGACTCCAAATATTACGTTGAGGTTTCACGCTCCGGTCAGTTTCGTTGGGTATCCAGACTCTGATGATTACGTTGATCATTCAGGCTCCGGTCATTTTCGTTGACTATCGAGACTCGGGTTATTACGTTGAGCGTTCAGGCTCCGGTCAGTTTCGTTGAGTATCAAGATTCCGGTTATTACGTTGATCGTTCAGGCTCTGGTCAGATTCTTTGGGTATCCAGACTCCGGTTATTACGTTGAGCGTTCAGGCTCCGGTAAGTTTCGTTGGGTATCCAGACTCCGGTTATTACGTTGAGCGTTCAGGCTCCGGTCAGATTCGTTGGGTATCCAAACTCTAGTTATTACGTTGAGCGTTCAGGCTCCGGTCATTTTCATTGAGTATCCAGACTCCGGTTATTAAGTTGAGTGTTAGGCTCCGATCATTTTTGTTGAGTATCCAGACTCCAATTATTATGTTGAGCGTTCAGGATCCGATCAGTTTCGTTGAGTATCCAGACTCCAAATATTACATTGAGCGTTCAGGCTCCGGTCAGTTTCATTGGGTATCCAGACTCCGGTGATTACGTTGATCGTTCAGGCTCCGGTCATTTTCGTTGACTATCCAGACTCGGGTTATTACATTAAGCGTTCAGGCTCCGGTCAGTTTCGTTGAGTATCCAGATTCCGATTATTACGTTGAGCGTTCAGGCTCCGGTCAGTTTCGTTGGGTATCCAGACTCCGGTTTTTACTTTGAGCGTTCAGGCTCCGGTCAGTTTTGTTGAGTATCCAGATTCCGGTTATTACGTTGAGCGTTCAGGCTCCGGTCAGTTTCGCTGGGTATCCAGACTCCAGTTATTACGTTGAACGTTCAGGTTCCGGTAAGTTTCGTTGGGTATCCAGACTCCGGTTATTACGTTGAGCGTTCAGGCTTCGGTCAGTTTCGTTGGGTATCCAGACTCTAGTTATTACGTTGAGCGTTCAGGCTCCGGTCATTTTTGTTGAGTATCCAGACTCCGGTTATTAAGTTGAGTGTCAAGCTCCGATCATTTTCGTTTAGTATCTAGACTCCGATTATTATGTTGAGCGTTCAGGCTCCGGTCATTTTTGTTGAGTATCCAGACTCTGATTATTATGTTGAGGGTTCAGACTCCGGTCATTTTCGTTGAGTATCTAGACTCCTGTCATTACGTTGAACGTTCAGGCTTTGATCATTTTCGTTTAGTATCCATAATTCGGTCAATACGTTGAGCGTTCAGGCTCCGGTCATTTTCGTTGAGTATCCAGACTCCGGTCATTATATTTAGCGTTCAGGATCCAGTCATTTTCGTTGAGTATCATAACTCCATTTCTTACGTTGAGCGTTCAGGATCTGGTCAGTTTCATTGAGTAACCAGACTCCAAATATTACGTTGAGCGTTTAGGCTCCGGTCAGTTTCGTTGGGTATCCAGACTCCGGTGATTACGTTGATCGTTCAGGCTCCGGTCATTTTTATTGACTATCCAGACTCGGGTTATTACGTTAAGCGTTCAGGCTCCGGTCAGTTTCGTTGAGTATCCAGATTCCGATTATTACGTTGAGCGTTCAGGCTCCGATCAGTTTCGTTGGGTATCCAGACTTCGGTTATTACGTTGAGCGTTCAGGCTCCGGTCATTTTCGTTGAGTATCCAGACTCTGGTTATTAAGTTGAGCGTCAGGCTCCGATCTTTTTCGTTGAGTATCCAGACTCCGATTATTACGTTGAGCGTTCAGGCTCGGGTTATTTTTGTTGAGTATCCTGACTCCGGTTATTACGTTGAGGGTTCAGACTCCGGTCATTTTCGTTGAGTCTCTAGACTCCTGTCATTATGTTGAACGTTTAGGCTCCGATCATTTTCGTTGAATATCCATACTCCGGTCAATACGTTGAGCGATCAGGCTCCGGTCATTTTCGTTGAGTATCCAGACTCCGGTCATTACATTGAGAGTTCAGGATCCAGTCATTTTCGTTGAGTATCATAACTCCATTTATTACGTTGAGCGTTCAGGATCCGGTCAGTTTCATTGAGTATCCTGACTCCAAATATTACGTTGAGCGTTCAGGCTCCGGTCAGTTTCGTTGGGTATCCAGACTCCGGTGATTACGTTGATCATTCAGGCTCCGGTCATTTTCGTTGAATATCCAGACTCGGGTTATTACGTTGAGCGTTCAGGCTCCGGTCAGTTTCGTTGAGTATCCCGATTCCGGTTATTACGTTGATCGTTCAGGCTCCGGTCATATTCGTTGGGTATCCAGACTCCGGTTATTACGTTGAGCGTTCAGGCTCCGGTAAGTTTCGTTGGGTATCCAGACTCCGGTTATTACGTTGAGCGTTCAGGCTCCGGTCAGTTTCGTTGGGTATCCAGACTCTAGTTATTACGTTGAGCATTCAGGCTCCGGTCATTTTCATTGAGTATCCAGACTCCGGTTATTAAGTTGAGTGTTAGGCTCCGATCATTTTTGTTGAGTATTCAGACTCCAATTATTATGTTGAGCGTTCAGGATCCGATCAGTTTCGTTGAGTATCCAGACTCCAAATATTACATTGAGCGTTCAGGCTCCGGTCAGTTTCATTGGGTATCCAGACTCCGGTGATTACGTTGATCGTTCAGGCTCCGGTCATTTTCGTTGACTATCCAGACTCGGGTTATTACGTTAAGCGTTCAGGCTCCGGTCAGTTTCGTTGAGTATCCAGATTCCGATTATTACGTTGAGCGTTCAGGCTCCGGTCAGTTTCGTTGGGTATCCGAACTCCGGTTTTTACTTTGAGCGTTCAGGCTCCGGTCAGTTTTGTTGAGTATCCAGATTCCGGTTATTACGTTGAGCGTTCAGGCTCCGGTCAGTTTCGCTGGGTATCCAGACTCCAGTTATTACGTTGAACGTTCAGGTTCCGGTAAGTTTCGTTGGGTATCCAGACTCCGGTTATTACGTTGAGCGTTCAGGCTCCGGTCAGTTTCGTTAGGTATCCAGACTCTAGTTATTACGTTGAGCGTTCAGGCTCCGGTCATTTTCGTTGAGTATCCAGACTCCGGTTATTAAGTTGAGTGTCAAGCTCCGATCATTTTCGTTTAGTATCTAGACTCCGATTATTATGTTGAGCGTTCAGGCTCCGGTCATTTTTGTTGAGTATCCAGACTCTGATTATTATGTTGAGGGTTCAGACTCCGGTCATTTTCGTTGAGTATCTAGACTCCTGTCATTACGTTGAATGTTCAGGCTTTGATCATTTTCGTTTAGTATCCATAATTCGGTCAATACGTTGAGCGTTCAGGCTCCGGTCATTTTCGTTGAGTATCCAGACTCCGGTCATTATATTTAGCGTTCAGGATCCAGTCATTTTCGTTGAGTATCATAACTCCATTTCTTACGTTGAGCGTTCAGGATCTGGTCAGTTTCATTGAGTAACCAGACTCCAAATATTACGTTGAGCGTTTAGGCTCCGGTCAGTTTCGTTGGGTATCCAGACTCCGGTGATTACGTTGATCGTTCAGGCTCCGGTCATTTTTATTGACTATCCAGACTCGGGTTATTACGTTAAGCGTTCAGGCTCCGGTCAGTTTCGTTGAGTATCCAGATTCCGATTATTACGTTGAGCGTTCAGGCTCCGATCAGTTTCGTTGGGTATCCAGACTTCGGTTATTACGTTGAGCGTTCAGGCTCCGGTCATTTTCGTTGAGTATCCAGACTCTGGTTATTAAGTTGAGCGTCAGGCTCCGATCGTTTTCGTTGAGTATCCAGACTCCGATTATTACGTTGAGCGTTCAGGCTCCGGTTATTTTTGTTGAGTATCCTGACTCCGGTTATTACGTTGAGGGTTCAGACTCCGGTCATTTTCGTTGAGTCTCTAGACTCCTGTCATTACGTTGAACGTTTAGGCTCCGATCATTTTCGTTGAATATCCATACTCCGGTCAATACGTTGAGCGATCAGGCTCCGGTCATTTTCGTTGAGTATCCAGACTCCGGTCATTACATTGAGAGTTCAGGATCCAGTCATTTTCGTTGAGTATCATAACTCCATTTATTACGTTGAGCGTTCAGGATCCGGTCAGTTTCATTGAGTATCCAGACTCCAAATATTACGTTGAGCGTTCAGGCTCCGGTCAGTTTCGTTGGGTATCCAGACTCCGGTGATTACGTTGATCATTCAGGCTCCGGTCATTTTCGTTGAATATCCAGACTCGGGTTATTACGTTGAGCGTTCAGGCTCCGGTCAGTTTCGTTGAGTATCCCGATTCCGGTTATTACGTTGATCGTTCAGGCTCCGGTCATATTCGTTGGGTATCCAGACTCCGGTTATTACGTTGAGCGTTCAGGCTGCGGTAAGTTTCGTTGGGTATCCAGACTCCGGTTATTACGTTGAGCGTTCAGGCTCCGGTCAGTTTCGTTGGGTATCCAGACTCTAGTTATTACGTTGAGCGTTCAGGCTCCGGTTGTAACAGCCCAAATTTCATTAAATAATTAATTGTAGTAATTAATTTATTTAGTGGGATTTTATCAATGTTGGAAATTAATTTTTATTAATTGGGATTAATAGAGAATTAAGAAGGAATTGGAGAGGAAGGAAAATGAAGGAAATATATAAGAGAGAAAGAAAAGAAAAGAAAGATAGAAAACATTTGGAAAGAAAGAGGAAAGACAAAGAAAAGAGAGAAAGAGAAGAGAAGAAGAGGAAAAGTGGAAATCATCAAGAACCAACATCAAAGCTCCGATTAATCGAGGTAAGGGTGAGAAATGTTTCTATTTGATCACTGTATGATGTTATGTATGTTGGGTTGGGGTTTTGGTAGAGTTTTCATCACTTTCCAATTAGGGCAAAAGTTGGAATAATCGGTAGATTGATGATTTAATCGGTTGAAACTGAGCAATAATGCCGTAGAATAGTTGGGCAACATGTATTGATGTTGTTTGTACTGATTTGGATGTGTAAGAGAGGGTTGATGATGGATTGGTGAAGGAGGAACAGAATGGGGTTCTGTTCTGCGCAGGTTCGCTGGCTTTCGCCAGGCGAGCGAAGGCGAAGCTTCGCCAGGCGAAGCCTAGCGAATGTTGGCGAATAATTATATTTAAATCCCAGTAGACTTCGCTGGTGGGTTCGCCAGGCGAAGTGGGACAGCGAAGGTTCGCCCAGCGAAGGTGCTGGCAAATGGTGGCGAATGAAGTCAGTAGCTACTGACTTGGGCTCGCTGGGAAGTCTCGCCAGGCGAAGCCTAGCGAGTGTTCGCTGAGAGAGTTCGCCAGGCGAAGGCCAGGCGAAGGTTCGCTGCGAGGGTTCGCCAGGCGAATGAAGGCGAATGTGACAGTATATTTCCTTGCTGTGTTATCCAAATGGTGATTGGTTGGTTGATTCGCATATGTTAATACTTTTATGTTATGAATGAGTATGTGAACTATTATGATAACATGTGCTGTGGGTAGCCTTCGGGCGTGAATCCTAGAGTCGTAATATAAATGATTACTTGTGATCGGTTAAAATACATGAGAACATAATGATGAATATGTGTGCATTAATTGATGAGTTGTGAATGTTTGAGTGTTGTGTACAATTATGTAATGAGTATGCATGAGAACATTTTGAATATGTGTGCGTAACTTATAATTGTATGATTGGTATTGCAATGTGAATACCTTGATTGTTGTGATAATTAGAGATACATGGGAATACAATGAGGAATGTATGTGTATCGTCTAATGAATTGTGAGTGCATATATGTATGCGATTGTTGTGTGAATGCATGGGAACATATGTGATATGTGTGCATTGTTGTTGAATATGATGATGTGTGAAATGAATACATTGATAAATGTTTGATATATGTTGTATGTGCAATCATGATGAAATTCTCGAAGGGGTGAATTATTCGAATGCATGGGATTAAGACGCGGGAACGGTCTTAAGTGCATTTATTGTGATTGGTTGATTGTACATGCATCATTCAGTCAAGAGGCAATGTCTGTTAGTTTCGTGGAAACTAGTGGCTTGTCCCAAACCTAGAAGGGTGGGTTTGAAGCCTAGGGGACGGGCTTGGTTGTTATCGGTCTAGAAGGGTGGACCCGGTTTAAAGTAAAAACCGAGAAAAGATAACGAGAGTCGGTACCGCATAGCATTGAGTTGCATTGAATATGTTGAGTCACATTGCATAATATTGTTGTGGTACATGTGTGCTTGTGAATGATTGTGAAGTCAAGCATGAAGGGATGTGCTTGTGGTTATTCACGATGTTGATATATGTGAATGTGATATGATTATGATTGTGAGAATAAAGTGTGGTGAGAAATGTGAATATGTGTTATATGATACCTATATATACGTAATCTTATGCTTTAATTATTATGGTTATATTTCTCACCCTTCTGCTGTTTTATAATGCTCTATGAGGCATTGCAGATTAGGATGCTGGAGTCCTTTTTGTGAAGTTAGTCTTTATTCTTTTGAGTCGGCTGCTCTGATATGTAACACCGGGTAGTTAGACTAGTATAGTCATTCTTTTGTGATACATTGTGATGTATCAGCTGATGTGGTTTCGTAATCTAACTGATATGATGTATTAATCCGGATGACTTATGTGCATTTGAATTAATATTTTGGAACTGCTTAAATGATTTGATCTTCCGCTTACTTTTGAAAATGTTACATATTTTATAGAGCAAAATGTTAAAGTGTTTTATTGGTGAAGTTGTGACATTCTTCTTTTATACCTTATTCTAAAACTTTTACTCTGATGAATTCGTATATGCTTAAATGTTTTATATGCATTTTTCTGGGGTATAGAAAAGGGTGTTACAATAGTGGTATCAGAGCAGGTCGGTCCGTCCGGCCAAGTTGTTAGAGTGTTTTTCCCTGTGTGTTATTGATATGCGTGTGATGCATTATCAATATTGGTTGTTCTTACGTGGTTCTGTTGTTGGAATTAGTAAGATGGTTGCAGGGAGGAACGACGAAGCAATTGCGGAGGCATTAACGAGATTGGCGGGGGCAATTGGGCAGAATCCTCCGGCCAATGTGAATGTGAGGGATCATGCTGATGATGGATTCCGTGCTTTGGGGAAATTCCAAAAGAATAACCCTCTGGTCTTCAAGGGAACTCATGAACCGGACAAGGCACAAATTTGGTTGAAAGCTGTGGAAAAGATTTTTCGAGTTATGAATTGCTCGGATGCACAGAAGGTGCAGTTTGGGACTCATATGCTCGAAGAAGAAGCTGAAGATTGGTGGGGTAATACTCGCCAAAGATTTGAGGAAGATGATATTGTGATTACGTGGGATTTGTTTAGAGAAACTTTTCTGGAGAAGTACTTTCCAGAGGATGTGCGAGGGAAGAAAGAGATCGAATTTCTTGAGTTGGGGCAAGGTAATTCGACGGTTGCTGAGTATGCGGCGAAATTTGAGGAGTTGATCAAATTTTGTCCTCACTATAATACTGGTAATGCTGAGAGGTCTAAGTGCCTCAAGTTTGTGAACGGTTTGAGACCTGAGATTAGACAAGCTATTGGATACCAGGAAATCAGGCGGTTTTCCGAGTTGGTTAACAAGAGCAGAATTTATGACGAAGACAGTAGGGCTAGGTCTAGCCACTACAAGAGCCTAAGTGATAAGAAAGGAAAAGGTCAACTCAGAGGAAAACCTTATGTGACTCCTGCGGACAAAGGGAAGCAGAGAATGGGTTATGGCAAGAGGCCAAGTGGGGGAGTTTCTACTCCGGTGAGATGTTATAGGTGCGGTGAAGCGGGACATCGTGCTCCCGAATGCAAAAGTGTTGAGAAGACGTGTTTTAAGTGTGGCAAGCCAGGCCACAAGGCGCTTGAGTGCAGAAGCGGTACGGGTGTTACTTGCTATAACTGTGGTGAGCAAGGACACATTAGTACGAAATGTGATAAGCCGAAGAAGAATCAAGGGAGCGGGAAAGTGTTCGCTCTTTCTGGATCTGAGACTGCTAGCGACGATCGATTGATCCGAGGTACGTGTTTTATTAATGGTATACCTTTGATCGCTATAATTGATACCGGAGCTACGCATTCTTTTATTTCTTTGGATTGTGTTAGAAGGTTGAATCTTGAGTTGTCTGTGATTGGTGGCGGTATGGTTATTGATACTCCTGCTATGGGTTCGGTAACTACACCGTATGTTTGCTCGAATTGCCCGTTGAGTATTTTCGGTAGAGATTTTGGGATTGATTTAGTGTGTCTTCATTTAGATCAACTGGATGTCATTCTTGGAATGAATTGGTTAAAATTCAATCGTGTGTATATTAACTGTTTTGACAAAACGGTTATTTTTCCCGACCCGGATGTTGAAAGAGATTTGTTTATGACGAAGAAACAAGTGAAAGAATCGGTGCAAGATGGGGCTAAGGTATTTATGCTTATGGCAACTTTGAGGACTGGTGAGAGTGAAGAGATTGATGCTTTGCCCATTGTTAGAGATTTTCCGGAAGTATTCCCTGATGAGATAAAGGATTTACCGCCGGAGCGAGAAGTGGAGTTTTCGATAGATTTGATTCCTGGAACTAGTCCGATATCGATGGCTCCATATCGTATGCCGGCCTCAGAGTTAAAAGAGTTGAAGAGTCAACTTGAGGATTTGCTTGAAAAGAGGTTTATTCGTCCGAGCGTGTCACCGTGGGGTGCCCCAGTGTTGTTGGTTAAGAAGAAAGAGGGTTCTGTGAGGCTCTGTGTGGATTACAGACAGTTGAACAAGGTGACTATTAAGAATAAGTATCCACTTCCGAGGATTGATGATCTAATGGATCAGTTGATTGGTGCAAGTGTGTTCAGCAAGATTGATTTGAGATCTGGGTATCATCAGATCCGTGTGAAAGCTGAGGATATTCAGAAGACGGCGTTTCGGACGAGGTATGGACACTATGAGTATTCCGTGATGCCATTTGGTGTGACTAATGCACCGGGTGTATTTATGGAGTACATGAATAGGATTTTCCATCCTTATTTGGATAAGTTTGTGGTGGTGTTTATCGACGACATCTTGGTTTATTCGAAGAGCGAAGGAGAGCATGCCGAGCATCTGAAGATTGTGTTATCTGTGCTGAGGGAGAAGCAGTTGTTCGCGAAGCTTTCTAAGTGTGAATTTTGGTTGAAGGAAGTTAGTTTCCTTGGTCATGTGATTTCTAGTAATGGTGTTACGGTTGATCCGTCGAAGGTTGAAGCGGTGTCGCAATGGGGAACTCCGAAGTCAGTTTTTGAGATCAGAAGTTTTCTTGGTTTAGCCGGTTATTATCGGAAGTTTATTGAGGGATTTGCTAGGTTATCGTTGTCGTTGACGCAGTTGACTAGGAAAGGTCAAGCCTTTATTTGGGACGTCAAGTGTGAAGCGAGTTTTCAAGAACTTAAGCGAAGGTTGACGACAGCCCCTGTTTTGATTCTGCCAAATCTGGAAGAACCATTCGTTGTGTATTGTGATGCTTCTTTGATGGGTTTAGGAGGTGTGTTGATGCAGAATAACCAAGTTGTGGCTTATGCTTCGAGGCAACTCAAAGTGCATGAGAAGAATTATCCGACGCATGACTTAGAGTTGGCCGCCGTTGTGTTCGTGTTGAAACTTTGGAGGCATTATTTATTTGGCGCAAGATTTGAAGTGTTTAGTGACCACAAGAGTTTGAGGTACCTTTTTGATCAAAAGGAATTGAATGCGAGACAAAGAAGATGGCTTGAACTTTTGAAGGATTTTGATTTTGGCTTGAATTACCATCCGGGTAAAGCGAATGTAGTAGCGGATGCATTGAGTCGGAAATCATTGCAAATGTCGGCATTGATGGTGAAAGAGTTGGAATTGGTCGAGCAATTTCGAGATTTGAGTTTGGTATGTGAGAGAACTTCTTTTGGATTTAAGTTGGGTATGTTAAAGCTTACGAGTGGTATTTTGGACAAAATTCGAGAAGGACAGAAATCGGATTTGAGCTTAGTTGATCGGTTGACTTTAATCAACCAAGGCCAAGGTGGTGATTTTCGGATTGATGAGAATGGGATTATGAGATGCCGGGATCGAGTTTGTGTTCCAAATGTTGTTGAGCTGAAAAAGAGCATCCTTGAGGAAGGACATCGTAGCGGATTGAGTATTCATCCGGGTGCTACTAAGATGTATCAGGATTTGAGGAAAGTATTCTGGTGGCCTAGTATGAAGAAAGATATCGCGGAATTTGTGTATTCTTGTTTGACTTGCCAGAAGTCAAAGATTGAGCATCAGAAGCCATCGGGGTTGATGAAGCCGTTGTTTATTCCTGAGTGGAAATGGGATAGTATCTCCATTGATTTTGTATCGGGTTTGCCGAGGACGCCGAGTAATTTTGAGGCTATTTGGGTTATCGTGGATAGGTTGACTAAATCTGCTCATTTTATTCCTATGCGTATGGATTACCCTTTGGAGAAGTTGGCTAAGTTGTATATTGAGAGGATTGTGTGCCTGCATGGTATTCCGCTGAGTATTGTTTCGGATAGAGATCTGCGGTTTACTTCGAGATTTTGGGAGAGCCTGCAAAGTGCTTTGGGTACTAAGTTGCGTCTGAGTTCAGCGTATCATCCTCAGACTGATGGTCAGACGGAGAGGACGATTCAGTCGCTTGAAGATCTTTTGAGAGCTTGTGTATTGGAAAAAGGAGGAGCTTGGGATAGCTACTTGCCTTTGATTGAGTTTACCTACAACAACAGTTTCCATTCGAGTATTGGTATGGCACCATTTGAGGCGTTGTATGGTAGGCGGTGTAGGACACCATTGTGTTGGTTCGAGTCCGGAGAGAGTTCGGTTGTTGGACCCGAGTTAGTTCAACAGACTACTGATAAGATCAAGATGATTCAAGAGAAGATGAGAATTACTCAGAGTCGTCAGAAGAGTTATTATGACAAGAGGAGGAAGGCACTTGAATTTCAAGAAGGAGATCATGTGTTTCTTCGAGTCACTCCAATGACAGGTGTTGGTAGGGCACTGAAGTCGCGCAAGTTGTCGCCGCGTTTCATTGGTCCTTATCAGATTTTGCAAAGGATAGGAGAAGTGGCCTATCGTGTGGCTTTACCACCGTCGCTTGCTAATCTTCACGACGTATTCCATGTATCTCAGTTGAGGAAATACATTGCGGATCCGTCTCATGTAGTCCAGATAGATGATGTGCAGGTGAGAGATAACCTGACTGTTGAGGCATCACCTATGCGGATTGAGGATCGGAAATTGAAGCAGCTTCGAGGTAAAGAGATTGCTTTAGTAAAGGTCGCTTGGGGAGGACCGGCTGGTGGAAATGTTACTTGGGAGCTTGAGAGTCAGATGAAGGAGTCTTATCCAGAACTGTTTGAATCAGGTAACATTTTCGAGGACGAAAATTCCTAAAGTGGGGGAGAGTTGTAACAGCCCAAATTTCATTAAATAATTAATTGTAGTAATTAATTTATTTAGTGGGATTTTATCAATGTTGGAAATTAATTTTTATTAATTGGGATTAATAGAGAATTAAGAAGGAATTGGAGAGGAAGGAAAATGAAGGAAATATATAAGAGAGAAAGAAAAGAAAAGAAAGATAGAAAACATTTGGAAAGAAAGAGGAAAGAAGAAGAAAAGAGAGAAAGAGAAGAGAAGAAGAGGAAAAGTGGAAATCATCAAGAACCAACATCAAAGCTCCGATTAATCGAGGTAAGGGTGAGAAATGTTTCTATTTGATCACTGTATGATGTTATGTATGTTGGGTTGGGGTTTTGGTAGAGTTTTCATCACTTTCCAATTAGGGCAAAAGTTGGAATAATCGGTAGATTGATGATTTAATCGGTTGAAAATGAGCAATAATGCCGTAGAATAGTTGGGTAACATGTATTGATGTTGTTTGTACTGATTTGGATGTGTAAGAGAGGGTTGATGATGGATTGGTGAAGGAGGAACAAAATGGGGTTCTGTTCTGCGCAGGTTCGCTGGCTTTCGCCAGGCGAGCGAAGGCGAAGCTTCGCCAGGCGAAGCCTAGCGAATGTTGGCGAATAATTATATTTAAATCCCAGTAGACTTCGCTGGTGGGTTCGCCAGGCGAAGTGGGACAGCGAAGGTTCGCCCAGCGAAGGTGCTGGCAAATGGTGGCGAATGAAGTCAGTAGCTACTGACTTGGGCTCGCTGGGAAGTCTCGCCAGGCGAAGCCTAGCGAGTGTTCGCTGAGAGAGTTCGCCAGGCGAAGGCCAGGCGAAGGTTCGCTGCGAGGGTTCGCCAGGCGAATGAAGGCGAATGTGACAGTATATTTCCTTGCTGTGTTATCCAAATGGTGATTGGTTGGTTGATTCGCATATGTTAATACTTTTATGTTATGAATGAGTATGTGAACTATTATGATAACATGTGCTGTGGGTAGCCTTCGGGCGTGAATCCTAGAGTCGTAATATAAATTATTACTTGTGATCGGTTAAAATACATGAGAACATAATGATTAATATGTGTGCATTAATTGATGAGTTGTGAATGTTTGAGTGTTGTGTACAATTATGTAATGAGTATGCATGAGAACATTTTGAATATGTGTGCGTAACTTATAATTGTATGATTGGTATTGCAATGTGAATACCTTGATTGTTGTGATAATTAGAGATACATGGGAATACAATGAGGAATGTATGTGTATCGTCTAATGAATTGTGAGTGCATATATGTATGCGATTGTTGTGTGAATGCATGGGAACATATGTGATATGTGTGCATTGTTGTTGAATATGATGATGTGTGAAATGAATACATTGATAAATGTTTGATATATGTTGTATGTGCAATCATGATGAAATTCTCGAAGGGGTGAATTATTCGAATGCATGGGATTAAGACGCGGGAACGGTCTTAAGTGCATTTATTGTGATTGGTTGATTGTACATGCATCATTCAGTCAAGAGGCAATGTCTGTTAGTTTCGTGGAAACTAGTGGCTTGTCCCAAACCTAGAAGGGTGGGTTTGAAGCCTAGGGGACGGGCTTGGTTGTTATCGGTCTAGAAGGGTGGACCCGGTTTAAAGTAAAAACCGAGAAAAGATAACGAGAGTCGGTACCGCATAGCATTGAGTTGCATTGAATATGTTGAGTCACATTGCATAATATTGTTGTGGTACATGTGTGCTTGTGAATGATTGTGAAGTCAAGCATGAAGGGATGTGCTTGTGGTTATTCACGATGTTGATATATGTGAATGTGATATGATTATGATTGTGAGAATAAAGTGTGGTGAGAAATGTGAATATGTGTTATATGATACCTATATATACGTAATCTTATGCTTTGATTATTATGGTTATATTTCTCACCCTTCTGCTGTTTTATAATGCTCTATGAGGCATTGCAGATTAGGATGCTGGAGTCCTTTTTGTGAAGTTAGTCTTCATTCTTTTGAGTCGGCTGCTCTGATATGTAACACCGGGTAGTTAGACTAGTATAGTCATTCTTTTGTGATACATTGCGATGTATCAGCTGATGTGGTTTCGTAATCTAACTGATATGATGTATTAATCCGGATGACTTATGTGCATTTGAATTAATATTTTGGAACTGCTTAAATGATTTGATCTTTCGCTTACTTTTGAAAATGTTACATATTTTATAGAGCAAAATGTTAAAGTGTTTTATTGGTGAAGTTGTGACATTCTTCTTTTATACCTTATTCTAAAACTTTTACTCTGATGAATTCGTATATGCTTAAATGTTTTATATGCATTTTTCTGGGGTATAGAAAAGGGTGTTACACCGGTCATTTTCATTGAGTATCCAGACTCCGGTTATTAAGTTGAGTGTCAGGCTCCGATCATTTTCGTTGAGTATCCAGACTCCAATTATTACGTTGAGCGTTCAGGATCCGATCAGTTTCGTTGAGTATCCAGACTCCAAATATTACGTTGAGCGTTCAGGCTCCGGTCAGTTTTATTGGGTATCCAGACTCCGGAGATTACGTTGATCGTTCAGGCTCCGGTCATTTTTGTTGACTATCCAGACTCGGGTTATTACGTTAAGCGTTCAGGCTCCGGTCAGTTTCGTTGAGTATCCAGATTCCGATTATTACGTTAAGTGTTCAGGCTCCGGTTAGTTTCGTTGGGTATCCAGACTCGGGTTTTTACGTTGTGCGTTCAGGCTCCGGTCAATTTTGTTGAGTATCCAGATTTCGGTTATTACGTTGAGCGTTCAGGCTCCGGTCAGTTTCGTTGGGTATCCAGACTCCAGTTATTACGTTGAGCGTTCAGGCTCCGGTAAGTTTCGTTAGGTATCCAGACTCTGGTTATTACCTTGAGCGTTCCGGCTCCGGTCAGTTTCGTTGGGTATCCAGACTCTAGTTATTACATTGAGCGTTCAGGCTCCGGTCATTTTCGTTTAGAATCCAGACTCCGGTTATTAAGTTGAGTGTCAGGCTCCGATCATTTTCGTTGAGTATCCAGACTTCGATTATTAATTTGAGCGTTCAGGCTCCGGTCAGTTTCATTGGGTATCCAGACTCCTGTGATTACGTTGATCGTTCAGGCTCCGATCATTTTCGTTGACTATCGAGACTCGGGTTATTACGTTGAGCGTTCAGGCTCCGGTCAGTTTCGTTGAGTATCAAGATTCCGGTTATTACGTTGATCGTTCAGGCTCCGGTCAGATTCTTTGGGTATCCAGACTCCGGTTATTACGTTGAGCGTTCAGGCTCCGGTAAGTTTCGTTGGGTATCCAGACTCCGGTTATTACGTTGAGCGTTCAGGCTCCGGTCAGATTCGTTGGGTATCCAAACTCTAGTTATTACGTTGCGCGTTCAGGCTCCGGTCATTTTCATTGAGTATCCAGACTCCGGTTATTAAGTTGAGTGTTAGGCTCCGATCATTTTCGTTGAGTATCCAGACTCCAATTATATGTTGAGCGTTCAGGATCCGATCAGTTTCGTTGAGTATCCAGACTCCAAATATTACATTGAGCGTTCAAGCTCCGGTCAGTTTCATTGGGTATCCAGACTCCGGTGATTACGTTAAGCGTTCAGGCTCCGGTCAGTTTCGTTGAGTATCCAGATTCCGATTATTACGTTGAGCGTTCAGGCTCCGGTCAGTTTTGTTGGGTATCACAACTCCGGTTTATACGTTGAGCGTTCAGGCTCCGGTCAGTTTTGTTGAATATCCAGATTCCGGTTATTACATTGAGCGTTCAGGCTCCGGTCAGTTTTGCTGGGTATCCAGACTCCAGTTATTACGTTGAGCGTTCAGGCTCCGGTAAGTTTCGTTGGGTATCCAGACTCCAGTTATTACGTTGAGCGTTCAGGCTCCGGTCAGTTTCGTTGGGTATCCAGACTCTAGTTATTACGTTCAGCGTTCAAGCTCCGGTCATTTTTGTTGAGTATCCAGACTCTGGTTATTAAGTTGAGCGTCAAGCTACGATCATTTTCATTGAGTATCCAGACTCCGATTATTATGTAGAGCGTTCAGGCTCCGGTCATTTTCGTTGAGTATCCAGACTCCGGTTATTACGTTGAGGGTTCAGACTCCGGTCATTTTCGTTGAGTATCTAGACTCCTGTCATTACGTTGAACGTTCAGGCTCTGATCATTTTCGTTTAGTATCCATACTTCGGTCAATACGTTGAGCGTTCAGGCTCCGGTCATTTTCGTTGAGTATCCAGACTCCGGTCATTATATTGAGCGTTCAGGATCCAGTCATTTTCGTTGAGTATCATAACTGCATTTATTACGTTGAGCGTTCAGGATCTGGTCAGTTTCGTTGAGTAACCAGACTCCAAATATTACGTTGAGCGTTTAGGCTCTGGTCAGTTTCGTTGGGTATCCAGACTCCGGTGATTACGTTGATCGTTCAGGCTCCGGTCATTTTTATTGACTATCCAGACTCGGTTTATTACGTTAAGCGTTCAGGCTCCGGTCAGTTTCGTTGAGTATCCAGATTCCGATTATTACGTTGAGCGTTCAGGCTCCGGTCAGTTTCGTTGGGTATCCAGACTCCGGTTATTACGTTGAGCGTTCAGGCTCCGGGCATTTTCGTTGAGTATCCAAACTCCGGTTATTAAGTTGAGCGTCAGGCTCCGATCGTTTTCGTTGAGTATCCAGACTCCGATTATTACGTTGAGCGTTCAGGCTCCGGTTATTTTCGTTGAGTATCCCGACTCCGGTTATTACGTTGAGGGTTCAGACTCCGGTCATTTTCGTTGAGTATCTAGACTCCTGTCATTACGTTGAACGTTTAGGCTCCGATCATTTTCGTTGAATATCCATACTCCGGTCAATACGTTGAGCGATCAGGCTCCGGTCATTTTCGTTGAGTATCCAGACTGCGGTCATTACATTGAGCGTTCAGGATCCAGTCATTTTCGTTGAGTATCATAACTCCATTTATTACGTTGAGCGTTCAGGATCCGGTCAGTTTCGTTGAGTATCCAGACTCCAAATATTACGTTGAGGTTTCACGCACCGGTCAGTTTCGTTGGGTATCCAGACTCCGATGATTACGTTGATCATTCAGGCTCCGGACATTTTCGTTGACTATCGAAACTCGGGTTATTACGTTGAGCGTTCAGGCTCCGGTCAGTTTCGTTGAGTATCAAGATTCCGGTTATTACGTTGATCGTTCAGGCTCCAGTCAGATTCTTTGGGTATCCAAACTCCGGTTATTACGTTGAGCGTTCAGGCTCCGGTAAGTTTCGTTGGGTATCCAGACTCCGGTTATTACGTTGAGCGTTCAGGCTACGGTCAGATTCGTTGGGTATCCAAACTCTAGTTATTACGTTGAGCGTTCAGGCTCCGGTCATTTTCATTGAGTATCCAGACTCCGTTTATTAAGTTGAGTGTTAGGCTCCGATCATTTTCGTTGAGTATCCAGACTCCAATTATTATGTTGAGCGTTCAGGCTCCGGTCAGTTTTGTTGAATATCCAGATTCCGGTTATTACATTGAGCGTTCAGGCTCCGGTCAGTTTTGCTGGGTATCCAGACTCCAGTTATTACGTTGAGCGTTCAGGCTCCGGTAAGTTTCGTTGGGTATCCAGACTCCAGTTATTACGTTGAGCGTTCAGGCTCCGGTCAGTTTCGTTGGGTATCCAGACTCTAGTTATTACGTTCAGCGTTCAAGCTCCGGTCATTTTTGTTGAGTATCCAGACTCTGGTTATTAAGTTGAGCGTCAAGCTACGATCATTTTCATTGAGTATCCAGACTCCGATTATTATGTAGAGCGTTCAGGCTCCGGTCATTTTCGTTGAGTATCCAGACTCCGGTTATTACGTTGAGGGTTCAGACTCCGGTCATTTTCGTTGAGTATCTAGACTCCTGTCATTACGTTGAACGTTCAGGCTCTGATCATTTTCGTTTAGTATCCATACTTCGGTCAATACGTTGAGCGTTCAGGCTCCGGTCATTTTCGTTGAGTATCCAGACTCCGGTCATTATATTGAGCGTTCAGGATCCAGTCATTTTCGTTGAGTATCATAACTGCATTTATTACGTTGAGCGTTCAGGATCTGGTCAGTTTCGTTGAGTAACCAGACTCCAAATATTACGTTGAGCGTTTAGGCTCTGGTCAGTTTCGTTGGGTATCCAGACTCCGGTGATTACGTTGATCGTTCAGGCTCCGGTCATTTTTATTGACTATCCAGACTCGGTTTATTACGTTAAGCGTTCAGGCTCCGGTCAGTTTCGTTGAGTATCCAGATTCCGATTATTACGTTGAGCGTTCAGGCTCCGGTCAGTTTCGTTGGGTATCCAGACTCCGGTTATTACGTTGAGCGTTCAGGCTCCGGGCATTTTCGTTGAGTATCCAAACTCCGGTTATTAAGTTGAGCGTCAGGCTCCGATCGTTTTCGTTGAGTATCCAGACTCCGATTATTACGTTGAGCGTTCAGGCTCCGGTTATTTTCGTTGAGTATCCCGACTCCGGTTATTACGTTGAGGGTTCAGACTCCGGTCATTTTCGTTGAGTATCTAGACTCCTGTCATTACGTTGAACGTTTAGGCTCCGATCATTTTCGTTGAATATCCATACTCCGGTCAATACGTTGAGCGATCAGGCTCCGGTCATTTTCGTTGAGTATCCAGACTGCGGTCATTACATTGAGCGTTCAGGATCCAGTCATTTTCGTTGAGTATCATAACTCCATTTATTACGTTGAGCGTTCAGGATCCGGTCAGTTTCGTTGAGTATCCAGACTCCAAATATTACGTTGAGGTTTCACGCACCGGTCAGTTTCGTTGGGTATCCAGACTCCGATGATTACGTTGATCATTCAGGCTCCGGACATTTTCGTTGACTATCGAAACTCGGGTTATTACGTTGAGCGTTCAGGCTCCGGTCAGTTTCGTTGAGTATCAAGATTCCGGTTATTACGTTGATCGTTCAGGCTCCAGTCAGATTCTTTGGGTATCCAAACTCCGGTTATTACGTTGAGCGTTCAGGCTCCGGTAAGTTTCGTTGGGTATCCAGACTCCGGTTATTACGTTGAGCGTTCAGGCTACGGTCAGATTCGTTGGGTATCCAAACTCTAGTTATTACGTTGAGCGTTCAGGCTCCGGTCATTTTCATTGAGTATCCAGACTCCGTTTATTAAGTTGAGTGTTAGGCTCCGATCATTTTCGTTGAGTATCCAGACTCCAATTATTATGTTGAGCATTCAGGATCCGATCAGTTTCGTTGAGTATCCAGACTCCAAATATTACATTGAGCGTTCAGGCTCCGGTCAGTTTTATTGGGTATCCAGACTCCGGTGATTACGTTGATCGTTCAGGCGCCGGTCATTTTCGTTGACTATCCAGACTCGGGTTATTACGTTAAGCGTTCAGGCTCCGGTCAGTTTCGTTGAGTATCCAGATTCCGATTATTACGTTGAGCGTTCAGGCTCCGGTCAGTTTCGTTGGGTATCCAGACTCCGGTTTTTACGTTGAGCGTTCAGGCTCCGGTCAGTTTTGTTGAGTATCCAGATTCCGGTTATTACGTTGAGCGTTCAGGCTCCGGTCAGTTTCGCTGGGTATCCAGACTCCAGTTATTACGTTGAGCGTTCAGGCTCCGGTAAGTTTCGTTGGGTATCCAGACTCCGGTTATTACGTTGAGCGTTCAGGCTCCGGTCAGTTTCGTTGGGTATCCAGACTCTAGTTATTACGTTGAGCGTTCAGGCTCCGGTCATTTTCGTTGAGTATCCAGACTCCGGTTATTAAGTTGAGTGTCAAGCTCCGATCATTTTCGTTTAGTATCTAGACTCCGATTATTATGTTGAGCGTTCAGGCTCCGGTCATTTTCGTTGAGTATCCAGACTCTGATTATTATGTTGAGGGTTTAGACTCCGGTCATTTTCGTTGAGTATCTAGACTCCTGTCATTACGTTGAACGTTCAGGCTTTGATCATTTTCGTTTAGTATCCATAATTCGGTCAATACGTTGAGCGTTCAGGCTCCGGTCATTTTCGTTGAGTATCCAGACTCCGGTCATTATATTTAGCGTTCAGGATCCAGTCATTTTCGTTGAGTATCATAACTCCATTTCTTACGTTGAGCGTTCAGGATCTGGTCAGTTTCGTTGAGTAACCAGACTCCAAATATTACGTTGAGCTTTTAGGCTCCGGTCAGGTTCGTTGGGTATCCAGACTCCGGTGATTACGTTGATCGTTCAAGCTCCGGTCATTTTTGTTGACTATCCAGACTCGGGTTATTACGTTAAGCGTTCAGGCTCCGGTCAGTTTCGTTGAGTATCCAGATTCCGATTATTACGTTGAGCGTTCAGGCTCCGATCAGTTTCGTTGGGTATCCAGACTTCGGTTATTACGTTGAGCGTTCAGGCTCCGGTCATTTTCGTTGAGTATCCAGACTCTGGTTATTAAGTTGAGCGTCAGGCTCCGATCGTTTTCGTTGAGTATCCAGACTCCGATTACTACGTTGAGCGTTCAGGCTCCGGTTATTTTTGTTGAGTATCCTGACTCCGGTTATTACGTTGAGGGTTCAGACTCCGGTCATTTTCGTTGAGTCTCTAGACTCCTGTCATTACGTTGAACGTTTAGGCTCCGATCATTTTCGTTGAATATCCATACTCCGGTCAATACGTTGAGCGATCAGGCTCCGGTCATTTTCGTTGAGTATCCAGACTCCGGTCATTACATTGAGAGTTCAGGATCCAGTCATTTTCGTTGAGTATCATAACTCCATTTATTACGTTGAGCGTTCAGGATCCGGTCAGTTTCATTGAGTATCCAGACTACAAATATTACGTTGAGCGTTCAGGCTCCGGTCAGTTTCGTTGGGTATCCAGACTCCGGTGATTACGTTGATCATTCAGGCTCCGGTCATTTTCGTTGAATATCCAGACTTGCGTTATTACGTTGAGCGTTCAGGCTCCGGTCAGTTTCGTTGAGTATCCAGATTCCGGTTATTACGTTGATCGTTCAGGCTCCGGTCATATTCGTTGGGTATCCAGACTCCGGTTATTACGTTGAGCGTTCAGGCTCCGGTAAGTTTCGTTGGGTATCCAGACTCCGGTTATTACGTTGAGCGTTCAGGCTCCGGTCAGTTTCGTTGGGTATCCAGACTCTAGTTATTACGTTGAGCGTTCAGGCTCCGGTCATTTTCATTGAGTATCCAGACTCCGGTTATTAAGTTGAGTGTCAGGCTCCGATCATTTTCGTTGAGTATCCAAACTTCGATTATTACGTTGAGCGTTCAGGATCCGATCAGTTTCGTTGAGTATCCAGACTCCAAATATTACGTTGAGCGTTCAGGCTCCGGTCAGTTTTATTGGGTATCCAGACTCCGGTGATTACGTTGATCGTTCAGGCTCCGGTCATTTTTGTTGACTATCCAGACTCGGGTTATTACATTAAGCGTTCAGGCTCCGGTCAGTTTCGTTGAGTATCCAGATTCCGATTATTACGTTAAGTGTTCAGGCTCCGGTTAGTTTCGTTGGGTATCCAGACTCGGGTTTTTACGTTGTGCGTTCAGGCTCCGGTCAGTTTTGTTGACTATCCAGATTTCGGTTATTACGTTGAGCGTTCAGGCTCCGGTCAGTTTCGTTGGGTATCCAGACTCCAGTTATTACGTTGAGCGTTCAGGCTATTGTAAGTTTCGTTAGGTATCCAGACTCCGGTTATTACCTTGAGCGTTCAGGCTCCGGTCAGTTTCGTTGGGTATCCAGACTCTAGTTATTACATTGAGCGTTCAGGCTCCGGTCATTTTCGTTTAGAATCCAGACTCCAGTTATTAAGTTGAGTGTCAGGCTCCGATCATTTTCGTTGAGTATCCAGACTTCGATTATTAATTTGAGCGTTCAGGCTCCGGTCAGTTTCATTGGGTATCCAGACTCCTGTGATTACGTTGATCGTTCAGGCTCCGATCATTTTCGTTGACTATCGAGACTCGGGTTATTACGTTGAGCGTTCAGGCTCCGGTCAGTTTCGTTGAGTATCAAGATTCCGGTTATTACGTTGATCGTTCAGGCTCCGGTCAGATTCTTTGGGTATCCAGACTCCGGTTATTACATTGAGCGTTCAAGCTCCGGTAAGTTTCGTTGGGTATCCAGACTCCGGTTATTACGTTGAGCGTTCAGGCTCCGGTCAGTTTCGTTGGGAATCCAGCATCTAGTTATTATGTTGAGCGTTCAGGCTCCGGTCATTTTCATTGAGTATCCAGACTCCGGTTATTAAGTTGAGTGTCAGGCTCCGATCATTTTCGTTGAGTATCCAGACTCCAATTATTACGTTGAGCGTTCAGGATCCGATCAGTTTCGTTGAGTATCCAGACTCCAAATATTACATTGAGTGTTCAGGCTCCGGTTAGTTTCATTGGGTATCCAGACTCCGGTGATTACGTTGATCGTTCAGGCTCCGGTCATTTTCGTTGACTATCCAGACTCGGGTAATTACGTTAAGCGTTCAGGCTCCGGTCAGTTTCGTTGAGTATCCAGATTCCGATTATTACGTTGAGCGTTCAGGCTCCGGTCAGTTTCGTTGGGTATCCAGACTCCGGTTTTTACGTTGAGCGTTCAGGCTCCGGTCAGTTTTGTTGAGTATCCAGATTCCGGTTATTACATTGAGCGTTCAGGCTCCGGTCAGTTTCGCTGGGTATCCAGACTCCAGTTATTACGTTGAGCGTTCAGGCTCCGGTAAGTTTCGTTGGGTATCCAGACTCCGGTTATTACGTTGAGCGTTCAGGCTCCGGTCAGTTTCGTTGGGTATCCAGACTCTAGTTATTACGTTGAGCGTTCAGGCTCCGGTCATTTTCGTTGAGTATCCAGACTCCGGTTATTAAGTTGAGCGTCAAGCTCCGATCATTTTCGTTTAGTATCCAGACTCCGATTATTATGTTGAGCGTTCAGGCTCCGGTCATTTTCGATGAGTATCCAGACTCTGATTATTATGTTGAGGGTTCAGACTCCGGTCATTTTCGTTGAGTATCTAGACTTCTGTCATTACGTTGAACGTTCAGGCTTTGATCATTTTCGTTTAGTATCCATAATTCGGTCAATACGTTGAGCGTTCAGGCTCCGGTCATTTTCGTTGAGTATCCAGACTCCGATCATTATATTTAGCGTTCAGGATCCAGTCATTTTCGTTGAGTATCATAACTCCATTTCTTACATTGAGCGTTCAGGATCTGGTCAGTTTCATTGAGTAACCATACTCCAAATATTATGTTGAGCGTTTAGGCTCCGGTCAGTTTCGTTGGGTATCCAGACTCCGGTGATTACGTTGATCGTTCAGGCTCCGGTCATTTTTGTTGACTATCCAGACTCGGGTTATTACGTTAAGCGTTCAGGCTCCGGTCAGTTTCGTTGAGTATCCAGATTCCGATTATTACGTTGAACGTTCAGGCTCCGATCAGTTTCGTTGGGTATCCAGACTCCGGTTATTACGTTGAGCGTTCAGGCTCCGGTCATTTTCGTTGAGTATCCAGACTCTGGTTATTAAGTTGAGCGTCAGGCTCCGATCGTTTTCGTTGAGTATCCAGACTCTGATTATTACGTTGAGCGTTCAGGCTCCAGTTATTTTCGTTGAGTATCCTGACTCCGGTTATTACGTTGAGGGTTCAGACTCCGGTCATTTTCGTTGAGTCTCTAGACTCCTGTCATTACGTTGAATGTTTAGGCTCCGATCATTTTCGTTGAATATCCATACTCCGGTCAATACGTTGAGCGATCAGGCTCCGGTCATTTTCGTTGCGTATCCAGACTCCGGTCATTACATTGAGAGTTCAGGATCCAGTCATTTTCGTTGAGTATCATAACTCCATTTATTACGTTGAGCGTTCAGGATCCGGTCAGTTTCATTGAGTATCCAGACTCCGGTGATTACGTTGATCATTCAGGCTCCGGTCATTTTCGTTGAATATCCAGACTCGGGTTATTACGTTGAGCGTTCAGGCTCCGGTCAGTTTCGTTGAGTATCCAGATTCCGGTTATTACGTTGATCGTTCAGGCTCCGGTCATATTCGTTGGGTATCCAGACTCCGGTTATTACGTTGAGCGTTCAGGCTCCGGTCAGTTTCGTTGGGAATCCAGCATCTAGTTATTACGTTGAGCGTTCAGGCTCCGGTCATTTTCATTGAGTATCCAGACTCCGGTTATTAAGTTGAGTGTCAGGCTCCGATCATTTTCGTTGAGTATCCAGACTCCAATTATTACGTTGAGCGTTCAGGATCCGATCAGTTTCGTTGAGTATCCAGACTCCAAATATTACGTTGAGCGTTCAGGCTCCGGTCAGTTTTATTGGGTATCCAGACTCCGGTGATTACGTTGATCGTTCAGGCTCCGGTCATTTTTGTTGACTATCCAGACTCGGGTTATTACGTTAAGCGTTCAGGCTCCGGTCAGTTTCGTTGAGTATCCAGATTCCGATTATTACATTAAGTGTTCAGGCTCCGGTTAGTTTCGTTGGGTATCCAGACTCGGGTTTTTACGTTGTGCGTTCAGGCTCCGGTCAGTTTTGTTGAGTATCCAGATTTCGGTTATTACGTTGAGCGTTCAGGCTCCGGTAAGTTTCGTTGGGTATCCAGACTCCAGTTATTACGTTGAGCGTTCAGGCTCCGGTAAGTTTCGTTAGGTATCCAGACTCCGGTTATTACCTTGAGCGTTCAGGCTCCGGTCAGTTTCGTTGGGTATCCAGACTCTAGTTATTACATTGAGCGTTCAGGCTCCGGTCATTTTCGTTTAGAATCCAGACGCCGGTTTTTAAGTTGAGTGTCAGGCTTCGATCATTTTTGTTGAGTATCCAGACTTCGATTATTAATTTGAGCGTTCAGGCTCCGGTCAGTTTCATTGGGTATCCAGACTCCTGTGATTATGTTGATCGTTCAGGCTCCGATCATTTTCGTTGACTATCCAGACTCGGGTTATTACGTTAAGCGTTCAGGCTCCGGTCAGTTTCGTTGAGTATCCAGATTCCAATTATTACGTTGAGCGTTCAGGCTCCGGTCAGTTTCGTTGGGTATCCAGACTCCGGTTTTTACGTTGAGCGTTCAGGCTCCGGTCATTTTCGTTGAGTATCCAGACTCCGGTTATTAAGTTGAGCGTTAGGCTCCGATCATTTTCGTTGAGTATCCTGACTCCGATTATTACGTTGAGTGTTCAGGCTCCGGTTATTTTCGTTGAGTATCCTGACTCCGTTTATTACGTTGAGGGTTCAGACTCCGGTCATTTTCGTTGAGTATCTAGACTCTTGTCATTACGTTGAACGTTCAGGCTCCGATCATTTTCGTAGAATATCCATACTCCGGTCAATATGTTGAGCGATTAGGCTCTGGTAAATTTCGTTGAGTATCTAGACTCCGGTCATTACATTGAGCGTTCAGGATACAGTCATTTTCGTTGAGTATCATAACTCCATTTATTACGTTGAGCGTTCAGGATCCGGTCAGTTTCGTTGAGTATCCAGACTCCAAATATTACGTTGAGCGTTCAGGATCCAGTCATTTTCATTGAGTATCATAACTCCATTTATTACGTTGAGCATTCAGGATCTGGTCAGTTTCGTTGAGTAACCAGACTCCAAATATTACGTTGAGCGCTTAGGCTCTGGTCAGTTTCGTTGGGTATCCAGACTCCGGTGATTACGTTGATCGTTCAGGCTCCGGTCATTTTTGTTGACTATCAAGACTCGGGTTATTACGTTAAGCGTTCATGCTCCAGTCAGTTTCGTTGAGTATCCAGATTCCGATTATTATGTTGAGCGTTCAGGCTCCGATCAGTTTCGTTGGGTATCCAGACTCCGGTTATTACGTTGAGCGTTCAGGCTCCGTTCATTTTCGTTGAGTATCCAGACTCTGGTTATTAAGTTGAGCGTCAGGCTCCGATCGTTTTCGTTGAGTATCCAGACTCCGATTATTACGTTGAGCGTTCAGGCTCCGGTTATTTTCGTTGAGTATCCTGACTCTGGTTATTACGTTGAGGGTTCAGACTCCGGTCATTTTCGTTGAGTCTCTAGACTCCTGTCATTACGTTGAATGGTTAGGCTCCGATCATTTTAGTTGAATATCCATACTCCGGTCAATACGTTGAGCGATCAGGCTCCGGTCATTTTCGTTGAGTATCCAGACTCCAGTCATTACATTGAGAGTTCAGGATCCAGTCATTTTCGTTGAGTATGATAACTCCATTTATTACGTTGAGCGTTCAGGATCCGGTCAGTTTCATTGAGTATCCAGACTCCAAATATTACGTTGAGCGTTCAGGCTCCGGTCAGTTTCGTTGGGTATCCAGACTCCGGTGATTACGTTAATCATTCAGGCTCCGGTCATTTTCGTTGCATATCCAGACTCGGGTTATTACGTTGAGCGTTCAGGCTCCGGTCAGTTTCGTTGGGTATCCAGATTCCGGTTATTATGTTGATCGTTCAGGCTCCGGTCATATTCGTTGGGTATCCAGACTCCGGTTATTACGTTGAGCGTTCAGGCTCCGGTAAGTTTCGTTGGGTATCCAGACTCCAGTTATTACGTTGAGCGTTCAGGCTCCAGTCAGTTTCGTTGGGTATCCAGACTCTAGTTATTACGTTGAGCGTTCAGGCTCCGGTCATTTTCATTGAGTATCCAGACTCCGGTTATTAAGTTGAGTGTCAGGCTCCGATCATTTTCGTTGAGTATCCAGACTCCAATTATTACGTTGAGCGTTCAGGATCCGATCAGTTTCGTTGAGTATCCAGACTCCAAATATTACGTTGAGCGTTCAGGCTCCGGTCAGTTTTATTGGGTATCCAGACTCCGGTGATTACGTTGATCGTTCAGGCTCCGGTCATTTTTGTTGACTATCCAGACTCGGGTTATTACGTTAAGCGTTCTGGCTCTGGTCAGTTTCGTTGAGTATCCAGATTCCGATTATTACGTTAAGTGTTCAGGCTCTGGTTAGTTTCGTTGGGTATCCAGACTCGGGTTTTTACGTTGTGCGTTCAGGCTCCGGTCAGTTTTGTTGAGTATCCAGATTTCGGTTATTACGTTGAGCGTTCAGGCTCTGGTCAGTTTCGTTGGGTATCCAGACTCCAGTTATTACGTTGAGCGTTCAGGCTCCGGTAAGTTTTGTTAGGTATCCAGACTCCGGTTATTACCTTGAGCGTTCAGGCTCCGGTCAGTTTCGTTGGGTATCCAGACTCTAGTTATTACATTGAGCGTTCAGGCTCCGGTCATTTTCGTTTAGAATCCAGACTCCGGTTATTAAGTTGAGTGTCAGGCTCCGATCATTTTCGTTGAGTATCCAGACTTCGATTATTAATTTGAGCGTTCAGGCTCCGGTAAGTTTCATTGGGTATCCAGACTCCTGTGATTACGTTGATCGTTCAGGCTCCGATCATTTTCGTTGACTATCCAGACTCGGGTTATTACGTTAAGCGTTCAGGCTCCGGTCAGTTTCATTGAGTATCCAGATTCCAATTATTACGTTGAGCGTTCAGGCTCCGATCAGTTTCGTTGGGTATCCAGACTCCGGTTTTTACGTTGAGCGTTCAGGCTCCGGTCATTTTCGTTGAGTATCCAGACTCCGGTTATTAAGTTGAGCGTTAGGCTCCGATCATTTTCGTTGAGTATCCTGACTCCGATTATTACGTTGAGTGTTCAGGCTCCGGTTATTTTCGTTGAGTATCCTAACTCTGTTTATTACGTTGAGGTTTAGACTCCGGTCATTTTCGTTGAGTATCTAGACTCCTGTCATTACGTTGAACATTCAGGCTCCGATCATTTTCGTAGAATATCCATACTCCGGTCAATATGTTGAGCGATTAGGCTCCGGTAATTTTCGTTGAGTATCTAGACTCCGGTCATTACATTGAGCGTTCATGATCCAGTCATTTTCGTTGAGTATCATAACTCCATTTATTACGTTGAGCGTTCAGGATCCGGTCAGTTTCGTTGAGTATCCAGACTCCAAATATTACGTTGAGCGTTCAGGATCCAGTCATTTTCGTTGAGTATCATAACTCCATTTATTACGTTGAGCATTCAGGATCTGGTCAGTTTCGTTGAGTAACCAGACTCCAAATATTACGTTGAGCGTTTAGGCTCTGGTCAGTTTCGTTGGGTATCCAGACTCCGGTGATTACGTTGATCGTTCAGGCTCCGGTCATTTTTGTTGACTATCCAGACTCGGTTTATTACGTTAAGCGTTCAGGCTCCGGTCAGTTTCGTTGAGTATCCAGATTCCGATTATTACGTTGAGCGTTCAGGCTCCGGTCAGTTTCGTTGGGTATCCAGACTCCAGTTATTACGTTGAGCGTTCAGGCTCCGGTCATTTTCGTTGAGTATCCAGACTCTGGTTATTAAGTTGAGCGTCAGGCTCCGATCGTTTTCGTTGAGTATCCAGACTCCGATTATTACGTTGAGCGTTCAGGCTCCGGTTATTTTCGTTGAGTATCCTGACTCCGGTTATTACGTTGAGGGTTCAGACTCCGGTCATTTTCGTTGAGTCTATAGACTCCTGTCATTACGTTGAACGTTTAGGCTCCGATCATTTTCGTTGAATATCCATACTCCGGTCAATACGTTGAGCGATCAGGCTCCGGTCATTTTCGTTGAGTATCCAGACTCCGGTCATTACATTGAGAGTTCAGGATCCAGTCATTTTCGTTGAGTATCATAACTCCATTTATTACGTTGAGCGTTCAGGATCCGGTCAGTTTCATTGAGTATCCAGACTCCAAATATTACGTTGAGCGTTCAGGCTCCGGTCAGTTTCGTTGGGTATCCAGACTCCGGTGATTACGTTAATCACTCAAGCTCCGGTCATTTTCGTTGATTATCCAGACTCGGGTTATTACGTTGAGCGTTCAGGCTCCGGTCAGTTTCGTTGAGTATCCAGATTCCGGTTATTATGTTGATCGTTCAGGCTCCGGTCATATTCGTTGGGTATCCAGACTCCGGTTATTACGTTGAGCGTTCAGGCTCCGGTAAGTTTCGTTGGGTATCCAGACTCCGGTTATTACGTTGAGCGTTCAGGCTCCGGTCAGTTTCGTTGGGTATCCAGACTCTAGTTATTACGTTGAGCGTTCAGGCTCCGGTCATTTTCATTGAGTATCCAGACTCCGGTTATTAAGTTGAGTGTCAGGCTCCGATCATTTTCGTTGAGTATCCAGAATCCAATTATTACGTTGAGCGTTCAGGATTCGATCAGTTTCGTTGAGTATCCAGACTCCAAATATTACGTTGAGCGTTCAGGCTCCGGTCAGTTTTATTGGGTATCCAGACTCCGGTGATTACGTTGATCGTTCAGGCTCCGGTCATTTTTGTTGACTATCCAGACTCGGGTTATTACGTTAAGCGTTCTGGCTCCGGTCAGTTTCGTTGAGTATCCAGATTCCGATTATTACGTTAAGTGTTCAGGCTCCGGTTAGTTTCGTTGGGTATCCAGACTCGGGTTTTTACGTTGTGCGTTCAGGCTCCGGTCAGTTTTGTTGAGTATCCAGATTTCGGTTATTACGTTGAGCGTTCAGGCTCCGGTCAGTTTCGTTGGGTATCCAGACTCCAGTTATTACGTTGAGCGTTCAGGCTCCGGTAAGTTTTGTTAGGTATCCAGACTCCGGTTATTACCTTGAGCGTTCAGGCTCCGGTCAGTTTCGTTGGGTATCCAGACTCTAGTTATTACATTGAGCGTTCAGGCTCCGGTCATTTTCGTTTAGAATCCAAACTCCGGTTATTAAGTTGAGTGTCAGGCTCCGATCATTTTCGTTGAGTATCCAGACTTTGATTATTAATTTGAGCGTTCAGGCTCCGGTCAGTTTCATTGGGTATCCAGACTCCTGTGATTACGTTGATCGTTCAGGCTCCGATCATTTTCGTTGACTATCTAGACTCGGGTTATTACGTTAAGCGTTCAGGCTCCGGTCAGTTTCGTTGAGTATCCAGATTCCAATTATTACGTTGAGCGTTCAGGCTCCGGTCAGTTTCGTTGGGTATCCAGACTCCGGTTTTTACGTTGAGCGTTCAGGCTCCGGTCATTTTCGTTGAGTATCCAGACTCCGGTTATTAAGTTGAGCGTTAGGCTCCGATCATTTTCGTTGCGTATCCTGACTCCGGTTATTAAGTTGAGCGTTAGGCTCCGATCATTTTCGTTGAGTATCCTGACTCCGATTATTACGTTGAGTGTTCAGGCTCCGGTTATTTTCGTTGAGTATCCTGACTCCGTTTATTACGTTGAGGGTTCAGACTCCGGTCATTTTCGTTGAGTATCTAGACTCCTGTCATTACGTTGAACGTTCAGGCTCCGATCATTTTCGTAGAATATCCATACTCCGGTCAATATGTTGAGCGATTAGGCTCCGGTAATTTTCGTTGAGTATCTAGACTCCGGTCATTACATTGAGCGTTCAGGATCCAGTCATTTTCGTTGAGTATCATAACTCCATTTATTACGTTGAGCGTTCAGGATCCGGTCAGTTTCGTTGAGTATCCAGACTCCAAATATTACGTTGAGCGTTCAGGATCCAGTCATTTTCGTTGAGTATCATAACTCCATTTATTACGTTGAGCATTCAGGATCTGGTCAGTTTCGTTGAGTAACCAGACTCCAAATATTACGTTGAGCGTTTAGGCTCTGGTCAGTTTCGTTGGGTATCCAGACTCCGGTGATTACGTTGATCGTTCAGGCTCCGGTCATTTTTGTTGACTATCCAGACTCGGTTTATTACGTTAAGCGTTCAGGCTCCGGTCATTTTCGTTGAATATCCAGACTCCGGTTATTACGTTGAGCGTTCAGGCTCCGGTCAGTTTCGTTGGGTATCCAGACTCCAGTTATTACGTTGAGCGTTCAGGCTCCGGTCATTTTCATTGAGTATCCAGACTCCGGTTATCATGTTGAGCGTCAGGCTCCGATCGTTTTCGTTGAGTATCCAGACTCCAATTATTATATTGAGCGTTCAGGATCCGATCATTTTCGTGTAGTATCCAGACTCCAAATATTACATTGAGCGTTCAGGCTCCGGTCAGTTTCATTGGGTATCCAAACTCCGGTGATTACGTTGATCGTTCAGGCTCCGGTCATTTTCGTTGACTATCCAGACTCGGGTTATTACGTTAAGCGTTCAGGCTCCGGTCAGTTTCGTTGAGTATCCAGATTCCGATTATTACGTTGAGCGTTCAGGCTCCGGTCAGTTTCGTTGGGTATCCAGACTCTGGTTTTTACGTTGAGCGTTCAGGCTCCGGTCAGTTTTGTTGAGTATCCAGATTCCGGTTATTACGTTGAGCGTTCAGGCTCTGGTCAGTTTCGCTGGGTATCCAGACTCCAGTTATTACGTTGAGCGTTCAGGCTCCGGTAAGTTTTGTTGGGTATCCAGACTCCGGTTATTACGTTGAGCGTTCAGGCTCCGGTCAGTTTCGTTGGGTATCCAGACTCTAGTTATTACGTTGAGCGTTCAGGCTCCGGTCATTTTCGTTGAGTATCCAGACTCCGGTTATTAAGTTGAGCTTCAAGCTACGATCATTTTCGTTGAGTATCCAGACTCCGATTATTATGTTGAGCGTTCAGGCTCCGGTCATTTTCGTTGAATATCCAGACTCTGGTTATTATGTTGAGGTTTCAGACTCCGGTCATTTTCGTTGAGTATCTAGACTCCTGCCATTACGTTGAACGTTCAGGCTCTGATCATTTTTGTTTAGTATCCATACTTCGGTCAATACGTTGAGCGTTCAGGCTGCGGTCATTTTCGTTGAGTATCCAGACTCCGGTCATTATATTTTGCATTCAGGATCCAGTCATTTTCGTTGAGTATCATAACTCCATTTATTAAGTTGAGCGTTCAGGATCTGGTCAGTTTCGTTGAGTAACCAGACTCCAAATATTACGTTGAGCGTTTAGGCTCCTGTCTGTTTCGTTGTGTATCCAGACTCCGGTGATTATGTTGATCGTTCAGGCTCTGGTCATTTTTGTTGACTATCCAGACTCGGGTTATTACGTTAAGCGTTCAGGCTCCGGTCAGTTTCGTTGAGTATCCAGATTCCGATTATTACGTTGAGCGTTCAGGCTCCGGTCAGTTTCGTTGGGTATCCAGACTCCGGTTATTACGTTGAGCGTTCAGGCTCCGGTCATTTTCGTTGACTATCTAGACTCGGGTTATTACGTTAAGCGTTCAGGCTCCGGTCAGTTTCGTTGAGTATCCAGATTCCAATTATTACGTTGAGCGTTCAGGCTCCGGTCAGTTTCGTTGGGTATCCAGACTCCGGTTTTTACGTTGAGCGTTCAGGCTCCGGTCATTTTCGTTGAGTATCCAGACTCCGGTTATTAAGTTGAGCGTTAGGCTCCGATCATTTTCGTTGCGTATCCTGACTCCGGTTATTAAGTTGAGCGTTAGGCTCCGATCATTTTCGTTGAGTATCCTGACTCCGATTATTACGTTGAGTGTTCAGGCTCCGGTTATTTTCGTTGAGTATCCTGACTCCGTTTATTACGTTGAGGGTTCAGACTCCGGTCATTTTCGTTGAGTATCTAGACTCCTGTCATTACGTTGAACGTTCAGGCTCCGATCATTTTCGTAGAATATCCATACTCCGGTCAATATGTTGAGCGATTAGGCTCCGGTAATTTTCGTTGAGTATCTAGACTCCGGTCATTACATTGAGCGTTCAGGATCCAGTCATTTTCGTTGAGTATCATAACTCCATTTATTACGTTGAGCGTTCAGGATCCGGTCAGTTTCGTTGAGTATCCAGACTCCAAATATTACGTTGAGCGTTCAGGATCCAGTCATTTTCGTTGAGTATCATAACTCCATTTATTACGTTGAGCATTCAGGATCTGGTCAGTTTCGTTGAGTAACCAGACTCCAAATATTACGTTGAGCGTTTAGGCTCTGGTCAGTTTCGTTGGGTATCCAGACTCCGGTGATTACGTTGATCGTTCAGGCTCCGGTCATTTTTGTTGACTATCCAGACTCGGTTTATTACGTTAAGCGTTCAGGCTCCGGTCATTTTCGTTGAATATCCAGACTCCGGTTATTACGTTGAGCGTTCAGGCTCCGGTCAGTTTCGTTGGGTATCCAGACTCCAGTTATTACGTTGAGCGTTCAGGCTCCGGTCATTTTCATTGAGTATCCAGACTCCGGTTATTATGTTGAGCGTCAGGCTCCGATCGTTTTCGTTGAGTATCCAGACTCCAATTATTATATTGAGCGTTCAGGATCCGATCATTTTCGTGTAGTATCCAGACTCCAAATATTACATTGAGCGTTCAGGCTCCGGTCAGTTTCATTGGGTATCCAAACTCCGGTGATTACGTTGATCGTTCAGGCTCCGGTCATTTTCGTTGACTATCCAGACTCGGGTTATTACGTTAAGCGTTCAGGCTCCGGTCAGTTTCGTTGAGTATCCAGATTCCGATTATTACGTTGAGCGTTCAGGCTCCGGTCAGTTTCGTTGGGTATCCAGACTCTGGTTTTGACGTTGAGCGTTCAGGCTCCGGTCAGTTTTGTTGAGTATCCAGATTCCGGTTATTACGTTGAGCGTTCAGGCTCTGGTCAGTTTCGCTGGGTATCCAGACTCCAGTTATTACGTTGAGCGTTCAGGCTCCGGTAAGTTTTGTTGGGTATCCAGACTCCGGTTATTACGTTGAGCGTTCAGGCTCCGGTCAGTTTCGTTGGGTATCCAGACTCTAGTTATTACGTTGAGCGTTCAGGCTCCGGTCATTTTCGTTGAGTATCCAGACTCCGGTTATTAAGTTGAGCTTCAAGCTACGATCATTTTCGTTGAGTATCCAGACTCCGATTATTATGTTGAGCGTTCAGGCTCCGGTCATTTTCGTTGAATATCCAGACTCTGGTTATTATGTTGAGGTTTCAGACTCCGGTCATTTTCGTTGAGTATCTAGACTCCTGCCATTACGTTGAACGTTCAGGCTCTGATCATTTTTGTTTAGTATCCATACTTCGGTCAATACGTTGAGCGTTCAGGCTGCGGTCATTTTCGTTGAGTATCCAGACTCCGGTCATTATATTTTGCATTCAGGATCCAGTCATTTTCGTTGAGTATCATAACTCCATTTATTAAGTTGAGCGTTCAGGATCTGGTCAGTTTCGTTGAGTAACCAGACTCCAAATATTACGTTGAGCGTTTAGGCTCCTGTCTGTTTCGTTGTGTATCCAGACTCCGGTGATTATGTTGATCGTTCAGGCTCTGGTCATTTTTGTTGACTATCCAGACTCGGGTTATTACGTTAAGCGTTCAGGCTCCGGTCAGTTTCGTTGAGTATCCAGATTCCGATTATTACGTTGAGCGTTCAGGCTCCGGTCAGTTTCGTTGGGTATCCAGACTCCGGTTATTACGTTGAGCGTTCAGGCTCCGGTCATTTTCGTTGAGTATCCAGACTCCGGTTATTAAGTTGAGCTTCAGGCTCCGATCGTTTTCGTTGAGTATCCAGACTCCGATTATTACGTTGAGCGTTCAGGCTCCGGTTATTTTCGTTGAGTATCGTGACTCCGGTTATTACGTTGAGGGTTCAGACTCCGGTCATTTTCGTTGAGTATCTAGACTCCTGTCATTACGTTGAACGTTTAGGCTCCGATCATTTTCGTTGAGTATCCAGACTCCGGTCAATACGTTGAGCGATCAGGCTCCGGTCATTTTCGTTGAGTATCCAGACTCCGGTCATTACATTGAGTGTTCAGGATCCAGTCATTTTCGTTGAGTATCATAACTTCATTTATTACGTTGAGCGTTCAGGATCCGGTCAGTTTCGTTGAGTATCCAGACTCCAAATATTACGTTGAGCGTTCAGGCTCCGGTCAGTTTCGTTAGGTATCGAGACTCCGGTGATTACGTTGATCATTCAGGCTCCGGTCATTTTCGTTGACTATCCAGACTCGGGTTATTACGTTGAGCGTTCAGGCTCCGGTCAGTTTCGTTGAGTATCCAGATTCCGGTTATTACGTTGATCGTTTAGGCTCCGGTCAGATTCGTTGGCTATCCAGACTCCGATTATTACGTTGAGCGTTTAGGCTCTGGTAAGTTTCATTGGGTATCCAGACTCCGGTTATTACGTTGAGCGTTCAGGCTCCGGTCAGATTCGTTGGGTATCCAGACTCTAGTTATTACGTTGAGCGTTTCGGCTCCGGTCATTTTCATTGAGTATCCAGACTCTGGTTATTAAGTTGAGTGTCAGGCTCCGATCATTTTTGTTGAGTATCCAGACTCCAATTATTATGTTGAGCGTTTAGGATCCGATCAGTTTCGTTGAGTATCCAGACTCCAAATATTAAGTTGAGCGTTCAGGCTCCGGTCAGTTTCATTGGGTATCCAGACTCCGGTGATTACGTTGATCGTTAAGGCTCCGGTCATTTTCGTTGACTATCCAGACTCGGGTTATTACGTTAAGCGTTCAGGCTCCGGTCAGTTTCGTTGAGTATCCAGATTCCGATTATTACGTTGAGCGTTCAGGCTCCGGTCAGTTTCGTTGGGTATCCAGACTCCAGTTTTTACGTTGAGCGTTCAGGCTCCGGTCAGTTTTGTTGAGTATCCAGATTCCGGTTATTACGTTGAGCGTTCAGGCTCCGGTCAGTTTCGCTGGGTATCCAGACTCCAGTTATTACGTTGAGCGTTCAGGCTCCGGTAAGTTTCATTGGGTATCCAGACTCCGGTTATTACGTTGAGCGTTCAGGCTCCGGTCAGTTTCGTTGGGTATCCAGACTCTAGTTATTACGTTGAGTGTTCAGGCTCCGGTCATTTTCGTTGAGTATCCAGACTCCGGTTATTAAGTTGAGCTTCAAGCTCCGATCATTTTCGTTGAGTATCCAGACTCCGATTATTATGTTGAGCGTTCAGGCTCCGGTCATTTTCGTTGAGTATCCAGACTCTGGTTATTATGTTGAGGGTTCAGACTCCGGTCATTTTCGTTGAGTATCTAGACTCCTGTCATTACGTTGAACGTTCAGGCTCTGATCATTTTTGTTTAGTATCCATACTTCGGTCAATACGTTGAGCGTTCAGGCTCCGGTCATTTTCGTTGAGTATCCAGACTCCGGTCATTATATTTAGCGTTCAGGATCCAGTCATTTTCGTTGAGTATCATAACTCCATTTATTAAGTTGAGCGTTCAGGATCTGGTCAGTTTCGTTGAGTAACCAGACTCCAAATATTACGTTGAGCGTTTAGGCTCCTGTCTGTTTCGTTGTGTATCCAGACTCCGGTGATTATGTTGATCGTTCAGGCTCCGGTCATTTTTGTTGACTATCCAGACTCGGGTTATTACGTTAAGCGTTCAGGCTCCGGTCAGTTTCGTTGAGTATCCAGATTCCGATTATTACGTTGAGCGTTCAGGCTCCGGTCAGTTTCGTTGGGTATCCAGACTCCGGTTATTACGTTGAGCGTTCAGGCTCCGGTCATTTTCGTTGAGTATCCAGACTCCGGTTATTAAGTTGAGCTTCAGGCTCCGATCGTTTTCGTTGAGTATCCAGACTCCGATTATTACGTTGAGCGTTCAGGCTCCGGTTATTTTCGTTGAGTATCGTGACTCCGGTTATTACGTTGAGGGTTCAGACTCCGGTCATTTTCGTTGAGTACCTAGACTCCTGTCATTACGTTGAACTTTTAGGCTCCGATCATTTTCGTTGAATATCCATACTCCGGTCAATACGTTGAGCGATCAGGCTCCGGTCATTTTCGTTGAGTATCCAGACTCCGGTCATTACATTGAGTGTTCAGGATCCAGTCATTTTCGTTGAGTATCATAACTCCATTTATTACGTTGAGCGTTCAGGATCCGATCAGTTTCGTTGAGTATCCAGACTTCAAATATTACGTTGAGCGTTCAGGCTCCGGTCAGTTTCGTTAGGTATCCAGACTCCGGTGATTACGTTGATCATTCAGGCTCCGGTCATTTTCGTTGACTATCCAGACTCGGGTTATTACGTTGAGCGTTCAGGCTCCGGTCAGTTTCGTTGAGTATCCAGATTCCGGTTATTACGTTGATCGTTCAGGCTCCGGTCAGATTCGTTGGCTATCCAGACTCCGGTTATTACGTTGAGCGTTTAGGCTCCGGTAAGTTTCATTGGGTATCCAGACTCCGGTTATTACGTTGAGCGTTCAGGCTCCGGTCAGATTCGTTGGGTATCCAGACTCTAGTTATTACGTTGAGCGTTTCGGCTCCGGTCATTTTCATTGAGTATCCAGACTCTGGTTATTAAGTTGAGTGTCAGGCTCCGATCATTTTTGTTGAGTATCCAGACTCCAATTATTATGTTGAGCGTTTAGGATCCGATCAGTTTCGTTGAGTATCCAGACTCCAAATATTAAGTTGAGCGTTCAGGCTCCGGTCAGTTTCATTGGGTATCCAGACTCCGGTGATTACGTTGATCGTTAAGGCTCTGGTCATTTTCGTTGACTATCCAGACTCGGGTTATTACGTTAAGCGTTCAGGCTCCGGTCAGTTTCGTTGAGTATCCAGATTCCGATTATTACGTTGAGCGTTCAGGCTCCGGTCAGTTTCGTTGGGTATCCAGACTCCAGTTTTTACGTTGAGCGTTCAGGCTCCGGTCAGTTTTGTTGAGTATCCAGATTCCGGTTATTACGTTGAGCGTTCAGGCTCCGGTCAGTTTCGCTGGGTATCCAGACTCCAGTTATTACGTTGAGCGTTCAGGCTCCGGTAAGTTTCATTGGGTATCCAGACTCCGGTTATTACGTTGAGCGTTCAGGCTCCGGTCAGTTTCGTTGGGTATCCAGACTCTAGTTATTACGTTGAGTGTTCAGGCTCCGGTCATTTTTGTTGAGTATCTAGACTCCGGTTATTAAGTTGAGCTTCAAGCTCCGATCATTTTCGTTGAGTATCCAGACTCCGATTATTATGTTGAGCGTTCAGGCTCCGGTCATTTTCGTTGAGTATCCAGACTCTGGTTATTATGTTGAGGGTTCAGACTCCGGTCATTTTCGTTGAGTATCTAGACTCCTGTCATTACGTTGAACGTTCAGGCTCTGATCATTTTTGTTTAGTATCCATACTTCGGTCAATACGTTGAGCGTTCAGGCTCCGGTCATTTTCGTTGAGTATCCAGACTCCGGTCATTATATTTAGCGTTCAGGATCCAGTCATTTTCGTTGAGTATCATAGCTCCATTTATTAAGTTGAGCGTTCAGGATCTGGTCAGTTTCGTTGAGTAACCAGACTCCAAATATTACGTTGAGCGTTTAGGCTCCTGTCTGTTTCGTTGTGTATCCAGACTCCGGTGATTATGTTGATCGTTCAGGCTCCGGTCATTTTTGTTGACTATCCAGACTCGGGTTATTACGTTAAGCGTTCAGGCTCCGGTCAGTTTCGTTGAGTATCCAGATTCCGATTATTACGTTGAGCGTTCAGGCTCCGGTCAGTTTCGTTGGGTATCCAGACTCCGGTTATTACGTTGAGCGTTCAGGCTCCGGTCATTTTCGTTGAGTATCCAGACTCCGGTTATTAAGTTGAGCTTCAGGCTCCGATCGTTTTCGTTGAGTATCCAGACTCCGATTATTACGTTGAGCGTTCAGGCTCCGGTTATTTTCGTTGAGTATCGTGACTCCGGTTATTACGTTGAGGGTTCAGACTCCGGTCATTTTCGTTGAGTACCTAGACTCCTGTCATTACGTTGAACGTTTAGGCTCCGATCATTTTCGTTGAATATCCATACTCCGGTCAATACGTTGAGCGATCAGGCTCCGGTCATTTTCGTTGAGTATCCAGACTCCGGTCATTACATTGAGTGTTCAGGATCCAGTCATTTTCGTTGAGTATCATAACTCCATTTATTACGTTGAGCGTTCAGGATCCGGTCAGTTTCGTTGAGTATCCAGACTCCAAATATTACGTTGAGCGTTCAGGCTCCGGTCAGTTTCGTTAGGTATCCAGACTCCGGTGATTACGTTGATCATTCAGGCTCCGGTCATTTTCGTTGACTATCCAGACTCGGGTTATTACGTTGAGCGTTCAGGCTCCGGTCAGTTTCGTTGAGTATCCAGATTCCGGTTATTACGTTGATCGTTCAGGCTCCGGTCAGATTCGTTGGCTATCCAGACTCCGGTTATTACGTTGAGCGTTTAGGCTCCGGTAAGTTTCATTGGGTATCCAGACTCCGGTTATTACGTTGAGCGTTCAGGCTCCAGTCAGATTCGTTGGGTATCCAGACTCTAGTTATTACGTTGAGCGTTTCGGCTCCGGTCATTTTCATTGAGTATCCAGACTCTGGTTATTAAGTTGAGTGTCAGGCTCCGATCATTTTTGTTGAGTATCCAGACTCCAATTATTATGTTGAGCGTTTAGGATCCGATCAGTTTCGTTGAGTATCCGGACTCCAAATATTTAGTTGAGCGTTCAGGCTCCGGTCAGTTTCATTGGGTATCCAGACTCCGGTGATTACGTTGATCGTTAAGGCTCCGATCATTTTCGTTGACTATCCAGACTCGGGTTATTACGTTAAGCGTTCAGGCTCCGGTCAGTTTCGTTGAGTATCCAGATTTCGATTATTACGTTGAGCGTTCAAGCTCCGGTCAGTTTCGTTGGGTATCCAGACTCCAGTTTTTACGTTGAGCGTTCAGGCTCCGGTCAGTTTTGTTGAGTATCCAGATTCCGGTTATTACGTTGAGCGTTCAGGCTCCGGTCAGTTTCGCTGGGTATCCAGACTCCAGTTATTACGTTGAGCGTTCAGGCTCCGGTAAGTTTCATTGGGTATCCAGACTCCGGTTATTACGTTGAGCGTTCAGGCTCCGGTCAGTTTCGTTGGGTATCCAGACTCTAGTTATTACGTTGAGTGTTCAGGCTCCGGTCATTTTCGTTGAGTATCCAGACTCCGGTTATTAAGTTGAGCTTCAAGCTCCGATCATTTTCGTTGAGTATCCAGACTCCGATTATTATGTTGAGCGTTCAGGCTCCGGTCATTTTAGTTGAGTATCCAGACTCTGGTTATTATGTTGAGGGTTCAGACTCCGGTCATTTTCGTTGAGTATCTAGACTCCTGTCATTACGTTGAACGTTCAGGCTCTGATCATTTTTGTTTAGTATCCATACTTCGGTCAATACGTTGAGCGTTCAGGCTCCGGTCATTTTCGTTGAGTATCCAGACTCCGGTCATTATATTTAGCGTTCAGGATCCAGTCATTTTCGTTGAGTATCATAACTCCATTTATTAAGTTGAGCGTTCAGGATCTGGTCAGTTTCGTTGAGTAACCAGACTCCAAATATTACGTTGAGCGTTTAGGCTCCTGTCTGTTTCGTTGTGTATCCAGACTCCGGTGATTATGTTGATCGTTCAGGCTCCGGTCATTTTTGTTGACTATCCAGACTCGGGTTATTACGTTAAGCGTTCAGGCTCCGGTCAGTTTCGTTGAGTATCCAGATTCCGATTATTACGTTGAGCGTTCAGGCTCCGGTCAGTTTCGTTGGGTATCCAGACTCCGGTTATTACGTTGAGCGTTCAGGCTCCGGTCATTTTCGTTGAGTATCCAGACTCCGGTTATTAAGTTGAGCTTCAGGCTCCGATCGTTTTCGTTGAGTATCCAGACTCCGATTATTACGTTGAGCGTTCAGGCTCCGGTTATTTTCGTTGAGTATCCTGACTCCGGTTATTACGTTGAGGGTTCAGACTCCGGTCATTTTCGTTGAGTATCTAGACTCCTGTCATTACGTTGAACGTTTAGGCTCCGATCATTTTCGTTGAATATCCATACTCCGGTTAATACGTTGAGCGATCAGGCTCCGGTCATTTTCGTTGAGTATCCAGACTCCGGTCATTACATTGAGTGTTCAGGATCCAGTCATTTTCGTTGAGTATCATAACTCCATTTATTACGTTGAGCGTTCAGGATCCGGTCAGTTTCGTTGAGTATCCAGACTCCAAATATTACGTTGAGCGTTCAGGCTCCGGTCAGTTTCGTTAGGTATCCAGACTCCGGTGATTACGTTGATCGTTCAGGCTCCGGTCATTTTCGTTGACTATCCAGACTCGGGTTATTACGTTGAGCGTTCAGGCTCCGGTCAGTTTCGTTGAGTATCCAGATTCCGGTTATTACGTTGATCGTTCAGGCTCCGGTCAGATTCGTTGGCTATCCAGACTCCGGTTATTACGTTGAGCGTTCAGGCTCCGGTAAGTTTCATTGGGTATCCAGACTCCGGTTATTACGTTGAGCGTTCAGGCTCCGGTCAGATTCGTTGGGTATCCAGACTCTAGTTATTACGTTGAGCGTTTAGGCTCCGGTCATTTTCATTGAGTATCCAGACTCTGGTTATTAAGTTGAGTGTCAGGCTCCGATCATTTTTGTTGAGTATCCAGACTCCAATTATTATGTTGAGCGTTTAGGATCCGATCAGTTTCGTTGAGTATCCAGACTCCAAATATTACTAAGAGCGTTCAGGCTCCGGTCAGTTTCATTGGGTATCCAGACTCCGGTGATTACGTTGATCGTTAAGGCTCCGGTCATTTTCGTTGACTATCCAGACTCGGGTTATTACGTTAAGCGTTCAGGCTCCGGTCAGTTTCGTTGAGTATCCAGATTCCGATTATTACGTTGAGCGTTCAGGCTCCAGTCAGTTTCGTTGGGTATCCAGACTCCAGTTTTTACGTTGAGCGTTCAGGCTCCGGTCAGTTTTGTTGAGTATCCAGATTCCGGTTATTACGTTGAGCGTTCAGGCTCCGGTCAGTTTCGCTGGGTATCCAGACTCCAGTTATTACGTTGAGCGTTCAGGCTCCGGTAAGTTTCATTGGGTATCCAGACTCCGGTTATTACGTTGAGCGTTCAGGCTCCGGTCAGTTTCGTTGGGTATCCAGACTCTAGTTATTACGTTGAGTGTTCAGGCTCCGGTCATTTTCGTTGAGTATCCAGACTCCGGTTATTAAGTTGAGCTTCAAGCTCCGATCATTTGCGTTGAGTATCCAGACTCCGATTATTATGTTGAGCGTTCAGGCTCCGGTCATTTTCGTTGAGTATCCAGACTCTGGTTATTATGTTGAGGGTTCAGACTCCGGTCATTTTCGTTGAGTATCTAGACTCCTGTCATTACGTTGAACGTTCAGGCTCTGATCATTTTTGTTTAGTATCCATACTTCGGTCAATACGTTGAGCGTTCAGGCTCCGGTCATTTTCGTTGAGTATCCAGACTCCGGTCATTATATTTAGCGTTCAGGATCCAGTCATTTTCGTTGAGTATCATAACTCCATTTATTAAGTTGAGCGTTCAGGATCTGGTCAGTTTCTTTGAGTAACCAGACTCCAAATATTACGTTGAGCGTTTAGGCTCCTGTCTGTTTCGTTGTGTATCCAGACTCCGGTGATTATGTTGATCGTTCAGGCTCCGGTCATTTTTGTTGACTATCCAGACTCGGGTTATTACGTTAAGCGTTCAGGCTCCGGTCAGTTTCGTTGAGTATCCAGATTCCAATTATTACGTTGAGCGTTCAGGCTCCGGTCAGTTTCGTTGGGTATCCAGACTCCGGTTATTACGTTGAGCGTTCAGGCTCCGGTCATTTTCGTTGAGTATCCAGACTCCGGTTATTAAGTTAAGCTTTAGGCTCCGATCGTTTTCGTTGAGTATCCAGACTCCGATTATTACGTTGAGCGTTCAGGCTCCGGTTATTTTCGTTGAGTATCCTGACTCCGGTTATTACGTTGAGGGTTCAGACTCCGGTCATTTTCGTTGAGTATCTAGACTCCTGTCATTACGTTGAACGTTTAGGCTCCGATCATTTTCGTTGAATATCCATACTCCGGTCAATACGTTGAGCGATCAGGCTCCGGTCATTTTCGTTGAGTATCCAGACTCCGGTCATTACATTGAGTGTTCAGGATCCAGTCATTTTCGTTGAGTATCATAACTCCATTTATTACGTTGAGCGTTCAGGATCCGGTCAGTTTCGTTGAGTATCCAGACTCCAAATATTACGTTGAGCGTTCAGGCTCCGGTCAGTTTCGTTAGGTATCCAGACTCCGGTGATTACGTTGATCATTCAGGCTCCGGTCATTTTCGTTGACTATCCAGACTCGGGTTATTACGTTGAGCGTTCAGGCTCCGGTCAGTTTCGTTGAGTATCCAGATTTCGGTTATTACGTTGATCGTTCAGGCTCCGGTCAGATTCGTTGGCTATCCAGACTCCGGTTATTACGTTGAGCGTTCAGGCTCCGGTAAGTTTCGTTGGGTATCCAGACTCAGGTTATTACATTGAGCGTTCAGGCTCCGGTCAGTTTCGTTGGGTATCCAGACTCTAGTTATTACGTTGAGCGTTCAGGCTCCGGTCATTTTCATTGAGTATCCAGACTCTGGTTATTAAGTTGAGTGTCAGGCTCCGATCATTTTTGTTGAGTATCCAGACTCCAATTATTATGTTGAGCGTTTAGGATCCGATCAGTTTCGTTGAGTATCCAGACTCCAAATATTACGTTGAGCGTTCAGGCTCCGGTCAGTTTCATTGGGTATCCAGACTCCGGTGATTACGTTGATTGTTAAGGCTCCGGTCATTTTCGTTGACTATCCAGACTCGGGTTATTACGTTAAGCGTTCAGGCTCCGGTCAGTTTCGTTGAGTATCCAGATTCCGATTATTACGTTGAGCGTTCAGGCTCCGGTCAGTTTCGTTGGGTATCCAGACTCCAGTTTTTACGTTGAGCGTTCAGGCTCCGGTCAGTTTTGTTGAGTATCCAGATTCTGGTTATTACGTTGAGCGTTCAGGCTCCGGTCAGTTTCGCTGGGTATCCAGACTCCAGTTATTACGTTGAGCGTTCAGGCTCCGGTAAGTTTCATTGGGTATCCAGACTCCGGTTATTACGTTGAGCGTTCAGGCTCCGGTCAGTTTCGTTGGGTATCCAGACTCTAGTTATTACGTTGAGTGTTCAGGCTCCGGTCATTTTCGTTGAGTATCCAGACTCCGGTTATTAAGTTGAGCTTCAAGCTCCGATCATTTTCGTTGAGTATCCAGACTCCGATTATTATGTTGAGCGTTCAGGCTCCGGTCATTTTCGTTGAGTATCCACACTCTGGTTATTATGTTGAGGGTTCAGACTCCGGTCATTTTCGTTGAGTATCTAGACTCCTGTCATTACGTTGAACATTCAGGCTCTGATCATTTTTGTTTAGTATCCATACTTCGGTCAATACGTTGAGCGTTCAGGCTCCGGTCATTTTCGTTGAGTATCCAGACTCCGGTCATTATATTTAGCGTTCAGGATCCAGTCATTTTCGTTGAGTATCATAACTCCATTTATTACGTTGAGCGTTCAGGATCTGGTCAGTTTTGTTGAGTAACCAGACTCCAAATATTACGTTGAGCGTTTAGGCTCCGGTCAGTTTCGTTGGGTATCCAGACTCCGGTGATTACGTTGATCGTTCAGGCTCTGGTCATTTTTGTTGACTATCCAGACTCGGGTTATTACGTTAAGCGTTCAGGCTCCGGTCAATTTCGTTGAGTATCCAGATTTCGATTATTACGTTGAGCGTTCAGGCTCTGGTCAGTTTTGTTAGGTATCCAGACTCCGGTTATTACGTTGAGCGTTCAGGCTCCGGTCATTTTCGTTGAGTATCCAGACTTCGGTTATTAAGTTGAGCGTCAGGCTCCGATCGTTTTTGTTGAGTATCCAGACTCCGATTATTACGTTGAGCGTTCAGGCTCCGGTTATTTTCGTTGAGTATCCTGACTCCGTTTATTAAGTTGAGGGTTCAGACTCTGGTCATTTTCGTTGAGTATCTAGACTCCTGTCATTACGTTGAACGTTCAGGTTCCGCTCATTTTCGTTGAATATCCATACTCCGGTCAATACGTTGAGCGATCAGGCTCCGGTCATTTTCGTTGAGTATCCAGACTCCGGTCATTACATTGAGTGTTCAGGATCCAGTCATTTTCGTTGAGTATCATAACTCCATTTATTACGTTGAGCGTTCAGGATCCGGTCAGTTTCGTTGAGTATCCAGACTCCAAATATTACGTTGAGCGTTCAGGCTCCGGTCAGTTTCGTTAGGTATCCAGACTCCGGTGATTACGTTGATCATTCAGGCTCCGGTCATTTTCGTTGACTATCCAGACTCGGGTTATTACGTTGAGCGTTCAGGCTCCGGTCAGTTTCGTTGAGTATCCAGATTTCGGTTATTACGTTGATCGTTCAGGCTCCGGTCAGATTCGTTGGCTATCCAGACTCCGGTTATTACGTTGAGCGTTCAGGCTCCGGTAAGTTTCGTTGGGTATCCAGACTCAGGTTATTACATTGAGCGTTCAGGCTCCGGTCAGTTTCGTTGGGTATCCAGACTCTAGTTATTACGTTGAGCGTTCAGGCTCCGGTCATTTTCATTGAGTATCCAGACTCTGGTTATTAAGTTGAGTGTCAGGCTCCGATCATTTTTGTTGAGTATCCAGACTCCAATTATTATGTTGAGCGTTTAGGATCCGATCAGTTTCGTTGAGTATCCAGACTCCAAATATTACGTTGAGCGTTCAGGCTCCGGTCAGTTTCATTGGGTATCCAGACTCCGGTGATTACGTTGATTGTTAAGGCTCCGGTCATTTTCGTTGACTATCCAGACTCGGGTTATTACGTTAAGCGTTCAGGCTCCGGTCAGTTTCGTTGAGTATCCAGATTCCGATTATTACGTTGAGCGTTTAGGCTCCGGTCAGTTTCGTTGGGTATCCAGACTCCAGTTTTTACGTTGAGCGTTCAGGCTCCGGTCAGTTTTGTTGAGTATCCAGATTCTGGTTATTACGTTGAGCGTTCAGGCTCCGGTCAGTTTCGCTGGGTATCCAGACTCCAGTTATTACGTTGAGCGTTCAGGCTCCGGTAAGTTTCATTGGGTATCCAGACTCCGGTTATTACGTTGAGCGTTCAGGCTCCGGTCAGTTTCGTTGGGTATCCAGACTCTAGTTATTACGTTGAGTGTTCAGGCTCCGGTCATTTTCGTTGAGTATCCAGACTCCGGTTATTAAGTTGAGCTTCAAGCTCCGATCATTTTCGTTGAGTATCCAGACTCCGATTATTATGTTGAGCGTTCAGGCTCCGGTCATTTTCGTTGAGTATCCACACTCTGGTTATTATGTTGAGGGTTCAGACTCCGGTCATTTTCGTTGAGTATCTAGACTCCTGTCATTACGTTGAACGTTCAGGCTCTGATCATTTTTGTTTAGTATCCATACTTCGGTCAATACGTTGAGCGTTCAGGCTCCGGTCATTTTCGTTGAGTATCCAGACTCCGGTCATTATATTTAGCGTTCAGGATCCAGTCATTTTCGTTGAGTATCATAACTCCATTTATTACGTTGAGCGTTCAGGATCTGGTCAGTTTTGTTGAGTAACCAGACTCCAAATATTACGTTGAGCGTTTAGGCTCCGGTCAGTTTCGTTGGGTATCCAGACTCCGGTGATTACGTTGATCGTTCAGGCTCTGGTCATTTTTGTTGACTATCCAGACTCGGGTTATTACGTTAAGCGTTCAGGCTCCGGTCAATTTCGTTGAGTATCCAGATTTCGATTATTACGTTGAGCGTTCAGGCTCTGGTCAGTTTTGTTAGGTATCCAGACTCCGGTTATTACGTTGAGCGTTCAGGCTCCGGTCATTTTCGTTGAGTATCCAGACTTCGGTTTTTAAGTTGAGCGTCAGGCTCCGGTCATTTTCGTTGAGTATCCAGACTTCGGTTATTAAGTTGAGCGTCAGGCTCCGATCGTTTTTGTTGAGTATCCAGACTCCGATTATTACGTTGAGCGTTCAGGTTCCGGTTATTTTCGTTGAGTATCCTGACTCCGTTTATTAAGTTGAGGGTTCAGACTCTGGTCATTTTCGTTGAGTATCTAGACTCCTGTCATTACGTTGAACGTTCAGGTTCCGCTCATTTTCGTTGAATATCCATACTCCGGTCAATACGTTGAGCGATCAGGCTCCGGTCATTTTCGTTGAGTATCCAGACTCCGGTCATTACATTGAGTGTTCAGGATCCAGTCATTTTCGTTGAGTATCATAACTCCATTTATTACGTTGAGCGTTCAGGATCCGGTCAGTTTCGTTGAGTATCCAGACTCCAAATATTACGTTGAGCGTTCAGGCTCCGGTCAGTTTCGTTAGGTATCCAGACTCCGGTGATTACGTTGATCATTCAGGCTCCGGTCATTTTCGTTGACTATCCAGACTCGGGTTATTACGTTGAGCGTTCAGGCTCCGGTCAGTTTCGTTGAGTATCCAGATTTCGGTTATTACGTTGATCGTTCAGGCTCCGGTCAGATTCGTTGGCTATCCAGACTCCGGTTATTACGTTGAGCGTTCAGGCTCCGGTAAGTTTCGTTGGGTATCCAGACTCAGGTTATTACATTGAGCGTTCAGGCTCCGGTCAGTTTCGTTGGGTATCCAGACTCTAGTTATTACGTTGAGCGTTCAGGCTCCGGTCATTTTCATTGAGTATCCAGACTCTGGTTATTAAGTTGAGTGTCAGGCTCCGATCATTTTTGTTGAGTATCCAGACTCCAATTATTATGTTGAGCGTTTAGGATCCGATCAGTTTCGTTGAGTATCCAGACTCCAAATATTACGTTGAGCGTTCAGGCTCCGGTCAGTTTCATTGGGTATCCAGACTCCGGTGATTACGTTGATTGTTAAGGCTCCGGTCATTTTCGTTGACTATCCAGACTCGGGTTATTACGTTAAGCGTTCAGGCTCCGGTCAGTTTCGTTGAGTATCCAGATTCCGATTATTACGTTGAGCGTTTAGGCTCCGGTCAGTTTCGTTGGGTATCCAGACTCCAGTTTTTACGTTGAGCGTTCAGGCTCCGGTCAGTTTTGTTGAGTATCCAGATTCTGGTTATTACGTTTAGCGTTCAGGCTCCGGTCAGTTTCGCTGGGTATCCAGACTCCAGTTATTACGTTGAGCGTTCAGGCTCCGGTAAGTTTCATTGGGTATCCAGACTCCGGTTATTACGTTGAGCGTTCAGGCTCCGGTCAGTTTCGTTGGGTATCCAGACTCTAGTTATTACGTTGAGTGTTCAGGCTCCGGTCATTTTCGTTGAGTATCCAGACTCCGGTTATTAAGTTGAGCTTCAAGCTCCGATCATTTTCGTTGAGTATCCAGACTCCGATTATTATGTTGAGCGTTCAGGCTCCGGTCATTTTCGTTGAGTATCCACACTCTGGTTATTATGTTGAGGGTTCAGACTCCGGTCATTTTCGTTGAGTATCTAGACTCCTGTCATTACGTTGAACGTTCAGGCTCTGATCATTTTTGTTTAGTATCCATACTTCGGTCAATACGTTGAGCGTTCAGGCTCCGGTCATTTTCGTTGAGTATCCAGACTCCGGTCATTATATTTAGCGTTCAGGATCCAGTCATTTTCGTTGAGTATCATAACTCCATTTATTACGTTGAGCGTTCAGGATCTGGTCAGTTTTGTTGAGTAACCAGACTCCAAATATTACGTTGAGCGTTTAGGCTCCGGTCAGTTTCGTTGGGTATCCAGACTCCGGTGATTACGTTGATCGTTCAGGCTCTGGTCATTTTTGTTGACTATCCAGACTCGGGTTATTACGTTAAGCGTTCAGGCTCCGGTCAATTTCGTTGAGTATCCAGATTTCGATTATTACGTTGAGCGTTCAGGCTCTGGTCAGTTTTGTTAGGTATCCAGACTCCGGTTATTACGTTGAGCGTTCAGGCTCCGGTCATTTTCGTTGAGTATCCAGACTTCGGTTTTTAAGTTGAGCGTCAGGCTCCGATCGTTTTTGTTGAGTATCCAGACTCCGATTATTACGTTGAGCGTTCAGGCTCCGGTTATTTTCGTTGAGTATCCTGACTCCGTTTATTAAGTTGAGGGTTCAGACTCTGGTCATTTTCGTTGAGTATCTAGACTCCTGTCATTACGTTGAACGTTCAGGTTCCGCTCATTTTCGTTGAATATCCATACTCCGGTCAATATGTTGAGCGATTAGGCTCCGGTCATTTTCGTTGAGTATCCAGACTCCGGTCATTACATTGAGCGTTCAGGATCTAGTCATTTTCGTTGAGTATCATAACTCCATTTATTACGTTGAGCGTTCAGGATCCGGTCAGTTTCGTTGAGTATCCAGACTCCAAATATTACGTTGAGCGTTCAGGCTCCGGTCAGTTTCGTTGGGTATCCATACACCGGTGATTACGTTGATCGTTCAGGCTCCGGTCAGTTTCGTTGACTATCCAAACTCGGGTTATTACGTTGAGTGTTCAGGCTCCGGTCAGTTTCGTTTAGTATCCAGATTCCGGTTATTACGTTGAGCGTTCAAGCTCCAGTCAGTTTCGTTGGGTATCCAGACTCCGGTTATTACGTTGAGCGTTCAGGCTTCGGTAAGTTTCGTTGGGTATCCAGACTCAGGTTATTACATTGAGCGTTCAGGCTCCGGTCAGTTTCGTTGGGTATCCAGACTCTAGTTATTACGTTGAGCGTTCAGGCTCCGGTCATTTTCATTGAGTATCCAGACTCCGGTTATTAAGTTGAGTGTCAAGCTCCGATCATTTTCGTTGAGTATCCAGACTCCAATTATTACGTTGAGTGTTCAGGATCCGATCAGTTTCGTTGAGTATCCAGACTCCAAATATTACGTTGAGCGTTCAGGCTCCGGTCAGTTTCATTGGGTATCCAGACTCCGGTGATTACGTTGATCGTTCAGGCTCCGGTCATTTTCGTTGACTATCTAGACTCGGGTTATTACGTTAAGCGTTCAGGCTCTGGTCAGTTTCGTTGAGTATCCAGATTCCGATTATTACGTTGAGTGTTCAGGCTCTGGTTAGTTTCGTTGGGTATCCAGACTCCGGTTTTTACATTGAGCGTTCAGGCTCCGGTCAGTTTTGTTGAGTATCCAGACTCCGGTTATTACCTTGAGCGTTCAGGCTCCGGTCAGTTTCGTTGGGTATCCAGACTCTAGTTATTACGTTGATCGTTCAGACTCCGGTCAGATTCGTTAGGTATCCAGACTCCGGTTATTACGTTGAGCGTTCAGGCTCTGGTAAGTTTCGTTGGGTATCCAGACTCCGGTTATTACGTTGAGCGTTCAGGCTCCGGTCAGTTTCGTTGGGTATCCAGACTCTAGTTATTACGTTGAGCGTTCAGGTTCCGGTCAGTTTCATTGAGTATCCAGACTCCATTTATTAAGTTGAGTGTCAGGCTCCGATCATTTTCGTTGAGTATCCAGACTCCAATTATTACGTTGAGCGTTCAGGATCCGGTCATTTTCGTTGAGTATCCAGACTCCGGTTATTACGTTGAGGGTTCAGACTCCGGTCATTTTCGTTGAGTATCTAGACTCCTGTCATTACGTTGAACGTTCAGGCTCTGATCATTTTCGTTGAGTATCCATACTTCGGTCAATACGTTGAGCGTTCAGGCTCCGGTCATTTTCGTTGAGTATCCAGACTCCGGTCATTATATTGAGCGTTCAGGATTCTGTCATTTTCGTTGAGTATCATAACTCCATATATTACGTTGAGCGTTCAGGATCTGGTCAGTTTCGTTGAGTAACCAGACTCCAAATATTACGTTGAGCGTTTATGCTGCGGTCAGTTTCATTGGGTACCCAGACTCCAGTATTTACGTTGATCGTTCAGGCTCCGGTCATTTTTGTTGACTATCCAGACTCGGGTTATTACGTTAAGCGTTCAGGCTCCGGTCAGTTTTGTTGAGTATCCAGATTCCGATTATTACGTTGAGCGTTCAGGCTCCGGTCAGTTTCGTTGGGTATCCAGACTCCGGTTATTACGTTGAGCGTTCAGGCTCCGGTCATTTTCGTTGAGTATCATAACTCCATTTATTACATTGAGCGTTCCGGATCCAGTCATTTTCGTTGAGTATCATAACTCCATTTATTACGTTGAGCGTTCAGGATCTGGTCAGTTTCGTTGAGTAACCAGACTCCAAATATTACGTTGAGCGTTTAGGCTCCGGTCAGTTTCGTTGGGTATCCAGACTCCGGTTATTACGTTGAACGTTCAGGCTCCGGTAAGTTTCGTTGGGTATCCAGACTCCGGTTATTACGTTAAGCATTCAGGCTCCGGTCAGTTTCGTTGGGTATCCAGACTCTAGTTATTACGTTGAGCGTTCAGGCTCCGGTCATTTTCGTTGAGTATCCAGACTCCGGTTATTAAGTTGGGCGTCAGGCTCCGATCATTTTCGTTGAGTATCCAGACTCCGATTATTATGTTGAGCGTTCAGGCTCCGGTCATTTTCGTTGAGTATCCAGACTCCGGTTATTACGTTGAGGGTTCAGACTCCGGTCATTTTCGTTGAGTATCTAGACTCCTGTCATTACGTTGAACGTTCAGGCTATGATCATTTTCGTTGAGTATCCATACTTCGGTCAATACGTTGAGCGTTCAGGCTCCGGTCATTTTCGTTGAGTATCCAGACTCCGGTTATTATATTGAGCGTTTAGGATCCTGTCATTTTCGTTGAGTATCATAACTCCATTTATTACGTTGAGCGTTCAGGATCTGGTCAGTTTCGTTGAGTAACCAGACTCCAAATATTATGTTGAGCGTTTACGCTCCGGTCAGTTTCGTTGGGTATCCAGACTCCGGTGATTACGTTGATCGTTCAGGCTCCGGTCCTTTTTGTTGAGTATCTAGACTCCTGTCATTACGTTGAACGTTTAGGCTCCGATCATTTTCGTTGAATATCCATACTCCGGTCAATACGTTGAGCGATCAGGCTCCGGTCATTTTCGTTGAGTATCCAGACTCCGGTCATTACATTGAGCGTTCAGGATCCAGTCATTTTCGTTGAGTATCATAACTCCATTTATTACGTTGAGCGTTCATGATCCAGTCATTTTCGTTGAGTATCATAACTCCATTTATTACGTTGAGCGTTCAGGATCTGGTCAGTTTCGTTGAGTAACCAGACTCCAAATATTACGTTGAGCGTTTAGGCTCCGGTCAGTTTCGTTGGGTATCCAGACTCCGTAGATTACGTTGATCGTTCAGGCTCCTGTCACTTTTGTTGACTATCCAGACTCGGGTTATTACGTTAAGCGTTCAGGCTTTGGTCAGTTTCGTTGAGTATCCAGATTCTGATTATTACGTTGATTGTTCAGGCTCCGGTCAGTTTCGTTGGGTATCCAGACTCCGGTTATTACGTTGAGCGTTCAGGCTCCGGTCATTTTCGTTGAGTATCCAGACTCCGGTTATTAAGTTGAGCGTCAGGCTCCGATCATTTTTGTTGAGTATCCAGACTCTGATTATTACGTTGAGCGTTCAGGCTCCGGTTATTTTCGTTGAGTATCCAGACTCCGGTTATTACGTTGAGGGTTCAGACTCCGGTCATTTTCGTTGAGTATCTAGACTCCTGTCATTACGTTGAACGTTTAGGCTCCAATCATTTTCGCTGAATATCCATACTCCGGTCAATACGTTGAGCGATCAGGCTCCGGTCATTTTCGTTGAGTATCCAGACTCCGATCATTACATTGAGCGTTCAGGATCCAATCATTCTCGTTGAGTATCATAACTCCATTTATTACGTTGAGCGTTCAGGATCCAGTCATTTTCGTTGAGTATCATAACTCCATTTATTACGTTGAGCGTTCAGGATCTGGTCAGTTTCGTTGAGTAACCAGACTCCAAATATTTCGCTGAGCGTTTGGGCTCCGGTCAGTTTCGTTGGGTATCCAGACTCCGGTGATTACGTTGATCGTTCAGGCTCCGGTCATTTTTGTTGACTATCCAGACTCCGGTTATTACGTTAAGCGTTCAGGCTCCGGTCATTTTCGTTGAGTATCCAGACTCACTTTATTACGTTGAGCGTTCAGGCTCCGGTCATTTTCGTTGAGTATCCAGACTCCGGTTATTAAGTTGAGCGTCAGGCTCCGATCATTTTCGTTGAGTATCCAGACTCCGATTATTATGTTGAGCGTTCAGGCTCCGGTCATTTTCGTTGAGTATCCTGACTCCGGTTATTACGTTGAGGGTTCAGACTCCGGTTATTTTCGTTGAGTATCCTGACTCCGGTTATTACGTTGAGGGTTCAGACTCCGGTCATTTTCGTTGAGTATCTAGACTCCTGTCATTACGTTGAACGTTTAGGCTCCGATCATTTTCGCTGAATATCCATACTCCGGTCAATACGTTGAGCGATCAGGCTCCGGTCATTTTCGTTGAGTATCCAGACTCCGATCATTACATTGAGCGTTCAGGATCCAATCATTCTCGTTGAGTATCATAACTCCATTTATTACGTTGAGCGTTCAGGATCCAGTCATTTTCGTTGAGTATCATAACTCCGTTTATTACATTGAGCGTTCAGGATCTGGTCAGTTTCGTTGAGTAACCAGACTCCAAATATTTCGCTGAGCGTTTGGGCTCCGGTCAGTTTCGTTGGGTATCCAGACTCCGGTGATTACGTTGATCGTTCAGGCTCCGTTCATTTTTGTTGACTATCCAGACTCCGGTTATTACGTTAAGCGTTCAGGCTCCGGTCATTTTCGTTGAGTATCATAACTCCATTTATTACGTTGAGCGTTCAGGATCCAGTCATTTTTGTTGAGTATCATAACTCCATTTATTACGTTGAGCATTCAGGATCTGGTCAGTTTCGTTGAGTATCATAACTCCATTTATTACGTTGAGCATTCAGGATCTGGTCAGTTTCGTTGAGTAACCAGACTCCAAATATTACGTTGAGCGTTTAGGCTCCGGTCAGTTTCGTTGGGTATCCATGCTCCGGTGATTACGTTGATCGTTCAGGCTCCTGTCATTTTTATTGACTATCCATACTCGGGTTATTACGTTAAGCGTTCAGGCTTTGGTCAGTTTCGTTGAGTATCCAGATTCTGATTATTACGTTGATTGTTCAGGCTCCGGTCAGTTTCGTTGGGTATCCAGACTCCGGTTATTACGTTGAGCGTTCAGGCTCCGGTCATTTTCGTTGAGTATCCAGACTCCGGTTATTAAGTTGAGCGTCAGGCTCCGATCATTTTTGTTGAGTATCCAGACTCCGATTATTACGTTGAGCGTTCAGGCTCCGGTTATTTTCGTTGAGTATCCTGACTCGGGTTATTACGTTGAGGGTTCAGACTCCGGTCATTTTCGTTGAGTATCTAGACTCCTGTCATTACGTTGAACGTTTAGGCTCCGATCATTTTCGTTGAATATCCATACTCCGGTCAATATGTTGAGCGATCAGGCTCCGGTCATTTTCGTTGAGTATCCAGACTCCGGTCATTACATTGAGCGTTCAGGATCCAATCATTTTCGTTGAGTATCATAACTCCATTTATTACGTTGAGCGTTCAGAATCCAGTCATTTTCGTTGAGTATCATAACTCCATTTATTACATTGAGCGTTCAGGATCTGGTCAGTTTCGTTGAGTAACCAGACTCCAAATATTACGTTGAGCGTTTAGGCTCCTGTCAGTTTCGTTGGGTATCCAGACTCCGGTGATTACGTTGATCGTTCAGGCTCCGGTCATTTTTGTTGACTATCCATACTCGGGTTATTACGTTAAGCGTTCAGGCTCCGGTCAGTTTCGTTGAGTATCCAGATTCTGATTATTACGTTGAGTGTTCAGGCTCCTGTCAGTTTCGTTGGGTATACAGACTCCAGTTATTACGTTGAGCGTTCAGGCTCCGGTCATTTTCGTTGAGTATCCAGACTCCGGTTATTAAGTTGAGCGTCAGGCTCCGATCATTTTCGTTGAGTATCCAGACTCTGATTATTACGTTGAGCGTTCAGGCTCCGGTTATTTTCGTTGAGTATCCTGACTCCGGTTATTACGTTGAGGGTTCAGACTCCGGTCATTTTCGTTGAGTATCTAGACTCCTGTCATTACGTTGAACGTTTAGGCTCCGATCATTTTCGTTAAATATCCATACTCCGGTCAATACGTTGAGCGATCAGGCTCCGGTCATTTTCGTTGAGTATCCAGACTCCGGTCATTACATTGAGCGTTCAGGATCCAGTCATTTTCGTTGAGTATCATAACTCCATTTATTACGTTGAGCGTTCAGGATCCGGTCAGTTTCGTTGAGTATCCAGACTCCAAATATTACGTTGAGCGTTCAGGCTCCGGTCAATTTCGTTGGGTATCCAGACTCCGGTGACTACGTTGATCGTTCAGGCTCTGATCATTTTCGTTGACTATCCAGACTCGGGTTATTATGTTGAGCGTTCAGGCTCCGGTCAGTTTCGTTGAGTATCCAGATTCCGATTATTACGTTGATCTTTCAGGCTCCGGTCAGTTTCGTTGGGTATCCAGACTCCGGTTATTACGTTGAGCGTTCAGGCTCCGGTAAGTTTCGTTGGGTATCCAGACTCCGGTTATTACGTTGAGCATTCAGGCTCCGGTCAGTTTCGTTGGGTATCCAGACTCTAGTTATTACGTTGAGCGTTCAGGCTCCGGTCATTTTCGTTGAGTATCCAGACTCCAGTTATTAAGTTGAGCGTCAGGCTCCGATCATTTTCGTTGAGTATCCAGACTCCGATTATTATGTTGAGCGTTCAGGCTCCAGTCATTTTCGTTGAGTATCCAGACTCCGGTTATTACGTTGAGGGTTCAGACTCTGGTCATTTTCGTTGAGTATCTAGACTCCTGTCATTACGTTGAACGTTCAGGCTCTGATCATTTTCGTTGAGTATCCATACTCTGGTCAATACGTTGAGCGTTCAGGCTCCGGTCATTTTCGTTGAGTATCCAGACTCCGGTCATTATATTGGGCGTTCAGGATCAAGTCATTTTCGTTGACTATCATAACTCCATTTATTACGTTGAGCGTTCAGGATCTGGTCAGTTTCGTTGAGTAACCAGACTCCAAATATTACGTTGAGCGTTTAGGCTCCGGTCAGTTTCGTTGGGTATCCAGACTCCGGTGATTACGTTGATCGTTCAGGCTCCGGTCATTTTCGTTGACTATCCAGACTCGAGTTATTACGTTAAGCGTTCAGGCTCCGGTCAGTTTCGTTGAGTATCCAGATTCTGATTATTACGTTGAGTGTTCAGGCTCCTGTCAGTTTCGTTGGGTATCCAGACTCCGGTTTTTACGTTGAGCGTTCAGGCTCCGGTCATTTTCGTTGAGTATCCAGACTCCGGTTATTAAGTTGAGCGTCAGGCTCCGATCATTTTCGTTGAGTATCCAGACTCGGGTTATTACGTTAAGCGTTCAGGCTCCGGTCAGTTTCGTTGAGTATCCAGATTCCGATTATTACGTTGAGCGTTCAGGCTCCGGTCAATTTCGTTGGGTATCCAGACTCCGGTTTTTACGTTGAGCGTTCAGGCTCCGGTCATTTTCGTTGAGTATCCAGACTCCGGTTATTAAGTTGAGCGTCAGGCTCCGATCATTTTCGTTGAGTATCCAGACTCCGATTATTACGTTGAGCGTTCAGGCTCCGAATATTTTCGTTGAGTATCCTGACTCCGGTTATTACGTTGGGGGTTCAGACTCCGGTCATTTTTGTTGAGTATCTAGACTCCTGTCATTACGTTGAACGTTCAGGCTCCGATCATTTTCGTTGAATATCCATACTCCGGTCAATATGTTGAGCGATCAGGCTCCGGTAATTTTCGTTGAGTATCCAGACTCCGGTCATTACATTGAGCGTTCAGGATCCAGTCATTTTCGTTGAGTATCATAACTCCATTTATTACGTTGAGCGTTCAGGATCCGGTCAGTTTCGTTGAGTATCCAGATTCCAAATATTATGTTGAGCGTTCATGCTCCGGTCAGTTTCGTTGGGTATCCAGACTCCGGTGATTACGTTGATCGTTCAGGCTCTGGTCATTTTCGTTGACTATCCAGACTCGGGTTATTACGTTGAGCGTTCAGGCTCCGGTCAGTTTCGTTGAGTATCCAGATTCCGGTTATTACGTTGAGCGTTCAGGCTCCGGTAAGTTTCGTTGGGTATCCAGACTCTGGTTATTACGTTGAGCGCTCAGGCTCCAGTCAGTTTCGTTGGGTATTTAGACTCTAGTTATTACGTTGAGCGTTCAGGCTCCGGTCATTTTCGTTGAGTATCCAGACTCCGGTTATTAAGTTGAGTGTCAGGCTCCGATCATTTTCGTTGAGTATCCAGACTTCGATTATTACGTTGAGCGTTCAGGATCCGATCAGTTTCGTTGAGTATCCAGACTCCAAATATTACGTTGAGCGTTCAGGCTCCGGTCAGTTTCATTGGGTATCCAGACTCCGGTGATTACGTTGATCGTTCAGGCTCCGGTAATTTTCGTTGACTATCCAGACTCGGGTTATTACGTTAAGCGTTCAGGCTCCGATCAGTTTCGTTGAGTATCCAGATTCTGATTATTACGTTGAGCGTTCAGGCTCCGGTCAGTTTCGTTGGGTATCCAGAATCCGGTTTTTACGTTGAGCGTTCAGGCTCCGGTCATTTTCGTTGAGTATCCAGACTCCGGTTATTAAGTTGAGCATCAGGCTCCGATCATTTTCGTTAAGTATCCAAACTCCGATTATTACGTTGAGCGTTCAGGCTCCGGTTATTTTCGTTGAGTATCCTGACTCCGGTTATTACATTGAGGGTTCAGACTCCGGTCATTTTCGTTGAGTATCTAGACTCCTGTCATTACGTTGAACGTTCAGGCTCCGATCATTTTCGTTGAATATCCATACTTCGATCAATATGTTGAGCGATCAAGCTCCGGTAATTTTCGTTGAGTATCCAGACTCCGGTCATTACATTGAGCGTTCAGGATCCAGTCATTTTCGTTGAGTATCATAACTCCATTTATTACGTTGAGCGTTCAGGATCCGGTCAGTTTCGTTGAGTATCCAGACTCCAAATATTACGTTGAGCGTTTAGGCTCCGGTCAGTTTCGTTGGGTATCCAGACTCCAGTGATTACGTTGATCGTTCAGGCTCCGGTCATTTCCGTTAACTATCCAGACTCGGGTTATTACGTTGAGCATTCAGGCTCCGGTCAGTTTCGTTGAGTATCCAGATTCTGGTTATTACGTTGAGCGTTCAGGCTCCGGTCAGTTTCGTTGGGTATCCAGACTCTGGTTATTACGTTGAGCGTTCAGGCTCCGGTAAGTTTCGTTGGGTATCCAGACTCCGGTTATTACGTTGAGCGTTCAGGCTCCGGTCAGTTTCGTTGGGTATTTAGACTCTAGTTATTACGTTGAGCGTTCAGGCTCCGGTCATTTTCGTTGAGTATCCAGACTCCGGTTATTAAGTTGAGTGTCAGGCTCCGATCATTTTCGTTGAGTATCCATACTTTGATTATTACGTTGAGCGTTCAGGATCCGATCAGTTTCGTTGAGTATCCAGACTCCAAATATTACATTGAGCGTTCAGGCTCCGGTCAGTTTCATTGGGTATCCAGACTCTGGTGATTACGTTGATCGTTCAGGCTCTGGTAATTTTCGTTGACTATCCAGACTCGGGTTATTACGTTAAGCGTTCAGGCTCCGATCAGTTTCGTTGAGTATCCAGATTCTGATTATTACATTGAGCGTTCAGGCTCCGGTCAGTTTCGTTGGGTATCCAGACTCCGGTTTTTACGTGAGCGTTCAGGCTCTGGTCATTTTCGTTGAGTGTCCAGACTCCAGTTATTAAGTTGAGCATCAGGCTCCGATCATTTTCGTTGAGTATCCAGACTCCGATTATTACGTTGAGCGTTCAGGCTCCGGTTATTTTCGTTGAGTATCCTGACTCCGGTTATTACGTTGAGGGTTCAGACTCCGGTCATTTTCGTTGAGTATCTAGACTCCTGTCATTACGTTGAACGTTCAGGCTCCGATCATTTTCGTTGAATATCCATACTCCGATCAATATGTTGAGCGATCAGGCTCCGGTAATTTTCTTTGAGTATCCAGACTCCAGTCATTACATTGAGCGTTCAGGATCCAGTCATTTTCGTTGAGTATCATAACTCCATTTACTACGTTGAGCATTCAGGATCCGGTCAGTTTCGTTGAGTATCCAGACTCCAAATATTACGTTGAGCGTTTAGGCTCCGGTCAGTTTCGTTGGGTATCCAGACTCCGGTGATTACGTTGATCGTTCAGGCTCCGGTCATTTCCGTTAACTATCCAGACTCGGGTTATTACGTTGAGCATTCAGGCTCCGGTCATTTTCGTTGAGTATCCAGATTCTGGTTATTACGTTGAGCGTTCAGGCTCCGGTCAGTTTCTTTGGGTATCCAGACTCCGGTTATTACGTTGAGCGTTTAGGCTCTGGTAAGTTTCGTTGGGTATCCAGACTCCGGTTATTACGTTGAGCGTTCAGGCTTCGGTCAGTTTCGTTGGGTATTTAGACTCTAGTTATTACGTTGAGCGTTCAGGCTCCGGTCATTTTCATTGAGTATCCAGACTCCGGTTATTAAATTGAGTGTCAGGCTCCGATCATTTTCGTTGAGTATCCAGACTTCGATTATTACGTTGAGCGTTCAGGATCCGATCAGTTTCGTTGAGTATCCAGACTCCAAATATTACATTGAGCGTTCAGGCTCCGGTCAGTTTCATTGGGTATCCAGACTCCGGTGATTACGTTGATCGTTCAGGCTCCGGTCATTTTCGTTGACTATCGAGACTCGGGTTATTACATTAAGCGTTCAGGCTCCGGTCAGTTTCGTTGAGTATCCATATTCCGATTATTACGTTGAGCGTTCAGGCTCCGGTCAGTTTCGTTGGGTATCCAGACTCCGGTTTTTACGTTGAGCGTTCAGGCTCCGGTCATTTTCGTTGAGTATCCAGACTCCGGTTATTAAGTTGAGCGTCAGGCTCCGATCATTTTCGTTGAGTATCCAGACTCTGATTATTACGTTGAGCATTCAGGCTCCGGTTATTTTCGTTGAGTATCCTGACTCCGGTTATTACGTTGAGGGTTCAGACTCCGGTCATTTTCGTTGAGTATCTAGACTCCTGTCATTACGTTGAACGTTCAGGCTCCGATCATTTTCGTTGAATATCCATACTCCGGTCAATATGTTGAGCGATCAGGCTCCGGTAATTTTCGTTGAGTATCCAGACTCCGGTCATTACATTGAGCGTTCAGGATCCAGTCATTTTCGTTGAGTATCATAACTCCATTTATTACGTTGAGCGTTCAGGATCCGGTCAGTTTCGTTGAGTATCCAGACTCCAAATATTACGTTGAGCGTTCAGGCTCCGGTCAGTTTCGTTGGGTATCCAAACTCCGGTGATTAAGTTGATCGTTCAGGCTCCGGTCATTTTCGTTGACTATCCAGACTCGGGTTATTACGTTGAGCGTTCAGGCTCCGGTCAGTTTCGTTGAGTATCCAGATTCCGGTTATTACGTTGAGCGTTCAGGCTCCGGTCAGTTTCCATGGGTATCCAGACTCCGGTTATTACGTTGAGCGTTCAGGCTCCGGTAAGTTTCGTTAGGTATCCAGACTCCGGTTATTAAGTTGAGCGTTCAGGCTCCGGTCAGTTTCGTTGGGTATTTAGACTCTAGTTATTACGTTGACCGTTCAGGCTCCGGTCATTTTCGTTGAGTATCCTGACTCCGGTTATTAAGTTGAGTGTCAGGCTCCGATCATTTTCATTGAGTATCCAGACTTCGATTATTACGTTGAGCGTTCAGGATCCGATCAGTTTCGTTGAGTATCCAGACTCCAAATATTACGTTGAGCGTTCAGGCTCCGGTTAGTTTCATTGGGTATCCAGACTTCGGTTTATTACGTTGAGCGTTCAGGCTCCGGTCAGATTCGTTGGGTATCCAGACTCCGTTTATTACGTTGAGCGTTCAGGCTCCGGTAAGTTTCGTTGGGTATCCAGACTCCGGTTATTACGTTGAACGTTCAGGCTCCGGTCAGTTTCATTGGGAATTTAAACTCTAGTTATTACGTTGAGCGTTCAGGCTCCGGTCATTTTCGTTGAGTATCCAGACTTCGGTTATTAAGTTAAGTGTCAGGCTCCAATCATTTTCGTTGAGTATCCAGACTTCGATTATTACGTTGAGCGTTCAGGATCCGATCAGTTTCGTTGAGTATCCAGACTCCAAATATTACGTTGAGCGTTCAGGCTCCGGTCAGTTTCATTGGGTATCCAGAGTCCGGTGATTACGTTGATCGTTCAGGCTCCGGTCATTTTCGTTGCCTATCCAGACTCGGGTTATTACGTTAAGCGTTCAGTCTCCGGTCAGTTTCATTGAGTATCCAGATTCCGATTATTACGTTGAGCGTTCAGGCTCCGGTCAGTTTCGTTGGGTATCCAGACTCCGGTTATTACGTTGAGCGTTCAGGCTCCGGTCAGTTTCGTTGGGTATTTAGACTCCGGTCAGTTTCGTTGGGTATCCAGACTCCGGTTATTACGTTGAGCGTTCAGGCTCCGGTCAGTTTCATTGGGTATCCAGACTCTAGTTATTACGTTGAGCGTTCAGGCTCCGGTCATTTTCGTTGAGTATCCAGACTCCGGTTATTAAGTTAAGTGTCAGGCTCCGATCAGTTTCGTTGAGTATCCAGACTCCAAATATTACGTTGAGCGTTCTGGCTCCGGTCAGTTTCCTTGGGTATCCAGACTCCGGTGATTACGTTGATCGTTCAGGCTCCGGTCATTTTCGTTGACTATCCAGACTCGGGTTATTACATTAAGCGTTCAGGCTCCGGTCAGTTTCGTTGAGTATCCATATTCCAATTATTACGTTGAGCGTTCAGGCTCCGGTCAGTTTCGTTGGGTATCCAGACTCCGGTTTTTACGTTGAGCGTTCAGGCTCTGGTCATTTTCGTTGAGTATCCAGACTCCGGTTATTAAGTTGAGCGTCAGGCTCCGATCATTTTCGTTGAGTATCCAGACTCTGATTATTACGTTGAGCATTCAGGCTCCGGTTATTTTCGTTGAGTATCCTGACTCCGGTTATTACGTTGAGGGTTCAGACTCCGGTCATTTTCGTTGAGTATCTAGACTCCTGTCATTACGTTGAACGTTCAGGCTCCGATCATTTTCGTTGAATATCCATACTCCGGTCAATATGTTGAGCGATCAGGCTCCGGTAATTTTCGTTGAGTATCCAGACTCCGGTCATTACATTGAGCGTTCAGGATCCAGTCATTTTCGTTGAGTATCATAACTCCATTTATTACGTTGAGCGTTCAGGATCCGGTCAGTTTCGTTGAGTATCCAGACTCCAAATATTACGTTGAGCGTTCAGGCTCCGGTCAGTTTCGTTGGGTATCCAGACTCCGGTGATTACGTTGATCGTTCAGGCTCCGGTCATTTTCGTTGACTATCCAGACTCGGGTTATTACGTTGAGCGTTCAGGCTCCGGTCAGTTTCGTTGAGTATCCAGATTCCGGTTATTACGTTGAGCGTTCAGGCTCCGGTCAGTTTCCATGGGTATCCAGACTCCGGTTATTACGTTGAGCGTTCAGGCTCCGGTAAGTTTCGTTAGGTATCCAGACTCCGGTTATTAAGTTGAGCGTTCAGGCTCCGGTCAGTTTCGTTGGGTATTTAGACTCTAGTTATTACGTTGACCGTTCAGGCTCCGGTCATTTTCGTTGAGTATCCAGACTCCGGTTATTAAGTTGAGTGTCAGGCTCCGATCATTTTCGTTGAGTATCCAGACTTCGATTATTACGTTGAGCGTTCAGGATCCGATCAGTTTCGTTGAGTATCCAGACTCCAAATATTACGTTGAGCGTTCAGGCTCCGGTCAGTTTCATTGGGTATCCAGACTTCGGTTTATTACATTGAGCGTTCAGGCTCCGGTCAGATTCGTTGGGTATCCAGACTCCGTTTATTACGTTGAGGGTTCAGACTCCGGTCATTTTCGTTGAGTATCTAGACTCCTGTCATTACGTTGAACGTTCAGGCTCCGATCATTTTCGTTGAATATCCATACTCCGGTCAATATGTTGAGCGATCAGGCTCCGGTAATTTTCGTTGAGTATCCAGACTCCGGTCATTACATTGAGCGTTCAGGATCCAGTCATTTTCGTTGAGTATCATAACTCCATTTATTACGTTGAGCGTTCAGGATCCGGTCAGTTTCGTTGAGTATCCAGACTCCAAATATTACGTTGAGCGTTCAGGCTCCGGTCAGTTTCGTTGGGTATCCAGACTCCGGTGATTACGTTGATCGTTCAGGCTCCGGTCATTTTCGTTGACTATCCAGACTCGGGTTATTACGTTGAGCGTTCAGGCTCCGGTCAGTTTCGTTGAGTATCCAGATTCCGGTTATTACGTTGAGCGTTCAGGCTCCGGTCAGTTTCCATGGGTATCCAGACTCCGGTTATTACGTTGAGCGTTCAGGCTCCGGTAAGTTTCGTTAGGTATCCAGACTCCGGTTATTAAGTTGAGCGTTCAGGCTCCGGTCAGTTTCGTTGGGTATTTAGACTCTAGTTATTACGTTGACCGTTCAGGCTCCGGTCATTTTCGTTGAGTATCCAGACTCCGGTTATTAAGTTGAGTGTCAGGCTCCGATCATTTTCGTTGAGTATCCAGACTTCGATTATTACGTTGAGCGTTCAGGATCCGATCAGTTTCGTTGAGTATCCAGACTCCAAATATTACGTTGAGCGTTCAGGCTCCGGTCAGTTTCATTGGGTATCCAGACTTCGGTTTATTACATTGAGCGTTCAGGCTCCGGTCAGATTCGTTGGGTATCCAGACTCCGTTTATTACGTTGAGCGTTCAGGCTCCGGTAAGTTTCGTTGGGTATCCAGACTCCGGTTATTACGTTGAACGTTCAGGCTCCGGTCAGTTTCATTGGGAATTTAAACTCTAGTTATTACGTTGAGCGTTCAGGCTCCGGTCATTTTCGTTGAGTATCCAGACTCCGGTTATTAAGTTAAGTGTCAGGCTCCGATCATTTTCGTTGAGTATCCAGACTTCGATTATTACGTTGAGCGTTCAGGATCCGATCAGTTTCGTTGAGTATCCAGACTCCAAATATTACGTTGAGCGTTCAGGCTCCGGTCAGTTTCATTGGGTATCCAGACTCCGGTGATTACGTTGATCGTTCAGGCTCCGGTCATTTTCGTTGACTATCCAGACTCGGGTTATTACGTTAAGCGTTCAGTCTCCGGTCAGTTTCATTGAGTATCCAGATTCCGATTATTACGTTGAGCGTTCAGGCTCCGGTCAGTTTCGTTGGGTATCCAGACTCCGGTTATTACGTTGAGCGTTCAGGCTCCGGTCAGTTTCGTTGGGTATTTAGACTCCGGTCAGTTTCGTTGGGTATCCAGACTCCGGTTATTACGTTGAGCGTTCAGGCTCCGGTCAGTTTCGTTGGGTATTTAGACTCTAGTTATTACGTTGAGCGTTCAGGCTCCGGTCATTTTCGTTGAGTATCCAGACTCCGGTTATTAAGTTAAGTGTCAGGCTCCGATCATTTTCGTTGAGTATCCAGACTTCGATTATTACGTTGAGCATTCAGGATCCGATCAGTTTCGTTGAGTATCCAGACTCTAAATATTACGTTGAGCGTTCTGGCTCCGGTCAGTTTCCTTGGGTATCCAGACTCCGGTGATTACGTTGATCGTTCAGGCTCCGGTCATTTTCGTTGACTATCCAGACTCGGGTTATTACGTTAAGCGTTCAGGCTCTGGTCAGTTTCGTTGAGTATCCAGACTCCGATTATTACGTTGAGCGTTCAGGCTCCGGTCAGTTTCGTTGGGTATCCAGACTCCGGTTTTTACGTTGAGCGTTGAGGCTCCAGTCATTTTTGTTGAGTATCCAGATTCCGATTATTACGTTGAGCGTTCAGGCTCCAGACAGTTTCTTTGGGTATCCAGACTCCGCGTTTTACGTTGAGCGTTCAGGCTCCGGTCAGTTTTGTTGAGTATCCAGATTCCAGTTATTACGTTGAGCGTGAAGGCTCCGGTCAGTTTCGTTGGGTATCCAGACTCCGGTTATTACGTTGAGCATTCAGGCTCCGCTCAGTTTCATTGGGTATCCAGACTCCGGTGATTACGTTGATCGTTCAGGCTCTGGTCATTTTCGTTGACTATTCAGACTCGTGTTATTACGTTGAGCGTTCAGGCTCCGATCAGTTTCGTTGAGTATCCAGACTCCGGTTATTAAGTTGAGTGTCAGGCTCCGATCATTTTCATTGAGTATCCAGACTTCGATTATTACGTTGAGCGTTCAGGATTCGATCAGTTTCGTTGAGTATCCAGACTCCAAATATTACGTTGAGCGTTCAGGCTCCGGTTAGTTTCATTGGGTATCCAGACTTCGGTTTATTACGTTGAGCGTTCAGGCTCCGGTCAGATTCGTTGGGTATCCAGACTCCGTTTATTACGTTGAGCGTTCAGGCTCCGGTAAGTTTCGTTGGGTATCCAGACTCCGGTTATTACGTTGAACGTTCAGGCTCCGGTCAGTTTCATTGGGAATTTAAACTCTAGTTATTACGTTGAGCGTTCAGGCTCCGGTCATTTTCGTTGAGTATCCAGACTTCGGTTATTAAGTTAAGTGTCAGGCCCCGATCATTTTCGTTGAGTATCCAGACTTCGATTATTACGTTGAGCGTTCAGGATCCGATCAGTTTCGTTGAGTATCCAGACTCCAAATATTACGTTGAGCGTTCAGGCTCCGGTCAGTTTCATTGGGTATCCAGAGTCCGGTGATTACGTTGATCGTTCAGGCTCCGGTCATTTTCGTTGACTATCCAGACTCGGGTTATTACGTTAAGCGTTCAGTCTCCGGTCAGTTTCATTGAGTATCCAGATTCCGATTATTACGTTGAGCGTTCAGGCTCCGGTCAGTTTCGTTGGGTATCCAGACTCCGGTTATTACGTTGAGCGTTCAGGCTCCGGTCAGTTTCGTTGGGTATTTAGACTCCGGTCAGTTTCGTTGGGTATCCAGACTCCGGTTATTACGTTGAGCGTTCAGGCTCCGGTCAGTTTCGTTGGGTATCCAGACTCTAGTTATTACGTTGAGCGTTCAGGCTCCGGTCATTTTCGTTGAGTATCCAGACTCCGGTTATTAAGTTAAGTGTCAGGCTCCGATCATTTTTGTTGAGTATCCAGACTTCGATTATTACGTTGAGCATTCAGGATCCGATCAGTTTCGTTGAGTATCCAGACTCCAAATATTACGTTGAGCATTCTGGCTCCGGTCAGTTTCCTTGGGTATCCAGACTCCGGTGATTACGTTGATCGTTCAGGCTCCGGTCATTTTCGTTGACTATCCAGACTCGGGTTATTACATTAAGCGTTCAGGCTCCGGTCAGTTTCGTTGAGTATCCATATTCCAATTATTACATTGAGCATTCAGGCTCCGGTCAGTTTCGTTGGGTATCCAGACTCCGGTTTTTACGTTGAGCGTTCAGGCTCCGGTCATTTTCGTTGAGTATCCAGACTCCGGTTATTAAGTTGAGCGTCAGGCTCCGATCATTTTCGTTGAGTATCCAGACTCTGATTATTACGTTGAGCATTCAGGCTCCGGTTATTTTCGTTGAGTATCCTGATTCCGGTTATTACGTTGAGGGTTCAGACTCCGGTCATTTTCGTTGAGTATCTAGACTCCTGTCATTACGTTGAACGTTCAGGCTCCGATCATTTTCGTTGAATATCCATACTCCGGTCAATATGTTGAGCGATCAGGCTCCGGTAATTTTCGTTGAGTATCCAGACTCCGGTCATTACATTGAGCGTTCAGGATCCAGTCATTTTCGTTGAGTATCATAACTCCATTTATTACGTTGAGCGTTCAGGATCCGGTCAGTTTCGTTGAGTATCCAGACTCCAAATATTACGTTGAGCGTTCAGGCTCCGGTCAGTTTCGTTGGGTATCCAGACTCCGGTGATTACGTTGATCGTTCAGGCTCCGGTCATTTTCGTTGACTATCCAGACTCGGGTTATTACGTTGAGCGTTCAGGCTCCGGTCAGTTTCGTTGAGTATCCAGATTCCGGTTATTACGTTGAGCGTTCAAGCTCCGGTCAGTTTCCATGGGTATCCAGACTCCGGTTATTACGTTGAGCGTTCAGGCTCCGGTAAGTTTCGTTAGGTATCCAGACTCCGGTTATTAAGTTGAGCGTTCAGGCTCCGGTCAGTTTCGTTGGGTATTTAGACTCTAGTTATTACGTTGACCGTTCAGGCTCCGGTCATTTTCGTTGAGTATCCAGACTCCGGTTATTAAGTTGAGTGTCAGGCTCCGATCATTTTCGTTGAGTATCCAGACTTCGATTATTACGTTGAGCGTTCAGGATCCGATCAGTTTCGTTGAGTATCCAGACTCCAAATATTACGTTGAGCGTTCAGGCTCCGGTCAGTTTCATTGGGTATCCAGACTTCGGTTTATTACGTTGAGCGTTCAGGCTCCGGTCAGATTCGTTGGGTATCCAGACTCCGTTTATTACGTTGAGCGTTCAGGCTCCGGTAAGTTTCGTTGGGTATCCAGACTCCGGTTATTACGTTGAACGTTCAGGCTCCGGTCAGTTTCATTGGGAATTTAAACTCTAGTTATTACGTTGAGCGTTCAGGCTCCGGTCATTTTCGTTGAGTATCCAGACTCCGGTTATTAAGTTAAGTGTCAGGCTCCGATCATTTTCGTTGAGTATCCAGACTTCGATTATTACGTTGAGCGTTCAGGATCCTATCAGTTTCGTTGAGTATCCAGACTCCAAATATTACGTTGAGCGTTCAGGCTCCGGTCAGTTTCATTGGGTATCCAGACTCCGGTGATTACGTTGATCGTTCAGGCTCCGGTCATTTTCGTTGACTATCCAGACTCGGGTTATTACGTTAAGCGTTCAGTCTCCGGTCAGTTTCATTGAGTATCCAGATTCCGATTATTACGTTGAGCGTTCAGGCTCCGGTCAGTTTCGTTGGGTATCCAGACTCCGGTTATTACGTTGAGCGTTCAGGCTCCGGTCAGTTTCGTTGGGTATTTAGACTCCGGTCAGTTTCGTTGGGTATCCAGACTCCGGTTATTACGTTGAGCGTTCAGGCTCCGGTCAGTTTCGTTGGGTATTTAGACTCCGGTCAGTTTCGTTGGGTATCCAGACTCCGGTTATTACGTTGAGCGTTCAGGCTCCGGTCAGTTTCGTTGGGTATTTAGACTCTAGTTATTACGTTGAGCGTTCAGGCTCCGGTCATTTTCGTTGAGTATCCAGACTCCGGTTATTAAGTTAAGTGTCAGGCTCCGATCATTTTCGTTGAGTATCCAGACTTCGATTATTACGTTGAGCATTCAGGATCCGATCAGTTTCGTTGAGTATCCAGACTCTAAATATTACGTTGAGCGTTCTGGCTCCGGTCAGTTTCCTTGGGTATCCAGACTCCGGTGATTACGTTGATCGTTCAGGCTCCGGTCATTTTCGTTGACTATCCAGACTCGGGTTATTACGTTAAGCGTTCAGGCTCTGGTCAGTTTCGTTGAGTATCCAGACTCCGATTATTACGTTGAGCGTTCAGGCTCCGGTCAGTTTCGTTGGGTATCCAGACTCCGGTTTTTACGTTGAGCGTTGAGGCTCCAGTCATTTTTGTTGAGTATCCAGATTCCGATTATTACGTTGAGCGTTCAGGCTCCAGACAGTTTCTTTGGGTATCCAGACTCCGGTTTTTACGTTGAGCGTTCAGGCTCCGGTCAGTTTTGTTGAGTATCCAGATTCCAGTTATTACGTTGAGCGTTAAGGCTCCGGTCAGTTTCGTTGGGTATCCAGACTCCGGTTATTACGTTGAGCATTCAGGCTCCGCTCAGTTTCATTGGGTATCCAGACTCCGGTGATTACGTTGATCGTTCAGGCTCTGGTCATTTTCGTTGACTATTCAGACTCGGGTTATTACGTTGAGCGTTCAGGCTCCGGTCAGTTTCATTGAGTATCCAGATTCCGGTTATTACGTTGATCGTTCAGGCTCCGGTCAGATTCGTTGGGTATCCAGACTTCGGTTATTACGTTGAGCGTTCAGGCTCCGGTCAGTTTCGTTGGGTATCCAGACTCCGGTTTTTACGTTGAGCGTTCAGGCTCCGGTCATTTTCGTTGAGTATCCAGACTCCGGTTATTAAGTTGAGCGTCAGGCTCCGATCATTTTCGTTGAGTATCCAGACTCTGATTATTACGTTGAGCATTCAGGCTCCGGTTATTTTCGTTGAGTATCCTGACTCCGGTTATTACGTTGAGGGTTCAGACTCCGGTCATTTTCGTTGAGTATCTAGACTCCTGTCATTACGTTGAACGTTCAGGCTCCGATCATTTTCGTTGAATATCCATACTCCGGTCAATATGTTGAGCGATCAGGCTCCGGTAATTTTCGTTGAGTATCCAGACTCCGGTCATTACATTGAGCGTTCAGGATCCAGTCATTTTCGTTGAGTATCATAACTCCATTTATTACGTTGAGCGTTCAGGATCCGGTCAGTTTCGTTGAGTATCCAGACTCCAAATATTACGTTGAGCGTTCAGGCTCCGGTCAGTTTCGTTGGGTATCCAGACTCCGGTGATTACGTTGATCGTTCAGGCTCCGGTCATTTTCGTTGACTATCCAGACTCGGGTTATTACGTTGAGCGTTCAGGCTCCGGTCAGTTTCGTTGAGTATCCAGATTCCGGTTATTACGTTGAGCGTTCAAGCTCCGGTCAGTTTCCATGGGTATCCAGACTCCGGTTATTACGTTGAGCGTTCAGGCTCCGGTAAGTTTCGTTAGGTATCCAGACTCCGGTTATTAAGTTGAGCGTTCAGGCTCCGGTCAGTTTCGTTGGGTATTTAGACTCTAGTTATTACGTTGACCGTTCAGGCTCCGGTCATTTTCGTTGAGTATCCAGACTCCGGTTATTAAGTTGAGTGTCAGGCTCCGATCATTTTCGTTGAGTATCCAGACTTCGATTATTACGTTGAGCGTTCAGGATCCGATCAGTTTCGTTGAGTATCCAGACTCCAAATATTACGTTGAGCGTTCAGGCTCCGGTCAGTTTCATTGGGTATCCAGACTTCGGTTTATTACGTTGAGCGTTCAGGCTCCGGTCAGATTCGTTGGGTATCCAGACTCCGTTTATTACGTTGAGCGTTCAGGCTCCGGTAAGTTTCGTTGGGTATCCAGACTCCGGTTATTACGTTGAACGTTCAGGCTCCGGTCAGTTTCATTGGGAATTTAAACTCTAGTTATTACGTTGAGCGTTCAGGCTCCGGTCATTTTCGTTGAGTATCCAGACTCCGGTTATTAAGTTAAGTGTCAGGCTCCGATCATTTTCGTTGAGTATCCAGACTTCGATTATTACGTTGAGCGTTCAGGATCCGATCAGTTTCGTTGAGTATCCAGACTCCAAATATTACGTTGAGCGTTCAGGCTCCGGTCAGTTTCATTAGGTATCCAGACTCCGGTGATTACGTTGATCGTTCAGGCTCCGGTCATTTTCGTTGACTATCCAGACTCGGGTTATTACGTTAAGCGTTCAGTCTCCGGTCAGTTTCATTGAGTATCCAGATTCCGATTATTACGTTGAGCGTTCAGGCTCCGGTCAGTTTCGTTGGGTATCCAGACTCCGGTTATTACGTTGAGCGTTCAGGCTCCGGTCAGTTTCGTTGGGTATTTAGACTCCGGTCAGTTTCGTTGGGTATCCAGACTCCGGTTATTACGTTGAGCGTTCAGGCTCCGGTCAGTTTCGTTGGGTATTTAGACTCCGGTCAGTTTCGTTGGGTATCCAGACTCCGGTTATTACGTTGAGCGTTCAGGCTCCGGTCAGTTTCGTTGGGTATTTAGACTCTAGTTATTACGTTGAGCGTTCAGGCTCCGGTCATTTTCGTTGAGTATCCAGACTCCGGTTATTAAGTTAAGTGTCAGGCTCCGATCATTTTCGTTGAGTATCCAGACTTCGATTATTACGTTGAGCATTCAGGATCCGATCAGTTTCGTTGAGTATCCAGACTCTAAATATTACGTTGAGCGTTCTGGCTCCGGTCAGTTTCCTTGGGTATCCAGACTCCGGTGATTACGTTGATCGTTCAGGCTCCGGTCATTTTCGTTGACTATCCAGACTCGGGTTATTACGTTAAGCGTTCAGGCTCTGGTCAGTTTCGTTGAGTATCCAGACTCCGATTATTACGTTGAGCGTTCAGGCTCCGGTCAGTTTCGTTGGGTATCCAGACTCCGGTTTTTACGTTGAGCGTTGAGGCTCCAGTCATTTTTGTTGAGTATCCAGATTCCGATTATTACGTTGAGCGTTCAGGCTCCAGACAGTTTCTTTGGGTATCCAGACTCCGGTTTTTACGTTGAGCGTTCAGGCTCCGGTCAGTTTTGTTGAGTATCCAGATTCCAGTTATTACGTTGAGCGTTAAGGCTCCGGTCAGTTTCGTTGGGTATCCAGACTCCGGTTATTACGTTGAGCATTCAGGCTCCGCTCAGTTTCATTGGGTATCCAGACTCCGGTGATTACGTTGATCGTTCAGGCTCTGGTCATTTTCGTTGACTATTCAGACTCGGGTTATTACGTTGAGCGTTCAGGCTCCGGTCAGTTTCATTGAGTATCCAGATTCCGGTTATTACGTTGATCGTTCAGGCTCCGGTCAGATTCGTTGGGTATCCAGACTTCGGTTATTACGTTGAGCGTTCAGGCTCCGGTCAGTTTCGTTGGGTATCCAGACTCCGGTTTTTACGTTGAGCGTTCAGGCTCCGGTCATTTTCGTTGAGTATCCAGACTCCGGTTATTAAGTTGAGCGTCAGGCTCCGATCATTTTCGTTGAGTATCCAGACTCTGATTATTACGTTGAGCTTTCAGGCTCCGGTTATTTTCGTTGAGTATCCTGACTCCGGTTATTACGTTGAGGGTTCAGACTCCGGTCATTTTCGTTGAGTATCTAGACTCCTGTCATTACGTTGAACGTTCAGGCTCCGATCATTTTCGTTGAATATCCATACTCCGGTCAATATGTTGAGCGATCAGGCTCCGGTAATTTTCGTTGAGTATCCAGACTCCGGTCATTACATTGAGCGTTCAGGATCCAGTCATTTTCGTTGAGTATCATAACTCCATTTATTACGTTGAGCGTTCAGGATCCGGTCAGTTTCGTTGAGTATCCAGACTCCAAATATTACGTTGAGCGTTCAGGCTCCGGTCAGTTTCGTTGGGTATCCAGACTCCGGTGATTACGTTGATCGTTCAGGCTCCGGTCATTTTCGTTGACTATCCAGACTCGGGTTATTACGTTGAGCGTTCAGGCTCCGGTCAGTTTCGTTGAGTATCCAGATTCCGGTTATTACGTTGAGCGTTCAGGCTCCGGTCAGTTTCCATGGGTATCCAGACTCCGGTTATTACGTTGAGCGTTCAGGCTCCGGTAAGTTTCGTTAGGTATCCAGACTCCGGTTATTAAGTTGAGCGTTCAGGCTCCGGTCAGTTTCGTTGGGTATTTAGACTCTAGTTATTACGTTGACCGTTCAGGCTCCGGTCATTTTCGTTGAGTATCCAGACTCCGGTTATTAAGTTGAGTGTCAGGCTCCGATCATTTTCGTTGAGTATCCAGACTTCGATTATTACGTTGAGCGTTCAGGATCCGATCAGTTTCGTTGAGTATCCAGACTCCAAATATTACGTTGAGCGTTCAGGCTCCGGTCAGTTTCATTGGGTATCCAGACTTCGGTTTATTACGTTGAGCGTTCAGGCTCCGGTCAGATTCGTTGGGTATCCAGACTCCGTTTATTACGTTGAGCGTTCAGGCTCCGGTAAGTTTCGTTGGGTATCCAGACTCCGGTTATTACGTTGAACGTTCAGGCTCCGGTCAGTTTCATTGGGAATTTAAACTCTAGTTATTACGTTGAGCGTTCAGGCTCCGGTCATTTTCGTTGAGTATCCAGACTCCGGTTATTAAGTTAAGTGTCAGGCTCCGATCATTTTCGTTGAGTATCCAGACTTCGATTATTACGTTGAGCGTTCAGGATCCGATCAGTTTCGTTGAGTATCCAGACTCCAAATATTACGTTGAGCGTTCAGGCTCCGGTCAGTTTCATTGGGTATCCAGACTCCGGTGATTACGTTGATCGTTCAGGCTCCGGTCATTTTCGTTGACTATCCAGACTCGGGTTATTACGTTAAGCATTCAGTCTCCGGTCAGTTTCATTGAGTATCCAGATTCCGATTATTACGTTGAGCGTTCAGGCTCCGGTCAGTTTCGTTGGGTATCCAGACTCCGGTTATTACGTTGAGCGTTCAGGCTCCGGTCAGTTTCGTTGGGTATTTAGACTCCGGTCAGTTTCGTTGGGTATCCAGACTCCGGTTATTACGTTGAGCGTTCAGGCTCCGGTCAGTTTCGTTGGGTATTTAGACTCCGGTCAGTTTCGTTGGGTATCCAGACTCCGGTTATTACGTTGAGCGTTCAGGCTCCGGTCAGTTTCGTTGGGTATTTAGACTCTAGTTATTACGTTGAGCGTTCAGGCTCCGGTCATTTTCGTTGAGTATCCAGACTCCGGTTATTAAGTTAAGTGTCAGGCTCCGATCATTTTCGTTGAGTATCCAGACTTCGATTATTACGTTGAGCATTCAGGATCCGATCAGTTTCGTTGAGTATCCAGACTCTAAATATTACGTTGAGCGTTCTGGCTCCGGTCAGTTTCCTTGGGTATCCAGACTCCGGTGATTACGTTGATCGTTCAGGCTCCGGTCATTTTCGTTGACTATCCAGACTCGGGTTATTACGTTAAGCGTTCAGGCTCTGGTCAGTTTCGTTGAGTATCCAGACTCCGATTATTACGTTGAGCGTTCAGGCTCCGGTCAGTTTCGTTGGGTATCCAGACTCCGGTTTTTACGTTGAGCGTTGAGGCTCCAGTCATTTTTGTTGAGTATCCAGATTCCGATTATTACGTTGAGCGTTCAGGCTCCAGACAGTTTCTTTGGGTATCCAGACTCCGGTTTTTACGTTGAGCGTTCAGGCTCCGGTCAGTTTTGTTGAGTATCCAGATTCCAGTTATTACGTTGAGCGTTAAGGCTCCGGTCAGTTTCGTTGGGTATCCAGACTCCGGTTATTACGTTGAGCATTCAGGCTCCGCTCAGTTTCATTGGGTATCCAGACTCCGGTGATTACGTTGATCGTTCAGGCTCTGGTCATTTTCGTTGACTATTCAGACTCGGGTTATTACGTTGAGCGATCAGGCTCCGGTCAGTTTCATTGAGTATCCAGATTCCGGTTATTACGTTGATCGTTCAGGCTCCGGTCAGATTCGTTGGGTATCCAGACTTCGGTTATTACGTTGAGCGTTCAGGCTCCGGTCAGTTTCGTTGAGTATCCAGACTCCGGTTTTTACGTTGAGCGTTCAGGCTCCGGTCATTTTCGTTGAGTATCCAGACTCCGGTTATTAAGTTGAGCGGCAGGCTCCGATCATTTTCGTTGAGTATCCAGACTCTGATTATTACGTTGAGCTTTCAGGCTCCGGTTATTTTCGTTGAGTATCCTGACTCCGGTTATTACGTTGAGGGTTCAGACTCCGGTCATTTTCGTTGAGTATCTAGACTCCTGTCATTACGTTGAACGTTCAGGCTCCGATCATTTTCGTTGAATATCCATACTCCGGTCAATATGTTGAGCGATCAGGCTCCGGTAATTTTCGTTAAGTATCCAGACTCCGGTCATTACATTGAGCGTTCAGGATCCAGTCATTTTCGTTGAGTATCATAACTCCATTTATTACGTTGAGCGTTCAGGATCCGGTCAGTTTCGTTGAGTATCCAGACTCCAAATATTACGTTGAGCGTTCATGCTCCGGTCAGTTTCGTTGGGTATCCAGACTCCGGTGATTACGTTTATCGTTCAGGCTCCGGTCATTTTCGTTGACTATCCAGACTCGGGTTATTACGTTGAGCGTTCAGGCTCCGGTCAGTTTCGTTGAGTATCCAGATTCCGGTTATTACGTTGAGCGTTCAGGCTCCGGTCAGTTTCCATGGGTATCCAGACTCCGGTTATTACGTTGAGCGTTCAGGCTCCGGTAAGTTTCGTTAGGTATCCAGACTCCGGTTATTAAGTTGAGCGTTCAGGCTCCGGTCAGTTTTGTTGGGTATTTAGACTCTAGTTATTACGTTGACCGTTCAGGCTCCGGTCATTTTCGTTGAGTATCCAGACTCCGGTTATTAAGTTGAGTGTCAGGCTCAGATCATTTTCGTTGAGTATCCAGACTTCGATTATTACGTTGAGCGTTCAGGATCCGATCAGTTTCGTTGAGTATCCAGACTCCAAATATTACGTTGAGCGTTCAGGCTCCGGTCAGTTTCATTGGGTATCCAGACTTCGGTTTATTACGTTGAGCGTTCAGGCTCCGGTCAGATTCGTTGGGTATCCAGACTCCGTTTATTACGTTGAGCGTTCAGGCTCCGGTAAGTTTCGTTGGGTATCCAGACTCCGGTTATTACGTTGAACGTTCAGGCTCCGGTCAGTTTCATTGGGAATTTAAACTCTAGTTATTACGTTGAGCGTTCAGGCTCCGGTCATTTTCGTTGAGTATCCAGACTCCGGTTATTAAGTTAAGTGTCAGGCTCCGATCATTTTCGTTGAGTATCCAGACTTCGATTATTACGTTGAGCGTTCAGGATCCGATCAGTTTCGTTGAGTATCCAGACTCCAAATATTACGTTGAGCGTTCAGGCTCCGGTCAGTTTCATTGGGTATCCAGACTCCGGTGATTACGTTGATCGTTCAGGCTCCGGTCATTTTCGTTGACTATCCAGACTCGGGTTATTACGTTAAGCGTTCAGTCTCCGGTCAGTTTCATTGAGTATCCAGATTCCGATTATTACGTTGAGCGTTCAGGCTCCGGTCAGTTTCGTTGGGTATCCAGACTCCGGTTATTACGTTGAGCGTTCAGGCTCCGGTCAGTTTCGTTGGGTATTTAGACTCCGGTCAGTTTCGTTGGGTATCCAGACTCCGGTTATTACGTTGAGCGTTCAGGCTCCGGTCAGTTTCGTTGGGTATTTAGACTCCGGTCAGTTTCGTTGGGTATCCAGACTCCGGTTATTACGTTGAGCGTTAAGGCTCCGGTCAGTTTCGTTGGGTATTTAGACTCTAGTTATTACGTTGAGCGTTCAGGCTCCGGTCATTTTCGTTGAGTATCCAGACTCCGGTTATTAGGTTAAGTGTCAGGCTCCGATCATTTTCGTTGAGTATCCAGACTTCGATTATTACGTTGAGCATTCAGGATCCGATCAGTTTCGTTGAGTATCCAGACTCTAAATATTACGTTGAGCGTTCTGGCTCCGGTCAGTTTCCTTGGGTATCCAGACTCCGGTGATTACGTTGATCGTTCAGGCTCCGGTCATTTTCGTTGACTATCCAGACTCGGGTTATTACGTTAAGCGTTCAGGCTCTGGTCAGTTTCGTTGAGTATCCAGACTCCGATTATTACGTTGAGCGTTCAGGCTCCGGTCAGTTTCGTTGGGTATCCAGACTCCGGTTTTTACGTTGAGCGTTGAGGCTCCAGTCATTTTTGTTGAGTATCCAGATTCCGATTATTACGTTGAGCGTTCAGGCTCCAGACAGTTTCTTTGGGTATCCAGACTCCGGTTTTTACGTTGAGCGTTCAGGCTCCGGTCAGTTTTGTTGAGTATCCAGATTCCAGTTATTACGTTGAGCGTTAAGGCTCCGGTCAGTTTCGTTGGGTATCCAGACTCCGGTTATTACGTTGAGCATTCAGGCTCCGCTCAGTTTCATTGGGTATCCAGACTCCGGTGATTACGTTGATCGTTTAGGCTCTGGTCATTTTCGTTGACTATTCAGACTCGGGTTATTACGTTGAGCGTTCAGGCTCCGGTCAGTTTCATTGAGTATCCAGATTCCGGTTATTATGTTGATCGTTCAGGCTCCGGTCAGATTCGTTGGGTATCCAGACTTCGGTTATTACGTTGAGCGTTCAGGCTCCGGTCAGTTTCGTTGGGTATCCAGACTCCGGTTTTTACGTTGAGCGTCCAGGCTCCGGTCATTTTCGTTGAGTATCCAGACTCCGGTTATTAAGTTGAGCGTCAGGCTCCGATCATTTTCGTTGAGTATCCAGACTCTGATTATTACGTTGAGCTTTCAGGCTCCGGTTATTTTCGTTGAGTATCCTGACTCCGGTTATTACGTTGAGGGTTCAGACTCCGGTCATTTTCGTTGAGTATCTAGACTCCTGTCATTACGTTGAACGTTCAGGCTCCGATCAATTTCGTTGAATATCCATACTCCGGTCAATATGTTGAGCGATCAGGCTCCGGTAATTTTCGTTGAGTATCCAGACTCCGGTCATTACATTGAGCGTTCAGGATCCAGTCATTTTCGTTGAGTATCATAACTCCATTTATTACGTTGAGCGTTCAGGATCCGGTCAGTTTCGTTGAGTATCCAGACTCCAAATATTACGTTGAGCGTTCATGCTCCGGTCAGTTTCGTTGGGTATCCAGACTCTGGTGATTACGTTTATCGTTCAGGCTCCGGTCATTTTCGTTGACTATCCAGACTCGGGTTATTACGTTGAGCGTTCAGGCTCCGGTCAGTTTCGTTGAGTATCCAGATTCCGGTTATTACGTTGAGCGTTCAGGCTCCGGTCAGTTTCCATGGGTATCCAGACTCCGGTTATTACGTTGAGCGTTCAGGCTCCGGTAAGTTTCGTTAGGTATCCAGACTCCGGTTATTAAGTTGAGCGTTCAGGCTCCGGTCAGTTTCGTTGGGTATTTAGACTCTAGTTATTACGTTGACCGTTCAGGCTCCGGTCATTTTCGTTGAGTATCCAGACTCCGGTTATTAAGTTGAGTGTCAGGCTCCGATCATTTTCGTTGAGTATCCAGACTTCGATTATTACGTTGAGCGTTCAGGATCCGATCAGTTTCGTTGAGTATCCAGACTCCAAATATTACGTTGAGCGTTCAGGCTCCGGTCAGTTTCATTGGGTATCCAGACTTCGGTTTATTACGTTGAGCGTTCAGGCTCCGGTCAGATTCGTTGGGTATCCAGACTCCGTTTATTACGTTGAGCGTTCAGGCTCCGGTAAGTTTCGTTGGGTATCCAGACTCCGGTTATTACGTTGAACGTTCAGGCTCCGGTCAGTTTCATTGGGAATTTAAACTCTAGTTATTACGTTGAGCGTTCAGGCTCCGGTCATTTTCGTTGAGTATCCAGACTCCGGTTATTAAGTTAAGTGTCAGGCTCCGATCATTTTCGTTGAGTATCCAGACTTCGATTATTACGTTGAGCGTTCAGGATCCGATCAGTTTCGTTGAGTATCCAGACTCCAAATATTACGTTGAGCGTTCAGGCTCCGGTCAGTTTCATTGGGTATCCAGACTCCGGTGATTACGTTGATCGTTCAGGCTCCGGTCATTTTCGTTGACTATCCAGACTCGGGTTATTACGTTAAGCGTTCAGTCTCCGGTCAGTTTCATTGAGTATCCAGATTCCGATTATTACGTTGAGCGTTCAGGCTCCGGTCAGTTTCGTTGGGTATCCAGACTCCGGTTATTACGTTGAGCGTTCAGGCTCCGGTCAGTTTCGTTGGGTATTTAGACTCCGGTCAGTTTCGTTGGGTATCCAGACTCCGGTTATTACTTTGAGCGTTCAGGCTCCGGTCAGTTTCGTTGGGTATTTAGACTCTAGTTAATACGTTGAGCGTTCAGGCTCCGGTCATTTTCGTTGAGTATCCAGACTCAGGTTATTAAGTTAAGTGTCAGGCTCCGATCATTTTCGTTGAGTATCCAGACTTCGATTATTACGTTGAGCATTCAGGATCCGATCAGTTTCGTTGAGTATCCAGACTCTAAATATTACGTTGAGCGTTCTGGCTCCGGTCAGTTTCCTTGGGTATCCAGACTCCGGTGATTACGTTGATCGTTCAGGCTCCGGTCATTTTCGTTGACTATCCAGACTCGGGTTATTACGTTAAGCGTTCAGGCTCTGGTCAGTTTCGTTGAGTATCCAGACTCCGATTATTACGTTGAGCGTTCAGGCTCCGGTCAGTTTCGTTGGGTATCCAGACTCCGGTTTTTACGTTGAGCGTTGAGGCTCCAGTCATTTTTGTTGAGTATCCAGATTCCGATTATTACGTTGAGCGTTCAGGCTCCAGACAGTTTCTTTGGGTATCCAGACTCCGGTTTTTACGTTGAGCGTTCAGGCTCCGGTCAGTTTTGTTGAGTATCCAGATTCCATTTATTACGTTGAGCGTTAAGGCTCCGGTCAGTTTCGTTGGGTATCCAGACTCCGGTTATTACGTTGAGCATTCAGGCTCCGCTCAGTTTCATTGGGTATCCAGACTCCGGTGATTACGTTGATCGTTCAGGCTCTGGTCATTTTCGTTGACTATTCAGACTCGGGTTATTACGTTGAGCGTTCAGGCTCCGGTCAGTTTCATTGAGTATCCAGATTCCGGTTATTACGTTGATCGTTCAGGCTCCGGTCAGATTCGTTGGGTATCCAGACTTCGGTTATTACGTTGAGCGTTCAGGCTCCGGTAAGTTTCGTTGGGTATCCAGACTCCGGTTATTACGTTGAGCGTTCAAGCTCCGGTCAGTTTCGTTGGGTATCCAGACTCTAGTTATTACGTTGAGCATTCAGGCTCCGGTCATATTCATTGAGTATCCAGACTCTGATTATTACGTTGAGCATTCAGGCTCTGGTTATTTTCGTTGAGTATCCTGACTCCGGTTATTACGTTGAGGGTTCAGACTCCGGTCATTTTCGTTGAGTATCTAGACTCCTGTCATTACGTTGAACGTTCAGGCTCCGATCATTTTTGTTGAATATCCATACTCCGGTCAATATGTTGAGCGATCAGGCTCCGGTAATTTTCGTTGAGTATCCAGACTCCGGTCATTACATTGAGCGTTCAGGATCCAGTCATTTTCGTTGAGTATCATAACTCCATTTATTACGTTGAGCGTTCAGGATCCGGTCAGTTTCGTTGAGTATCCAGACTCCAAATATTACGTTGAGCGTTCAGGCTCCGGTCAGTTTCGTTGGGTATCCAGACTCCGGTGATTACGTTGATCGTTCAGGCTCCGGTCATTTTCGTTGACTATCCAGACTCGGGTTATTACGTTGAGCGTTCAGGCTCCGGTCAGTTTCGTTGAGTATCCAGATTCCGGTTATTACGTTGAGCATTCAGGCTCCGGTCAGTTTCCATGGGTATCCAGACTCCGGTTATTACGTTGAGCGTTCAGGCTCCGGTAAGTTTCGTTAGGTATCCAGACTCCGGTTATTAAGTTGAGCGTTCAGGCTCCGGTCAGTTTCGTTGGGTATTTAGACTCTAGTTATTACGTTGACCGTTCAGGCTCCGGTCATTTTCGTTGAGTATCCAGACTCCGGTTATTAAGTTGAGTGTCAGGCTCCGATCATTTTCGTTGAGTATCCAGACTTCGATTATTACGTTGAGCGTTCAGGATCCGATCAGTTTCGTTGAGTATCCAGACTCCAAATATTACATTGAGCGTTCAGGCTCCGGTCAGTTTCATTGGGTATCCAGACTCCGGTGATTACGTTGATCGTTCAGGCTCCGGTCATTTTCGTTGACTATCCAGACTCGGGTTATTACGTTAAGCGTTCAGTCTCCGGTCAGTTTCATTGAGTATCCAGATTCCGATTATTACGTTGAGCGTTCAGGCTCCGGTCAGTTTCGTTAGGTATCCAGACTCCGGTTATTACGTTGAGCGTTCAGGCTCCGGTCAGTTTCGTTGGGTATTTAGACTCCGGTCAGTTTCGTTGGGTATCCAGACTCCGGTTATTACGTTGAGCGTTCAGGCTCCGGTCAGTTTCGTTGGGTATTTAGACTCTAGTTAATACGTTGAGCGTTCAGGCTCCGGTCATTTTCGTTGAGTATCCAGACTCCGGTTATTAAGTTAAGTGTCAGGCTCCGATCATTTTCGTTGAGTATCCAGACTTCGATTATTACGTTGAGCATTCAGGATCCGATCAGTTTCGTTGAGTATCCAGACTCTAAATATTACGTTGAGCGTTCTGGCTCCGGTCAGTTTCCTTGGGTATCCAGACTCCGGTGATTACGTTGATCGTTCAGGCTCCGGTCATTTTCGTTGACTATCCAGACTCGGGTTATTACGTTAAGCGTTCAGGCTCTGGTCAGTTTCGTTGAGTATCCAGACTCCGATTATTACGTTGAGCGTTCAGGCTCCGGTCAGTTTCGTTGGGTATCCAGACTCCGGTTTTTACGTTGAGCGTTGAGGCTCCAGTCATTTTTGTTGAGTATCCAGATTCCGATTATTACGTTGAGCGTTCAGGCTCCAGACAGTTTCTTTGGGTATCCAGACTCCGGTTTTTACGTTGAGCGTTCAGGCTCCGGTCAGTTTTGTTGAGTATCCAGATTCCAGTTATTACATTGAGCGTTAAGGCTCCGGTCAGTTTCGTTGGGTATCCAGACTCCGGTTATTACGTTGAGCATTCAGGCTCCGCTCAGTTTCATTGGGTATCCAGACTCCGGTGATTACGTTGATCGTTCAGGCTCTAGTCATTTTCGTTGACTATTCAGACTCGGGTTATTACGTTGAGCGTTCAGGCTCCGGTCAGTTTCATTGAGTATCCAGATTCCGGTTATTACGTTGATCGTTCAGGCTCCGGTCAGATTCGTTGGGTATCCAGACTTCGGTTATTACGTTGAGCGTTCAGGCTCCGGTAAGTTTCGTTGGGTATCCAGACTCCGGTTATTACGTTGAGCGTTCAAGCTCCGGTCAGTTTCGTTAGGTATCCAGACTCTAGTTATTACGTTGAGCATTCAGGCTCCGGTCATATTCATTGAGTATCCAGACTCTGATTATTACGTTGAGCATTCAGGCTCCGGTTATTTTCGTTGAGTATCCTGACTCCGGTTATTACGTTGAGGGTTCAGACTCCGGTCATTTTCGTTGAGTATCTAGACTCCTGTCATTACGTTGAACGTTCAGGCTCCGATCATTTTCGTTGAATATCCATACTCCGGTCAATATGTTGAGCGATCAGGCTCCGGTAATTTTCGTTGAGTATCCAGACTCCGGTCATTACATTGAGCGTTCAGGATCCAGTCATTTTCGTTGAGTATCATAACTCCATTTATTACGTTGAGCGTTCAGGATCCGGTCAGTTTCGTTGAGTATCCAGACTCCAAATATTACGTTGAGCGTTCAGGCTCCGGTCAGTTTCGTTGGGTATCCAGACTCCGGTGATTACGTTGATCGTTCAGGCTCCGGTCATTTTCGTTGACTATCCAGACTCGGGTTATTACGTTGAGCGTTCAGGCTCCGGTCAGTTTCGTTGAGTATCCAGATTCCGGTTATTACGTTGAGCGTTCAGGCTCCGGTCAGTTTCTATGGGTATCCAGACTCCGGTTATTACGTTGAGCGTTCAGGCTCCGGTAAGTTTCGTTAGGTATCCAGACTCCGGTTATTAAGTTGAGCGTTCAGGCTCCGGTCAGTTTCGTTGGGTATTTAGACTCTAGTTATTACGTTGACCGTTCAGGCTCCGGTCATTTTCGTTGAGTATCCAGACTCCGGTTATTAAGTTGAGTGTCAGGCTCCGATCATTTTCGTTGAGTATCCAGACTTTGATTATTACGTTGAGCGTTCAGGATCCGATCAGTTTCGTTGAGTATCCAGACTCCAAATATTACGTTGAGCGTTCAGGCTCCGGTCAGTTTCATTGGGTATCCAGACTTCGGTTTATTACGTTGAGCGTTCAGGCTCCGGTCAGATTCGTTGGGTATCCAGACTCCGTTTATTACGTTGAGCGTTCAGGCTCCGGTAAGTTTCGTTGGGTATCCAGACTCCGGTTATTACGTTGAACGTTCAGGCTCCGGTCAGTTTCATTGGGAATTTAAACTCTAGTTATTACGTTGAGCGTTCAGGCTCCGGTCATTTTCGTTGAGTATCCAGACTCCGGTTATTAAGTTAAGTGTCAGGCTCCGATCATTTTCGTTGAGTATCCAGACTTCGATTATTACGTTGAGCGTTCAGGATCCGATCAGTTTCGTTGAGTATCCAGACTCCAAATATTACGTTGAGCGTTCAGGCTCCGGTCAGTTTCATTGGGTATCCAGACTCCGGTGATTACGTTGATCGTTCAGGCTCCGGTCCTTTTCGTTGACTATCCAGACTCGGGTTATTACGTTAAGCGTTCAGTCTCCGGTCAGTTTCATTGAGTATCCAGATTCCGATTATTACGTTGAGCGTTCAGGCTCCGGTCAGTTTCGTTGGGTATCCAGACTCCGGTTATTACGTTGAGCGTTCAGGCTCCGGTCAGTTTCGTTGGGTATTTAGACTCCGGTCAGTTTCGTTGGGTATCCAGACTCCGGTTATTACGTTGAGCGTTCAGGCTCCGGTCAGTTTCGTTGGGTATTTAGACTCTAGTTAATACGTTGAGCGTTCAGGCTCCGGTCATTTTCGTTGAGTATCCAGACTCCGGTTATTAAGTTAAGTGTCAGGCTCCGATCATTTTCGTTGAGTATCCAGACTTCGATTATTACGTTGAGCATTCAGGATCCGATCAGTTTCGTTGAGTATCCAGACTCTAAATATTACGTTGAGCGTTCTGGCTCCGGTCAGTTTCCTTGGGTATCCAGACTCCGGTGATTACGTTGATCGTTCAGGCTCCGGTCATTTTCGTTGACTATCCAGACTCGGGTTATTACGTTAAGCGTTCAGGCTCTGGTCAGTTTCGTTGAGTATCCAGACTCCGATTATTACGTTGAGCGTTCAGGCTCCGGTCAGTTTCGTTGGGTATCCAGACTCCGGTTTTTACGTTGAACGTTGAGGCTCCAGTCATTTTTGTTGAGTATCCAGATTCCGATTATTACGTTGAGCGTTCAGGCTCCAGACAGTTTCTTTGGGTATCCAGACTCCGGTTTTTACGTTGAGCGTTCAAGCTCCGGTCAGTTTTGTTGAGTATCCAGATTCCAGTTATTACGTTGAGCGTTAAGGCTCCGGTCAGTTTCGTTGGGTATCCAGACTCCGGTTATTACGTTGAGCATTCAGGCTCCACTCAGTTTCATTGGGTATCCAGACTCCGGTGATTACGTTGATCGTTCAGGCTCTGGTCATTTTCGTTGACTATTCAGACTCGGGTTATTACGTTGAGCGTTCAGGCTCCGGTCAGTTTCATTGAGTATCCAGATTCCGGTTATTACGTTGATCGTTCAGGCTCCGGTCAGATTCGTTGGGTATCCAGACTTCGGTTATTACGTTGAGCGTTCAGGCTCCAGTAAGTTTCGTTGGGTATCCAGACTCCGGTTATTACGTTGAGCGTTCAAGCTCCGGTCAGTTTCGTTGGGTATCCAGACTCTAGTTATTACGTTGAGCATTCAGGCTCCGGTCATATTCATTGAGTATCCAGACTCCGGTTATTAAGTTGAGTGTCAGGCTCCGATCATTTTCGTTGAGTATCCAGACTCCAATTATTACGTTGAGCATTCAGGATCCGATCATTTTCGTTGAGTATCCAGACTCCAAATATTACGTTGAGCGTTCAGGCTCCGGTCAGTTTCATTGGGTATCCAGACTCCGGTGATTACGTTGAGCGTTCAGGCTCCGGTCATTTTCGTTGACTATCCAGACTTGGGTTATTACGTTAAGCGTTCAGGCTCCAGTCAGTTTCGTTGAGTATCCAGATTCCGATTATTACGTTGAGCGTTCAAGCTCCAGTCAGTTACGTTGGGTATCCAGACTCCGGTTTTAACGTTGAGTGTTCAGGCTCCGGTCAGTTTTGTTGAGTATCCAGATTCCGGTTATTACGTTGAGCGTTCAGGCTCCGGTCAGTTTCGTTGGGTATCCAGACTCCGGTTATTACGTTAAGCGTTCATGCTCCGGTAAGTTTCGTTGGGTATCCAGACTCCGGTTATTACGTTGAGCGTTCAGGCTCCGGTCAGTTTCGTTGGGTATCCAGACTCTAGTTATTACGTTGAGCGTTCAGGCTCCGGTCATTTTCGTTTAGTATCCAGACTCCGGTTATTAAGTTGAGTGTCAGGCTCCGATCATTTTCGTTGAGTATCCAGACTTCGATTATTACGTTGAGCGTTCAGGATCCGATCAGTTTCGTTGAGTATCCAGACTCCAAATATTACGTTGAGCGTTCAGGCTCCAGTCAGTTTCATTGGGTATCCAAACTCCGGTGATTACGTTGATCGTTCAGGCTCCGGTCATTTTCGTTGACTATCCAGACTCGGGTTATTACGTTAAGCGTTCAGGCTCCGGTCAGTTTCGTTGAGTATCCAGATTCCGATTATTATGTTGAGCGTTCAGGCTCCGATCAGTTTCGTTCGGTATCCAGACTCCGGTTTTTACGTTGAGCATTCAGGCTCCGGTCATTTTTGTTGAGTATCCAGACTCCGGTTATTAAGTTGAGCGTCAGGCTCTGATCATTTTCGTTGAGTATCCAGACTCCGATTATTACGTTGAGCGTTCAGGCTCCGGTTATTTTCGTTGAGTATCCTGACTCCGGTTATTACGTTGAGGGTTCAGACTCCGGTCATTTTCGTTGAGTATCTAGACTCCTGTCATTACGTTGAACGTTCAGGCTCCGATCATTTTCGTTGAATATCCATACTCCGGTCAATATGTTGAGCGATCAGGCTCCGGTAATTTTCGTTGAGTATCCAGACTCCGGTCATTACATTGAGGGTTCAGGATCCAGTCATTTTCGTTGAGTATCATAACTCCATTTATTACGTTGCGCGTTCAGGATCCGGTCAGTTTCGTTGAGTATCCAGACTCCAAATATTAGGTTGAGCGTTCAGGCTTTGGTCAGTTTCGTTGGGTATCCAGACTCCGGTGATTACGTTGATCGTTCAGGCTCTGGTCATTTTCGTTGACTATCCAGACTCGGGTTATTACGTTGAGCGTTCAGGCTCTGGTCAGTTTTGTTGGGTATCCAGACTCCGGTTATTACGTTGAGCGTTCAGGCTCCGGTAAGTTTCGTTGGGTATCCAGACTCCGGTTATTACGTTGAGCGTTCAGGCTCCGGTCAGTTTCGTTGGGTATTTAGACTCTAGTTATTACGTTGAGCGTTCAGGCTCCGGTCATTTTCGTTGAGTATCCAGACACCGGTTATTAAGTTAAGTGTCAGGCTCCGATCATTTTCGTTGAGTATCCAGACTTCGATTATTACGTTGAGCGTTCAGGATCCGATCAGTTTCGTTGAGTATCCAGATATTACGTTGAGCGTTCAGGCTCCGGTCAGTTTCATTGGGTATCCAGACTCCGGTGATTACGTTGATTGTTCAGGCTCCGGTCATTTTCGTTGACTATCCAGACTCGGGTTATTACGTTAAGCGTTCAGGCTCCGAACAGTTTCGTTAAGTATCCAGACTCTGATTATTACGTTGAGCGTTCAGGCTCCGGTCAATTTCGTTGGGTATCCAGACTCCGGTTTTTACGTTGAGCGTTGAGGCTCCGGTCATTTTCATTGAGTATTCAGATTCCGATTATTACGTTGAGCGTTCAGGCTCCGGTCAGTTACGTTGGGTATCCACACTCCGGTTTTTACGTTGAGCGTTCAGGCTCCGGTCAGTTTTGTTGAGTATCCAGATTCCGGTTATTACGTTGAGCGTTCAGGCTCCGGTCAATTTCGTTTGGTATCCAGACTCCGGTTATTACGTTGAGCGTTCAGGCTCCGGTCAGTTTCATTGGGTATCCAGACTCCGGTGATTACGTTGATCGTTTAGGCTCCGGTCATTTTCGTTGACTATCCAAACTCGGGTTATTACGTTAAGCATTCAGGCTCTGGTCAGTTTCGTTGAGTATCCAGATTCCGGTTATTACGTTGATCGTTCAGGCTCCGGTCAGATTCGTTGGGTATCCAGACTCCGGTTATTACGTTGAGCATTCAGGCTCCGGTAAGTTTCGTTGGGTATCCAGACTCCGGTTATTACGTTGAGCATTCAGGCTCCGGTCAGTTTCGTTGGGAATTTAGACTCTAGTTATTACGTTGAGCGTTCAGGCTCCGGTCATTTTCGTTGAGTATCCAGACTCCGGTTATTAAGTTAAGTGTCAGGCTCCGATCATTTTCGTTGAGTATCCAGACTTCGATTATTACGTTGAGCGTTCAGGATCCGATCAGTTTCGTTGAGTATCCAGACTCCAAATATTACGTTGAGTGTTCAGGCTCCAGTCAGTTTCATTGGGTATCCAGACTCCGGTGATTACGTTGATCGTTCAGGCTCCGGTCATTTTCGTTGACTATCCAGACTCGGGTTATTACGTTAAGCGTTCAGGCTCCGGTCAGTTTCGTTGAGTATCCAGACTCCGATTATTATGTTAAGCGTTCAGGCTCCGGTCAGTTTCGTTGGGTATCCAGACTCCGGTTTTTACGTTAAGCGTTGAGGCTCCGGTCATTTTCGTTGATTATTCAGATTCTGATTATTATGTTGAGCGTTCAGGCTCCGGTCAGTTTCGGTGGGTATCCAGACTCCGGTTTTTACGTTGAGCGTTCAGGCTCCGGTCAGTTTTGTTGAGTATCCAGATTCCGGTTATTACGTTGAGCGATCAGGCTCCGGTCAATTTCATTGGGTATCCAGACTCCGGTGATTATGTTGATCGTTCAGGCTCCGGTCATTTTCATTGACTATCCAGACTCGGGTTATTACGTTAAGCATTCAGGCTCCGGTCAGTTTCGTTGAGTATCCAGACTCCGATTATTACGTTGAGCGTTCAGGCACCGGTCAGTTACGTTGGGTATCCAGACTCCGGTTTTTACGTTGAGCGTTGAGGCTCCGGTCATTTTCGTTGAGTATTCAGATTCCGATTATTACGTTGAGCGTTCAGGCTCCGGTCAGTTTCGTTGGGTATCCAGACTCCGGTTTTTACGTTGAGCGTTCAGGCTCCGGTCAGTTTTGTTGAGTATCCAGATTCCGGTTATTACGTTGAGCGTTCAGGCTCCGTTCAGTTTCGTTGGGTATCCAGACTCCGGTTATTACGTTGAGCGTTCAGGCTTCGGTCAGTTTCATTGGGTATCCAGACTCCGGTGATTACGTTGATCGTTCAGGCTCTGGTCATTTTGGTTGACTATCCAGACTCGGGTTATTACGTTGAGCGTTCAGGCTCCGGTCAGTTTCGTTGAGTATCCAGATTCCGGTTATTACGTTGATCGTTCAGGCTCCGGTCAGATTCGTTGGGTATCCAGACTCCGTTTATTACGTTGAGCGTTCAGGCTCCGGTAAGTTACGTTGGGTATCCAGACTCCGGTTATTACGTTGAGCGTTCAGGCTCCGGTCAGTTTCATTGGGAATTTAGACTCTAGTTATTACGTTGAGCGTTCAGGCTCCGGTCATTTTTGTTGAGTATCCAGACTCCGGTTATTAAGTTAAGTGTCAGGCTCCGATCATTTTCGTTGAGTATCCAGACATCAATTATTACGTTGAGCGTTCAGGATCCGATCAGTTTCATTGAGTATCCAGACTCTAAATATTACTTTGAGCGTTCAGGCTCCGGTCAGTTTCATTGGGTATCCAGACTCCGGTGATTACGTTGATCGTTCAGGCTCCGGTCATTTTCGTTGACTATCCAGACTCGGGTTATTACATTAAGCGTTCAGGCTCCGGTCAGTTTTGTTGAGAATCCAGACTCCGATTATTACGTTGAGCGTTCAGGCTCCGGTCAGTTTCGTTGGGTATCCAGACTCCGGGTTTTACGTTGAGCGTTGAGGCTCTGGTCATTTTCGTTGAGTATTCAGATTCCGATTATTACGTTGAGCGTTCAGGCTCCGGTCAGTTTCGTTGGGTATCCAGACTCCGGTTTTTACGTTGAGCGTTCAGGCTCCGGTCAGTTTTGTTGAGTATCCAGATTCCGGTTATTACGTTGAGCGTTCAGGCTCCGATCAGTTTCGTTGGGTATCCAGACTACAGTTATTACGTTGAGCATTCAGGCTCCGGTCAGTTTCATTGGGTATCCAGACTCCGGTGATTACGTTGATCGTTCAGGCTCCGTTCATTTTCGTTGACTATCCAGACTCGGGTTATTACGTTAAGCGTTCAGGCTCCGGTCAGTTTCGTTGAGTATCCAGATTCCGGTTATTACGTTGAGCGTTCAAGCTCCGGTCAGTTTCGTTGGGTATCCAGACTCCGGTTATTAAGTTGAGCGTTCAGGCTCCGGTCAGATTCGTTGGGTATCCAGACTCCGGTTATTACGTTGAGCATTCAGGCTCCGGTAAGTTTCGTTGGGTATCCAGACTCCGGTTATTACGTTGAGCATTCAGGCTCCGGTCAGTTTCGTTGGGAATTTAGACTCTAGTTATTACGTTGAGCGTTCAGGCTCCGGTCATTTTCGTTGAGTATCCAGACTCCGGTTATTAAGTTAAGTGTCAGGCTCCGATCATTTTCGTTGAGTATCCAGACTTCGATTATTACGTTGAGCGTTCAGGATCCGATCAGTTTCGTTGAGTATCCAGACTCCAAATATTACGTTGAGTGTTCAGGCTCCAGTCAGTTTCATTGGGTATCCAGACTCCGGTGATTACGTTGATCGTTCAGGCTCCGGTCATTTTCGTTGACTATCCAGACTCGGGTTATTACGTTAAGCGTTCAGGCTCCGGTCAGTTTCGTTGAGTATCCAGACTCCGATTATTATGTTAAGCGTTCAGGCTCCGGTCAGTTTCGTTGGGTATCCAGACTCCGGTTTTTACGTTAAGCGTTGAGGCTCCGGTCATTTTCGTTGATTATTCAGATTCTGATTATTATGTTGAGCGTTCAGGCTCCGGTCAGTTTCGGTGGGTATCCAGACTCCGGTTTTTACGTTGAGCGTTCAGGCTCCGGTCAGTTTTGTTGAGTATCCAGATTCCGGTTATTACGTTGAGCGATCAGGCTCCGGTCAATTTCATTGGGTATCCAGACTCCGGTGATTATGTTGATCGTTCAGGCTCCGGTCATTTTCATTGACTATCCAGACTCGGGTTATTACGTTAAGCATTCAGGCTCCGGTCAGTTTCGTTGAGTATCCAGACTCCGATTATTACGTTGAGCGTTCAGGCACCGGTCAGTTACGTTGGGTATCCAGACTCCGGTTTTTACGTTGAGCGTTGAGGCTCCGGTCATTTTCGTTGAGTATTCAGATTCCGATTATTACGTTGAGCGTTCAGGCTCCGGTCAGTTTCGTTGGGTATCCAGACTCCGGTTTTTACGTTGAGCGTTCAGGCTCCGGTCAGTTTTGTTGAGTATCCAGATTCCGGTTATTACGTTGAGCGTTCAGGCTCCGTTCAGTTTCGTTGGGTATCCAGACTCCGGTTATTACGTTGAGCGTTCAGGCTTCGGTCAGTTTCATTGGGTATCCAGACTCCGGTGATTACGTTGATCGTTCAGGCTCTGGTCATTTTGGTTGACTATCCAGACTCGGGTTATTACGTTGAGCGTTCAGGCTCCGGTCAGTTTCGTTGAGTATCCAGATTCCGGTTATTACGTTGATCGTTCAGGCTCCGGTCAGATTCGTTGGGTATCCAGACTCCGTTTATTACGTTGAGCGTTCAGGCTCCGGTAAGTTACGTTGGGTATCCAGACTCCGGTTATTACGTTGAGCGTTCAGGCTCCGGTCAGTTTCATTGGGAATTTAGACTCTAGTTATTACGTTGAGCGTTCAGGCTCCGGTCATTTTTGTTGAGTATCCAGACTCCGGTTATTAAGTTAAGTGTCAGGCTCCGATCATTTTCGTTGAGTATCCAGACATCAATTATTACGTTGAGCGTTCAGGATCCGATCAGTTTCATTGAGTATCCAGACTCTAAATATTACTTTGAGCGTTCAGGCTCCGGTCAGTTTCATTGGGTATCCAGACTCCGGTGATTACGTTGATCGTTCAGGCTCCGGTCATTTTCGTTGACTATCCAGACTCGGGTTATTACATTAAGCGTTCAGGCTCCGGTCAGTTTTGTTGAGAATCCAGACTCCGATTATTACGTTGAGCGTTCAGGCTCCGGTCAGTTTCGTTGGGTATCCAGACTCCGGGTTTTACGTTGAGCGTTGAGGCTCTGGTCATTTTCGTTGAGTATTCAGATTCCGATTATTACGTTGAGCGTTCAGGCTCCGGTCAGTTTCGTTGGGTATCCAGACTCCGGTTTTTACGTTGAGCGTTCAGGCTCCGGTCAGTTTTGTTGAGTATCCAGATTCCGGTTATTACGTTGAGCGTTCAGGCTCCGATCAGTTTCGTTGGGTATCCAGACTACAGTTATTACGTTGAGCATTCAGGCTCCGGTCAGTTTCATTGGGTATCCAGACTCCGGTGATTACGTTGATCGTTCAGGCTCCGTTCATTTTCGTTGACTATCCAGACTCGGGTTATTACGTTAAGCGTTCAGGCTCCGGTCAGTTTCGTTGAGTATCCAGATTCCGGTTATTACGTTGAGCGTTCAAGCTCCGGTCAGTTTCGTTGGGTATCCAGACTCCGGTTATTAAGTTGAGCGTTCAGGCTCCGGTCAGTTTCGTTGGGTATCCAGACTCCGGTTATTACGTTGAGCGTTCAGGCTCCGGTCAGTTTCGTTGGGTATCCAGACTCCGGTTATTACGTTGAGCGTTCAGGCTCCGGTCAGTTTCGTTGGGTATCCAGACTCTAGTTATTACGTTGAGCGTTCAGGCTCCGGTCATTTTCGTGGAATATCCATACTCCGGTCAATATGTTGAGCGATCAGGCTCCGGTAATTTTCGTTGAGTATCATAACTCCATTTATTACGTTGAGCGTTTAGGATCCGGTCAGTTTCGTTGAGTATCCAGACTCCAAATATTATGTTGAGCGTTTAGGCTCCGGTTAGTTTCGTTGGGTATTCAGACTCCAGTTATTACGTTGAGCGTTCACGCTCCGGTCAGTTTCGTTGAGTATCCAGATTCCGGTTATTACATTGAGCGTTCAGGCTCCGATCAGTTTCGTTGGGTATCCAAACTCCGGTTATTACGCTGAACGTTCAGGCTCCGGTAAGTTTCGTTGGGTATCCAGACTCCGGTTATTATGTTGAGCGTTCAGGCTCCGGTCAGTTTCGTTGGGTATTTAGACTCTAGTTATTACGTTGAGCGTTCAGGCTCCGATCATTTTCGTTGAGTATCCAGACTCCGGTTATTAAGTTGAGTGTCAGGCTCCGATCATTTTCGTTGAGTATCCATACTTCGATTATTACGTTGAGCATTCAGGATCCGATAAGTTTCGTTGAGTATCCAGACTCCAAATATTACGTTGAGCGTTCAGGCTCCGGTCAGTTTCGTTGGGTATCCAGACTCCGGTGATTACGTTGATCGTTCATGCTCCGGTCATTTTCGTTGACTATCCAGACTCGGGTTATTACGTTAAGCGTTCAGGCTCCGGTCAGTTTCGTTGAGTATCCAGATTCCGATTATTATGTTGAGCGTTCAGGATCCGGTCAGTTTCGTTGAGTATCCAGACTCCAAATATTACGTTGAACGTTCAGGCTCCGGTCAGTTTCGTTGGGTATCCAGACTCCGGTGATTACGTTGATCGTTCAGGCTCCGATCATTTTCGTTAACTATCCAGACTCGGGTTATTACGTTGAGCGTTCAGGCTCCGGTCAGTTTCGTTGAGTATCCAGATTCTGGTTATTACGTTAAGCATTCAGGCTCCGGTCAATTTCGTTGGGTATCCACACTCCGGTTATTACGTTGAGCGTTCAGGCTCCGGTAAGTTTCGTTGGGTATCCAGACTCCGGTTATTACGTTGAGCGTTCAGGCTCCGGTCAGTTTCGTTGGGTATTTAGACTCTAGTTATTACGTTGAGCGTTCAGGCTCCGGTCATTTTCGTTGAGTATCCAGACTCATGTTATTAAGTTGATTGTCAGGCTCCGATCATTTTCGTTGAGTATCCAGACTTCGATTATTACGTTGAGCGTTAAGGATCCGATCAGTTTCGTTGAGTATCCAGACTCCAAATATTACGTTGAGCGTTCAGGCTCCGATCAGTTTCATTGGGTATCCAGACTCCGATGATTACGTTGATCGTTCAGGCTCCGGTCATTTTCGTTGACTATCCAGACTCAGGTTATTACGTTAAGCGTTCAGGCTCCGGTCAGTTTTGTTGAGTATCCAGATTCCGATTATTACGTTGAGCGTTCAGGCTCCGGTCAGTTTCGTTCGGTATCCAGACTCCGGTTTTTACGTTGAGCGTTCAGGCTCCGGTCATTTTCGTTGAGTATCCAGACTCCGGTTATTAAGTTGAGCGTCAGGCTCCGATCATTTTCGTTGAGTATCCAGACTCCGATTATTACGTTGAGCGTTCAGGCTTCGGTTATTTTCGTTGAGTATCCTGACTCCGGTTATTACGTTGAGCGTTCAGACTCCGGTCATTTTCGTTGAGTATCTAGACTCCGGTCATTACGTTGAACGTTCAGGATCCGATCATTTTCGTGGAATATCCATACTCCGGTCAATATGTTGAGCGATCAGGCTCCGGTAATTTTCGTTGAGTATCCAGAATCCGGTCATTACATTGAGTGTTCAGGATCCAGTCAATTTCGTTGAGTATCATAACTCCATTTATTACGTTGAGCGTTCAGGATCCGGTCAGTTTCGTTGAGTATCCAGACTCCAAATATTACATTGAGCGTTTAGGCTCCGGTCAGTTTCGTTGGCTATCCAGATTCCGGTTATTACGTTGAGCGTTCAGGCTCCGGTCAGTTTCGTTGGGTATCCAGACTCCGGTTATTACGTTGAGCGTTCAGGCTCCGGTAAGTTTCATTGGGTATCTAGACTCCGGTTATTATGTTGAGCGTTCAGGCTCCGGTCAGTTTCGTTGGGTATTTAGACTCTAGTTATTACGTTGAGCGTTCAGGCTCTGATCATTTTCGTTGAGTATCCAGACTCCGGTTATTAAGTTGAGTGTCAGGCTCCAATCATTTTCGTTGAGTATCCAGACTTCGATTATTACGTTGAGCGTTCAGGATCCGATCAGTTTCGTTGAGTATCCAGACTCCAAATATTACGTTGAGCGTTCAGGCTCCGGTCAGTTTCATTGGGTATCCAGACTCCGGTGATTACGTTGATCGTTCAGGCTCCGGTCATTTTCGTTGACTATCCAGACTCGGGTTATTACGTTAAGCGTTCAGGCTCCGGTCAGTTTCGTTGACTATCCAGATTCCGATTATTACGTTGAGCGTTCAGGCTCCGGTCAGTTTCGCTAGGTATCCAGACTCCGGTTTTTACGTTGAGCGTTCAGGCTCTGGTCATTTTCGTTGAGTATCCAGACTCCGGTTATTAAGTTGAGCGTCAGGCTCCGATCATTTTCGTTGAGTATCCAGACTCCGATTATTACATTGAGCGTTCAGGCTCCGGTTATTTTCGTTGAGTATCCCGACTCTGGTTATTACGTTGAGGGTTCAGACTCCGGTCATTTTCGTTTACTATCTAGACTCCTGTCATTACGTTGAACGTTCAGGCTCCGATCATTTTTGTTGAATATCCATACTCCGGTCAATATGTTGAGCAATCAGGCTCCGGTAATTTTCGTTGAGTATCCAGACTCCGGTCATTACATTGAGCGTTCAGGATCCAGTCATTTTCGTTGAGCGTTCGGGCTCCGGTCAGTTTCGTTGGGTATCCAAACTCCGATTTTTACGTTGAGCGTTCAGGCTCCGGTCATTTTCGTTGAGTATCCAGACTCCGGCTATTAAGTTGAGCGTCAGGCTCCGATCATTTTCGTTGAGTATCCAGACTCCGATTATTACGTTGAGCGTTCAGGCTCCGGTTATTTTCGTTGAGTATCCTGACTCCGGTTATTACGTTGAGGGTTCAGACTCCGGTCATTTTCGTTGAGTATCTAGACTCCTGTCATTACGTTGAACGTTCAGGCTCCGATCATTTTCGTTGAATATCCATACTCCAGTCAATATGTTGAGCGATCAGGCTCCGGTAATTTTCGTTGAGTATCCAGACTCCGGTCATTACATTGAGCGTTCAGGATCCAGTAATTTTCGTTGAGTATCATAACTCCATTTATTACGTTGAGCGTTCAGGATCCGGTCAGTTTCGTTGAGTATCCAGACTCCAAATATTACGTTGAGCGTTCAGGCTCCGGTCAGTTTCATTGGGCATCCAAACTCCGGTGATTACGTTGATCGTTCAAGCTCCGGTCATTTTCATTGACTATCCAGACTCGGGTTATTACGTTAAGCGTTCAGGCTCCGGTCAGTTTCGTTCGGTATCCAGACTCCGGTTTTTACGTTGAGCGTTCAGGCTCCGGTCATTTTCGTTGAGTATCCAGACTCCGGTTATTAAGTTGAGCGTCAGGCTCCGATCATTTTCGTTGAGTATCCAGACTCCGATTATTACGTTGAGTGTTCAGGCTCCGGTTATTTTCGTTGAGTATCCTGACTCCGGTTATTACGTTGAGGGTTCAGACTCCGGTCATTTTCGTTGAGCATCTAGACTCCGGTCATTACGTTGAACGTTCAGGATCCGATCATTTTCGTGGAATATCCATACTCCGGTCAATATGTTGAGCGATCAGGCTCCGGTAATTTTCGTTGAGTATCATAACTCCATTTATTACGTTGAGCGTTTAGGATCCGGTCAGTTTCGTTGAGTATCCAGACTCCAAATATTACGTTAGGCGTTTAGGCTCCGGTTAGTTTCGTTGGGTATCCAGACTCCAGTTATTACGTTGAGCGTTCAGGCTCCGGTCAGTTTCGTTGAGTATCCAGATTCCGGTTATTACGTTGAGCGTTCAGGCTCCGATCAGTTTCGTTGGGTATCCAGACTCCGGTTATTACGTTGAACGTTCAGGCTCCGGTAAGTTTCGTTGGGTATCCAGACTCCGGTTATTATGTTGAGCGTTCAGGCTCCGGTCAGTTTCGTTGGGTATTTAGACTCTAGTTATTACGTTGAGCGTTCAGGCTCCGATCATTTTCGTTGAGTATCCAGACTCCGGTTATTAAGTTGAGTGTCAGGCTCCGATCATTTTCGTTGAGTATCCAGACTTCGATTATTACGTTGAGCATTCAGGATCCGATAAGTTTCGTTGAGTATCCAGACTCCAAATATTACGTTGAGCGTTCAGGCTCCGGTCAGTTTCATTGGGTATCCAGACTCCGGTGATTACGTTGATCGTTCAGGCTCCGGTCATTTTTGTTGACTATCCAGACTCGGGTTATTACGTTAAGCGTTCAGGCTCCGGTCAGTTTCGTTGAGTATCCAGATTCCGATTATTACGTTGAGCGTTCAGACTCCGGTCATTTTCGTTGAGTATCTAGACTCCTGTCATTACGTTGAACGTTCAGGCTCCGATCATTTTCGTTGAATATCCATACTCCAGTCAATATGTTGAGCGATCAGGCTCCGGTAATTTTCGTTGAGTATCCAGACTCCGGTCATTACATTGAGCGTTCAGGATCCAGTCATTTTCGTTGAGTATCATAACTCCATTTATTACGTTGAGCGTTCAGGATCCGGTCAGTTTCGTTGAGTATCCAGACTCAAAATATTACGTTGAGCGTTCAGGCTCCGGTCAGTTTCGTAGGGTATCCAGACTCCGGTTATTATGTTGAGCGTTCAGGCTCCGGTCAGTTTCATTCGGTATCCAGACTCCGATGATTACGTTGATCGTTCAGGCTCCGGTCTTTTTCGTTGACTATCCAGACTCGGGTTATTACGTTAAGCATTCAGGCTCCAGTCGGTTTCGTTGAGTATCCTGATTCCGATTATTACGTTGAGCGTTCAGGCTCCGGTCAGTTTCGTTGGGTATCCAAACTCCGATTTTTACGTTGAGCGTTCAGGCTCCGGTCATTTTCGTTGAGTATCCAGACTCTGGTTATTAAGTTGAGCGTCAGGCTCCGATCATTTTCGTTGAGTATCCAGACTCCGATTATTACGTTGAGCGTTCAGGCTCCGGTTATTTTCGTTGAGTATCCTGACTCCGGTTATTACGTTGAGGGTTCAGACTCCGGTCATTTTCGTTGAGTATCTAGACTCCTGTCATTACGTTGAACGTTCAGGCTCCGATCATTTTCGTTGAATATCCATACTCCAGTCAATATGTTGAGCGATCAGGCTCCGGTAATTTTCGTTGAGTATCCAGACTCCGGTCATTACATTGAGCGTTCAGGATCCAGTCATTTTCGTTGAGTATCATAACTCCATTTATTACGTTGAGCGTTCAGGATCCGGTCAGTTTCGTTGAGTATCCAGACTCAAAATATTACGTTGAGCGTTCAGGCTCCGGTCAGTTTCGTTGGGTATCCAAACTCCGGTGATTACGTTGATCGTTCAGGCTCCGGTCATTTTCGTTGACTATCCAAACTCGGGTTATTACGTTGAGCGTTCAGGCTCTGGTCAGTTTCGTTGAGTATCCAGATTCCGGTTATTACGTTGAGCGTTCAGGCTCCGGTCAGTTTCGTTGGGTATCCAGACTCCGGTTATTACGTTGAGCGTTCAGGCTCCTGTAAGTTTCGTTGGGTATCCAGACTCCGGTTATTACGTTGAGCGTTCAGGCTCCGGTCAGTTTCGTTGGGTATTTAGACTCTAGTTATTACGTTGAGCGTTCAGGCTCCGGTCATTTTTGTTGAGTATCCAGACTCCGGTTATTAAGTTGAGTGTCAGGCTCCGATCATTTTCGTTGAGTATCCAGACTTCGATTATTACGTTGAGCATTCAGGATCCGATAAGTTTCGTTGAGTATCCAGACTCCAAATATTACGTTGAGCGTTCAGGCTCCGGTCAGTTTCATTGGGTATCCAGACTCCGGTGATTACGTTGATCGTTCAGGCTCTGGTCATTTTTGTTGACTATCCAGACTCGGGTTATTACGTTAAGCGTTCAGGCTCCGGTCAGTTTCGTTGAGTATCCAGATTTCGATTATTACGTTGAGCGTTCAGGCTCCGGTCAGTTTCGTTGGGTATCCAGACTCCGGTTTTTACGTTGAGCGTTCAGGCTCTGGTCATTTTCGTTGAGTATCCAGACTCCGGTTATTAAGTTGAGCGTCAGGCTCCGATCATTTTCATTGAATATCCATACTCCAGTCAATATGTTGAGCGATCAGGCTCCGGTAATTTTCGTTGAGTATCCAGACTCCGGTCATTACATTGAGCATTCAGGATCCAGTCATTTTCGTTGAGTATCATAACTCCATTTATTACGTTGAGCGTTCAGGATCCGGTCAGTTTCGTTGAGTATCCAGACTCAAAATATTACGTTGAGCGTTCAGGCTCCGGTCAGTTTCGTTGGGTATCCAGACTCCGGTTATTAAGTTGAGCGTCAGGCTCTGGTCATTTTCATTGAATATCCATACTCCAGTCAATATGTTGAGCGATCAGGCTCCGGTAATTTTCGTTGAGTATCCAGACTCCGGTCATTACATTGAGCATTCAGGATCCAGTCATTTTCGTTGAGTATCATAACTCCATTTATTACGTTGAGCGTTCAGGATCCGGTCAGTTTCGTTGAGTATCCAGACTCAAAATATTACGTTGAGCGTTCAGGCTCCGGTCAGTTTCGTTGGGTATCCAGACTCCGGTTATTACGTTGAGCGTTCAGGCTCCGGTCAGTTTCATTCGGTATCCAGACTCCGATGATTACGTTGATCGTTCAGGCTCCGGTCTTTTTCGTTGACTATCCAGACTCGGGTTATTACGTTAAGCATTCAGGCTCCAGTCAGTTTCGTTGAGTATCCTGATTCCGATTATTACGTTGAGCGTTCAGGCTCCGGTCAGTTTCGTTGGGTATCCAAACTCCGATTTTTACGTTGAGCGTTCAGGCTCCGGTCATTTTCGTTGAGTATCCAGACTCCGGTTATTAAGTTGAGCGTCAGGCTCCGATCATTTTCGTTGAGTATCCAGACTCCGATTATTACGTTGAGCGTTCAGGCTCCGGTTATTTTCGTTGAGTATCCTGACTCCGGTTATTACGTTGAGGGTTCAGACTCCAGTCATTTTCGTTGAGTATCTAGACTCCTGTCATTACGTTGAACGTTCAGGCTCCGATCATTTTCGTTGAATATCCATACTCCAGTCAATATGTTGAGCGATCAGGCTCCGGTAATTTTCGTTGAGTATCCAGACTCCGGTCATTACATTGAGCGTTCAGGATCCAGTCATTTTCGTTGAGTATCATAACTCCATTTATTACGTTGAGCGTTCAGGATCCGGTCAGTTTCGTTGAGTATCCAGACTCAAAATATTACGTTGAGCGTTCAGGCTCCGGTCAGTTTCGTTGGGTATCCAGACTCCGGTGATTACGTTGATCGTTCAGGCTCCGGTCATTTTCGTTGACTATCCAGACTCGGGTTATTACGTTGAGCGTTCAGGCTCCGGTTAGTTTCGTTGAGTATCCAGATTCCGGTTATTACGTTGAGCGTTCAGGCACCGGTCAGTTTCGTTGGGTATCCAGACTCCGGTTATTACGTTGAGCGTTCAGGCTCAAGTAAGTTTCGTTGGGTATCCAGACTCTGGTTATTACGTTGAGCGTTCAGGCTCCGGTCAGTTTCGTTGGGTATTTAGACTCTAGTTATTACGTTGAGCGTTCAGGCTCCGGTCATTTTTGTTGAGTATCCAGACTCCGGTTATTAAGTTGAGTGTCAGGCTCCGATCATTTTCGTTGAGTATCTAGACTTCGATTATTACGTTGAGCATTCAGGATCCGATAAGTTTCGTTGAGTATCCAGACTCCAAATATTACGTTGAGCGTTCAGGCTCCGGTCAGTTTCATTGGGTATCCAGTCTCCGGTGATTACGTTGATCGTTCAGGCTCCGGTCATTTTCGTTGACTATCCAGACTCGGGTTATTACGTTAAGCGTTTAGGCTCCGGTCAGTTTCGTTGAGTATCCAGATTCCGATTATTACGTTGAGCGTTCAGGCTCCGGTCAGTTTCGTTGGGTATCCAGACTCCGGTAATTATGTTGAGCGTTCAGGCTCCGGTCATTTTCGTTGAGTATCCAGACTCCGGTTATTAAGTTGAGCGTCAGGCTCCGATCATTTTCGTTGAGTATCCAGACTCCGATTATTACGTTGAGCGTTCAGGCTCCGGTTATTTTCGTTGAGTATCCTGACTCCGGTTATTACGTTGAGGGTTCAGACTCCGGTCATTTTCGTTGAGTATCTAGACTCCTGTCATTACGTTGAACGTTCAGGCTCCGATCATTTTCGTTGAATATCCATACTCCAGTCAATATGTTGAGCGATCAGGCTCCGGTAATTTTCGTTGAGTATCCAGACTCCGGTCATTACATTGAGCGTTCAGGATCCAGTCATTTTCGTTGAGTATCATAACTCCATTTATTACGTTGAGCGTTCAGGATCTGGTCAGTTTCGTTGGGTATCCAGACTCCAAATATTACGTTGAGCGTTCAGGCTCCGGTCAGTTTCGTTGGGTATCCAGACTCCGGTGATTACGTTGATCGTTCAGGCTCCGGTCATTTTCGTTGACTATCCAGACTCGGGTTATTACGTTGAGCGTTCAGGCTCCGGTCAGTTTCGTTGAGTATCCAGATTCCGGTTATTACGTTGAGCGTTCAGGCTCCGGTCAGTTTCGTTGGGTATCCAGACTCCGGTTATTACGTTGAGCGTTCAGGCTCCAGTAGTTTCGTTGGGTATCCAGACTCTGGTTATTACGTTGAGCGTTCAGGCTCCGGTCAGTTTCGTTGGGTATTTAGACTCTAGTTATTACGTTGAGCGTTCAGGCTCCGGTCATTTTTGTTGAGTATCCAGACTCCGGTTATTAAGTTGAGTGTCAGGCTCCGATCATTTTCGTTGAGTATCCAGACTTCGATTATTACGTTGAGCATTCAGGATCCGATAATTTTCGTTGAGTATCCAGACTCCAAATATTACGTTGAGCGTTCAGGCTCCGGTCAGTTTGATTGGGTATCCAGACTCCGGTGATTACGTTGATCGTTCAGGCTCCGGTCATTTTCGTTGACTATCCAGGCTCGGGTTATTACGTTAAGCGTTTAGGCTCCGGTCAGTTTCGTTGAGTATCCAGATTCCGATTATTACGTTGAGCGTTCAGGCTCCGGTCAGTTTCGTTGGGTATCCAGACTCCGGTAATTATGTTGAGCGTTCAGGCTCCGGTCATTTTCGTTGAGTATCCAGACTCCGGTTATTAAGTTGAGCGTCAGGCTCCGATCATTTTCGTTGAGTATCCAGACTCCGATTATTACGTTGAGCGTTCAGGCTCCGGTTATTTTCGTTGAGTATCCTGACTCCGGTTATTACGTTGAGGGTTCAGACTCCAGTCATTTTCGTTGAGTATCTAGACTCCTGTCATTACGTTGAACGTTCAGGCTCCGATCATTTTCGTTGAATATCCATACTCCAGTCAATATGTTGAGCGATCAGGCTCCGGTAATTTTCGTTGAGTATCCAGACTCCGGTCATTACATTGAGCGTTCAGGATCCAGTCATTTTCGTTGAGTATCATAACTCCATTTATTACGTTGAGCGTTCAGGATCCGGTCAGTTTCGTTGAGTATCCAGACTCAAAATATTACGTTGAGCGTTCAGGCTCCGGTCAGTTTCGTTGGGTATCCAGACTCCGGTGATTACGTTGATCGTTCAGGCTCCGGTCATTTTCGTTGACTATCCAGACTCGGGTTATTACGTTGAGCGTTCAGGCTCCGGTCAGTTTCGTTGAGTATCCAGATTCCGGTTATTACGTTGAGCGTTCAGGCTCCGGTCAGTTTCGTTGGATATCCAGAATCCGGTTATTACGTTGAACGTTCAGGCTCCAGTAAGTTTCGTTGGGTATCCAGACTCCGGTTATTACGTTGAGCGTTCAGGCTCCGGTCAGTTTCGTTGGGTATTTAGACTCTAGTTATTACGTTGAGCGTTCAGGCTCCAGTCATTTTTGTTGAGTATCCAGACTCCGGTTATTAAGTTGAGTGTCAGGCTCCGATCATTTTCGTTGATTATCCAGACTTCGATTATTATGTTGAGCATTCAGGATCCGATAAGTTTCGTTGAGTATCCAGACTCCAAATATTACGTTGAGCGTTCAGGCTCTGGTCAGTTTCATTGGGTATCCAGACTCCGGTGATTACGTTGATCGTTCAGGCTCCGGTCATTTTCGTTGACTATCCAGACTCGGGTTATTACGTTAAGCGTTCAGGCTCCAGTCAGTTTCGTTGAGTATCCAGATTTCGATTATTACGTTGAGCGTTAAGGCTCCGGTCAGTTTCGTTGGGTATCCAGACTCCGGTTTTTACGTTGAGCGTTCAGGCTCTGGTCATTTTCGTTGAGTATCCAGACTCCGGTTATTAAGTTGAGCGTCAGGCTCCGATCATTTTCGTTGAGTATCCAGACTCCGATTATTACATTGAGCGTTCAGGCTCCGGTTATTTTCGTTGAGTATCCTGACTCCGGTTATTACGTTGAGGGTTCAGACTCCGGTCATTTTCGTTGACTATCTAGACTCCTGTCATTACGTTGAACGTTCAGGCTCCGATTATTTTTGTTGAATATCCATACTCCGGTCAATATGTTGAGCAATCAGGCTCTGGTAATTTTTGTTGAGTATCCAGACTCCGGTCATTAAATTGAGCGTTCAGGATCCAGTCATTTTCGTTGAGTATCATAACTCCATTTATTACGTTGAGCGTTCAGGATTCGGTCAGTTTCGTTGAGTATCCAGACTCCAAATATTACATTGAGCGTTCAGGCTCCTGTCAGTTTCGGTGGGTATCCAGACTCCGGCGATTACGTTGATCTTTCAGGCTCCGGTCATTTTCGTTAACTATCCAGACTCGGGTTATTACGTTGAGCGTTCAGGCTCCGGTCAGTTTCGTTGAGTATCCAGATTCCGGTTATTACGTTGAGCGTTCAGGCTCCGATCAGTTTCGTTGGGTATCCAGACTCCGGTAATTATGTTGAGCGTTCAGGCTCCGGTAAGTTTCGTTGGGTATCCAGACTCCGGTTATTACATTGAGCGTTCAGGCTCTGGTCAGTTTCATTCGGTATCCAGACTCCGATGATTACGTTGATCGTTCAGGCTCCGGTCTTTTTCGTTGACTATCCAGACTCGGGTTATTACGTTAAGCGTTCAGGCTCCGGTCAGTTTCGTTGAGTATCCTGATTCCGATTATTACGTTGAGCGTTCAGGCTCCGGTCAGTTTCGTTGGGTATCCAAACTCCGATTTTTACGTTGAGCGTTCAGGCTCCGGTCATTTTCGTTGAGTATCCAGACTCCGGTTATTAAGTTGAGCATCAGGCTCCGATCATTTTCGTTGAGTATCCAGACTCCGATTATTACATTGAGCGTTTAGGCTCCGGTTATTTTCGTTGAGTATCCTGACTCCGGTTATTACGTTGAGGGTTCAGACTCCGGTCATTTTCGTTGACTATCTAGACTCCTGTCATTACGTTGAACGTTCAGGCTCCGATCATTTTTGTTGAATATCCATACTCCGATCAATATGTTGAGCAATCAGGCTCCGGTAATTTTTGTTGAGTATCCAGACTCCGGTCATTACATTGAGCGTTCAGGATCCAGTCATTTTCGTTGAGTATCATAACTCCAATTATTACGTTGAGCGTTCAGGATTCGGTCAGTTTCGTTGAGTATCCAGACTCCAAATATTACATTGAGCGTTCATGCTCCGGTCAGTTTCGTTGGGTATCCAGACTCCGGCGATTACGTTGATCTTTCAGGCTCCGGTCATTTTCGTTAACTATCCAGACTCGGGTTATTACGTTGAGCGTTCAGGCTCCGGTCAGTTTCGTTGAGTATCCAGATTCCGGTTATTACGTTGAGCATTCAGGCTCCGATCAGTTTCGTTGGGTATCTAGACTCCGGTAATTATGTTGAGCGTTCAGGCTCCGGTAAGTTTCGTTGGGTATCCAGACTCCGGTTATTACGTTGAGCGTTCAGGCTCTGGTCAGTTTCATTCGATATCCAGACTCCGATGATTACGTTGATCGTTCAGGCTCCGGTCTTTTTCGTTGAATATCCAGACTCGGGTTATTACGTTAAGCGTTCAGGCTCCGGTCAGTTTCGTTGAGTATCCTGATTCCGATTATTACGTTGAGCGTTCAGGCTCCGGTCAGTTTCGTTGGGTATCCAAACTCCGATTTTTACGTTGAGCGTTCAGGCTCCGGTCATTTTCGTTGAGTATCCAGACTCCGGTTATTAAGTTGAGCGTCAGGCTCCGATCATTTTCGTTGAGTATCCAGACTCCGATTATTACGTTGAGCGTTCAGGCTCCGGTTATTTTCGTTGAGTATCCTGACTCCGGTTATTACGTTGAGGGTTCAGACTCCGGTCATTTTCGTTGAGTATCTAGACTCCTGTCATTACGTTGAACGTTCAGGCTCCGATCATTTTCGTTGAATATCCATACTCCAGTCAATATGTTGAGCGTTCAGGCTCCGGTTATTTTCGTTGAGTATCCTGACTCCGGTCATTACATTGAGCGTTCAGGATCCAGTCATTTTCGTTGAGTATCATAACTCCATTTATTACGTTGAGCGTTCAGGCTCCGGTCAGTTTCGTTGAGTATCCAGATTCCGGTTATTACGTCGAGCGTTCAGGCTCCGATCAGTTTCGTTGGGTATCCAGACTCCGGTAATTATGTTGAGCGTTCAGGCTCCGGTAAGTTTCGTTGGGTATCCAGACTCCGGTTATTACATTGAGCGTTCAGGCTCTGGTCAGTTTCATTCGGTATCCAGACTCCGATGATTACGTTGATCGATCAGGCTCCGGTCTTTTTCGTTGACTATCCAGACTCGGGTTATTACGTTAAGCGTTCAGGCTCCGGTCAGTTTCGTTGAGTATCCTGATTCCGATTATTAAGTTGAGCGTTCAGGCTCCGGTCAGTTTCGTTGGGTATCCAAACTCCGATTTTTACGTTGAGCGTTCAGGCTCCGGTCATTTTCGTTGAGTATCCAGACTCCGGTTATTAAGTTGAGCATCAGGCTCCGATCATTTTCGTTGAGTATCCAGACTCCGATTATTACATTGAGCGTTCAGGCTCCGGTTATTTTCGTTGAGTATCCTGACTCCGGTTATTACGTTGAGGGTTCAGACTCCGGTCATTTTCGTTGACTATCTAGACTCCTGTCATTACGTTGAACGTTCAGGCTCCGATCATTTTTGTTGAATATCCATACTCCGGTCAATATGTTGAGCAATCAGGCTCCGGTAATTTTTGTTGAGTATCCAGACTCCGGTCATTACATTGAGCGTTCAGGATCCAGTCATTTTCGTTGAGTATCATAACTCCATTTATTACGTTGAGCGTTCAGGATTCGGTCAGTTTCGTTGAGTATCCAGACTCCAAATATTACATTGAGCGTTCACGCTCCGGTCAGTTTCGTTGGGTATCCAGACTCCGGCGATTACGTTGATCTTTCAGGCTCCGGTCATTTTCGTTAACTATCCAGACTCGGGTTATTACGTTGAGCGTTCAGGCTCCGGTCAGTTTCGTTGAGTATCCAGATTCCGGTTATTACGTTGAGCATTCAGGCTCCGATCAGTTTCGTTGGGTATCCAGACTCCGGTAATTATGTTGAGCGTTCAGGCTCCGGTAAGTTTCGTTGGGTATCCAGACTCCGGTTATTACGTTGAGCGTTCAGGCTCTGGTCAGTTTCATTCGATATCCAGACTCCGATGATTACGTTGATCGTTCAGGCTCCGGTCTTTTTCGTTGAATATCCAGACTCGGGTTATTACGTTAAGCGTTCAGGCTCCGGTCAGTTTCGTTGAGTATCCTGATTCCGATTATTACGTTGAGCGTTCAGGCTCCGGTCAGTTTCGTTGGGTATCCAAACTCCGATTTTTACGTTGAGCGTTCAGGCTCCGGTCATTTTCGTTGAGTATCCAGACTCCGGTTATTAAGTTGAGCGTCAGGCTCCGATCATTTTCGTTGAGTATCCAGACTCCGATTATTACGTTGAGCGTTCAGGCTCCGGTTATTTTCGTTGAGTATCCTGACTCCGGTTATTACGTTGAGGGTTCAGACTCCGGTCATTTTCGTTGAGTATCTAGACTCCTGTCATTACGTTGAACGTTCAGGCTCCGATCATTTTCGTTGAATATCCATACTCCAGTCAATATGTTGAGCGTTCAGGCTCCGGTTATTTTCGTTGAGTATCCTGACTCCGGTCATTACATTGAGCGTTCAGGATCCAGTCATTTTCGTTGAGTATCATAACTCCATTTATTACGTTGAGCGTTCAGGCTCCGGTCAGTTTCGTTGAGTATCCAGATTTCGGTTATTACGTCGAGCGTTCAGGCTCCGATCAGTTTCGTTGGGTATCCAGACTCCGGTAATTATGTTGAGCGTTCAGGCTCCGGTAAGTTTCGTTGGGTATCCAGACTCCGGTTATTACATTGAGCGTTCAGGCTCTGGTCAGTTTCATTCGGTATCCAGACTCCGATGATTACGTTGATCGATCAGGCTCCGGTCTTTTTCGTTGACTATCCAGACTCGGGTTATTACGTTAAGCGTTCAGGCTCCGGTCAGTTTCATTGAGTATCCTGATTCCGATTATTAAGTTGAGCGTTCAGGCTCCGGTCAGTTTCGTTGGGTATCCAAACTCCGATTTTTACGTTGAGCGTTCAGGCTCCGGTCATTTTCGTTGAGTATCCAGACTCCGGTTATTAAGTTGAGCATCAGGCTCCGATCATTTTCGTTGAGTATCCAGACTCCGATTATTACATTGAGCGTTCAGGCTCCGGTTAGTTTCGTTGAGTATCCTGACTCCGGTTATTACGTTGAGGGTTCAGACTCCGGTCATTTTCGTTGACTATCTAGACTCCTGTCATTACGTTGAACGTTCAGGCTCCGATCATTTTTGTTGAGTATCCATACTCCGGTCAATATGTTGAGCAATCAGGCTCCGGTAATTTTTGTTGAGTATCCAGACTCCGGTCATTACATTGAGCGTTCAGGATCCAGTCATTTTCGTTGAGTATCATAACTCCATTTATTACGTTGAGCGTTCAGGATTCGGTCAGTTTCGTTGAGTATCGAGACTCCAAATATTACATTGAGCGTTCATGCTCCGGTCAGTTTCGTTGGGTATCCAGACTCCGGCGATTACGTTGATCTTTTAGGCTCCGGTCATTTTCGTTAACTATCCAGACTCGGGTTATTACGTTGAGCGTTCAGGCTCCGGTCAGTTTCGTTGAGTATCCAGATTCCGGTTATTACGTTGAGCATTCAGGCTCCGATCAGTTTCGTTGGGTATCCAGACTCCGGTAATTATGTTGAGCGTTCAGGCTCCGGTAAGTTTCGTTGGGTATCCAGACTCCGGTTATTACGTTGAGCGTTCAGGCTCCGGTCAGTTTCGTTGGGTATTTAGACTCTAGTTATTACGTTGAGCGTTCAGGCTCCGGTCATTTTTGTTGAGTATCCAGACTCCGGTTATTAAGTTGAGTGTCAGGCTCCGATCATTTTCGTTGAGTATCCAGACTTCGATTATTACGTTGAGCGTTCAGGATCCGATCAGTTTCGTTGAGTATCCAGACTCCAAATATTACGTTGAGCGTTCAGGCTCCGGTCAGTTTCGTTGGGTATCCAGACTCCGGTGATTACGTTGATCGTTCAGGCTCCGGTCATTTTCGTTGACTATCCAGACTCGGGTTATTACGTTAAGCGTTCAGGCTCCGGTCAGTTTCGTTAAGTATCCAGATTCTGATTATTACGTTGAGCGTTCAGGCTCCGGTCAGTTTCGTTGGGTATCCAGACTCCGGTTTTTACGTTGAGCGTTCAGGCTCTGGTCATTTTCGTTGAGTATCCAGACTCCGGTTATTAAGTTAAGCGTCAGGCTCCGATCATTTTCGTTGAGTATCCAGACTCCGATTATTACATTGAGCGTTCAGGCTCCGGTTATTTTCGTTGAGTATCCTGACTCCGGTTATTACGTTGAGGGTTCAGACTCCGGTCATTTTCGTTGACTATCTAGACTCCTGTCATTACGTTGAACGTTCAGGCTCCGATCATTTTTGTTGAATATCCATACTCCGGTCAATATGTTGAGCAATCAGGCTCCGGTAATTTTCGTTGAGTATCCAGACTCCGGTCATTACATTGAGCGTTCAGGATCCAGTCATTTTCGTTGAGTATCATAACTCCATTTATTACCTTGAGCGTTCAGGATTCGGTCAGTTTCGTTGAGTATCTAGACTCCAAATATTACATTGAGCGTTCAGGCTCCGGTCAGTTTCGTTGGGTATCCAGACTCCGGCGATTACGTTGATCGTTCAGGCTCCGGTCATTTTCATTAACTATCCAGACTTGGGTTATTACGTTGAGCGTTCTGGCTCCGGTCAGTTTCGTTGAGTATCCAGATTCCGGTTATTACGTTGAGCGTTCAGGCTCCGATCAGTTTCGTTGGGTATCCAGACTCCGGTAATTATGTTGAGCGTTCAGGCTCCGGTAAGTTTCGTTGGGTATCCAGACTCCGGTTATTACGTTGAGCGTTCAGGCTCCGGTCAGTTTCATTCGGTATCCAGACTCCGATGATTACGTTGATCGTTCAGACTCCGGTCTTTTTCGTTGACTATCCAGACTCGGTTTATTACGTTAAGCGTTCAGGCTCCGGTCAATTTCGTTGGGTATCAAAACTACGATTTTTACGTTGAGCATTCAGGCTCCGGTCATTTTCGTTGAGTATCCAGACTCCGGTTATTAAGTTGAGCGTCAGGCTCCGATCATTTTCGTTGAGTATCCAGACTCCGATTATTACGTTGAGCGTTCAGGCTCCGGTTATTTTCGTTGAGTATCCTGACTCCGGTTATTACGTTGAGGGTTCAGACTCCGGTCATTTTCGTTGAGTATCTAGACTCCTGTCATTACGTTGAACGTTCAGGCTCCGATCATTTTCGTTGAATATCCATACTCCAGTCAATATGTTGAGCGATCAGGCTCCGATAATTTTCGTTGAGTATCCAGACTCCGGTCATTACATTGAGCGTTCAGGATCTAGTCATTTTCGTTGAGTATCATAACTCCATTTATTTCGTTGAGCGTTCAGGATCCGGTCAGTTTCGTTGAGTATCCAGACTAAAAATATTACGTTGAGCGTTCAGGCTCCGGTCAGTTTCGTTGGGTATCCAGACTCCGGTGATTACGTTGATCGTTCAGGCTCCGGTCATTTTCGTTGACTATCCAGACTCGGGTTATTACGTTGAGCGTTCAGGCTCCGGTCAGTTTCGTTGAGTATCCATATTCCGGTTATTACGTTGAGCGTTCAGGCTCCGGTCAGTTTCGTTGGGTATCCAGACTCCGGTTATTACGTTGAGCGTTCAGGCTCCAGTAAGTTTCGTTGGGTATCCAGACTCCGGTTATTACGTTGAGCGTTCAGGCTCCGGTCAGTTTCGTTGGGTATTTAGACTCTAGTTATTACGTTGAGCGTTCAGGCTCCGGTCATTTTTGTTGAGTATCCAGACTCCGGTTATTAAGTTGAGTGTCAGGCTCCGATCATTTTCGTTGAGTATCCAAACTTCGATTATTACGTTGAGCGTTCAGGATCCGATCAGTTTCGTTGAGTATCCAAAATCCAAATATTACGTTGAGCGTTCAGGCTCCGGTCAGTTTCATTGGGTATCCAGACTCTGGTGATTACGTTGATCGTTCAGGCTCCGGTCATTTTCGTTGACTATCCAGACTCGGGTTATTACGTTAAGCGTTCAGGCTCCGGTCAGTTTTGTAACGCTCCGATTCTGAATTCCCATTAATTGTTGAGTCTTTTAATTTATTTAATTGATGTTTATTTTAAATCGAGAAATTATATATTTCTATGTGGTGTTTTGCTTATTTTATCTATTTTTACCGATTCAGAGAGTTTTCGGGGAATTAGAGTAAAAAGGGCATTTTAGACATTTAGCACTTTAGTGTGAGAATTGATTGATAAGTGTTGGAAAGAATTTGAGAGGAAAGAAATAGAGATAGAAATAGAATAAGAGAGGAAAAAGGAAGAAGATAGTAGCATAAGAAGAAAACAAGAGAAAGAAAAGAGGAGAAGAGAAAGAGAAGGGAAAGTGGAGAGGAAAACCTAGAATCATCAAGGAATCATTACCAAAGCTTGCAATCGATCGGTAAGGGTGTGAAACTCCATCATCTCTTTAATGTGTATGATTGTATGTGTATGTGTGTGGATTTTGTAGAGTTTCTACTCTTCTTCCACTTAGGTTAGAAGTTGGTTTTGTGAGTAGAATGAGGTTTTAATCGGTTAGAACTCGGATTAGACGATGTAGTTTAGTCGGGTGATGGTTGGGTTGTGCTACTGTGACTGGTTTGGATTTAATCGGTTGGTTGTGTGGAGTTTGGGCTTTGAGACAGCCATGGAAGTTCTGTCTTCGCAGGCTCGCCAGGCGAAAGGCAGCGAAGCTTCGCCAGGCGAAGTCCAGCGAGCTGTAGCGAAGCAAGTCAGAAGCTGATACCCTGTATTCGCTGGCAAGTTCGCCAGGCGAGGTGAGTTGGCGAAGGTTCGCCAGGCGAGTGGGTAGCGAGCCTCAGCGAGTAATTCCAGAATTACTCCCAGTAGACTTCGCTGGGGGGTTCGCCAGGCGAAGGCCAGCGAGCATTCGCTGCGTGGCTTCGCCAGGCGAAGGTTGGCGAACCTGGCAGTGTTATTTGTTTTGCTGTTTGCTCATGGCATGATGTTTGGTTGATTCAATTATGATTAATGCCTATATGAATGATCGATGTGTGAACTATTTTGACATGTCGTGCTGTGGGTGGCCGAAAGGCGTGAATCCTAGATTGTAGAGTAAATGATGAATCTTGAATATTTGACAATCTTGTGCATTTGCTCGAATTGAATAGAAACACATTGATAGGCTGATATGTGTGTAAACCATGTGTGGAATGGTGCATAATGTGAATGCATGATAGATATATGCTATGTATGTGATAAATGCAATGAGTATGTTTGTGAGCATAGTATGCATTTTTGTGTTGAATGATCCCTCGGAGGATTTGCAGAACCTCGTATGATACGATGGTTATATTAGATTCCTTGGAGAATCGGTTGCATTGTGTGATTCCTCGGAGAATCGGTCATAACATGTAATCCCGTGGAGGATTGGTTAGAGTATTTGATTCCGTGGAGAATCTGCTGAGTACTTGATCCCGTGGAGGATCTGCTGAATATTCGATTCCGTGGAGAATCTGATGAATATTTGATTCCGTGGAGAATCTGCTGAGTACTTGATCCCGTGGAGGATCTGCTGAATACTCGATTCCTTAGGGAATTTGTTGAATGAGTCGGTACCGCATTTGCATCTGCATAGAGTCGTGTGTCGGTCTCTATGAGTTGCATGAGTCATCTGTGTATGATGCATTGGTTGTGTGAATATAACTGTGTATGTTGTATGTGATTGTTTGGAGAAAATATAGTGAATGTTCATGTGTATGTGTAGAGACATGATTATTTGTATATGCTTAATGTGGTGAGAACATAATTTGAGTATAACTTGTATAATTATGGAGTTATGTATATATACAATTTTATGCATTAACTGTTATGATGTTGTTTCTCACCCTTCTGCTGTTTTCTAATGCTCTATGAGGCATTGCAGAGTAGGAAGCTGGAGGTTCTTTTTGTGAAGCGATGTCTTCATTCTTTTTGGTCAATGGCTCTGATATGTAACACCTGGGTAGTTAGGAAACCTTTGACTCTTTTGGAGTTACATTTGTTTTGATTCTTTTGTGATACATATGTGTATGTATCTGCTGTGGATATGTTGTAAAACATGAATTAACTGATGGTTGTATATACTTTTATGAATGAGATCGATTCAATATTTGGATGTTTCCGCTTTATTCTAAATATTGAGATGTGGGTTACCCATTGTTGCATATCTATTTTGAGCAGGTATCGTATGTGTTTAATTTCATGATAATGTGATGCGCCTCTTTTATACCATGTTTTAATCAAACTCTGATGAAATAAATTTTCTATGTGCCTAATTGATTTATCTAATTTATTTGGGGTATAGAAAGGGGGTGTTACATTAAGTGGTATCAGAGCCAGTGTTGAGTCAGTCGTGTCTGTCTTGTTGTTGTGTTGGTTGAACGGTTGTTTAACCTTGTTGTTATTTTTGGGAATCCTCAGAATATGGCAGGTCGTAATGACAATGCTATGGCAGCGGCGTTAGAGGCTATGGCCAGAGCTGTGCAGGGTGCACCTAACGTGAATGCGAATGATGAGTTCAGGAAGAACCAACCACCGGTGTTCAAAGGGAGATTTGATCCGGATGGTGCTCAGATATGGTTAAAGGAAATTGAGAGGATCTTTAGGGTGATGGATTGTTCTGAAGAGATCAAGGTGAGACTAGGGACTCACATGCTGAGAGAAGAGGCTGATGACTGGTGGGTCAGCATGAGGCAAGTTCTTGAGGTCGACGATGAGGAGATTACGTGGGATTTATTTCGTACTGAGTTTCTAAGGAAGTATTATCCCGAAAGTGTTAAAGGGAAGAGAGAAATGGAATTTCTGGAGTTGAAACAAGGTAGTATGTCGGTGGTGGACTACACCGCTAAGTTTACTGAGTTAGTGAAGTTTCACCCTCACTATGATGCGGTTACGGCGGAATTTTCCAAATGTATCAAGTATGAGAATGGCTTGCGTCCGGAGATAAAGCAAGCGGTAGGTTATCAAAGGATAAGAAGATTTTCGGATTTGACCGAGTGCTGTAGGATTTATGAAGAAGACAGTAGAGCTCGTTCTACTCATTATAAGGGTTTGAGCGAGAGGAGAGGGAAGCAGCAAGTACGAAGCGGACCTTATGTGACGCCTGCTGAGAAGGGCAAACATAAGGGAAACTTTGATAGGAGACCCAGAGGAGGTTCCAGTGCGATCAAATGTTTTAAGTGTGGCGTGATGGGCCACAAGTCTTATGATTGTGGAAAGTTCAAGGCGAAGTGTTCCAACTGTGGACTCTTTGGTCATGATGCAGCAGAGTGTAGAAAGAATGCTGTGAAGTGTTTTAATTGTGGCGAGGTGGGTCACATTAGCCCGAATTGTACCAAACCGAAGCAAGCTCCGGCGGGCGGAAAAGTTTTCGCATTAGCAGGATCAGACGCTACTAATGCAGCGGATCGTTTGATTAAAGGTACATGCTTTATTAATGATATGCCTTTAGTTGCTATTATTGATACTGGAGCGACTCACTCGTTCATTTCTCTTGCGTGTGCTAAGCGGTTGGACTTGTGTATGGTTTCTTTGAGTAGTGGTATGGTTATTGGGACTCCCGCTTCGGGGTCGGTAACTACTTCTTTGGTGTGTGCAAGTTGTCCTTTGACCATGTATGGTAAGGACTTCGTTATGGATTTAGTGTGTTTGCCGTTGGAAGGTTTGGACGTAATCTTGGGTATGAATTGGTTGCAATTTAATAGAGTTCATTTGGATTGCTATCACAAGTTAGTAAGGTTTCCTTCTTTGGAAGATGGTGAAAACGAGAGTTTTCTTTCCACTAAAGAGTTGAAGAAACTTTTAGCGGACGAAGCTCAGTTGTTTGGTTTGTTTGCATCGTTGTCGGTGGAGAGCAAAGTTGAGCTCGACGTGTTTCCTGTGGTTTGTGAATTTCCTGAAGTGTTTCCGGAAGATGTTGCGGATGTGCCGCCAAAGAGAGAGGTTGAATTTTCTATTGATCTAGTTCCGGGTACTAGACCGATTTCGATGGCCCCGTATCGGATGTCGGCATCGGAGTTGGTGGAGTTAAAGAAGCAGTTGAATGATTTGTTGGATAAGAGATTTGTAAGACCAAGTGTTTCTCCTTGGGGTGCGCCGGTCTTGTTGGTAAAGAAGAAGGATGGTAGTATGCGATTGTGTATTGATTATCGGCAGTTGAATAAGGTAACAATTAAGAACAAGTATCCGCTTCCGAGAATCGATGATTTGATGGATCAATTGGTTGGAGCCCATGTTTTTAGTAAGATTGATTTGAGATCCGGTTATCACCAGATTCGGGTTAAGGAAGAAGATATTTCGAAGACGGCTTTTAGAACACGATATGGTCACTACGAGTATACGGTGATGCCATTCGGAGTTTCTAATGCGCCGGGTGTTTTCATGGAATATATGAACCGTATCTTCCACGAGCAGTTGGATCGTTTTGTGGTAGTGTTTATTGACGACATTCTGATTTATTCTAAGTCTCGTGTGGAACACGAAGAACATTTAAGGATTGTGTTGCGGATTTTGAAAGAGAAGAGGTTATACGCAAAGTTGTCTAAGTGTGAGTTTTGGTTGTCGGAGGTGAGTTTTCTTGGACATATTATTTCCGGCAATGGTATTAGTGTGGATCCATCCAAGATCGATGCGGTAATGCAATGGGAGACTCCAAGATCGGTTACGGAAATTCGAAGCTTTTTGGGCTTGGCCGGTTACTACCGGAGGTTTATCGAAGGATTTTCAAAGTTAGCACTTCCGTTAACGCAGTTGACTTGTAAAGGAAAGGCTTTTATTTGGGATGTTAATTGTGAAGAGAGTTTCATGGAATTAAAGAGAAGGTTAACAACAGCGCCAGTTTTGATTTTGCCGAATCCTATGGAACCTTTTGTGGTTTATTGCGATGCTTCTTTGTCAGGATTGGGTGGTGTATTGATGCAAGATGGGAAGGTCGTGGCGTATGCTTCTAGGCAGTTGAGAGTGCATGAAAAGAATTATCCTACTCATGATTTGGAGTTAGCGGCCGTGGTGTTCGTTTTGAAAATTTGGAGGCACTATCTTTATGGTGCAAGATTTGAAGTTTTTAGCGATCACAAGAGTTTGAAGTATTTGTTTGATAAAAAGGAATTGAATATGAGGAAAAGGAGATGGCTAGAACTTTTGAAGGACTATGATTTTGGTTTAAATTATCATCCGGGTAAGGCGAATGTGGTAGCAGATGCCTTAAGTCGGAAGTCGTTGCACGTGTCTACTTTGATGGTTAGAGAGTGGGAACTCTTGGAGAACTTTAGAGATTTGAGTTTGGTTTGTGAGTTAACACCGAGTAGTGTGAAACTTGGTATGTTGCATGTCACGAATGATTTCCTTACTACAGTGTGCGAAAAGCAAAAGTTGGATTTGAAATTTGTGGATTTGATGACGAATGGAAATGAAGATTTCAACGTTGATGAATTAGGAGTTTTGAGGTTTCGAGGTCGTATTTGTATTCCCGATGACGCGGATTTGAAAAAGATGATATTGGAAGAGGGACATCGGAGTAACTTAAGTATTCATCCGGGAGCGAATAAGATGTATCAGGATTTGAAGAAGATCTTTTGGTGGTCTGGATTGAAAAGCGATGTTGCTCGTTTTGTGTACTCGTGTTTGACTTGTCAGAAGTCTAAGGTGGAGCATCAGAAGCCTAGTGGATCGATACAACCGTTGGATATTCCAGAATGGAAATGGGATAGTATATCGATGGATTTTGTTACGGGATTGCCGAATACGCAAAGAGGACATAATGCTATTTGGGTGATTGTTGATAGGCTTACTAAATCGGCTCACTTTATTCCGATTGATATTACTTATTCTTTGGAAAGGTTGGCCGAGATTTATGTTGGCACTATTGTGAAGCTTCATGGAGTTCCTAAGAGTATTGTGTCGGATAGAGATCCTAGATTTACTTCAAGATTTTGGGAGAGTTTGCAAGGTGCCTTGGGTTCTAAGTTGAGATTGAGTTCGGCATATCATCCGCAAACGGATGGTCAAACCGAGAGGACGATTCAATCGTTAGAAGATTTGTTGCGTGCTTGTGTGCTTGAACAAGGTGGTGCGTGGGACGGTTATTTAGCGTTGATTGAGTTCACCTATAATAACAGTTTCCATTCGAGTATCGGTATGGCGCCATTTGAGGCTTTATATGGACGGAGATGTCGAACACCTCTGTGTTGGCATGAGACGGGTGAAAGGTCGGTAGTTGGTCCTGAAATGGTACAGCAAACGACGGAAAAGGTGAAATTTATTCGGGAAAAGATGAGAGCTTCTCAGAATAGACAGAAAAGTTATCATGATAAAAGGAGAAAGGATCTCGAGTTTCAAGAGGGAGACCATGTGTTTTTGAGAGTTACACCAGTTACGGGTGTGGGTCGTGCCTTGAAGTCGAGAAAGTTGACTTCTCGTTTTATTGGTCCGTATCAGATTATCGCACGGGTTGGTGATGTGGCGTATCGTGTGGCGTTGCCTCCGAACCTTTCGAATTTGCATGATGTATTCCATGTCTCGCAACTTCGGAAGTATGTTCCGGATCCGTCACATGTGATCCCAATGGATGAAGTTGAAGTAAGAGATAACCTTACAGTTGAAGCTTTACCGGTTAGTATTTTGGACCGTGAAGTTAAGAAACTAAGAGGCAAGGATATTGCGCTTGTGAAAGTGTCATGGGGAGGTGCCGCGGAAGGCAACATGACTTGGGAATTGGAGAGCAAGATGCGAGAATCGCATCCAGAGTTGTTTGAATCAGGTGATATTTTCGAGGACGAAAATTTCTAAAGTGGGGGAGAGTTGTAACGCCCCGATTCTGAATTCCCATTAATTGTTGAGTCTTTTAATTTATTTAATTGATGTTTATTTTAAATCGAGAAATTATATATTGCTATGTGGTGTTTTGCTTATTTTATCTATTTTTACCGATTCAGAGAGTTTTCGGGGAATTAGAGTAAAAAGGGCATTTTAGACATTTAGCACTTTAGTGTGAGAATTGATTGATAAGTGTTAGAAAGAATTTGAGAGGAAAGAAATAGAGATAGAAATAGAATAAGAGAGGAAAAAGGAAGAAGATAGTAGCATAAGAAGAAAACAAGAGAAAGAAAAGAGGAGAAGAGAAAGAGAAGGGAAAGTGGAGAGGAAAACCTAGAATCATCAAGGAATCATTACCAAAGCTTGCAATCGATCGGTAAGGGTGTGAAACTCCATCATCTCTTTAATGTGTATGATTGTATGTGTATGTGTGTGGATTTTGTAGAGTTTCTACTCTTCTTCCACTTAGGTTAGAAGTTGGTTTTGTGAGTAGAATGAGGTTTTAATCGGTTAGAACTCGGATTAGACGATGTAGTTTAGTCGGGTGATGGTTGAGTTGTGCTACTGTGACTGGTTTGGATTTAATCGGTTGGTTGTGTGGAGTTTGGGCTTTGAGACAGCCATGGAAGTTCTGTCTTCGCAGGCTCGCCAGGCGAAAGGCAGCGAAGCTTCGCCAGGCGAAGTCCAGCGAGCTGTAGCGAAGCAAGTCAGAAGCTGATACCCTGTATTCGCTGGCAAGTTCGCCAGGCGAGGTGAGTTGGCGAAGGTTCTCCAGGCGAGTGGGTAGCGAGCCTCAGCGAGTAATTCCAGAATTACTCCCAGTAGACTTCGCTGGGGGGTTCGCCAGGCGAAGGCCAGCGAGCATTCGCTGCGTGGCTTCGCCAGGCGAAGGTTGGCGAACCTGGCAGTGTTATTTGTTTTGCTGTTTGCTCATGGCATGATGTTTGGTTGATTCAATTATGATTAATGCCTATATGAATGATCGATGTGTGAACTATTTTGACATGTCGTGCTGTGGGTGGCCGAAAGGCGTGAATCCTAGATTGTAGAGTAAATGATGAATCTTGAATATTTGACAATCTTGTGCATTTGCTCGAATTGAATAGAAACACATTGATAGGCTGATATGTGTGTAAACCATGTGTGGAATGGTGCATAATATGAATGCATGATAGATATATGCTATGTATGTGATAAATGCAATGAGTATGTTTGTGAGCATAGTATGCATTTTTGTGTTGAATGATCCCTCGGAGGATTTGCAGAACCTCGTATGATACGATGGTTATATTAGATTCCTTGGAGAATCGGTTGCATTGTGTGATTCCTCGGAGAATCGGTCATAACATGTAATCCCGTGGAGGATTGGTTAGAGTATTTGATTCCATGGAGAATCTGCTGAGTACTTGATCCCGTGGAGGATCTGCTGAATATTCGATTCCGTGGAGAATCTGATGAATATTTGATTCCGTGGAGAATCTGCTGAGTACTTGATCCCGTGGAGGATCTGCTGAATACTCGATTCCTTAGGGAATTTGTTGAATGAGTCGGTACCGCATTTGCATCTGCATAGAGTCGTGTGTCGGTCTCTATGAGTTGCATGAGTCATCTGTGTATGATGCATTGGTTGTGTGAATATAACTGTGTATGTTGTATGTGATTGTTTGGAGAAAATATAGTGAATGTTCATGTGTATGTGTAGAGACATGATTATTTGTATATGCTTAATGTGGTGAGAACATAATTTGAGTATAACTTGTATAATTATGGAGTTATGTATATATACAATTTTATGCATTAACTGTTATGATGTTGTTTCTCACCCTTCTGCTGTTTTCTAATGCTCTATGAGGCATTGCAGAGTAGGAAGCTGGAGGTTCTTTTTGTGAAGCGATGTCTTCATTCTTTTTGGTCAATGGCTCTGATATGTAACACCTGGGTAGTTAGGAAACCTTTGACTCTTTTGGAGTTACATTTGTTTTGATTCTTTTGTGATACATATGTGTATGTATCTGCTGTGGATATGTTGTAAAACATGAATTAACTGATGGTTGTATATACTTTTATGAATGAGATCGATTCAATATTTGGATGTTTCCGCTTTATTCTAAATATTGAGATGTGGGTTACCCATTGTTGCATATCTATTTTGAGCAGGTATCGTATGTGTTTAATTTCATGATAATGTGATGCGCCTCTTTTATACCATGTTTTAATCAAACTCTGATGAAATAAATTTTCTATGTGCCTAATTGATTTATCTAATTTATTTGGGGTATAGAAAGGGGGTGTTACAAGTTTCGTTGAGTATCCAGATTCCGATTATTACGTTGAGCGTTCAGGCTCCGGTCAGTTTCGTTGGGTATCCAGACTCCGGTTTTTACGTTGAGCGTTCAGGCTCCAGTCATTTTCGTTGAGTATCCAGACTCCGGTTATTAAGTTGAGCGTCAGGCTCCGATCATTTTCGTTGAGTATCCAGACTCCGATTATTACATTGAGCGTTCAGGCTCCGGTTATTTTCGTTGAGTATCCTGACTCCGGTTATTACGTTGAGGGTTCAGACTCCGGTCATTTTCGTTGAGTATCTAGATTCCTGTCATTACGTTGAACGTTCAGGCTCCGATCATTTTCGTTGAATATCCATACTCCGGTCAATATGTTGAGCAATCAGGCTCCGGTAATTTTCGTTGAGTATCCAGACTCCGGTCATTACATTGAGCGTTCAGGATCCAGTCATTTTCGTTGAGTATCATAACTCCATTTATTACGTTGAGCGTTCAGGATTCGGTCAGTTTCGTTGAGTATCCAGACTCCAAATATTACATTGAGCGTTCAGGCTCCGGTCAGTTTCGTTGGGTATCCAGACTCCGGCGATTACGTTGATCGTTCAGGCTCCGGTCATTTTCGTTGACTATCCAGACTCGGGTTATTACGTTGAGCGTTCAGGCTCCGGTCAGTTTCGTTGAGTATCCAGATTCCGGTTATTACGTTGAGCGTTCAGGCTCCGATCAGTTTCGTTGGGTATCCAGACTCCGGTAATTATGTTGAGCGTTCAGGCTCCGGTAAGTTTCGTTGGGTATCCAGACTCCGGTTATTACGTTGAGCGTTCAGGCTCCGGTCAATTTCGTTGGGTATTTAGACTCTAGTTATTACGTTGAGCGTTCAGGTTCCGGTCATTTTTGTTGAGTATCCAGACTCCGGTTATTAAGTTGAGTGTCAGGCTCCGATCATTTTCGTTGAGTATCCAGACTTCGATTATTACGTTAAGCGTTCAGGATCCGATCAGTTTCGTTGAGTATCCAGACTCGAAATATTGCGTTGAGCGTTCAGGCTCCGGTCAGTTTCATTGGGTATCCAGACTCCGGTGATTACGTTGATCGTTCAGGCTCCGGTCATTTTTGTTGACTATCCAGACTCGGGTTATTACGTTAAGCGTTCAGGCTCCGATCAGTTTCGTTGAGTATCCAGATTCTGATTATTACGTTGAGCGTTCAGGCTCCGGTCAGTTTCGTTGGGTATCCAGACTCCGGTTTTTACGTTGAGCGTTCAGGCTCCGGTCATTTTCGGTGAGTATCCAGACTACGGTTATTAAGTTGATTGTCAGGCTCCGATCATTTTCGTTGAGTATCCAGACAGCGATTATTACGTTGAGCGTTCAGGATCCGATCAGTTTCGTTGAGTATCCAGACTCCAAATATTACGTTGAGTGTTCAGGCTCCGGTCAGTTTCATTGGGTATCCAGACTTCGGTGATTACGTTGATCGTTCAGGCTCCGGTCATTTTCGTTGACTATCCATACTCGGGTTATTACGTTAAGCGTTCAGGCTCCGGTCAGTTTCGTTGAGTATCCAGACTCCGATTATTATATTGAGCGTTCAGGCTCCGGTCAGTTTCGTTGGGTATCCAGACTCCGGTTTTTACGTTGAGCGTTGAGGCTCCGGTCATTTTCGTTGATTATTCAGATTCCGATTATTATGTTTAGCGTTCAGGCTCCGGTCAGTTTCGGTGGGTATCCAGACTCCGGTTTTTACGTTGAGCGTTCAGGCTCCGGTCAGTTTTGTTGAGTATCCAGATTCCGGTTATTACATTGAGCGTTCAGGCTCCGATTAGTTTCGTTACGTATCCAGACTCCGGTTATTACGTTGAGCGTTCAGGCTCCGGTCAGTTTCATTGGGTATCCAGACTCCGGTGATTACGTTGATCGTTCAGGCTCCGGTCATTTTCGTTGACTATCCAGACTCGGGTTATTACGTTGAGCGTTCAGGCTCCGGTCAGTTTCGTTGAGTATCCAGATTCCGGTTATTACGTTGATCGTTCAGGCTCCGGTTAGATTCGTTGGGTATCCAGACTCCGGTTATTACGTTGAGTGTTCAGGCTCCGGTAAGTTTCGTTGGGTATCCAGACTCCGGTTTTTACGTTGAGCGTTGAGGCTCCGGTCATTTTCGTTGATTATTCAGATTTCGATTATTATGTTGAGCGTTCAGGCTCCGGTCAGTTTCGGTGGGTATCCAGACTCCGGTTTTTACGTTGAGCGTTCAGGCTCCGGTCAGTTTTGTTGAGTATCCAGATTCCGGTTATTACATTGAGCGTTCAGGCTCCGATCAGTTTCGTTGCGTATCCAGACTCCGGTTATTACGTTGAGCGTTCAGGCTCCGGTCAGTTTCATTGGGTATCCAGACTCCGGTGATTACGTTGATCGTTCAGGCTCCGGTCATTTTCGTTGACTATCGAGACTCGGGTTATTACGTTGAGCGTTCAGGCTCCGGTCAGTTTCGTTGAGTATCCAGATTCCGGTTATTACGTTGATCGTTCAGGCTCCGGTCAGATTCGTTGGGTATCCAGACTCCGGTTATTACGTTGAGTGTTCAGGCTCCGGTAAGTTTCGTTGGGTATCCAGACTCCGGTTATTACGTTGAGCGTTCAGGCTCCGGTCAGTTTCGTTGGGAATTTAGACTCTAGTTATTACGTTGAGCGTTCAGGCTCCGGTCATTTTCGTTGAGTATCCAGACTCCGGTTATTAAGTTAAGTGTCAGGCTCCGATCATTTTCGTTGAGTATCCAGACTTCGATTATTACGTTGAGCGTTCAGGATCCGATCAGTTTCGTTGAGTATCCAGACTCCAAATATTACGTTGAGCGTTCAGGCTCCGGTCAGTTTCATTGGGTATCCAGACTCCGGTGATTATGTTGATCGTTCAGGCTCCGATCATTTTCATTGACTATCCAGACTCGGGTTATTACGTTAAGCATTCAGGCTCCGGTCAGTTTCGTTGAGTCCAGACTCTGATTATTACGTTGAGCGTTCAGGCACCGGTCAGTTTTGTTGGGTATCCAGACTCCGGTTTTTACGTTGAGCGTTGAGGCTCCGGTCATTTTCGTTGAGTATTCAGATTCCGATTATTACGTTGAGCGTTCAGGCTCTGGTCAGTTTCGTTGGGTATCCAGACTCCGGTTTTTACGTTGAGCGTTCAGGCTCCGGTCAGTTTTGTTGAGTATCCAGATTCTGGTAATTACGTTGAGCGTTCAGGCTTCGATCAGTTTCGTTGGGTATCCAGACTCCGGTTATTACGTTGAGCGTTCAGGCTCCGGTCAGTTTCATTGGGTATCCAGACTCCGGTGATTACGTTGATCGTTCAGGCTCTGGTCATTTTCGTTGACTATCCAGACTCGGGTTATTACGTTGAGCGTTCAGGCTCCGGTCAGTTTCGTTGAGTATCCAGATTCCGGTTATTACGTTGATCGTTCAGGCTCCGGTCAGTTTCGCTGGTATCCAGACTCCGGTTTTTACGTTAAGCGTTCAGGCTCCGGTTATTTTTGTTGAGTATCCTGACTCCGGTTATTACGTTGAGGGTTCAGACTCCGGTCATTTTCGTTGAGTATCTAGACTCCTGTCATTACGTTGAACGTTCAGGCTCCGATCATTTTCGTTGAATATCCATACTCCGGTCAATATGTTGAGCAATCAGGCTCCGGTAATTTTCGTTGAGTATCCAGACTCCGGTCATTACATTGAGCGTTCAGGATCCAGTCATTTTCGTTGAGTATCATAACTCCATTTATTACGTTGAGCGTTCAGGATTCGGTCAGTTTTGTTGAGTATCCAGACTCCAAATATTACATTGAGCGTTCAGGCTCCGGTCAGTTTCGTTGGGTATCCAGACTCCGACGATTACGTTGATCGTTCAGGCTCCGGTCATTTTCGTTGACTATCCAGACTCGGGTTATTACGTTGAGCGTTCAGGCTCCGGTCAGTTTCGTTGAGTATCCAGATTCCGGTTATTACGTTGAGCGTTTAGGCTCCGATCAGTTTCGTTGGGTATCCAGACTCCGGTAATTATGTTGAGCGTTCAGGCTCTGGTAAGTTTCGTTGGGTATCCAGACTCCGGTTATTACGTTGAGTGTTCAGGCTCCGGTCAATTTCGTTGGGTATTTAGACTCTAGTTATTACGTTGAGCGTTCAGGTTCCGGTCATTTTCGTTGAGTATCCAGACTCCGGTTACTAAGTTGAGTGTCAGGCTCCGATCATTTTCGTTGAGTATCCAGACTTCGATTATTACGTTAAGCGTTCAGGATCCGATCAGTTTCGTTGAGTATCCAGACTCGAAATATTGCGTTGAGCGTTCAGGCTCCGGTCAGTTTCATTGGGTATCCAGACTCCGGTGATTACGTTGATCGTTCAGGCTCCGGTCATTTTTGTTGACTATCCAGACTCGGGTTATTACGTTAAGCGTTCAGGCTCCGATCAGTTTCGTTGAGTATCCAGATTCTGATTATTACGTTGAGCGTTCAGGCTCCGGTCAGTTTCGTTGGGTATCCAGACTCCGGTTTTTACGTTGAGCGTTCAGGCTCCGGTCATTTTTGTTGAGTATCCAGACTCCGGTTATTAAGTTGATTGTCAGGCTCCGATCATTTTCGTTGAGTATCCAGACTTCGATTATTACGTTGAGCGTTCAGGATCCGATCAGTTTCGTTGAGTATCCAGACTCCAAATATTACGTTGAGTGTTCAGGCTCCGGTCAGTTTCATTGGGTATCCAGACTTCGGTGATTACGTTGATCGTTCAGGCTCCGGTCATTTTCGTTGACTATCCATACTCGGGTTATTACGTTAAGCGTTCAGGCTCCGGTCAGTTTCGTTGAGTATCCAGACTTCGATTATTATGTTGAGCGTTCAGGCTCCGGTCAGTTTCGTTGGGTATCCAGACTCCGGTTTTTACGTTGAGCGTTGAGGCTCCGGTCATTTTCGTTGATTATTCAGATTCCGATTATTATGTTGAGCGTTCAGGCTCCGGTCAGTTTCGGTGGGTATCCAGACTCCGGTTTTTACGTTGAGCGTTCAGGCTCCGGTCAGTTTTGTTGAGTATCCAGATTCCGGTTATTACATTGAGCGTTCAGGCTCCGATCAGTTTCGTTGCGTATCCAGACTCCGGTTATTACGTTGAGCGTTCAGGCTCCGGTCAGTTTCATTGGGTATCCAGACTCCGGTGATTACGTTGATCGTTCAGGCTCCGGTCATTTTCGTTGACTATCGAGACTCGGGTTATTACGTTGAGCGTTCAGGCTCCGGTCAGTTTCGTTGAGTATCCAGATTCCGGTTATTACGTTGATCGTTCAGGCTCCGGTCAGATTCGTTGGGTATCCAGACTCCGGTTATTACGTTGAGTGTTCAGGCTCCGGTAAGTTTCGTTGGGTATCCAGACTCCGGTTATTACGTTGAGCGTTCAGGCTCCGGTCAGTTTCGTTGGGAATTTAGACTCTAGTTATTACGTTGAGCGTTCAGGCTCCGGTCATTTTCGTTGAGTATCCAGACTCCGGTTATTAAGTTAAGTGTCAGGCTCCGATCATTTTCGTTGAGTATCCAGACTTCGATTATTACGTTGAGCGTTCAGGATCCGATCAGTTTCGTTGAGTATCCAGACTCCAAATATTACGTTGAGCGTTCAGGCTCCGGTCAGTTTCATTGGGTATCCAGACTCCGGTGATTATGTTGATCGTTCAGGCTCCGATCATTTTCATTGACTATCCAGACTCGGGTTATTACGTTAAGCATTCAGGCTCCGGTCAGTTTCGTTGAGTCCAGACTCTGATTATTACGTTGAGCGTTCAGGCACCGGTCAGTTTTGTTGGGTATCCAGACTCCGGTTTTTACGTTGAGCGTTGAGGCTCCGGTCATTTTCGTTGAGTATTCAGATTCCGATTATTACGTTGAGCGTTCAGGCTCCGGTCAGTTTCGTTGGGTATCCAGACTCCGGTTTTTACGTTGAGCGTTCAGGCTCCGGTCATTTTTGTTGAGTATCCAGACTCCGGTTATTAAGTTGATTGTCAGGCTCCGATCATTTTCGTTGAGTATCCAGACTTCGATTATTACGTTGAGCGTTCAGGATCCGATCAGTTTCGTTGAGTATCCAGACTCCAAATATTACGTTGAGTGTTCAGGCTCCGGTCAGTTTCATTGGGTATCCAGACTTCGGTGATTACGTTGATCGTTCAGGCTCCGGTCATTTTCGTTGACTATCCATACTCGGGTTATTACGTTAAGCGTTCAGGCTCCGGTCAGTTTCGTTGAGTATCCAGACTTCGATTATTATGTTGAGCGTTCAGGCTCCGGTCAGTTTCGTTGGGTATCCAGACTCCGGTTTTTACGTTGAGCGTTGAGGCTCCGGTCATTTTCGTTGATTATTCAGATTCCGATTATTATGTTGAGCGTTCAGGCTCCGGTCAGTTTCGGTGGGTATCCAGACTCCGGTTTTTACGTTGAGCGTTCAGGCTCCGGTCAGTTTTGTTGAGTATCCAGATTCCGGTTATTACATTGAGCGTTCAGGCTCCGATCAGTTTCGTTGCGTATCCAGACTCCGGTTATTACGTTGAGCGTTCAGGCTCCGGTCAGTTTCATTGGGTATCCAGACTCCGGTGATTACGTTGATCGTTCAGGCTCCGGTCATTTTCGTTGACTATCGAGACTCGGGTTATTACGTTGAGCGTTCAGGCTCCGGTCAGTTTCGTTGAGTATCCAGATTCCGGTTATTACGTTGATCGTTCAGGCTCCGGTCAGATTCGTTGGGTATCCAGACTCCGGTTATTACGTTGAGTGTTCAGGCTCCGGTAAGTTTCGTTGGGTATCCAGACTCCGGTTATTACGTTGAGCGTTCAGGCTCCGGTCAGTTTCGTTGGGAATTTAGACTCTAGTTATTACGTTGAGCGTTCAGGCTCCGGTCATTTTCGTTGAGTATCCAGACTCCGGTTATTAAGTTAAGTGTCAGGCTCCGATCATTTTCGTTGAGTATCCAGACTTCGATTATTACGTTGAGCGTTCAGGATCCGATCAGTTTCGTTGAGTATCCAGACTCCAAATATTACGTTGAGCGTTCAGGCTCCGGTCAGTTTCATTGGGTATCCAGACTCCGGTGATTATGTTGATCGTTCAGGCTCCGATCATTTTCATTGACTATCCAGACTCGGGTTATTACGTTAAGCATTCAGGCTCCGGTCAGTTTCGTTGAGTCCAGACTCTGATTATTACGTTGAGCGTTCAGGCACCGGTCAGTTTTGTTGGGTATCCAGACTCCGGTTTTTACGTTGAGCGTTGAGGCTCCGGTCATTTTCGTTGAGTATTCAGATTCCGATTATTACGTTGAGCGTTCAGGCTCTGGTCAGTTTCGTTGGGTATCCAGACTCCGGTTTTTACGTTGAGCGTTCAGGCTCCGGTCAGTTTTGTTGAGTATCCAGATTCTGGTAATTACGTTGAGCGTTCAGGCTTCGATCAGTTTCGTTGGGTATCCAGACTCCGGTTATTACGTTGAGCGTTCAGGCTCCGGTCAGTTTCATTGGGTATCCAGACTCCGGTGATTACGTTGATCGTTCAGGCTCTGGTCATTTTCGTTGACTATCCAGACTCGGGTTATTACGTTGAGCGTTCAGGCTCCGGTCAGTTTCGTTGAGTATCCAGATTCCGGTTATTACGTTGATCGTTCAGGCTCCGGTCAGTTTCGCTGGTATCCAGACTCCGGTTTTTACGTTAAGCGTTCAGGCTCCGGTTATTTTTGTTGAGTATCCTGACTCCGGTTATTACGTTGAGGGTTCAGACTCCGGTCATTTTCGTTGAGTATCTAGACTCCTGTCATTACGTTGAACGTTCAGGCTCCGATCATTTTCGTTGAATATCCATACTCCGGTCAATATGTTGAGCAATCAGGCTCCGGTAATTTTCGTTGAGTATCCAGACTCCGGTCATTACATTGAGCGTTCAGGATCCAGTCATTTTCGTTGAGTATCATAACTCCATTTATTACGTTGAGCGTTCAGGATTCGGTCAGCTTTGTTGAGTATCCAGACTCCAAATATTACATTGAGCGTTCAGGCTCCGGTCAGTTTCGTTGGGTATCCAGACTCCGGCGATTATGTTGATCGTTCAGGCTCCGGTCATTTTCGTTGACTATCCAGACTCGGGTTATTACGTTGAGCGTTCAGGCTCCGGTCAGTTTCGTTGAGTATCCAGATTCCGGTTATTACGTTGAGCGTTCAGGCTCCGATCAGTTTCGTTGGGTATCCAGACTCCGGTAATTATGTTGAGCGTTCAGGCTCCGGTAAGTTTCGTTGGGTATCCAGACTCCGGTTATTACGTTGAGCGTTCAGGCTCCGGTCAATTTCGTTGGGTATTTAGACTCTAGTTATTATGTTGAGCGTTCAGGTTCCGGTCATTTTCTTTGAGTATCCAGACTCTGGTTATTAAGTTGAGTGTCAGGCTCCGATCATTTTCGTTGAGTATCCAGACTTCGATTATTACGTTAAGCGTTCAGGATCCGATCAGTTTCGTTAAGTATCCAGACTCGAAATATTGCGTTGAGCGTTCAGGCTCCGGTCAGTTTCATTGGGTATCCAGACTCCGGTGATTACGTTGATCGTTCAGGCTCCGGTCATTTTCGTTGAGTATCCAGACTCGGGTTATTACGTTAAGCGTTCAGGCTCCGATCAGTTTCGTTGAGTATCCAGATTCTGATTATTACGTTGAGCGTTCAGGCTCCGGTCAGTTTCGTTGGGTATCCAGACTCCGGTTTTTACGTTGAGCGTTCAGGCTCCGGTCATTTTCGTTGAGTATCCAGACTCCGGTTATTAAGTTGATTGTCAGGCTCTGATCATTTTCGTTGAGTATCCAGACTTCGATTATTACGTTGAGCGTTCAGGATCCGATCAGTTTCGTTGAGTATCCAGACTCCAAATATTACGTTGAGTGTTCAGGCTCCGGTCAGTTTCATTGGGTATCCAGACTTCGGTGATTACTTTGATCGTTCAGGCTCCGGTCATTTTCGTTGACTATCCATACTCGGGTTATTACGTTAAGCGTTCAGGCTACGGTCAATTTCGTTGAGTATCGAGACTCCGATTATTATGTTGAGCGTTCAGGCTCCGGTCAGTTTCGTTGGGTATCCAGACTCTGGTTTTTACGTTGAGCGTTGAGGCTCCGGTCATTTTCGTTGATTATTCAGATTCCGATTATTATGTTGAGCGTTCAGGCTCCAGTCAGTTTCGGTGGGTATCTAGACTCCGGTTTTTACGTTGAGCGTTCAGGCTCCGGTCAGTTTTGTTGAGTATCCAGATTCCGGTTATTACGTTGAGCGTTCAGGCTCCGATCAGTTTCGTTGCGTATCCAGACTCCGGTTATTACGTTGAGCGTTCAGGCTCCGGTCAGTTTCATTGGGTATCCAGACTCCGGTGATTACGTTGATCGTTCAGGCTCCGGTCATTTTCATTGACTATCCAGACTCGGGTTATTACGTTGAGCGTTCAGGCTCCGGTCAGTTTCGTTGAGTATCCAGATTCCGGTTATTACGTTGATCGTTCAGGCTCCGGCCAGATTCGTTGGGTATCCAGACTCCGGTTATTACGTTGAGTGTTCAGGCTCCGGTAAGTTTCGTTGGGTATCCAGACTCCGGTTATTACGTTGAGCGTTCAGGCTCCGGTCAGTTTCGTTGGGAATTTAGACTCTAGTTATTACGTTGAGCGTTCAGGCTCCGGTCATTTTCGTTGAGTATCCAGACTCCGGTTATTAAGTTAAGTGTCAGGCTCCGATCATTTTCGTTGAGTATCCAGAATTCGATTATTACGTTGAGCGTTCAGGATCCGATCAGTTTCGTTGAGTATCCAGACTCCAAATATTACGTTGAGCGTTCAGGCTCCGGTCAGTTTCATTGGGTATCCAGACTCCGGTGATTATGTTGATCGTTCAGGCTCCGGTCATTTTCATTGACTATCCAGACTCGGGTTATTACGTTAAGCATTCAGGCTCCGGTCAGTTTCTTTGGGTATCCAGACTCCGATTATTACGTTGAGCGTTCAGGCTCCGGTCAGTTTCGTTGGGTATCCAGACTCCGGTTTTTACGTTGAGCGTTCAGGCTCCGGTCAGTTTTGTTGAGTATCCAGATTCCGGTTATTACGTTGAGCGTTCAGGCTTCGATCAGTTTCGTTGGGTATCCAGACTCCGGTTATTACGTTGAGCGTTCAGGCTCCGGTCAGTTTCATTGGGTATCCAGACTCCGGTGATTACGTTGATCGTTCAGGCTCTGGTCATTTTCGTTGACTATCCAGACTCGGGTTATTACGTTGAGCGTTCAGGCTCCGGTCAGTTTCGTTGAGTATCCAGATTCCGGTTATTACGTTGATCGTTCAGGCTCCGGTCAGTTTCGTTGGGTATCCAGACTCCGGTTTTTACGTTTAGCGTTCAGGCTCCGGTTATTTTCGTTGAGTATCCTGACTCCGGTTATTACGTTGAGGGTTCAGACTCCGGTCATTTTCGTTGAGTATCCAGACTCCGATTATTACATTGAGCGTTCAGGCTCCGATCATTTTCGTTGAATATCCATACTCCGGTCAATATGTTGAGCAATCAGGCTCCGGTCATTTTCGTTGAGTATCTAGACTCCTGTCATTACGTTGAACGTTCAGGCTCCGATCATTTTCGTTGAATATCCATACTCCGATCAATATGTTGAGCAATCAGGCTCCGGTAATTTTCGTTGAGTATCCAGACTCCGGTCATTACATTGAGCGTTCAGGATCCAGTCATTTTCGTTGAGTATCATAACTCCATTTATTACGTTGAGCGTTCAGGATTCGGTCATTTTCGTTGAGTATCCAGACTCCAAATATTACATTGAGCGTTCAGGCTCCGGTCAGTTTCGTTGGGTATCCAGACTCCGGCGATTACGTTGATCGTTCAGGCTCCGGTCATTTTCGTTGACTATCCAGACTCGGGTTATTACGTTGAGCGTTCAGGCTCCGGTCAGTTTCGTTGAGTATTCAGATTCCGGTTATTACGTTGAGCGTTCAGGCTCCGATCAGTTTCGTTGGGTATCCAGACTCCGGTAATTATGTTGAGCGTTCAGGCTCCGGTAAGTTTCGTTGGGTATCCAGACTCCGGTTATTACGTTGAGCGTTCAGGCTCCGGTCAATTTCGTTGGGTATTTAGACTATAGTTATTACGTTGAGCGTTCAGGTTCCGGTCATTTTCGTTGAGTATCCAGACTCCGGTTATTAAGTTGAGTGTCAGGCTCCGATCATTTTCGTTGAGTATCCAGACTTCGATTATTACGTTAAGCGTTCAGGATCCGATCAGTTTCGTTGAGTATCCAGACTCGAAATATTGCGTTGAGCGTTCAGGCTCCCGTCAGTTTCATTGGGTATCCAGACTCCGGTGATTACGTTGATCGTTCAGGCTCCGGTCATTTTCGTTGACTATCCAGACTCGGGTTATTACGTTAAGCGTTCAGGCTCCGATCAGTTTCGTTGAGTATCCAGATTCTGATTATTACGTTGAGCGTTCAGGCTCCGGTCAGTTTCGTTGGGTATCCAGACTCCGGTTTTTACGTTGAGCGTTCAGGCTCCAGTCATTTTCGTTGAGTATCCAGACTCCGGTTATTAAGTTAATTGTCAGGCTCCGATCATTTTCGTTGAGTATCCAGACTTCGATTATTACGTTGAGCGTTCATGATCCCATCAGTTTCGTTGAGTATCCAGACTCCAAATATTACGTTGAGTGTTCAGGCTACGGTCAGTTTCATTGGGTATCCAGACTTCGGTGATTACGTTGATCGTTCAGGCTCCGGTCATTTTCGTTGACTATCCATACTCGGGTTATTACGTTAAGCGTTCAGGCTCCGGTCAGTTTCGTTGAGTATCCAGACTCCGATTATTATGTTGAGCGTTCAGGCTCCGGTCAGTTTCGTTGGGTATCCAGACTCCGGTTTTTACGTTGAGCGTTGAGGCTCCGGTCATTTTCGTTGATTATTCAGATTCCGATTATTATGTTGAGCGTTCAGGCTCCGGTCAGTTTCAGTGGGTATCCAGACTCCGGTTTTTACGTTGAGCGTTCAGGCTCCGGTCAGTTTTGTTGAGTATCCAGATTCCGGTTATTACGTTGAGCGTTCAGGCTCCGATCAGTTTCGTTGAGTATCCAGACTCCGGTTATTACGTTGAGCGTTCAGGCTCCGGTCAGTTTCATTGGGTATCCAGACTCCGGTGATTACGTTGATCGTTCAGGCTCCGGTCATTTTCGTTGACTATCCAGACTCGGGTTATTACGTTGAGCGTTCAGGCTCCGGTCAGTTTCGTTGAGTATCCAGATTCCGGTTATTACGTTGATCATTCAGGCTATGGTCAGATTCGTTGGGTATCCAGACTCCGGTTATTACGTTGAGTGGTCAGGCTCCGGTAAGTTTCGTTGGGTATCCAGACTCCGGTTATTACGTTGAGCGTTCAGGCTCCGGTCAGTTTCGTTGGGAATTTAGACTCTAGTTATTACGTTGAGCGTTCAGGCTCCGGTCATTTTCGTTGAGTATCCAGACTCCGGTTATTAAGTTAAGTGTCAGGCTCCGATCATTTTCGTTGAGTATCCAGACTTCGATTATTACGTTGAGCGTTCAGGATCCGATCAGTTTCGTTGAGTATCCAGACTCCAAATATTACGTTGAGCGTTCAGGCTCCGGTCAGTTTCATTGGGTATCCAGACTCCGGTGATTATGTTGATCGTTCAGGCTCCGGTCATTTTCATTGACTATCCAGACTCGGGTTATTACGTTAAGCATTCAGGCTCCGGTCAGTTTCGTTGAGTATCCAGACTCTGATTATTACGTTGAGCGTTCAGGCACCGGTCAGTTTCGTTGGGTATCCAGACTCCGGTTTTTACGTTGAGCGTTGAGGCTCCGGTCATTTTCGTTGAGTATTCAGATTCCGATTATTACGTTGAGCGTTGAGGCTCCGGTCAGTTTCGTTGGGTATCCAGACTCCGGTTTTTACGTTGAGCGTTCAGGCTCCGGTCAGTTTTGTTGAGTATCCAGATTCCGGATATTACGTTGAGCGTTCAGGCTTCGATCAGTTTCGTTGGGTATCCAGACTCCGGTTATTGCGTTGAGCGTTCAGGCTCCGGTCAGTTTCATTGGGTATCCAGACTCCGGTGATTACGTTGATCGTTCAGGCTCTGGTCATTTTCGTTGACTATCGAGACTCGGGTTATTACGTTGAGCGTTCAGGCTCCGGTCAGTTTCGTTGAGTATCTAGATTCCGGTTATTACGTTGATCGTTCAGGCTCCGGTTAGATTCGTTGGGTATCCAGACTCCGTTTATTACGTTGAGCGTTCAGGCTTCGGTAAGTTTCGTTGGGTATCCAGACTCCGGTTATTACGTTGAGCGTTCAGGCTCCGGTCAGTTTCATTGGGAATTTAGACTCTAGTTATTACGTTGAGCGTTCAGGCTCCGATCATTTTCGTTGAGTATCCAGACTCCGGTTATTAAGTTAAGTGTGAGGCTCCGATCATTTTCGTTGAGTATCCAGACATCGATTATTACGTTGAGCGTTCAGGATCCGATCAGTTTCGTTGAGTATCCAGACTCCAAATATTACGTTGAGCGTTCAGGCTCCGGTCAGTTTCATTGGGTATCCAGACTCCGGTGATTACGTTGATCGTTCAGGCTCCGGTCATTTTCGTTGACTATCCAGACTCGGGTTATTACGTTAAGCGTTCAGGCTCCGGTCAGTTTTGTTGAGTATCCAGACTCCGATTATTACGTTGAGCGTTCAGGCTCCGGTCAGTTTCGTTGGGTATCCAGACTCCGGTTTTTACGTTGAGCGTTGAGGCTCCGGTCATTTTCGTTGAGTATTCAGATTCCGATTATTACGTTGAGCGTTCAGGCTCCGGTCAGTTTCGTTGGGTATCCAGACTCCGGTTTTTACGTTGAGCGTTCAGGCTCCGGTTATTTTCGTTGAGTATCCTGACTCCGGTTATTACGTTGAGGGTTCAGACTCCGGTCATTTTCGTTGAGTATCTAGACTCCTGTCATTACGTTGAACGTTCAGGCTCCGATCATTTTCGTTGACTATCCATACTCCAGTCAATATGTTGAGCGATCAGGCTCCGGTAATTTTCGTTGAGTATCCAGACTCCGGTCATTACATTGAGCGTTCAGGATCCAGTCATTTTCGTTGAGTATCATAACTCCATTTATTACGTTGAGCGTTCAGGATCCGGTCAGTTTCGTTGAGTATCCAGACTCAAAATATTACGTTGAGCGTTCAGGCTCCGGTCAGTTTCGTTGGGTATCCAGACTCCGGTGATTACGTTGATCGTTCAGGCTCCGGTCATTTTCGTTGACTATCCAGACTCGGGTTATTACGTTGAGCGTTCAGGCTCCGGTCAGTTTCGTTGAGTATCCAGATTCCGGTTATTACGTTGAGCGTTCAGGCTCCGGTCAGTTTTGTTGGGTATCCAGACTTCGGTTATTACGTTGAGCGTTCAGGCTCCAGTAAGTTTCGTTGGGTACCCAGACTCCGGTTATTACGTTGAGCGTTCAGGCTCCGGTCAGTTTCGTTGGGTATTTAGACTCTAGTTATTACGTTGAGCGTTCAGGCTCCGGTCATTTTTGTTGAGTATCCAGACACCGGTTATTAAGTTGAGTGTCAGGCTCCGATCATTTTCGTTGAGTATCCAGACTTCGATTATTACGTTGAGCGTTCAGGATCCGATCAGTTTCGTTGAGTATCCAAACTCCAAGTATTACGTTGAGCGTTCAGGCTCCGGTCAATTTCATTGGGTATCCAGACTCCGGTGATTACGTTGATCGTTCAGGCTCCGGTCATTTTCGTTGACTATCCAGACTCGGGTTATTACGTTAAGCGTTCAGGCTCCGGTCAGTTTCGTTGAGTATCCAGATTCCAATTATTACGTTGAGCAATCAGGCTCCGGTCAGTTTCGTTGGGTATCCAGACTCCGGTTTTTACGTTGAGCGTTCAGGCTCCGATCATTTTCGTTGAGTATCCAGACTCCGGTTATTAAGTTGAGCGTCAGGATCCGATCATTTTCGTTGAGTATCCAGACTCCGATTATTACATTGAGCGTTCAGGCTCCGGTTATTTTCGTTGAGTATCCTGACTCCGGTTATTACGTTGAGGGTTCAGACTCCGGTCATTTTCGTTGAGTATCTAGACTCCTGTCATTACGTTGAACGTTCAGGCTCCGATCATTTTCGTTGAATATCCATACTCCGGTCAATATGTTGAGCAATCAGGCTCCGGTAACTTTCGTTGAGTATCAAGACTCCGGTCATTACATTGAGCGTTCAGGATCCAGCATTTTCGTTGAGTATCATAACTCCATTTATTACGTTGAGCGTTCAGGATTCGGTCAGTTTCGTTGAGTATCGAGACTCCAAATATTACATTGAGCGTTCAGGCTCCGGTCAGTTTCGTTGGGTATCCAGACTCCGGCGATTACGTTGATCGTTCAGGCTCTGGTCATTTTCGTTGACTATCCAGACTCGGGTTATTACGTTGAGCGTTCAGGCTCCGGTCAGTTTCGTTGAGTATCCAGATTCCGGTTATTACGTTGAGCGTTCAGGCTCCGATCAGTTTCGTTGGGTATCCAGACTCCGGTAATTATGTTGAGCGTTCAGGCTCCGGTAAGTTTCGTTGGGTATCTAGACTCCGGTTATTACGTTGAGCGTTCAGGCTCCGGTCAGTTTCGTTGGGTATTTAGACTCTAGTTATTACGTTGAGCGTTCAGGTTCCGGTCATTTTCGTTGAGTATCCAGACTCCAGTTATTAAGTTGAGTGTCAGGCTCCGATTATTTTCGTTGAGTATCCAGACTTCGATTATTACGTTGAGCGTTCAGGATCCGATCAGTTTCGTTGAGTATCAATACTCCAAATATTACGTTGAGCGTTCAGGCTCCGGTCAGTTTCATTGGGTATCCAGACTCCGGTGATTACGTTGATCGTTCAGGCTCCGGTCATTTTCGTTGACTATCCAGACTCGGGTTATTACGTTAAGCGTTCAGGCTCCGGTCAGTTTCGTTGAGTATCCAGATTCCGATTATTACGTTGAGCGTCCAGGCTCCGGTCAGTTTCGTTGGGTATCCAGACTCCGGTTTTTACGTTGAGCGTTCAGGCTCCGGTCATTTTCGTTGAGTATCTAGACTCCGGTTATTAAGTTGAGCGTCAGGCTCCGATCATTTTCGTTGAGTATCCAGACTCCGATTATTACATTGAGCGTTCAGGCTCCGGTTATTTTCGTTGAGTATCCTGACTCCGGTTATTACGTTGAGGGTTCAGACTCCGGTCATTTTCGTTGAGTATCTAGACTCCTGTCATTACGTTGAACGTTCAGGCTCCGATCATTTTCGTTGAATATCCATACTCCGGTCAATATGTTGAGCAATCAGGCTCCGGTAACTTTCGTTGAGTATCAAGACCCTGGTCATTACATTGAGCGTTCAGGATCCAGTCATTTTCGTTGAGTATCATAACTCCATTTATTACGTTGAGCGTTCAGGATTCGGTCAGTTTCGTTGAGTATCGAGACTCCAAATATTACATTGAGCGTTCAGGCTCCGGTCAGTTTCGTTGGGTATCCAGACTCCGGCGATTACGTTGATCGTTCAGGCTCCGGTCATTTTTGTTGACTATCCAGACTCGGGTTATTACGTTGAGCGTTCAGGCTCCGGTCAGTTTCGTTGAGTATCCAGATTCCGGTTATTACGTTGAGCGTTCAGGCTCTGATCAGTTTCGTTGGGTATCCAGACTCCGGTAATTATGTTGAGCGTTCAGGCTCCGGTAAGTTTCGTTGGGTATCCAGACTCCGGTTATTACGTTGAGCGTTCAGGCTCCGGTCAGTTTCGTTGGGTATTTAGACTCTAGTTATTACGTTGAGCGTTCAGGTTCCGGTCATTTTCGTTGAGTATCCAGACTCCGGTTATTAAGTTGAGTGTCAGGCTCCGATTATTTTCGTTGAGTATCCAGACTTCGATTATTACGTTGAGCGTTCAGGATCCGATCAGTTTCGTTGAGTATCAATACTCCAAATATTACGTTGAGCGTTCAGGCTCCGGTCAGTTTCATTGGGTATCCAGACTCCGGTGATTACGTTGATCGTTCAGGCTCCGGTCATTTTCGTTGACTATCCAGACTCGGGTTATTACGTTAAGCGTTCAGGCTCCGGTCAGTTTCGTTGAGTATCCAGATTCCGATTATTACGTTGAGCGTCCAGGCTCCGGTCAGTTTCGTTGGGTATCCAGACTCCGGTTTTTACGTTGAGCGTTCAGGCTCCGGTCATTTTCGTTGAGTATCTAGACTCCGGTTATTAAGTTGAGCGTCAGGCTCCGATCATTTTCGTTGAGTATCCAGACTCCGATTATTACATTGAGCGTTCAGGCTCCGGTTATTTTCGTTGAGTATCCTGACTCCGGTTATTACGTTGAGGGTTCAGACTCCGGTCATTTTCGTTGAGTATCTAGACTCCTGTCATTACGTTGAACGTTCAGGCTCCGATCATTTTCGTTGAATATCCATACTCCGGTCAATATGTTAAGCAATCAGGCTCCGGTAACTTTCGTTGAGTATCAAGACCCGGGTCATTACATTGAGCGTTCAGGATCCAGTCATTTTCGTTGAGTATCATAACTCCATTTATTACGTTGAGCGTTCAGGATTCGGTCAGTTTCGTTGAGTATCGAGACTCCAAATATTACATTGAGCGTTCAGGCTCCGGTCAGTTTCGTTGGGTATCCAGACTCCGGCGATTACGTTGATCGTTCAGGCTCCGGTCATTTTTGTTGACTATCCAGACTCGGGTTATTACGTTGAGCGTTCAGGCTCCGGTCAGTTTCGTTGAGTATCCAGATTCCGGTTATTACGTTGAGCGTTCAGGCTCTGATCAGTTTCGTTGGGTATCCAGACTCCGGTAATTATGTTGAGCGTTCAGGCTCCGGTAAGTTTCGTTGGGTATCCAGACTCCGGTTATTACGTTGAGCGTTCAGGCTCCGGTCAGTTTCGTTGGGTATTTAGACTCTAGTTATTACGTTGAGCGTTCAGGTTCCGGTCATTTTCGTTGAGTATCCAGACTCCGGTTATTAAGTTGAGTGTCAGGCTCCGATCATTTTTGTTGAGTATCCAGACTTCGATTATTACGTTGAGCGTTCAGGATCCGATCAGTTTCGTTGAGTATCCAGACTCCAAATATTACGTTGAGCGTTCAGGCTCCGGTCAGTTTCATTGGGTATCCAGACTCCGGTGATTACGTTGATCGTTCAGGCTCCGGTCATTTTCGTTGACTATCCAGACTCGGGTTATTACGTTAAGCGTTCAGGCTCCGGTCAGTTTCGTTGAGTATCCAGATTCCGATTATTACGTTGAGCGTTCAGGCTCCGGTCAGTTTCGTTGGGTATCCAGACTCTGGTTTTTACGTTGAGCGTTCAGGCTCCGGTCATTTTCGTTGAGTATCCAGACTCCGGTTATTAAGTTGAGCGTCAGGCTCCGATCATTTTCGTTGAGTATCCAGACTCCGATTATTACATTGAGCGTTCAGGCTCCGGTTATTTTCGTTGAGTATCCTGACTCCGGTTATTACGTTGAGGGTTCAGACTCCGGTCATTTTCGTTGAGTATCTAGACTCCTGTCATTACGTTGAACGTTCAGGCTCCGATCATTTTCGTTGAATATCCATACTCCGGTCAATATGTTGAGCAATCAGGCTCCGGTAACTTTCGTTGAGTATCAAGACTCCGGTCATTACATTGAGCGTTCAGGATCCAGTCATATTCGTTGAGTATCATAACTCCATTTATTACGTTGAGCGTTCAGGATTCGGTCAGTTTCGTTGAGTATCGAGACTCCAAATATTACATTGAGCGTTCAGGCTCCGGTCAGTTTCATTGGGTATCCAGACTCCGACGATTACGTTGATCGTTCAGGCTCCGGTCATTTTCGTTGACTATCCAGACTCGGGTTATTACGTTGAGCGTTCAGGCTCCGGTCAGTTTCGTTGAGTATCCAGATTCTGGTTATTACGTTGAGCGTTCAGGCTCTGATCAGTTTCGTTGGGTATCCAGACTCCGGTAATTATGTTGAGCGTTCAGGCTCCGGTAAGTTTCGTTGGGTATCCAGACTCCGGTTATTACATTGAGCGTTCAGGCTCCGGTCAGTTTCGTTGGGTATTTAGACTCTAGTTATTACGTTGAGCGTTCAGGTTCCGGTCATTTTCGTTGAGTATCCAGACTCCGGTTATTAAGTTGAGTGTCAGGCTCCGATCATTTTCGTTGAGTATCCAGACATCGATTATTACGTTAAGCGTTCAGGATCCGATCAGTTTCGTTGTGTATCCAGACTCCAAATATTGCTTTGAGCGTTCAGGCTCCGGTCAGTTTCATTGGGTATCCAGACTCCGGTGATTACATTGATCGTTCAGGCTCCGGTCATTTTCGTTGACTATCTAGACTCGGGTTATTACGTTAAGCGTTCAGGCTCCGGTCAGTTTCGTTGAGTATCCAGATTCTGATTATTACGTTGAGCGTTCAGGCTCCGGTAAGTTTCGTTGGGTATCCAGACTCCGGTTTTTACGTTGAGCGTTCAGGCTCCGGTCATTTTCGTTGAGTATCCAGACTCCAGTTATAAAGTTGAGCGTCAGGCTCCGATCATTTTCGTTGAGTATCCAGACTCCGATTATTACATTGAGCGTTCAGGCTCTGGTTATTTTCATTGAGTCTCCTGACTCCGATTATTACGTTGAGGGTTCAGACTCCGGTCATTTTCGTTGAGTATCTAGACTCCTGTCATTACGTTGAACGTTCAGGCTCCGATCATTTTCGTTGAATATCCATACTCCGGTCAATATGTTGAGCAATCAGGCTCCGGTAATTTTCGTTGAGTATCCAGACTCCGGTCATTACATTGAGCGTTCAGGATCCAGTCATTTTCGTTGAGTATCATAACTCCATTTATTACGTTGAGCGTTCAGGATTCGGTCGGTTTCGTTGAGTATCCAGACTCCAAATATTACATTGAGCGTTCAGGCTCCGGTCAGTTTCGTTGGGTATCCAGACTCCGGCGATTACGTTGATCGTTCAGGCTCCGGTCATTTTCGTTGACTATCCAGACTCGGGTTATTACGTTGAGCGTTCAGGCTCTGGTCAGTTTCGTTGAGTATCCAGATTCCGGTTATTACGTTGAGCGTTCAGGCTCCGATCAGTTTCGTTGGGTATCCAGACTCCGGTAATTATGTTGAGCGTTCATGCTCCGGTAAGTTTCGTTGGGTGTCCAGACTCCGGTTATTACGTTGAGCGTTCAGGCTCCGGTCAGTTTCGTTGGGTATTTAGACTCTAGTTATTACGTTGAGCGTTCAGGTTCCGGTCATTTTCGTTGAGTATCCAGACTCCGGTTATTAAGTTGAGTGTCAGGCTCCGATCATTTTCGTTGAGTACCCAGACTTCGATTATTATGTTAAGCGTTCAGGATCCGATCAGTTTCGTTGAGTATCCAGACTCCAAATATTGCGTTGAGCGTTCAGGCTCCGGTCAGTTTCATTGGGTATCCAGACTCCGGTGATTACGTTGATCGTTCAGGCTCCGGTCATTTTCGTTGACTATCCAGACTCGGGTTATTACGTTAAGCGTTCAGGCTCCGGTCAGTTTCGTTGAGTATCCAGATTCTGATTATTACGTTGAGCGTTCAGGCTCCGGTCAGTTTCGTTGGGTATCCAGACTCCGGTTATTACGTTGAGCGTTCAGGCTCCGGTCATTTTCGTTGAGTATCCAGACTCCGGTTATTAAGTTGATTGTCAGGCTCCGATCCTTTTTGTTGAGTATCCAGACTTCGATTATTACGTTGAGTGTTCAGGATCCGATCAGTTTCGTTGAGTATCCAGACTCCAAATATTACGTTGAGTGTTCAGGCTCCGGTCAGTTTCATTGGGTATCCAGACTCCGGTGATTACGTTGATCGTTCAGGCTCCGGTCATTTTCGTTGACTATCCATACTCGGGTTATTACGTTAAGCGTTCAGGCTCCGGTCAGTTTCGTTGAGTATCCAGACTCCGATTATTATGTTGAGCGTTCAGGCTCCGGTCAGTTTCGTTGGGTATCCAGACTCCGGTTTTTACGTTGAGCATTGAGGCTCCGGTCATTTTCGTTGATTATTCAGATTCCGATTATTATGTTGAGCGTTCAGGCTCCGATCATTTTCGTTGAGTATCCAGACTCCGATTATTACATTGAGCGTTCAGGCTCCGGTTATTTTCATTGAGTCTCCTGACTCCGGTTATTACGTTGAGGGTTCAGACTCCGGTCATTTTCGTTGAGTATCTAGACTCCTGTCATTACGTTGAACGTTCAGGCTCCGATCATTTTCGTTGAATATCCATACTCCGGTCAATATGTTGAGCAATCAGGCTCCGGTAACTTTCGTTGAGTATCAAGACTCCGGTCATTACATTGAGCGTTCAGGATCCAGTCATATTCGTTGAGTATCATAACTCCATTTATTACGTTGAGCGTTCAGGATTCGGTCAGTTTCGTTGAGTATCGAGACTCCAAATATTACATTGAGCGTTCAGGCTCCGGTCAGTTTCATTGGGTATCCAGACTCCGACGATTACGTTGATCGTTCAGGCTCCGGTCATTTTCGTTGACTATCCAGACTCGGGTTATTACGTTGAGAGTTCAGGCTCCGGTCAGTTTCGTTGAGTATCCAGATTCTGGTTATTACGTTGAGCGTTCAGGCTCTGATCAGTTTCGTTGGGTATCCAGACTCCGGTAATTATGTTGAGCGTTCAGGCTCCGGTAAGTTTCGTTGGGTATCCAGACTCCGGTTATTACATTGAGCGTTCAGGCTCCGGTCAGTTTCGTTGGGTATTTAGACTCTAGTTATTACATTGAGCGTTCAGGTTCTGGTCATTTTCGTTGAGTATCCAGACTCCGGTTATCAAGTTGAGTGTCAGGCTCCGATCATTTTCGTTGAGTATCCAGACATCGATTATTACGTTAAGCGTTCAGGATCCGATCAGTTTCGTTGAGTATCCAGACTCCAAATATTGCTTTGAGCGTTCAGGCTCCGGTCAGTTTCATTGGGTATCCAGACTCCGGTGATTACATTGATCGTTCAGGCTCCGGTCATTTTCGTTGACTATCTAGACTCGGGTTATTACGTTAAGCGTTCAGGCTCCGGTCAGTTTCGTTGAGTATCCAGATTCTGATTATTACGTTGAGCGTTCAGGCTCCGGTAAGTTTCGTTGGGTATCCAGACTCCGGTTTTTACGTTGAGCGTTCAGGCTCCAGTCATTTTCGTTGAGTATCCAGACTCCAGTTATAAAGTTGAGCGTCAGGCTCCGATCATTTTCGTTGAGTATCCAGACTCCGATTATTACATTGAGCGTTCAGGCTCTGGTTATTTTCATTGAGTCTCCTGACTCCGGTTATTACGTTGAGGGTTCAGACTCCGGTCATTTTCGTTGAGTATCTAGACTCCTGTCATTACGTTGAACGTTCAGGCTCCGATCATTTTCGTTGAATATCCATACTCCGGTCAATATGTTGAGCAATCAGGCTCCGGTAATTTTCGTTGAGTATCCAGACTCCGGTCATTACATTGAGCGTTCAGGATCCAGTCATTTTCGTTGAGTATCATAACTCCATTTATTACGTTGAGCGTTCAGGATTCGGTCGGTTTCGTTGAGTATCCAGACTCCAAATATTACATTGAGCGTTCAGGCTCCGGTCAGTTTCGTTGGGTATCCAGACTCCGGCGATTACGTTGATCGTTCAGGCTCCGGTCATTTTCGTTGAATATCCAGACTCGGGTTATTACGTTGAGCGTTCAGGCTCTGGTCAGTTTCGTTGAGTATCCAGATTCCTGTTATTACGTTGAGCGTTCAGGCTCCGATCAGTTTCGTTGGGTATCCAGACTCCGGTAATTATGTTGAGCGTTCAGGCTCCGGTAAGTTTCATTGGGTGTCCAGACTCCGGTTATTACGTTGAGCGTTCAGGCTCCGGTCAGTTTCGTTGGGTATTTAGACTCTAGTTATTACGTTGAGCGTTCAGGTTCCGGTCATTTTCGTTGAGTATCCAGACTCCGGTTATTAAGTTGAGTGTCAGGCTCCGATCATTTTCGTTGAGTACCCAGACTTCGATTATTACGTTAAGCGTTCAGGATCCGATCAGTTTCGTTGAGTATCCAGACTCCAAATATTGCGTTGAGCGTTCAGGCTCCGGTCAGTTTCATTGGGTATCCAGACTCCGGTGATTACGTTGATCGTTCAGGCTCCGGTCATTTTCGTTGACTATCCAGACTCGGGTTATTACGTTAAGCGTTCAGGCTCCGGTCAGTTTCGTTGAGTATCCAGATTCTGATTATTACGTTGAGCGTTCAGGCTCCGGTCAGTTTCGTTGGGTATCCAGACTCCGGTTATTACGTTGAGCGTTCAGGCTCCGGTCATTTTCGTTGAGTATCCAGACTCCGGTTATTAAGTTGATTGTCAGGCTCCGATCCTTTTTGTTGAGTATCCAGACTTCGATTATTACGTTGAGTGTTCAGGATCCGATCAGTTTCGTTGAGTATCCAGACTCCAAATATTACGTTGAGTGTTCAGGCTCCGGTCAGTTTCATTGGGTATCCAGACTCCGGTGATTACGTTGATCGTTCAGGCTCCGGTCATTTTCGTTGACTATCCATACTCGGGTTATTACGTTAAGCGTTCAGGCTCCGGTCAGTTTCGTTGAGTATCCAGACTCCGATTATTATGTTGAGCGTTCAGGCTCCGGTCAGTTTCGTTGGGTATCCAGACTCCGGTTTTTACGTTGAGCATTGAGGCTCCGGTCATTTTCGTTGATTATTCAGATTCCGATTATTATGTTGAGCGTTCAGGCTCCGGTCAGTTTCGTTGGGTATCCAGACTCCGGTTTTTACGTTGAGCGTTCAGGCTCCGGTCAGTTTTGTTGAGTATCCAGATTCCGGTTATTACGTTGAGCGTTCAGGCTCCGATCAGTTTCGTTGCGTATCCAGACTCTGGTTATTACGTTGAGCGTTCAGGCTCCGGTCAGTTTCATTGGGTATCCAGACTCCGGTGATTACGTTGATCTTTCAGGCTCCGGTCATTTTCGTTGACTATCCAGACTCGGGTTATTACGTTGAGCGTTCAGGCTCCAGTCAGTTTCGTTGAGTATCCAGATTCCGGTTATTACGTTGATCGTTCAGGCTCCGGTCAGATTCGTTGGGTATCCAGACTCCGGTTATTACGTTGAGCGTTCAGGCTCCGGTAAGTTTCGTTGGGTATCCAGACTCCGATTATTACGTTGAGCGTTCAGGCTCCGGTCAGTTTCGTTTAGTATCTAGACTCCGGTTATTAAGTTGAGTGTCAGGCTCCGATCATTTTCGTTGAGTATCCAGACTTCGATTATTACGTTGAGCTTTCAGGATCCGATCAGTTTCGTTGAGTATCCAGACTCCAAAAATTACGTTGAGCGTTCAGGCTCCGGTCAGTTTCATTGGGTATCCAAACTCCGGTGATTACGTTGATCGTTCAGGCTCCTGTCATTTTCGTTGACTATCCAGACTCGGGTTATTACGTTAAGCGTTCAGGCTCCGGTCAGTTTTGTTGAGTATCCAGATTCCGATTATTACGTTGAGCGTTCAGGCTCCGGTCAGCTTCGTTCGGTATCCAGACTCCAGTTTTTACGTTGAGCGTTCAGGCTCCGGTCATTTTCGTTGAGGATCCAGACTCCGGTTATTAAGTTGAGCGTTAGGCTCCGATCATTTTCGTTGAGTATCCAGACAACGATTATTACGTTGAGTGTTCAGGCTCCGGTTATTTTCGTTGAGTATCCTGACTCCGGTTATTATGTTGAGGGTTCAGACTCCGATCATTTTCGTTGAGTATCTAGACTCCGGTCATTACGTTGAACGTTCAGGATCCGATCATTTTCGTGGAATATCCATACTCCGGTCAATATGTTGAGCGATCAGGCTCCGGTAATTTTCGTTGAGTATCCAGATTCCGGATATTACGTTGATCGTTCAGGCTCCGGTCAGATTCGTTGGGTATCCAGACTCCGGTTATTACGTTGAGCGTTCAGGCTCCGGTAAGTTTCGTTGGGTATCCAGACTCCGGTTATTACGTTGAGCGTTCAGGCTCCGGTCAGTTTCGTTGGGAATTTAGACTCTAGTTATTACGTTGAGCATTCAGCCTCCGGTCATTTTCGTTGAGTATCCAGACTCCGGTTATTAAGTTAAGTGTCAGGCTCCGATCATTTTCGTTGAGTATCCAGACTTCGATTATTACATTGAGCGTTCAGGACCCGATCAGTTTCGTTGAGTATCCAGACTCAAAATATTACGTTGAGCGTTCAGGCTCCGGTCAGTTTCATTGGGTATCCAGACTCCGGTGATTATGTTGATCGTTCAGGCTCCGGTCATTTTCATTGACTATCCAGACTTGGGTTATTACGTTAAGCATTCAGGCTTCGGTCAGTTTCGTTGAGTATCCAGACTCCGATTATTACGTTGAGCGTTCAGGCACCGGTCAGTTTCGTTGGGTATCCAGACTCCGGTTTTTACGTTGAGCGTTGAGGCTCCGGTCATTTTCGTTGAGTATTCAGATTCCGATTATTACGTTGAGCGTTCAGGCTCAGGTCAGTTTCGTTGGGTATCCAGACTCCGGTTTTTACGTTGAGCGTTCAGGCTCCGGTCAGTTTTGTTGAGTATCCAGATTCCGGTTATTACGTTGAGCGTTCAGGCTCCGATCAGTTTCGTTGGGTATCCAGACTCCGGTTATTACGTTGAGCGTTCAGGCTCCGGTCAGTTTCATTGGGTATCCAGACTCCGGTGATTACGTTGATCGTTCAGGCTCTGGTCATTTTCGTTGACAATCCAGACTCGGGTTATTACGTTGAGCGTTCAGGCTCCGGTCAGTTTCGTTGAGTATCCAGATTCCGGTTATTACATTGATCGTTCAGGCTCTGGTCAGATTCGTTGGGTATCCAGACTCCGTTTATTACGTTGAACGTTCAGGCTCTGGTCAGTTTCATTGGGAATTTAGACTCTAGTTATTACGTTGAGCGTTCAGGATCCGGTCATTTTCGTTGAGTATCCAGACTCCGGTTATTAAGTTAAGTGTTAGGCTCCGATCATTTTCGTTGAGTATCCAGACTTCGATTATTACGTTGAGCGTTCAGGATCCGATCAGTTTCGTTGAGTATCCAGACTCCAAATATTACGTTGAGCGTTCACGCTCCGGTCAGTTTTATTGACTATCCAGACTCCGGTGATTACGTTGATCGTTCAGGCTCCGGTCAGTTTTGTTGACTATCCAGACTCCGATTATTACGTTGAGCGTTCAGGCTCCGGTCAGTTTCGTTGGGTATCCAGACTCCGGTTTTTACGTTGAGCGTTGAGGCTCCGGTCATTTTTGTTGAGTATTCAGATTCCGATTATTACGTTGAGCGTTCAGGCTCCGGTCAGTTTCGTTGGGTATCCAGACTCCGGTTTTTACGTTGAGCGTTCAGGCTCCGGTCAGTTTTGTTGAGTATCCAGATTCCGGTTATTACGTTGAGCGTTCAGGCTCCGATCAGTTTCGTTGGGTATCCAGACTCTAGTTATTACGTTGAGCGTTCAGGCTCCGGTCAGTTTCGTTGGGTATTTAGACTCTAGTTATTACGTTGAGCGTTCAGGTTCCGGTCATTTTCGTTGAGTATCCAGACTCCGGTTATTAAGTTGAGTGTCAGGCTCCGATCATTTTCGTTGAGTACCCAGACTTCGATTATTACGATAAGCGTTCAGGATCCGATCAGTTTCGTTGAGTATCCAGACTCCAAATATTGCGTTGAGCGTTCAGGCTCCGGTCAGTTTCATTGGGTATCCAGACTCCGGTGATTACGTTGATCGTTCAGGCTCCGGTCATTTTCGTTGACTATCCAGACTCGGGTTATTACGTTAAGCGTTCAGGCTCCGATCATTTTCGTTGACTATCCAGACTCGGGTTATTACGTTGATCGTTCAGGCTCCGGTCAGTTTCGTTGAGTATCCAGATTCTGATTATTATGTTGAGCGTTCAGGCTCCGGTCAGTTTCGTTGGGTATCCAGACTCCAGTTATTACGTTGAGCGTTCAGGCTCCGGTCATTTTCGTTGAGTATCCAGACTCCGGTTATTAAGTTGATTGTCAGGCTCCGATCCTTTTTGTTGAGTATCCAGACTTCGATTATTACGTTGAGCGTTCAGGATCCGATCAGTTTCGTTGAGTATCCAGACTCCAAATATTACGTTGAGTGTTCAGGCTCCGGTCAGTTTCATTGGGTATCCAGACTCCGGTGATTACGTTGATCGTTCAGGCTCCGGTCATTTTCGTTGACTATCCATACTCGGGTTATTACGTTAAGCGTTCAGGCTCCGGTCAGTTTCGTTGAGTATCCAGACTCCGATTATTATGTTGAGCGTTCAGGCTCCGGTCAGTTTCGTTGGGTATCCAGACTCCGGTTTTTACGTTGAGCGTTGAGGCTCCGGTCATTTTCGTTGATTATTCAGATTCCGATTATTATGTTGAGCGTTCAGGCTCCGGTCAGTTTCGTTGGGTATCCAGACTCCGGTTTTTACGTTGAGCGTTCAGGCTCCGGTCAGTTTTGTTGAGTATCCAGATTCCGGTTATTACGTTGAGCGTTCAGGCTCCGATCAGTTTCGTTGGGTATCCAGACTCTAGTTATTACGTTGAGCGTTCAGGCTCCGGTCAGTTTCGTTGGGTATTTAGACTCTAGTTATTACGTTGAGCGTTCAGGTTCCGGTCATTTTCGTTGAGTATCCAGACTCCGGTTATTAAGTTGAGTGTCAGGCTCCGATCATTTTCGTTGAGTACCCAGACTTCGATTATTACGTTAAGCGTTCAGGATCCGATCAGTTTCGTTGAGTATCCAGACTCCAAATATTGCGTTGAGCGTTCAGGCTCCGGTCAGTTTCGTTGAGTATCCAGACTCCAAATATTACGTTGAGTGTTCAGGCTCCGGTCAGTTTCATTGGGTATCCAGACTCCGGTGATTACGTTGATCGTTCAGGCTCCGGTCATTTTCGTTGACTATCCATACTCGGGTTATTACGTTAAGCGTTCAGGCTCCGGTCAGTTTCGTTGAGTATCCAGACTCCGATTATTATGTTGAGCGTTCAGGCTCCGGTCAGTTTCGTTGGGTATCCAGACTCCGGTTTTTACGTTGAGCATTGAGGCTCCGGTCATTTTCGTTGATTATTCAGATTCCGATTATTATGTTGAGCGTTCAGGCTCCGGTCAGTTTCGTTGGGTATCCAGACTCCGGTGATTATGTTGATCGTTCAGGCTCCATTCATTTTCGTTGACTATCCAGACTCGGGTTATTACGTTGAGCGTTCAAGCTCCGGTCAGTTTCGTTGGGTATCCAGACTCCTGTTATTACGTTGAGCGTTCAGGCTCCGGTAAGTTTCGTTGGGTATCTAGACTCCGGTTATTACGTTGAGCGTTCAGGCTCCGGTCAGTTTCGTTGGGTATCCAGACTCTAGTTATTACGTTGAGCGTTCAGCCTCCGGTCATTTTCGTTTAGTATCTAGACTCCAGTTATTAAGTTGAGTGTCAGGCTCCGATCATTTTCGTTGAGTATCCAGACTTCGATTATTACGTTGAGCATTCAGGATCCGATCAGTTTCGTTGAGTATCCAGACTCCAAATATTACGTTGAGCGTTCAGGCTCCGGTCAGTTTCATTGGGTATCCAAACTCCGGTGATTATGTTGATCGTTCAGGCTCCTGTCATTTTCGTTGACTATCCAGACTCGGGTTATTACGTTAAGCGTTCAGGCTCCGGTCAGTTTTGTTGAGTATCCAGATTCCGATTATTACGTTGAGCGTTCAGGCTCCGGTCAGCTTCGTTCGGTATCCAGACTCCGGTTTTTACGTTGAGCGTTCAGGCTCCGGTCATTTTCGTTGAGTATCCAGACTCCGGTTATTAAGTTGAGCGTCAGGCTCCGATCATTTTCGTTGAGTATCCAGACTCCGATTATTACGTTGAGTTTTCAGGCTCCGGTTATTTTCGTTGAGTATCCTGACTCCGGTTATTACGTTGAGGGTTCAGACTCCGGTCATTTTCGTTGAGTATCTAGACTCCGGTCATTACGTTGAACGTTCAGGATCCGGTCATTTTCGTGGAATATCCATACTCCGGCAATATGTTGAGCGATCAGGCTCCGGTAATTTTCGTTGAGTATCCAGAATCCGGTCATTACATTGAGTGTTCAGGATCCAGTCAATTTCGTTGAGTATCATAACTCCATTTATTACGTTGAGCGTTCAGGATCCGGTCAGTTTCGTTGAGTATCCAGACTCCAAATATTACGTTGAGCGTTTAGGCTCCAGTCAGTTTCGTTGGGTATCCAGACACCGGTTATTACGTTGAGCGTGCAGGCTCCGGTCAGTTTCGTTGAGTATCCAGATTCCGGTTATTTCGTTGAGCGTTCAGGCTCCGGTCAGTTTCGTTGGGTATCCAGACTCCGGTTATTACGTTGAGCGTTCAGGCTCCGGTAAGTTTCGTTGGGTATCCAGACTCCGGTTATTATGTTGAGCGTTCAGGCTCCGGTCAGTTTCGTTGGGTATTTAGACTCTAGTTATTACGTTGAGCGTTCAGGCTCCGATCATTTTCGTTGAGTATCCAGACTCCGGTTATTAAGTTGAGTGTCAGGCTCCGATCATTTTCGTTGAGTATCCAGACTTCGATTATTACGTTGAGCGATCAGGATCCGATCAGTTTCGTTGAGTATCCAGGCTCCAAATATTACGTTGAGCGTTCAGGCTCCGGTCAGTTTCATTGGGTATCCAGACTCCGGTGATTACGTTGATCGTTCAGGCTCCGGTCATTTTCGTTGACTATCCAGACTCGGGTTATTACGTTAAGCGTTCAGGCTCCGGTCAGTTTCGTTGAGTATCCAGATTCCGATTATTACGTTGAGCGTTCAGGATCCGGTTAGTTTCGTTGAGTATCCAGAGACCGGTTATTACCTTGAGCGTTCAGGCTCCGGTCAGTTTCGTTGAGTATCCAGATTCCAGTTATTTCGTTGAGCGTTCAGGCTCCGGTTAGTTTCGTTGGGTATCCAGATTCCGGTTATTTCGTTGAGCGTTCAGGCTCCGGTCAGTTTCGTTGGGTATCCAGACTCCGGTTATCACGTTGAGCATTCAGTCTCCGGTATGTTTCGTTGGGTATCCAGACTCCGGTTATTATGTTGAGCGTTCAGGCTCCGGTCAGTTTCGTTGGGTATTTAGACTCTAGTTATTACATTGAGCGTTCAGGCTCCGATCATTTTCGTTGAGTATCCAGACTCCGGTTATTAAGTTGAGTGTCAGGCTCCGATCATTTTTGTTGAGTATCCAGACTTCGATTATTACGTTGAGCGTTAAGGATCCGATCAGTTTCGTTGAGTATCCAGACTCCAAATATTACGTTGACCGTTCAGGCTCCGATCAGTTTCATTGGGTATCCAGACTCCGATGATTACGTTGATCGTTCAGGCTCCGGTCATTTTCGTTGACTATCCAGACTCCGGTTTTTACGTTGAGCATTCAGGCTCCGGTCATTTTCGTTGAGTATCCAGACTCCGGTTATTAAGTTGAGCGTCAGGCTCCAATCATTTTCGTTTAGTATCAAGACTCCGATTATTACGTTGAGCGTTCGTCTTCGGTTATTTTCGTTGAGTATCCTGACTCCGGTTATTACGTTGAGGGTTCAGACTCCGGTCATTTTCGTTGAGTATCTAGACTCTGGTCATTACGTTTAACGTTCAGGATCCGATCATTTTCGTGGAATATCCATACTCCGGTCAATATGTTGAGCGATCAGGCTCCGGTAATTTTCGTTGAGTATCCAGAATCCGGTCATTACATTGAGTGTTCAGGATCCAGTCAATTTCGTTGAGTATCATAACTCCATTTATTACGTTGAGCGTTCAGGATCCGGTCAGTTTCGTTGAGTATCCAGACTCCAAATATTACGTTGAGCGTTTAGGCTCCGGTCAGTTTCATTGGGTATCCAGACACCGGTTATTACGTTGAGCGTGCAGGCTCCGGTCAGTTTCGTTGAGTATCCAGATTCCGGTTATTTCGTTGAGCGTTCAGGCTCCGGTCAGTTTCGTTGGGTATCCAGACTCCGGTTATTACGTTGAGCGTTCAGGCTCCGGTAAGTTTCGTTGGGTATCCAGACTCCGGTTATTATGTTGAGCGTTCAGGCTCCGGTCAGTTTCGTTGGGTATTTAGACTCTAGTTATTACGTTGAGCGTTCAGGCTCCGATCATTTTCGTTGAGTATCCAGACTCCGGTTATTAAGTTGAGTGTCAGGCTCCGATCATTTTCGTTGAGTATCCAGACTTCGATTATTACGTTGAGCGATCAGGATCCGATCAGTTTCGTTGAGTATCCAGGCTCCAAATATTACGTTGAGCGTTCAGGCTCCGGTCAGTTTCATTGGGTATCCAGACTCCGGTGATTACGTTGATCGTTCAGGCTCCGGTCATTTTCGTTGACTATCCAGACTCGGGTTATTACGTTAAGCGTTCAGGCTCCGGTCAGTTTCGTTGAGTATCCAGATTCCGATTATTACGTTGAGCGTTCAGGATCCGGTTAGTTTCGTTGAGTATCCAGAGACCGGTTATTACCTTGAGCGTTCAGGCTCCGGTCAGTTTCGTTGAGTATCCAGATTCCAGTTATTTCGTTGAGCGTTCAGGCTCCGGTTAGTTTCGTTGGGTATCCAGATTCCGGTTATTTCGTTGAGCGTTCAGGCTCCGGTCAGTTTCGTTGGGTATCCAGACTCCGGTTATCACGTTGAGCATTCAGTCTCCGGTATGTTTCGTTGGGTATCCAGACTCCGGTTATTATGTTGAGCGTTCAGGCTCCGGTCAGTTTCGTTGGGTATTTAGACTCTAGTTATTACATTGAGCGTTCAGGCTCCGATCATTTTCGTTGAGTATCCAGACTCCGGTTATTAAGTTGAGTGTCAGGCTCCGATCATTTTCGTTGAGTATCCAGACTTCGATTATTACGTTGAGCGATCAGGATCCGATCAGTTTCGTTGAGTATCCAGGCTCCAAATATTACGTTGAGCGTTCAGGCTCCGGTCAGTTTCATTGGGTATCCAGACTCCGGTGATTACGTTGATCGTTCAGGCTCCGGTCATTTTCGTTGACTATCCAGACTCGGGTTATTACGTTAAGCGTTCAGGCTCCGGTCAGTTTCGTTGAGTATCCAGATTCCGATTATTACGTTGAGCGTTCAGGATCCGGTTAGTTTCGTTGAGTATCCAGAGACCGGTTATTACCTTGAGCGTTCAGGCTCCGGTCAGTTTCGTTGAGTATCCAGATTCCAGTTATTTCGTTGAGCGTTCAGGCTCCGGTTAGTTTCGTTGGGTATCCAGATTCCGGTTATTTCGTTGAGCGTTCAGGCTCCGGTCAGTTTCGTTGGGTATCCAGACTCCGGTTATCACGTTGAGCATTCAGTCTCCGGTATGTTTCGTTGGGTATCCAGACTCCGGTTATTATGTTGAGCGTTCAGGCTCCGGTCAGTTTCGTTGGGTATTTAGACTCTAGTTATTACATTGAGCGTTCAGGCTCCGATCATTTTCGTTGAGTATCCAGACTCCGGTTATTAAGTTGAGTGTCAGGCTCCGATCATTTTTGTTGAGTATCCAGACTTCGATTATTACGTTGAGCGTTAAGGATCCGATCAGTTTCGTTGAGTATCCAGACTCCAAATATTACGTTGACCGTTCAGGCTCCGATCAGTTTCATTGGGTATCCAGACTCCGATGATTACGTTGATCGTTCAGGCTCCGGTCATTTTCGTTGACTATCCAGACTCCGGTTTTTACGTTGAGCATTCAGGCTCCGGTCATTTTCGTTGAGTATCCAGACTCCGGTTATTAAGTTGAGCGTCAGGCTCCAATCATTTTCGTTTAGTATCAAGACTCCGATTATTACGTTGAGCGTTCGTCTTCGGTTATTTTCGTTGAGTATCCTGACTCCGGTTATTACGTTGAGGGTTCAGACTCCGGTCATTTTCGTTGAGTATCTAGACTCTGGTCATTACGTTTAACGTTCAGGATCCGATCATTTTCGTGGAATATCCATACTCCGGTCAATATGTTGAGCGATCAGGCTCCGGTAATTTTCGTTGAGTATCCAGAATCCGGTCATTACATTGAGTGTTCAGGATCCAGTCAATTTCGTTGAGTATCATAACTCCATTTATTACGTTGAGCGTTCAGGATCCGGTCAGTTTCGTTGAGTATCCAGACTCCAAATATTACGTTGAGCGTTTAGGCTCCGGTCAGTTTCATTGGGTATCCAGACACCGGTTATTACGTTGAGCGTGCAGGCTCCGGTCAGTTTCGTTGAGTATCCAGATTCCGGTTATTTCGTTGAGCGTTCAGGCTCCGGTCAGTTTCGTTGGGTATCCAGACTCCGGTTATTACGTTGAGCGTTCAGGCTCCGGTAAGTTTCGTTGGGTATCCAGACTCCGGTTATTATGTTGAGCGTTCAGGCTCCGGTCAGTTTCGTTGGGTATTTAGACTCTAGTTATTACGTTGAGCGTTCAGGCTCCGATCATTTTCGTTGAGTATCCAGACTCCGGTTATTAAGTTGAGTGTCAGGCTCCGATCATTTTCGTTGAGTATCCAGACTTCGATTATTACGTTGAGCGATCAGGATCCGATCAGTTTCGTTGAGTATCCAGGCTCCAAATATTACGTTGAGCGTTCAGGCTCCGGTCAGTTTCATTGGGTATCCAGACTCCGGTGATTACGTTGATCGTTCAGGCTCCGGTCATTTTCGTTGACTATCCAGACTCGGGTTATTACGTTAAGCGTTCAGGCTCCGGTCAGTTTCGTTGAGTATCCAGATTCCGATTATTACGTTGAGCGTTCAGGATCCGGTTAGTTTCGTTGAGTATCCAGAGACCGGTTATTACCTTGAGCGTTCAGGCTCCGGTCAGTTTCGTTGAGTATCCAGATTCCAGTTATTTCGTTGAGCGTTCAGGCTCCGGTCAGTTTCGTTGGGTATCCAGATTCCGGTTATTTCGTTGAGCGTTCAGGCTCCGGTCAGTTTCGTTTGGTATCCAGACTCCGGTTATTACGTTGAGCGTTCAGGCTCCGGTATGTTTCGTTGGGTATCCAGACTCCGGTTATTATGTTGAGCGTTCAGGCTCCGGTCAGTTTCGTTGGGTATTTAGACTCTAGTTATTACATTGAGCGTTCAGGCTCCGATCATTTTCGTTGAGTATCCAGACTCCGGTTATTAAGTTGAGTGTCAGGCTCCGATCATTTTTGTTGAGTATCCAGACTTCGATTATTACGTTGAGCGTTAAGGATCCGATCAGTTTCGTTGAGTATCCAGACTCCAAATATTACGTTGACCGTTCAGGCTCCGATCAGTTTCATTGGGTATCCAGACTCCGATGATTACGTTGATCGTTCAGGCTCCGGTCATTTTCGTTGACTATCCAGACTCCGGTTTTTACGTTGAGCATTCAGGCTCCGGTCATTTTCGTTGAGTATCCAGACTCCGGTTATTAAGTTGAGCGTCAGGCTCCGATCATTTTCGTTTAGTATCAAGACTCCGATTATTACGTTGAGCGTTCGTCTTCGGTTATTTTCGTTGAGTATCCTGACTCCGGTTATTACGTTGAGGGTTCAGACTCCGGTCATTTTCGTTGAGTATCTAGACTCTGGTCATTACGTTTAACGTTCAGGATCCGATCATTTTCGTGGAATATCCATACTCCGGTCAATATGTTGAGCGATCAGGCTCCGGTAATTTTCGTTGAGTATCCAGAATCCGGTCATTACATTGAGTGTTCAGGATCCAGTCAATTTCGTTGAGTATCATAACTCCATTTATTACGTTGAGCGTTCAGGATCCGGTCAGTTTCGTTGAGTATCCAGACTCCAAATATTACGTTGAGCGTTTAGGCTCCGGTCAGTTTCGTTGGGTATCCAGACACCGGTTATTACGTTGAGCGTGCAGGCTCCGGTCAGTTTCGTTGAGTATCCAGATTCCGGTTATTTCGTTGAGCGTTCAGGCTCCGGTCAGTTTCGTTGGGTATCCAGACTCCGGTTATTACGTTGAGCGTTCAGGCTCCGGTAAGTTTCGTTGGGTATCCAGACTCCGGTTATTATGTTGAGCGTTCAGGCTCCGGTCAGTTTCGTTGGGTATTTAGACTCTAGTTATTACGTTGAGCGTTCAGGCTCCGATCATTTTCGTTGAGTATCCAGACTCCGGTTATTAAGTTGAGTGTCAGGCTCCGATCATTTTCGTTGAGTATCCAGACTTCGATTATTACGTTGAGCGATCAGGATCCGATCAGTTTCGTTGAGTATCCAGGCTCCAAATATTACGTTGAGCGTTCAGGCTCCGGTCAGTTTCATTGGGTATCCAGACTCCGGTGATTACGTTGATCGTTCAGGCTCCGGTCATTTTCGTTGACTATCCAGACTCGGGTTATTACGTTAAGCGTTCAGGCTCCGGTCAGTTTCGTTGAGTATCCAGATTCCGATTATTACGTTGAGCGTTCAGGATCCGGTTAGTTTCGTTGAGTATCCAGAGACCGGTTATTACCTTGAGCGTTCAGGCTCCGGTCAGTTTCGTTGAGTATCCAGATTCCAGTTATTTCGTTGAGCGTTCAGGCTCCGGTTAGTTTCGTTGGGTATCCAGATTCCGGTTATTTCGTTGAGCGTTCAGGCTCCGGTCAGTTTCGTTGGGTATCCAGACTCCGGTTATCACGTTGAGCATTCAGTCTCCGGTATGTTTCGTTGGGTATCCAGACTCCGGTTATTATGTTGAGCGTTCAGGCTCCGGTCAGTTTCGTTGGGTATTTAGACTCTAGTTATTACATTGAGCGTTCAGGCTCCGATCATTTTCGTTGAGTATCCAGACTCCGGTTATTAAGTTGAGTGTCAGGCTCCGATCATTTTTGTTGAGTATCCAGACTTCGATTATTACGTTGAGCGTTAAGGATCCGATCAGTTTCGTTGAGTATCCAGACTCCAAATATTACATTGACCGTTCAGGCTCCGATCAGTTTCATTGGGTATCCAGACTCCGATGATTACGTTGATCGTTCAGGCTCCGGTCATTTTCGTTGACTATCCAGACTCCGGTTTTTACGTTGAGCATTCAGGCTCCGGTCATTTTCGTTGAGTATCCAGACTCCGGTTATTAAGTTGAGCGTCAGGCTCCAATCATTTTCGTTTAGTATCAAGACTCCGATTATTACGTTGAGCGTTCGTCTTCGGTTATTTTCGTTGAGTATCCTGACTCCGGTTATTACGTTGAGGGTTCAGACTCCGGTCATTTTCGTTGAGTATCTAGACTCTGGTCATTACGTTTAACGTTCAGGATCCGATCATTTTCGTGGAATATCCATACTCCGGTCAATATGTTGAGCGATCAGGCTCCGGTAATTTTCGTTGAGTATCCAGAATCCGGTCATTACATTGAGTGTTCAGGATCCAGTCAATTTCGTTGAGTATCATAACTCCATTTATTACGTTGAGCGTTCAGGATCCGGTCAGTTTCGTTGAGTATCCAGACTCCAAATATTACGTTGAGCGTTTAGGCTCCGGTCAGTTTCATTGGGTATCCAGACACCGGTTATTACGTTGAGCGTGCAGGCTCCGGTCAGTTTCGTTGAGTATCCAGATTCCGGTTATTTCGTTGAGCGTTCAGGCTCCGGTCAGTTTCGTTGGGTATCCAGACTCCGGTTATTACGTTGAGCGTTCAGGCTCCGGTCAGTTTCATTGGGTATCCAGACTCCGGTGATTACGTTGATCGTTCAGGCTCTGGTCATTTTCGTTGACAATCCAGACTCGGGTTATTACGTTGAGCGTTCAGGCTCCGGTCAGTTTCGTTGAGTATCCAGACTCCGGTTATTAAGTTGAGTGTCAGGCTCCGATCATTTTCGTTGAGTATCCAGACTTCGATTATTACGTTGAGCGATCAGGATCCGATCAGTTTCATTGAGTATCCAGGCTCCAAATATTACGTTGAGCGTTCAGGCTCCGGTCAGTTTCATTGGGTATCCAGACTCCGGTGATTACGTTGATCGTTCAGGCTCCGGTCATTTTCATTGACTATCCAGACTCGGGTTATTACGTTAAGCGTTCAGGCTCCGGTCAGTTTCGTTGAGTATCCAGATTCCGATTATTACGTTGAGCGTTCAGGATCCGGTTAGTTTCGTTGAGTATCCAGACACCGGTTATTACGTTGAGCGTTCAGGCTCCGGTCAGTTTCGTTGAGTATCCAGATTCCAGTTATTTCGTTGAGCGTTCAGGCTCCGGTCAGTTTCGTTGGGTATCCAGATTCCGGTTATTTCGTTGAGCGTTCAGGCTCCGGTCAGTTTCGTTGGGTATCCAGACTCCGGTTATTACGTTGAGCGTTCAGGCTCCGGTATGTTTCGTTGGGTATCCAGACTCCGGTTATTATGTTGAGCGTTCAGGCTCCGGTCAGTTTCGTTGGGTATTTAGACTCTAGTTATTACATTGAGCGTTCAGGCTCCGATCATTTTCGTTGAGTATCCAGACTCCGGTTATTAAGTTGAGTGTCAGGCTCCGATCATTTTTGTTGAGTATCCAGACTTCGATTATTACGTTGAGCGTTAAGGATCCGATCAGTTTCGTTGAGTATCCAGACTCCAAATATTACGTTGACCGTTCAGGCTCCGATCAGTTTCATTGGGTATCCAGACTCCGATGTTTACGTTGATCGTTCAGGCTCCGGTCATTTTCGTTGACTATCCAGACTCCGGTTTTTACGTTGAGCATTCAGGCTCCGGTCATTTTCGTTGAGTATCCAGACTCCGGTTATTAAGTTGAGCGTCAGGCTCCGATCATTTTCGTTTAGTATCAAGACTCCGATTATTACGTTGAGCGTTCGTCTTCGGTTATTTTCGTTGAGTATCCTGACTCCGGTTATTACGTTGAGGGTTCAGACTCCGGTCATTTTCGTTGAGTATCTAGACTCTGGTCATTACGTTTAACGTTCAGGATCCGATCATTTTCGTGGAATATCCATACTCCGGTCAATATGTTGAGCGATCAGGCTCCGGTAATTTTCGTTGAGTATCCAGAATCCGGTCATTACATTGAGTGTTCAGGATCCAGTCAATTTCGTTGAGTATCATAACTCCATTTATTACGTTGAGCGTTCAGGATCCGGTCAGTTTCGTTGAGTATCCAGACTCCAAATATTACGTTGAGCGTTTAGGCTCCGGTCAGTTTCGTTGGGTATCCAGACACCGGTTATTACGTTGAGCGTGCAGGCTCCGGTCAGTTTCGTTGAGTATCCAGATTCCGGTTATTTCGTTGAGCGTTCAGGCTCCGGTCAGTTTCGTTGGGTATCCAGACTCCGGTTATTACGTTGAGCGTTCAGGCTCCGGTAAGTTTCGTTGGGTATCCAGACTCCGGTTATTATGTTGAGCGTTCAGGCTCCGGTCAGTTTCGTTGGGTATTTAGACTCTAGTTATTACGTTGAGCGTTCAGGCTCCGATCATTTTCGTTGAGTATCCAGACTCCGGTTATTAAGTTGAGTGTCAGGCTCCGATCATTTTCGTTGAGTATCCAGACTTCGATTATTACGTTGAGCGATCAGGATCCGATCAGTTTCGTTGAGTATCCAGGCTCCAAATATTACGTTGAGCGTTCAGGCTCCGGTCAGTTTCATTGGGTATCCAGACTCCGGTGATTACGTTGATCGTTCAGGCTCCGGTCATTTTCGTTGACTATCCAGACTCGGGTTATTACGTTAAGCGTTCAGGCTCCGGTCAGTTTCGTTGAGTATCCAGATTCCGATTATTACGTTGAGCGTTCAGGATCCGGTCAGTTTCGTTGAGTATCCGGACACTGGTTATTACGTTGAGCGTTCAGGCTCCGGTCAGTTTCGTTGAGTATCCAGAGTCCAGTTATTTCGTTGAGCGTTCAGGCTCCGGTCAGTTTCGTTGAGTATCCAGACTCCAAATATTACGTTGAACGTTCAGGCTCCGGTCAGTTTCGTTGGGTATCCAGACTCCGGTGATTACGTTGATCGTTCAGGCTCCGATCATTTTCGTTAACTATCCAAACTCGGGTTATTACGTTGAGCGTTAAGGCTCTGGTCAGTTTCATTGAGTATCCAGAATCCGGTTATTACGTTGAGCGTTCAGGCTCCGATCAGTTTCGTTGGGTATCCAGACTCCGGTTATTACGTTGAGCGTTCAGGCTCCAGTAAGTTTCATTGGGTATCCAGACTCCGGTTATTACGTTGAGCGTTCAGGCTCCGGTCAGTTTCGTTGGGTATTTAGACTCTAGTTATTACGTTGAGCGTTCAGGTTCCGGTCATTTTCGTTGAGTATCCAGACTCCGGTTATTAAGTTGAGTGTCAGGCTCCGATCATTTTCGTTGAGTATCCAGACTTCGATTATTACGTTGAGCGTTCAGGATCCGATCATTTTCGTTGAGTATCCAGACTCCAAATATTACGTTGAGCGTTCAGGCTCCGGTCAGTTTCATTGGGTATCCAGACTCCGGTGATTACGTTGATCGTTCAGGCTCCGATCATTTTCGTTGACTATCCAGACTCGGGTTATTACGTTAAGCGTTCAGGCTCCGGTCAGTTTCGTTGAGTATCCAGATTCCGATTATTACGTTGAGCGTTCAGGCTCCGGTCAGTTTCGTTGGGTATCCAGACACCGGTTTTTACACTGAGCGTTCAGGCTCCGGTCGTTTTCGTTGAGTATCCAGACTCCGGTTATTAAGTTGAGCGTCAGGCTCCGATCATTTTCGTTGAGTATCCAGACTCCGATTATTACATTGAGCGTTCAGGCTCCGGTTATTTTCGTTGAGTATCCTGACTCCGGTTATTACGTTGAGGGTTCAGACTCCGGTCATTTTCGTTGAGTATCTAGACTCCTGTCATTACGTTGAACGTTCAGGCTCCGATCATTTTCGTTGAATATCCATACTCCGGTCAATATGTTGAGCAATCAGGCTCCGGTAATTTTCGTTGAGTATCCAGACTCCGGTTATTACATTGAGCGTTCAGGATCCAGTCATTTTCGTTGAGTATCATAACTCCATTTATTACGTTGAGCATTCAGGATTCGGTCAGTTTCGTTGAGTATCCAGACTCAAAATATTACGTTGAGCGTTCAGGCTTCGGTCAGTTTCGTTGGGTATCCAGACTCCGGCGATTACGTTGATCGTTCAGGCTCCGGTCATTTTCGTTGACTATCCAGACTCGGGTTATTACGTTGAGCGTTCAGGCTCCGGTCAGTTTCGTTGAGTATCCATATTCCGGTTATTACGTTGAGCGTTCAGGCTCCGGTCAGTTTCGTTGGGTATCCAGACTCCGGTAATTATGTTGAGCGTTCAGGCTCCGGTAAGTTTCGTTGGGTATCCAGACTCCGGTTATTACGTTGAGCGTTCAGGCTCCGGTCAGTTTCGTTGGGTATTTAGACTCTAGTTATTACGTTGAGCGTTCAGGTTCCGGTCATTTTCGTTGAGTATCCAGACTCCGGTTATTAAGTTGAGTGTCAGGCTCCGATCATTTTCGTTGAGTATCCAGACTTCGATTATTACGTTAAGCGTTCAGGATCCGATCAGTTTCGTTGAGTATCCAGACTCCAAGTATTGCGTTGAGCGTTCAGGCTCCGGTCAGTTTCATTGGGTATCCAGACTTCGGTGATTACGTTGATCGTTCAGGCTCCGGTCATTTTCGTTGACTATCCAGACTCGGGTTATTACGTTAAGCGTTCAGGCTCCGGTCAGTTTCGTTGAGTATCCAAATTCCGATTATTACGTTGAGCGTTCAGACTCCGGTCAGTTTCGTTGGGTATCCAGACTCCGGTTTTTACGTTGAGCGTTCAGGCTCCGGTCATTTTCGTTGAGTATCCAGACTCCGGTTATTAAGTTGAGCGTCAGGCTTCGATTATTTTCATTGAGTATCCAGACTCCGATTATTACATTGAGCGTTCAGGCTCCGGTTATTTTCGTTGAGTATCCTGACTCCGGTTATTACGTTGAGGGTTCAGACTCCGGTCATTTTCGTTGAGTATCATAACTCCTGTCATTACGTTGAACGTTCAGGCTCCGATCATTTTCGTTGAATATCCATACTCCGGTCAATATGTTGAGCAATAAGGCTCCGGTAATTTTCGTTGAGTATCCAGACTCCGGTCATTACATTGAGCGTTCAGGATCCAGTCATTTTCGTTGAGTATCATAACTCCATTTATTACGTTGAGCATTCAGGATTCGGTCAGTTTCGTTGAGTATCCAGACTCAAAATATTACGTTGAGCGTTCAGGCTCCGGTCAGTTTCGTTGGGTATCCAGATTCCGGCGATTACGTTGATCGTTCAGGCTCCGGTCATTTTCGTTGACTATCCAGACTCGGGTTATTAGGTTGAGCGTTCAGGCTCCGGTCAGTTTCGTTGAGTATCCAGATTACGGTTATTACGTTGAGCGTTCAGGCTCCGGTCAGTTTCGTTGGGTATCCAGACTCCGGTAATTATGTTGAGCGTTCAGGCTCCGGTAAGTTTCGTTGGGTATCCAGACTCCGGTTATTACGTTGAGCGTTCAGGCTCCGGTCAGTTTCGTTGGGTATTTAGACTCTAGTTATTACGTTGAGCGTTCAGGTTCCGGTCATTTTCGTTGAGTATCCAGACTCCGGTTATTAAGTTGAGTGTCAGGCTCCGATCATTTTCGTTGAGTATCCAGACTCCGGTTTTTACGTTGGGTATCCAGACTCCGGTTTTTACGTTGAGCATTCAGGCTCCGGTCATTTTCGTTGAGTATCCAGACTCCGGTTATTAAGTTGAGCGTCAGGCTCCGATCATTTTCGTTGAGTATCCAGACTCCGATTATTACATTGAGCGTTCAGGCTCCGGTTATTTTTGTTGAGTATCCTGACTCCGGTTATTACGTTGAGGGTTCAGACTCCGGTCATTTTCGTTGAGTATCTAGACTCCTGTCATTACGTTGAACGTTCAGGCTCCAATCATTTTCGTTGAATATCCATACTCCGGTCAATATGTTGAGCAATCAGGCTCCGGTAATTTTCGTTGAGTATCCAGACTCCGGTCATTACATTGAGCGTTCAGGATCCAGTCATTTTCGTTGAGTATCATAACTCCATTTATTACGTTGAGCGTTCAGGATACGGTCAGTTTCGTTGAGTATCCAGACTCCAAATATTACATTGAGCGTTCAGGCTCCGAGCAGTTTCGTTGGGTATCCAGACTCCGGCGATTACGTTGATCGTTCAGGCTCCTGTCATTTTCGTTGACTATCCAGACTCGGGTTATTACGTTGAGCGTTCAGGCTCCGGTCAGTTTCGTTGAGTATCCAGATTCCGGTTATTACGTTGAGCGTTCAGGCTCCGTTCAGTTTCGTTGGGTATCCAGACTCCGGTAATTATGTTGAGCGTTCAGGCTCCGGTAAGTTTCGTTGGGTATCCAGACTCCGGTTATTACGTTGAGCGTTCAGGCTCCGGTCAGTTTTGTTGGGTATTTAGACTCTAGTTATTACGTTGAGCGTTCAGGTTCCGGTCATTTTCGTTGAGTATCCAGACTCCGGTTATTAAGTTGAGTGTCAGGCTCCGATCATTTTCGTTGAGTATCCAGACTTCGATTGTTACGTTAAGCGTTCAGGATCCGATCAGTTTCGTTGAGTATCCAGACTCCAAATATTGCGTTGAGCGTTCAGGCTCCGGTCAGTTTCATTGGGTATCCAGACTCCGGTGATTACGTTGATCGTTCAGGCTCCGGTCATTTTCGTTGACTATCCAGACTCGGGTTATTACGTTAAGGGTTCAGGCTCCGGTCAGTTTCGTTGAGTATCCAGATTCTGATTATTACGTTGAGCGTTCAGGCTCCGGTCAGTTTCGCTGGGTATCCAGACTCCGGTTTTTACGTTGAGCGTTCAAGCTCCGGTAAGTTTCGTTGAGTATCCAGACTCCGGTTATTAAGTTGAGCGTCAGGCTCCGATCATTTTCGTTGAGTATCCAGACTCCCATTATTACATTGAGCGTTCAGGCTCCGGTTATTTTCGTTGAGTATCCTGACTCCGGTTATTACGTTGAGGGTTCAGACTCCGGTCATTTTCGTTGAGTATCTAGACTCCTGTCATTACATTGAACGTTCAGGCTCCAATCATTTTCGTTGAATATCCATACTTCGGTCAATATGTTGAGCAATCAGGCTCCGGTAATTTTCGTTGAGTATCCAGACTCCGGTCATTACATTGAGCGTTCAGGATCCAGTCATTTTCGTTGAGTATCATAACTCCATTTATTACGTTGAGCGTTCAGGATACGGTCAGTTTCGTTGAGTATCCAGACTCCAAATATTACATTGAGCGTTCAGGCTCCGAGCAGTTTCGTTGGGTATCCAGACTCCGGCGATTACGTTGATCGTTCAGGCTCCTGTCATTTTCGTTGACTATCCAGACTCGGGTTATTACGTTGAGCGTTCAGGCTCCGGTCAGTTTCGTTGAGTATCCAGATTCCGGTTATTACGTTGAGCGTTCAGGCTCCGTTCAGTTTCGTTGGGTATCCAGACTCCGGTAATTATGTTGAGCGTTCAGGCTCCGGTAAGTTTCGTTGGGTATCCAGACTCCGGTTATTACGTTGAGCGTTCAGGCTCCGGTCAGTTTCGTTGGGTATTTAGACTCTAGTTATTACGTTGAGCGTTCAGGTTCCGGTCATTTTCGTTGAGTATCCAGACTCCGGTTATTAAGTTGAGTGTCAGGCTCCGATCATTTTCGTTGAGTATCCAGACTTCGATTGTTACGTTAAGCGTTCAGGATCCGATCAGTTTCGTTGAGTATCCAGACTCCAAATATTGCGTTGAGCGTTCAGGCTCCGGTCAGTTTCATTGGGTATCCAGACTCCGGTGATTACGTTGATCGTTCAGGCTCCGGTCATTTTCGTTGACTATCCAGACTCGGGTTATTACGTTAAGCGTTCAGGCTCCGGTCAGTTTCGTTGAGTATCCAGATTCTGATTATTACGTTGAGCGTTCAGGCTCCGGTCAGTTTCGTTGGGTATCCAGACTCCGGTTTTTACGTTGAGCGTTCAGGCTCCGGTAAGTTTCGTTGAGTATCCAGACTCCGGTTATTAAGTTGAGCGTCAGGCTCCGATCATTTTCGTTGAGTATCCAGACTCCCATTATTACATTGAGCGTTCAGGCTCCGGTTATTTTCGTTGAGTATCCTGACTCCGGTTATTACGTTGAGGGTTCAGACTCCGGTCATTTTCGTTGAGTATCTAGACTCCTGTCATTACGTTGAACGTTCAGGCTCCAATCATTTTCGTTGAATATCCATACTCCGGTCAATATGTTGAGCAATCAGGCTCCGGTAATTTTCGTTGAGTATCCAGACTCCGGTCATTACATTGAGCGTTCAGGATCCAGTCATTTTCGTTGAGTATCATAACTCCATTTATTACGTTGAGCGTTCAGGATACGGTCAGTTTCGTTGAGTATCCAGACTCCAAATATTACATTGAGCGTTCAGGCTCCGAGCAGTTTCGTTGGGTATCCAGACTCCGGCGATTACGTTGATCGTTCAGGCTCCTGTCATTTTCGTTGACTATCCAGACTCAGGTTATTACGTTGAGCGTTCAGGCTCCGGTCAGTTTCGTTGGGTATCCAGACTCCGGTAATTATGTTGAGCGTTCAGGCTCCGGTAAGTTTCGTTGGGTATCCAGACTCCGGTTATTACGTTGAGCGTTCAGGCTCCGGTCAGTTTCGTTGGGTATTTAGACTCTAGTTATTACGTTGAGCGTTCAGGTTCCGGTCATTTTCGTTGAGTATCTAGACTCCGGTTATTAAGTTGAGTGTCAGGCTCCGATCATTTTCGTTGAGTATCCAGACTTCGATTGTTACGTTAAGCGTTCAGGATCCGATCAGTTTCGTTGAGTATCCAGACTCCAAATATTGCGTTGAGCGTTCAGGCTCCGGTCAGTTTCATTGGGTATCCAGACTCCGGTGATTACGTTGATCGTTCAGGCTCCGGTCATTTTCGTTGACTATCCAGACTCGGGTTATTACGTTAAGCGTTCAGGCTCCGGTCAGTTTCGTTGAGTATCCAGATTCTGATTATTACGTTGAGCATTCAGGCTCCGGTCAGTTTCGTTGGGTATCCAGACTCCGGTTTTTACGTTGAGCGTTCAGGCTCCGGTAAGTTTCGTTGAGTATCCAGACTCCGGTTATTAAGTTGAGCGTCAGGCTCCGATCATTTTCGTTGAGTATCCAGACTCCCATTATTACATTGAGCGTTCAGGCTCCGGTTATTTTCGTTGAGTATCCTGACTCCGGTTATTACGTTGAGGGTTCAGACTCCGGTCATTTTCGTTGAGTATCTAGACTCCTGTCATTACGTTGAACGTTCAAGCTCCAATCATTTTTGTTGAATATCCATACTCCGGTCAATATGTTGAGCAATCAGGCTCCGGTAATTTTCGTTGAGTATCCAGACTCCGGTCATTTCATTGAGCGTTCAGGATCCAGTCATTTTCGTTGAGTATCATAACTCCATTTATTACGTTGAGCGTTCAGGATACGGTCAGTTTCGTTGAGTATCCAGACTCCAAATATTACATTGAGCGTTCAGGCTCCGAGCAGTTTCGTTGGGTATCCAGACTCCGGCGATTACGTTGATCGTTCAGGCTCCTGTCATTTTCGTTGACTATCCAGACTCGGGTTATTACGTTGAGCGTTCAGGCTCCGGTCAGTTTCGTTGAGTATCCAGATTCCAGTTATTACGTTGAGCGTTCAGGCTCCGTTCAGTTTCGTTGGGTATCCAGACTCCGGTAATTATGTTGAGCGTTCAGGCTCCGGTAAGTTTCGTTGGGTATCCAGACTCCGGTTATTACGTTGAGCGTTCAGGCTCCGGTCAGTTTCGTTGGGTATTTAGACTCTAGTTATTACGTTGAGCGTTCAGGTTCCGGTCATTTTCGTTGAGTATCCAGACTCCGGTTATTAAGTTGAGTGTCAGGCTCCGATCATTTTCGTTGAGTATCCAGACTTCGATTGTTACGTTAAGCGTTCAGGATCCGATCAGTTTCGTTGAGTATCCAGACTCCAAATATTGCGTTGAGCGTTCAGGCTCCGGTCAGTTTCATTGGGTATCCAGACTCCGGTGATTACGTTGATCGTTCAGGCTCCGGTCATTTTCGTTGACTATCCAGACTCGGGTTATTACGTTAAGCGTTCAGGCTCCGGTCAGTTTCGTTGAGTATCCAGATTCTGATTATTACGTTGAGCGTTCAGGCTCCGGTCAGTTTCGTTGGGTATCCAGACTCCGGTTTTTACGTTGAGCGTTCAGGCTCCGGTGATTTTCGTTGAGTATCCAGACTCCGGTTATTAAGTTGAGCGTCAGGCTCCGATCATTTTCGTTGAGTATCCAGACTCCGATTATTAATTTGAGCGTTCAGGCTCCGGTTATTTTCGTTGAGTATCCTGACTCCGGTTATTACGTTGAGGGTTCAGACTCCGGTCATTTTCGTTGAGTATCTAGACTCCTGTCATTACGTTGAACGTTCAGGCTCCGATCATTTTCGTTGAATATCCATACTCCGGTCAATATGTTGAGCGATCAGGCTCCGGTAATTTTCGTTGAGTATCCAAACTCCGGTCATTACATTGAGCATTCAGGATCCAGTCATTTTCGTTGAGTATCATAACTCCATTTATTACGTTGAGCGTTCAGGATCCGGTCAGTTTCGTTGAGTATCCAGACTCCAAATATTACGTTGAGCGTTCAGGCTCCGGTCAGTTTCGTTGGGTATCCAGACTCCGGTGATTACGTTGATCGTTCAGGCTCTGGTCATTTTCGTTGACTATCCAGACTCGGGTTATTATGTTGAGCGTTCAGTCTCCGGTCAGTTTCGTTGAGTATCCAGATTCCGGTTATTACGTTGAGCGTTCAGGCTCCGGTCAGTTTCGTTGGGTATCCAGACTCCGGTAATTACGTTGAGCGTTCAGGCCCAGGTAAGTTTCGTTGGGTATACAGACTCCGGTTATTACGTTGAGCGTTTAGGCTCCTGTCAGTTTCGTTAAGTATTTAGACTCTAGTTATTACATTGAGCGTTCAGGCTCCGATCATTTTCGTTGAGTATCCAAACTCCGGTTATTAAGTTGCGTGTCAGGCTCCGATCATTTTTGTTGAGTATCCAGACTTCGATTATTACGTTGAGCGTTCAGGATCCGATCAGTTTCGTTGAGTATCCAGACTCCAAATATTACGTTGAGCGTTCAGGCTCCGGTCAGTTTCATTGGATATCCAGACTCCGGTGATTACGTTGATCGTTCAGGCTCCGGTCACTTTCGTTGACTATCTAGACTCGGGTTATTACGTTGAGCGTTTAGGCTCCGGTCAGTTTCGTTTAGTATCCAGATTCCGGTTATTACGTTGAGCGTTTAGGCTCCGATCAGTTTCGTTGGCTATCCAGACTCCGGTTATTACGTTGAGCGTTCAGGCTCCGGTAAGTTTCGTTGGGTATCCATACTCCGGTTATTACAGTGAGCGTTCAGGCTCCGGTCAGTTTCGTTGGGTATTTAGACTCTAGTTATTACATTGAGCGTTCAGGCTCCGATCATTTTCGTTGAGTATCCAGACTCCGGTTATTAAGTTCAGTGTCAGGCTCCGATCATTTTCGTTGAGTATCCAGATTTCGATTATTACGTTGAGCATTCAGGATCCGATCAGTTTCGTTGAGTATCCAGACTCCAAATATTACGTTGAGCGTTCAGGCTCCGGTCAGTTTCATTGGGTATCCAGACTCCGGTGATTACGTTGATCGTTCAGGCTCCGGTCATTTGCGTTGACTATCCGGACTCGGGTTATTACGTTAAGCGTTCAGGCTCCGGTCAGTTTCGTTGAGTATCCAGATTCCGATTATTACGATGAGCGTTCAGGCTCCGGTCAGTTTCGTTGGGTATCCAGACTCCGATTTTTACGTTGAGCGTTCAGGCTCCGGTCATTTTCGTTGAGTATCTAGACTCCGGTTATTAAGTTGAGCGTCAGGCTCCGATCATTTTCGTTGAGTATCCAGACTCCGATTATTACTTTGAGCGTTCAGGCTCCAGTTATTTTCGTTGAGTATCCCGACTCCGGTTATTACGTTGAGGGTTCAGACTCCGGTCATTTTCGTTGAGTATCTAGACTCCTGTCATTACGTTGAACGTTCAGGCTCCGATCATTTTCGTTGAATATCCATACTCCGGTGAATATGTTGAGCGTTCAGGCTCCGGTAATTTTCGTTGAGTATCCAGACTCCGGTCATTACATTGAGCGTTCAGGATCCAGTCATTTTCGTTGAGTATCATAACTCCATTTATTACGTTGAGCGTTCAGGATCCGGTCAGTTTCGTTGAGTATCCAGACTCCAAATATTACGTTGAGCGTTCAGGCTCTGGTCAGTTTCGTTGGGTATCCAGACTCCAGTGATTACGTTGATCGTTCAGGCTCCGGTCATTTTCGTTGACTATCCAGACTCGGGTTATTACGTTGAGCGTTCAGGCTCCGGTCAGTTTCGTTGAGTATCCGGACTCCGGTTATTACGTTGAGCGTTCAGGCTGCGGTAAGTTTCGTTGGGTATCCAGACTCCGGTTATTACATTGAGCGTTCAGGCTCCGGTCAGTTTCGTTGGGTATTTAGACTCTAGTTATTACGTTGAGCGTTCAAGCTTCGGTCATTTTCGTTGAGTATCCAGACTCCGGTTATTAAGTTGAGTGTCAGGCTCCGATCATTTTCGTTGAGTATCCAGACTTCGATTATTACGTTGAGCGTTCAGGATCCGATCAGTTTCGTTGAGTATCCAGACTCCAAATATTACGTTGAGCGTTCAGGCTCCGGTCAGTTTCATTGGGTATCCAGACTCTGGTGATTATGTTGATCGTTCAGGGTCTGGTAATTTTCGTTGACTATCCAGACTCGGGTTATTACGTTAAGCGTTCAGGCTCCGGTCAGTTTCGTTGAGTATCCAGATTCCGATTATTACGTTGAGCGTTCAGGCTCCGGTCAGTTTCGTTGGGTATCCAGACTCCGGTTTTTACATTGAGCGTTCAGGCTCCGGTCATTTTCGTTGAGTATCCAGACTCCGGTTATTAAGTTGAGCGTCAGGCTCCGATCATTTTCGTTGAGTATCCAGACTCCGATTATGACATTGAGCGTTCAGGCTCCGGTTATTTTCGTTGAGTATCCTGACTCCGGTTATTACGTTGAGGGTTCAGACTCCGGTCATTTTCGTTGAGTATCTAGACTCCTGTCATTAGGTTGAACGTTCAGGCTCCGATCATTTTCGTTGAATATCCATACTCCGGTCAATATGTTGAGCAATCAGGCTCCGGTAATTTTCGTTGAGTATCCAGACTCCGGTCATTACATTGAGCGTTCAGGATCCAGTCATTTTCGTTGAGTATCATAACTCCATTTATTACGTTGAGCGTTCAGGATCCGGTCAGTTTCGTTGAGTATCCAGACTCCAAATATTACATTGAGCGTTCAGGCTCCGGTCACTTTCGTTGGGTATCCAGACTCCGGTGATTACGTTGATCGTTCAGGCTCCGGTCATTTTCGTTGACTATCCAGACTCGGGTTATTACGTTGAGCGTTCAGGCTCCGGTCAATTTCGTTGAGTATCCAGATTCCGATTATTACGTTGAGCGTTCAGGCTCCGATCAGTTTCGTTGGGTATCCGGACTCCGGTTACTACGTTGAGCGTTCAGGCTCCGGTAAGTTTCGTTGGGTATCCAGACTCCGGTTATTACGTTGAGCGTTCAGGCTCCAGTCAGTTTCGTTGGGTATTTAGACTCTAGTTATTAGGTTGAACGTTCAGGCTCCGGTCATTTTCGTTGAGTATCCAGACTCCGGTTATTAAGTTGAGTGTCAGGCTCCGATCATTTTCGTTGAGTATCCAGACTTCGATTATTACGTTGAGCGTTCAGGATCCGATCAGTTTCGTTGAGTATCCAGACTCCAAATATTACGTTGAGCGTTCAGGCTCCGGTCAGTTTCATTGGGTATCCAGACTCTGGTGATTACGTTAATCGTTCAGGCTCCGGTCATTTTCGTTGACTATCCAGACTCGGGTTATTACGTTAAGCGTTCAGGCTCTGGTCAGTTTCGTTGAGTATCCAGATTCCGATTATTACGTTGAGCGTTCAGGCTCCGGTCAGTTTCGTTGGGTATCCAGACTCCGGTTTTTACATTGAGCGTTCAGGCTCCGGTCATTTTCGTTGAGTATCCAGACTCCGGTTATTAAGTTGAGCGTCAGGCTCCGATCATTTTCGTTGAGTATCCAGACTCCGATTATGACATTGAGCGTTCAGGCTCCGGTTATTTTCGTTGAGTATCCTGACTCCGGTTATTACGTTGAGGGTTCAGACTCCGGTCATTTTCTTTGAGTATCTAGACTCCTGTCATTACGTTGAACGTTCAGGCTCCGATCATTTTCGTTGAATATCCATACTCCGGTGAATATGTTGAGCGTTAAGGCTCCGGTAATTTTCGTTGAGTATCCAGACTCCGGTCATTACATTGAGCGTTCAGGATCCAGTCATTTTCGTTGAGTATCATAACTCCATTTATTACGTTGAACGTTCAAGATCCGGTCAGTTTCGTTGAGTATCCAGACTCCAAATATTACGTTGAGCGTTCAGGCTCCAGTCAGTTTCCTTGGGTATCCAGACTCCAGTGATTACGTTGATCGTTCAGGCTCCGGTCATTTTCGTTGACTATCCAGACTCGGGTTATTACTTTGAGCGTTCAGGCTCCGGTCCGTTTCGTTGAGTATCCAGATTCCGGATATTACGTTGAGCGTTCAGGCTCCGATCAGTTTCGTTGGGTATCCGGACTCCGGTTATTACGTTGAGCGTTCAGGGTCCGGTAAGTTTCGTTGGGTATCCAGACTCCGGTTATTACGTTGAGCGTTCAGGCTCCGGTCAGTTTCGTTGGGTATTTAGACTCTAGTTATTACGTTGAGCGTTCAGGCTCCGGTCATTTTCGTTGAGTATCCAGACTCCGGTTATTAAGTTGAGTGTCAGGCTCCGATCATTTTCGTTGAGTATCCAGACTTCGATTATTACGTTGAGCGTTCAGGATCCGATCAGTTTCGTTGAGTATCCAGACTCCAAATATTACGTTGAGCGTTCAGGCTCCGGTCAGTTTCATTGGGTATCCAGACTCCGGTGATTACCTTGATCGTTCAGGCTCCGGTCATTTTCGTTGACTATCCAGACTCGGGTTATTACGTTAAGCGTTCAGGCTCTGGTCAGTTTCGTTGAGTATCCAGATTCCGATTATTTTGTTAAGCGTTCAGGCTCCGGTCAGTTTCGTTGGGTATCCATACTCCGGTTTTTACGTTGAGCTTTTAGGCTCCCGTCATTTTCGTTGAGTATCCAGACTCCGGTTATTAAGTTGAGCGTCAGGCTCCGATCATTTTCGTTGAGTATCCAGACTCCGATTATTACTTTGAGCGTTCAGGCTCCGGTTATTTTCGTTGAGTATCCTGACTCCGGTTATTACGTTGAGGGTTCAGACTCTGGTCATTTTCTTTGAGTATCTAGACTCCTGTCATTACGTTGAACGTTCAGGCTCCAATCATTTTCGTTGAATATCCATACTCCGGTGAATATGTTGAGCGTTAAGGCTCCGGTAATTTTCGTTGAGTATCCAGACTCCGGTCATTACATTGAGCGTTCAGGATCCAGTCATTTTCGTTGAGTATCATAACTCCATTTATTACGTTGAACGTTCAAGATCCGGTCAGTTTCGTTGAGTATCCAGACTCCAAATATTACGTTGAGCGTTCAGGCTCCAGTCAGTTTCGTTGGGTATCCAGACTCCAGTGATTACGTTGATCGTTCAGGCTCCGGTCATTTTCGTTGACTATCCAGACTCGGGTTATTACGTTGAGCGTTCAGGCTCCGGTCCGTTTCGTTGAGTATCCAGATTCCGGATATTACGTTGAGCGTTCAGGCTCCGATCAGTTTCGTTGGGTATCCGGACTCCGGTTATTACGTTGAGCGTTCAGGGTCCGGTAAGTTTCGTTGGGTATCCAGACTCCGGTTATTACGTTGAGCGTTCAGGCTCCGGTCAGTTTCGTTGGGTATTTAGACTCTAGTTATTACGTTGAGCGTTCAGGCTCCGGTCATTTTTGTTGAGTATCCAGACTCCGGTTATTAAGTTGAGTGTCAGGCTCCGATCATTTTCGTTGAGTATCCAGACTTCGATTATTACGTTGAGCGTTCAGGATCCGATCAGTTTCGTTGAGTATCCAGACTCCAAATATTACGTTGAGCGTTCAGGCTCCGGTCAGTTTCATTGGGTATCCAGACTCCGGTGATTACCTTGATCGTTCAGGCTCCGGTCATTTTCGTTGACTATCCAGACTCGGGTTATTACGTTAAGCGTTCAGGCTCTGGTCAGTTTCGTTGAGTATCCAGATTCCGATTATTTTGTTAAGCGTTCAGGCTCCGGTCAGTTTCGTTGGGTATCCATACTCCGGTTTTTATGTTGAGCTTTTAGGCTCCCGTCATTTTCGTTGAGTATCCAGACTCCGGTTATTAAGTTGAGCGTCAGGCTCCGATCATTTTCGTTGAGTATCCAGACTCCGATTATTACTTTGAGCGTTCAGGCTCCGGTTATTTTCGTTGAGTATCCTGACTCCGGTTATTACGTTGAGGGTTCAGACTCCGGTCATTTTCGTTGAGTATCTAGACTCCTGTCATTACGTTGAACGTTCAGGCTCCGATCATTTTCATTGAATATCCATACTCCGGTCAATATGTTGAGCGATCAAGCTCCGGTAATTTTCGTTGAGAATCCAGACTCCGGTCATTACATTGAGCGTTCAGGATCCAGTCATTTTCGTTGAGTATCATAACTCAATTTATTACGTTGAGCGTTCAGGATCTGGTCAGTTTCGTTGAGTATCCAGACTCCAAATATTACGTTGAGCGTTCAGGCTCCGATCAGTTTCGTTGGGTATCCAGACTCCGGTGATTACGTTGATCGTTCAGGCTCCGGTCATTTTCGTTGACTATCAAGACTCGGGTTATTACGTTGAGTGTTCAGGCTCCGGTCAGTTTCGTTGAGTATCCAGATTCCGGTTATTACGTTGAGCGTTCAGGCTCCGGTCAGTTTCGTTGGGTATCCAGACTCCGGTTATTACGTTGAGCGTTCAGGCTCTGGTAAGTTTCGTTGGGTATCCAGACTCCGGTTATTACGTTGAGCGTTTAGGCTCCTGTCAGTTTCGTTGGGTATTTAGACTCTAGTTATTACGTTGAGCGTTCAGGCTCCAGTCATTTTCGTTGAGTATCCAGACTCCGGTTATTAAGTTGAGTGTCAGGCTCCGATCATTTTTGTTGAGTATCCAGACTTCGATTATTACGTTGAGTGTTCAGGATCCGATCAGTTTCGTTGAGTAACCAGACTCCAAATATTACGTTGAGCGTTCAGGCTCCGGTCAGTTTCATTGGGTATCCAGACTCCGGTGATTACGTTGATCGTTCAGGCTCCGGTCATTTTCGTTGACTATCCAGACTCAGGTTATTACGTTAAGCGTTCAGGCTCTGGTCAGTTTCGTTGAGTATCCAGATTCTGATTATTACGTTAAGCGTTCAGGCTCCGGTCAGTTTCGTTGGGTATCCATACTCCGGTTTTTACGTTGAGCTTTTAGGCTCCAGTCATTTTCGTTGAGTATCCAGACTCCGGTTATTAAGTTGAGCGTCAGGCTCCGATCATTTTCGTTGAGTATCCAGACTCCGATTATTACTTTGAGCGTTCAGGCTCCGGTTATTTTCGTTGAGTATCCTGACTCCGGTTATTACGTTAAGGGTTCAGACTCCGGTCATTTTCGTTGAGTATCTAGACTCCTGTCATTACGTTGAACGTTCAGGCTCCGATCATTTTCGTTGAATATCCATACTCCGGTCAATATGTTGAGCGATCAGGCTCCGGTAATTTTCGTTGAGTATCCAGACTCCGGTCATTACATTGAGCGTTCAGGATCCAGTCATTTTCGTTGAGTATCATAACTCTATTTATTACGTTGAGCGTTCAGGATCCGGTCAGTTTCGTTGAGTATCCAGACTCCAAATATTACGTTGAGTGTTCAGGCTCCGATCAGTTTCGTTGGGTATCCAGACTCCGGTGATTACGTTGATCGTTCAGGCTCCGGTCATTTTCGTTGACTATCAAGACTCGGGTTATTACGTTGAGTGTTCAGGCTCCGGTCAGTTTCGTTGAGTATCCAGATTCCGGTTATTACGTTGAGCATTCAGGCTCCGGTCAGTTTCGTTGGGTATCCAGACTCCGGTTATTACGTTGAGCGTTCAGGCTCTGGTAAGTTTCGTTGGGTATCCAGACTCCGGTTATTACGTTGAGCGTTTAGGCTCCTGTCAGTTTCGTTGGGTATTTAGACTCTAGTTATTACGTTGAGCGTTCAGGCTCCGGTCATTTTCGTTGAGTATCCAGACTCCGGTTATTAAGTTGAGTGTCAGGCTCCGATCATTTTTGTTGAGTATCCAGACTTCGATTATTACGTTGAGTGTTCAGGATCCGATCAGTTTCGTTGAGTAACCAGACTCCAAATATTACGTTGAGCGTTCAGGCTCCGGTCAGTTTCATTGGGTATCCAGACTCCGGTGATTACGTTGATCGTTCAGGCTCCGGTCATTTTCGTTGACTATCCAGACTCGGGTTATTACGTTAAGCGTTCAGGCTCTGGTCAGTTTCGTTGAGTATCCAGATTCCGATTATTACGTTAAGCATTCAGGCTCCGGTCAGTTTCGTTGGGTATCCATACTCCGGTTTTTACGTTGAGCTTTTAGGCTCCAGTCATTTTCGTTGAGTATCCAGACTCCGGTTATTAAGTTGAGCGTCAGGCTCCGATCATTTTCGTTGAGTATCCAGACTCCGATTATTACTTTGAGCATTCAGGCTCCGGTTATTTTCGTTGAGTATCCTGACTCCGGTTATTACGTTGAGGGTTCAGACTCCGGTCATTTTCGTTGAGTATCTAGACTCCTGTCATTACGTTGAACGTTCAGGCTCCGATCATTTTCGTTGAATATCCATACTCCGGTCAATATGTTGAGCGATCAGGCTCCGGTAATTTTCGTTGAGTATCCAGACTCCGGTCATTACATTGAGCGTTCAGGATCCAGTCATTTTCGTTGAGTATCATAACTCTATTTATTACGTTGTGCGTTCAGGATCCGGTCAGTTTCGTTGAGTATCCAGACTTCAAATATTACGTTGAGCGTTCAGGCTCCGATCAGTTTCGTTGGGTATCCAGACTCCGGTGATTACGTTGATCGTTCAGGCTCCGGTCATTTTCGTTGACTATCAAGACTCGGGTTATTACGTTGAGTGTTCAGGCTCCGGTCAGTTTCGTTGAGTATCCAGATTCCGGTTATTACGTTGAGCGTTCAGGCTCCGTTCAGTTTCGTTGGGTATCCAGACTCCGGTTATTACGTTGAGCGTTCAGGCTCCGGTAAGTTTCGTTGGGTATCCAGACTCCGGTTATTACGTTGAGCGTTTAGGCTCCTGTCAGTTTCGTTGGGTATTTAGACTCTAGTTATTACGTTGAACGTTCAGGCTCCGGTCATTTTCGTTGAGTATCCAGACTCCGGTTATTAAGTTGAGTGTCAGGCTCCGATCATTTTTGTTGAGTATCCAGACTTCGATTATTACGTTGAGCGTTCAGGATCCGATCAGTTTCGTTGAGTATCCAGACTCCAAATATTACGTTGAGCGTTCAGGCTCCGGTCAGTTTCATTGGGTATCCAGACTCTGGTGATTACGTTGATCGTTCAGGCTCCGGTCATTTTCGTTGACTATCCAGACTCGGGTTATTACGTTAAGCGTTCAGGCTCCGGTTAGTTTCGTTGAGTATCCAGATTCCGATCATTACGTTGAGCGTTCAGGCTCCGGTCAGTTTCGTTGGGTATCTAGACTCCAAATATTACGTTGAGCGTTCAGGCTCCGGTCAGTTTCATTGGGTATCCAGACTCCGGTGATTACGTTGATCGTTCAGGCTCCGGTCATTTTTGTTGACTATCCAGACTCGGGTTATTACGTTAAGCGTTCAGGCTCCGGTCAGTTTCGTTGAGTATCCAGATTCCGATTATTACGTTGAGCGTTCAGGCTCCGGTCAGTTTCGTTGGGTATCCAGACTCCGGTTTTTACGTTGAGCGTTCAGGCTCCTGTCATTTTCGTTTGGTTATCATGACTCCGGTTATTACGTTGAGCGTTCAGGCTCCGATCATTTTCGTTGAGTATCCAGACTCCGGTTATTAAGTTGAGCCTCAGGCTCCGATCATTTTCGTTGAGTATCCAGACTCCGATTATTACGTTGAGCGTTCAAGCTCCGGTTATTTTCGTTGAGTATCCTGACTCCGGTTATTACTTTGAGGGTTCAGACTTCGGTCATTTTCGTTGAGTATCTAGACTCCTGTCATTACGTTGAACGTTCAGGCTCCGATCATTTTCGTTGAATATCCATACTCCGGTGAATATGTTGAGCGATCAGGCTCCGGTCATTTTGATTGAGTATCCAGACTCCGGTCATTACATTGAGCGTTCAGGATCCAGTCATTTTCGTTGAGTATCATAACTCCATTTATTACGTTGAGCGTTCAGGATCCGGTCAGTTTCGTTGAGTATCCAGACTCCAAATATTACGTTGAGCGTTCAGGCTCCGGTCAGTTTCGTTGGGTATCCAGACTCCAGTGATTACGTTGATCGTTCAGGCTCCTGTCATTTTCGTTGACTATCCAGACTCGGGTTATTACGTTGAGCGTTCAGGCTCCGGTCAGTTTCGTTGAGTATCCAGATTCCGGTTATTACGTTGAGCGTTCAGGCTCCGGTCAGTTTCGTTGGGTATCCAGACTCCGGTTATTACGTTGAGCGTTCAGGCTCTGGTAAGTTTCGTTGGGTATCCAGACTCCGGTTATTACGTTGAGCGTTTAGGCTCCTGTCAGTTTCGTTGGGTATTTAGACTCTAGTTATTACGTTGAGCGTTCAGGCTCCGGTCATTTTCGTTGAGTATCCAGACTCCGGTTATTAAGTTGAGTGTCAGGCTCCGATCATTTTTGTTGAGTATCCAGACTTCGATTATTACGTTGAGTGTTCAGGATCCGATCAGTTTCGTTGAGTAACCAGACTCCAAATATTACGTTGAGCGTTCAGGCTCCGGTCAGTTTCATTGGGTATCCAGACTCCGGTGATTACGTTGATCGTTCAGGCTCCGGTCATTTTCGTTGACTATCCAGACTCGGGTTATTACGTTAAGCGTTCAGGCTCTGGTCAGTTTCGTTGAGTATCCAGATTCTGATTATTACGTTAAGCGTTCAGGCTCCGGTCAGTTTCGTTGGGTATCCATACTCCGGTTTTTACGTTGAGCTTTTAGGCTCCAGTCATTTTCGTTGAGTATCCAGACTCCGGTTATTAAGTTGAGCGTCAGGCTCCGATCATTTTCGTTGAGTATCCAGACTCCGATTATTACTTTGAGCGTTCAGGCTCCGGTTATTTTCGTTGAGTATCCTGACTCCGGTTATTACGTTAAGGGTTCAGACTCCGGTCATTTTCGTTGAGTATCTAGACTCCTGTCATTACGTTGAACGTTCAGGCTCCGATCATTTTCGTTGAATATCCATACTCCGGTCAATATGTTGAGCGATCAGGCTCCGGTAATTTTCGTTGAGTATCCAGACTCCGGTCATTACATTGAGCGTTCAGGATCCAGTCATTTTCGTTGAGTATCATAACTCTATTTATTACGTTGAGCGTTCAGGATCCGGTCAGTTTCGTTGAGTATCCAGACTCCAAATATTACGTTGAGTGTTCAGGCTCCGATCAGTTTCGTTGGGTATCCAGACTCCGGTGATTACGTTGATCGTTCAGGCTCCGGTCATTTTCGTTGACTATCAAGACTCGGGTTATTACGTTGAGTGTTCAGGCTCCGGTCAGTTTCGTTGAGTATCCAGATTCCGGTTATTACGTTGAGCGTTCAGGCTCCGGCCAGTTTCGTTGGGTATCCAGACTCCGGTTATTACGTTGAGCGTTCAGGCTCTGGTAAGTTTCGTTGGGTATCCAGACTCCGGTTATTACGTTGAGCGTTTAGGCTCCTGTCAGTTTCGTTAGGTATTTAGACTCTAGTTATTACGTTGAGCGTTCAGGCTCCGGTCATTTTCGTTGAGTATCCATACTCCGGTTATTAAGTTGAGTGTCAGGCTCCGATCATTTTTGTTGAGTATCCAGACTTCGATTATTACGTTGAGTGTTCAGGATCCGATTAGTTTCGTTGAGTAACCAGACTCCAAATATTACGTTGAGCGTTCAGGCTCCGGTCAGTTTCATTGGGTATCCAGACTCCGGTGATTACGTTGATCGTTCAGGCTCCGGTCATTTTCGTTGACTATCCAGACTCGGGTTATTACGTTAAGCGTTCAGGCTCTGGTCAGTTTCGTTGAGTATCCAGATTCCGATTATTACGTTAAGCGTTCAGGCTCCGGTCAGTTTCGTTGGGTATCCATACTCAGGTTTTTACGTTGAGCTTTTAGGCTCCAGTCATTTTCGTTGAGTATCCAGACTCCGGTTATTAAGTTGAGCGTCAGGCTCCGATCATTTTCGTTGAGTATCCAGACTCCGATTATTACTTTGAGCGTTCAGGCTCCGGTTATTTTCGTTGAGTATCCTGACTCCGGTTATTACGTTGAGGGTTCAGACTCCGGTCATTTTCGTTGAGTATCTAGACTCCTGTCATTACGTTGAACGTTCAGGCTCCGATCATTTTCGTTGAATATCCATACTCCGGTCAATATGTTGAGCGATCAGGCTCCGGTAATTTTCGTTGAGTATCCAGACTCCGGTCATTACATTGAGCGTTCAGGATCCAGTCATTTTCGTTGAGTATCATAACTCTATTTATTACGTTGTGCGTTCAGGATCCGGTCAGTTTCGTTGAGTATCCAGACTTCAAATATTACGTTGAGCGTTCAGGCTCCGATCAGTTTCGTTGGGTATCCAGACTCCGGTGATTACGTTGATCGTTCAGGCTCCGGTCATTTTCGTTGACTATCAAGACTCGGGTTATTACGTTGAGTGTTCAGGCTCCGGTCAGTTTCGTTGAGTATCCAGATTCCGGTTATTACGTTGAGCGTTCAGGCTCCGGTCAGTTTCGTTGGGTATCCAGACTCCGGTTATTACGTTGAGCGTTCAGGCTCCGGTAAGTTTCGTTGGGTATCCAGACTCCGGTTATTACGTTGAGCGTTTAGGCTCCTGTCAGTTTCGTTGGGTATTTAGACTCTAGTTATTACGTTGAACGTTCAGGCTCCGGTCATTTTCGTTGAGTATCCAGACTCCGGTTATTAAGTTGAGTGTCAGGCTCCGATCATTTTTGTTGAGTATCCAGACTTCGATTATTACGTTGAGCGTTCAGGATCCGATCAGTTTCGTTGAGTATCCAGACTCCAAATATTACGTTGAGCGTTCAGGCTCCGGTCAGTTTCATTGGGTATCCAGACTCTGGTGATTACGTTGATCGTTCAGGCTCCGGTCATTTTCGTTGACTATCCAGACTCGGGTTATTACATTAAGCGTTCAGGCTCCGGTTAGTTTCGTTGAGTATCCAGATTCCGATCATTACGTTGAGCGTTCAGGCTCCGGTCAGTTTCGTTGGGTATCTAGACTCCAAATATTACGTTGAGCGTTCAGGCTCCGGTCAGTTTCATTGGGTATCCAGACTCCGGTGATTACGTTGATCGTTCAGGCTCCGGTCATTTTTGTTGACTATCCAGACTCGGGTTATTACGTTAAGCGTTCAGGCTCCGGTCAGTTTCGTTGAGTATCCAGATTCCGATTATTATTTTGAGCGTTCAGGCTCCGGTCAGTTTCGTTGGGTATCCAGACTCCGGTTTTTACGTTGAGCGTTCAGGCTCCTGTCATTTTCGTTTGGTTATCATGACTCCGGTTATTACGTTGAGCGTTCAGGCTCCGATCATTTTCGTTGAGTATCCAGACTCCGGTTATTAAGTTGAGCCTCAGGCTCCGGTCAGTTTCGTTGGGTATCCAGACTCCGGTTATTACGTTGAGCGTTCAGGCTCCGGTAAGTTTCGTTGGGTATCCAGACTCCGGTTATTACGTTGAGCGTTTAGGCTCCTGTCAGTTTCGTTGGGTATTTAGACTCTAGTTATTACGTTGAACGTTCAGGCTCCGGTCATTTTCGTTGAGTATCCAGACTCCGGTTATTAAGTTGAGTGTCAGGCTCCGATCATTTTTGTTGAGTATCCAGACTTCGATTATTACGTTGAGCGTTCAGGATCCGATCAGTTTCGTTGAGTATCCAGACTCCAAATATTACGTTGAGCGTTCAGGCTCCGGTCAGTTTCATTGGGTATCCAGACTCTGGTGATTACGTTGATCGTTCAGGCTCCGGTCATTTTCGTTGACTATCCAGACTCGGGTTATTACGTTAAGCGTTCAGGCTCCGGTTAGTTTCGTTGAGTATCCAGATTCCGATCATTACGTTGAGCGTTCAGGCTCCGGTCAGTTTCGTTGGGTATCTAGACTCCAAATATTACGTTGAGCGTTCAGGCTCCGGTCAGTTTCATTGGGTATCCAGACTCCGGTGATTACGTTGATCGTTCAGGCTCCGGTCATTTTTGTTGACTATCCAGACTCGGGTTATTACGTTAAGCGTTCAGGCTCCGGTCAGTTTCGTTGAGTATCCAGATTCCGATTATTATTTTGAGCGTTCAGGCTCCGGTCAGTTTCGTTGGGTATCCAGACTCCGGTTTTTACGTTGAGCGTTCAGGCTCCTGTCATTTTCGTTTGGTTATCATGACTCCGGTTATTACGTTGAGCGTTCAGGCTCCGATCATTTTCGTTGAGTATCCAGACTCCGGTTATTAAGTTGAGCCTCAGGCTCCGATCATTTTCGTTGAGTATCCAGACTCCGATTATTACGTTGAGCGTTCAAGCTCCGGTTATTTTCGTTGAGTATCCTGACTCCGGTTATTACTTTGAGGGTTCAGACTTCGGTCATTTTCGTTGAGTATCTAGACTCCTGTCATTACGTTGAACGTTCAGGCTCCGATCATTTTCGTTGAATATCCATACTCCGGTGAATATGTTGAGCGATCAGGCTCCGGTCATTTTCATTGAGTATCCAGACTCCGGTCATTACATTGAGCGTTCAGGATCCAGTCATTTTCGTTGAGTATCATAACTCCATTTATTACGTTGAGCGTTCAGGATCCGGTCAGTTTCGTTGAGTATCCAGACTCCAAATATTACGTTGAGCGTTCAGGCTCCGGTCAGTTTCGTTGGGTATCCAGACTCCAGTGATTACGTTGATCGTTCAGGCTCCTGTCATTTTCGTTGACTATCCAGACTCGGGTTATTACGTTGAGCGTTCAGGCTCCGGTCAGTTTCGTTGAGTATCCAGATTCCAGTTATTACGTTGAGCGTTCAGGCTCCGGTCAGTTTCGTTGGGTATCCGGACTCCGTTTATTACGTTGAGCGTTCAGGCTGCGGTAAGTTTCGTTGGGTATCCAGACTCCAAATATTACGTTGAGCGTTCAGGCTCCGGTCAGTTTCGTTTGGTATCCAGACTCCGGTGATTACGTTGATCGTTCAGGCTCCGGTCATTTTCGTTGACTATCCAGACTCGGGTTATTACGTTGAGCGTTCAGGCTCCGGTCAGTTTCGTTGGGTATCCAGACTCCGGTTATTACGTTGAGCGTTCAGGCTCCGGTAAGTTTCGTTGGGTATCTAGACTCCGGTTATTACGTTGAGCGTTCAGGCTCCGGTCAGTTTCGTTGGGTATCCAGACACTAGTTATTACGTTGAGCGTTCAGACTCCGGTCATTTTCGTTGAGTATCCAAACTCCGGTTATTAAGTTGAGCGTCAGGCTCCGATCATTTTCATTGAGTATCCAGACTCCGATTATTATGTTGAGCGTTCAGGCTCCGGTCATTTTCGTTGAGTATCCAGACTCCGGTTATTACGTTGAGGGTTCAGACTCCGGTCATTTTCGTTAAGCATCTAGACTCCTGTCATTATGTTGAACGTTCAGGCTCTGATCATTTTCGTTGAGTATCCATACTCTGGTCAATACGTTGAGCGTTCAGGCTCCGGCCACTTTCGTTGAGTATCCAGACTCCGGTCATTATATTGAGCGTTCTGGATCCAGTCATTTTCGTTGAGTATCATAACTCCCTTTATTATGTTGAGCGTTCAGGATCTGGTCTGTTTCGTTGAGTATCCAGACTCCAAATATTACGTTGAGCGTTTAGGCTCCGGTCAGTTTCGTTGGGTATCCAGACTCTGGTGATTACGTTGATCATTCAGGCTCCGGTCATTTTCGTTGACTATCCAGACTCGGGTTATTACGTTAAGCGTTCAGGCTCCGGTCAGTTTGGTTGAGTATCCAGATTCCGATTATTACGTTGAGCATTCAGGCTCCGGTCAGTTTCGTTGGGTATCCAGACTCCGGTTATTACGTTGAGCGTTCAGGCTCCGGTCATTTTCGTTGAGTCTCCAGACTCCAAATATTACGTTAAGCGTTCAGGCTCCGGTCAGTTTCGTTGAGTATCCAGATTCCGATTATTACGTTGAGCGTTCAGGCTCCGGTCAGTTTCGTTGGGTATCCAGACTCCGGTTTTTACGTTGAACGTTCAGGCTCCTGTCATTTTCGTTTGGGTATCATGACTCCGGTTATTACGTTGAGTGTTCAGGCTCCGGTCATTTTCGTTGAGTATCCAGACTCCGGTTATTAAGTTGAGCCTCAGGCTCCGATCATTTTCGTTGAGTATCCAGACTCCGATTATTACGTTGAGCGTTCAGGCTTCGGTTATTTTCGTTGAGTATCCTGACTCCGGTTATTACTTTGAGGGTTCAGACTCCGGTAATTTTCTTTGAGTATCTAGACTCCTGTCATTACGTTGAACGTTCAGGCTCCGATCATTTTCGTTGAATATCGATACTCCGGTCAATACGTTGAGCGATCAGGCTCCGGTCATTTTCATTGAGTATCTAGATTCCGGTCATTACATTGAGCGTTCAGGATCCAGTCATTTTCGTTGAGTATCATAACTCCATTTATTACGTTGAGCGTTCAGGATCCGGTCAGTTTCGTTGAGTATCCAGACTCCAAATATTACGTTGAGCATTCAGGCTCCGGTCAGTTTCGTTCGGTATCCAGACTCCGGTGATTACGTTGATCGTTCAGGCTCCGGTCATTTTCGTTGACTATCCAGACTCGGGTTATTACGTTGAGCGTTCAGGATCCGGTCAGTTTCGTTGAGTATCCAGACTCCAAATATTACGTTGGGCGTTCAGGCTCCGGTCAGTTTCGTTTGGTATCCAGACTCCGGTGATTACGTTGATCGTTCAGGCTCCGGTCATTTTTGTTGACTATCCAGACTCGGGTTATTACGTTGAGCGTTCAGGCTCCGGTCAGTTTCGTTGGGTATCCAGACTCCGGTTATTACGTTGAGCGTTCAGGCTCCGGTAAGTTTCGTTGGGTATCCAGACTCCGGTTATTACGTTGAGCGTTCAGGCTCCGGTCAGTTTCGATGGGTATCCAGACTCCGGTTATTAAGTTGAGCGTCAGGCTCCGATCATTTTCGTTGAGTATCCAGACTCCGATTATTATGTTGAGCGTTCAGGCTCCGGTCATTTTCGTTGAGTATCCAGACTCCGGTTATTACGTTGAGGGTTCAGACTCCGGTCATTTTCGTTGAGTATCTAGACTCCTGTCATTACGTTGAACGTTCAGGCTCCGATCATTTTCGTTGAGTATCCATACTCCGGTCAATACGTTGAACGATCAGGCTCCGGTCATTTTCGTTGAGTATCTAGACTCCGGTCATTAAATTGAGCGTTCAGGATCCAGTAATTTTCGTTGAGTATCATAACTCCATTTATTACGTTGAGCGTTCAGGATCTGGTCAGTTTTGTTGAGTATCCAGACTCCAAATATTACGTTGAGTGTTTAGGCTCCGGTCAGTTTCGTTGGGTATCCAGACTCCGGTGATTACGTTGATCGTTCAGGCTCCGGTCATTTTCGTTGACTATCCAGACTCGGGTTATTACGTTAAGCGTTCAGGCTCCGGTCAGTTTCTTTGAGTATCCAGATTCCGATTATTACGTTGAGCGTTCAGGCTCCGGTCAGTTTCGTTGAGTATCCAGATTCCGATTATTACGTTGAGCGTTCAGGCTCCGGTCAGTTTCGTTGGGTATCCAGACTCCGGTTATTACGTTGAGCGTTCAGGCTTCGGTCATTTTCATTGAGTATCCAGACTCCGGTTATTAAGTTGAGCGTCAGGCTCCGATCATTTTCGTTGAGTATCCAGACTCCGATTATTACGTTGAGCGTTCAGGCTCCGGTTATTTTCGTTGAGTATCCTGACTCTGGTTATTACTTTGAGGGTTCAGACTCCGGTCATTTTCGTTGAGTATCTAGACTCCTGTCATTACGTTGAACGTTCAGGCTCCGATTATTTTCGTTGAATATCCATACTCGGGTCAATACGTTGAGCGATCAGGCTCCGGTCATTTTCATTGAGTATCCAGACTCCGGTCATTACATTGAGCGTTCAGGATCCAGTCATTTTCGTTGAGTATCATAACTCCATTTATTACGTTGAGCATTCAGGCTCCGGTCAGTTTCGTTCGGTATCCAGACTCCGGTGATTACGTTGATCGTTTAGGCTCCGGTCATTTTCGTTGACTATCCAGACTCGGGTTATTACGTTGAGCGTTCAGGCTCCGGTCATTTTCGTTGGGTATCTAGACTTTGGTTATTACGTTGAGCGTTCAGGCTCCGATAAGTTTCGTTGGGTATCCAGACTCCGGTTATTACGTTGAGCGTTCAGGCTCCGGTCATTTTCGTTGGGTATCCAGACTCTAGTTATTACGTTGAGCGTTCAGGCTCCGGTCATTTTCGTTGAGTATCCAGACTCGGGTTATTAAGTTGAGCGTCAGGCTCCGATCATTTTTGTTGAGTATCCAGACTCCGATTATTACGTTGAGCGTTTAGGCTCCGGTTATTTTTGTTGAGTATCATGACTCCGGTTATTACGTTGAGGGTTCAGACTCCGGTCATTTTCGTTGAGTATCTAGACTCCTGTCATTACGTTGAACGTTCAGGCTCGGATCATTTTCGTTGAGTATCCATACTCCGGTCAATACGTTGAGCGATCAGGCTCCGGTCATTTTCATTGAGTATCCAGACTCCGGTCATTACATTGAGCGTTCAGGATCCAGTCATTTTCGTTGAGTATCATAACTCCATTTATTACGTTGAGCGTTCAGGATCCGGTCAGTTTCGTTGAGTATCTAGACTCCAAATATTACGTTGAGCGTTCAGGCTCCGGTCAGTTTCGTTCGGTATCCAGACTCCGGTGATTACGTTGATCGTTCAGGCTCCGGTCATTTTCGTTGACTATCCAGACTCAGGTTATTACGTTGAGCAATCAGGCTCCGGTCAGTTTCGTTGGGTATCCAGACTCTGGTTATTACGTTGAGCGTTCAGGCTCTGGTTATTTTCGTTGAGTATCCAGACTCCGGTTATTAAGTTGAGCGTCAGGCTATGATCATTTTCGTTGAGTATCCAGACTCCGATTATTATGTTGAGCGTTCAGGCTCCGGTTATTTTTGTTGAGTATCCTGACTCCGATTATTACGTTGAGGGTTCAGACTCCGGTCATTTTCGTTGAGTATCTAGACTCCTGTCATTACGTTGAACGTTCAGGCTCCGATCATTTTCGTTGAGTATCCATACTCCGGTCAATACGTTGAGCGATCAGGCTCCGGTCATTTTCGTTGAGTATCCAGACTCCGGTCATTAAATTGAGCGTTCAGGATCCAGTCATTTTCGTTGAGTATCATAACTCCATTTATTACGTTGAGCGTTCAGGATCTGGTCAGTTTTGTTGAGTATCCAGACTCCAAATATTACGTTGAGTGTTTAGGCTCCGGTCAGTTTCGTTGGGTATCCAGACTCCGGTGATTACGTTGATCGTTCAGGCTCCGGTCATTTTCGTTGACTATCCAGACTCGGGTTATTACGTTAAGCGTTCAGGCTCCGGTCAGTTTCGTTGAGTATCCAGATTCCGATTATTACGTTGAGCGTTCAGGCTCCGGTCAGTTTCGTTGGGTATCCAGACTCCAGTTATTACGTTGAGCGTTCAGGCTTCGGTCATTTTCGTTAAGTATCCAGACTCCGGTTATTAAGTTGAGCGTCAGGCTCCGATCATTTTCGTTGAGTATCCAGACTCCGATTATTACGTTGAGCGTTCAGGCTCCGGTTATTTTCGTTGAGTATCCTGACTCTGGTTATTACTTTGAGGGTTCAGACTCCGGTCATTTTCGTTGAGTATCTAGACTCATGTCATTACGTTGAACGTTCAGGCTCCGATCATTTTCGTTGAATATCCATACTCGGGTCAATACGTTGAGCGATCAGGCTCCGGTCATTTTCATTGAGTATCCAGACTCCGGTCATTACATTGAGCGTTCAGGATCCAGTCATTTTCATTGAGTATCATAACTCCATTTATTACGTTGAGCATTCAGGCTCCGGTCAGTTTCGTTCGGTATCCAGATTCCGGTGATTACGTTGATCGTTTAGGCTCCGGTCATTTTCGTTGACTATCCAGACTCGGGTTATTACGTTGAGCGTTCAGGCTCCGGTCATTTTCGTTGGGTATCTAGACTTCGGTTATTACGTTGAGCGTTCAGGCTCAGATAAGTTTCGTTGGGTATCCAGACTCCGGTTATTACGTTGAGCGTTCAGGCTCCGGTCATTTTCGTTGGGTATCCAGACTCTAGTTATTACGTTGAGCGTTCAGGCTCCAGTCATTTTTGTTGAGTATCCAGACTCGGGTTATTAAGTTGAGCGTCAGGCTCCGATCATTTTCGTTGAGTATCCAGACTCCGATTATTACGTTGAGCGTTCAGGCTCCGGTTATTTTTGTTGAGTATCATGACTCCGGTTATTACGTTGAGGGTTCAGACTCCGGTCATTTTCGTTGAGTATCTAGACTCCTGTCATTACGTTGAACGTTCAGGCTCGGATCATTTTCGTTGAGTATCCATACTCCGGTCAATACGTTGAGCGATCAGGCTCCGGTCATTTTCATTGAGTATCCAGACTCTGGTCATTACATTGAGCGTTCAGGATCCAGTCATTTTCGTTGAGTATCATAACTCCATTTATTACGTTGAGCGTTCAGGATTCGGTCAGTTTCGTTGAGTATCTAGACTCCAAATATTACGTTGAGCGTTCAGGCTCCGGTCAGTTTCATTCGGTATCCAGACTCCGGTGATTACGTTGATCGTTCAGGCTCCGGTCATTTTCGTTGACTATCCAGACTCGGGTTATTACGTTGAGCGTTCAGGCTCCGGTCAGTTTCGTTGGGTATCCAGACTCTGGTTATTACGTTGAGCGTTCAGGCTCTGGTTATTTTCGTTGAGTATCCAGACTCCGGTTATTATGTTGAGCGTCAGGCTATGATCATTTTCGTTGAGTATCCAGACTCCGATTATTATGTTGAGCGTTCAGGCTCCGGTTATTTTTGTTGAGTATCCTGACTCCGGTTATTACGTTGAGGGTTCAGACTCCGGTCATTTTCGTTGAGTATCTAGACTCCTGTCATTACGTTGAACGTTCAGGCTCCGATCATTTTCGTTGAGTATCCATACTCCGGTCAATACGTTGAGCGATCAGGCTCCGGTCATTTTCGTTGAGTATCCAGACTCCGGTCATTAAATTGAGCGTTCAGGATCCAGTCATTTTCGTTGAGTATCATAACTCCATTTATTACGTTGAGCGTTCAGGATCTGGTCAGTTTTGTTGAGTATCCAGACTCCAAATATTACGTTGAGTGTTTAGGCTCCGGTCAGTTTCGTTGGGTATCCAGACTCCGGTGATTACGTTGATCGTTCAGGCTCCGGTCATTTTCGTTGACTATCCAGACTCGGGTTATTACGTTAAGCGTTCAGGCTCCGGTCAGTTTCGTTGAGTATCCAGATTCCGATTATTACGTTGAGCGTTCAGGCTCCGGTCAGTTTCGTTGGGTATCCAGACTCCAGTTATTACGTTGAGCGTTCAGGCTTGGGTCATTTTCGTTAAGTATCCAGACTCCGGTTATTAAGTTGAGCGTCAGGCTCCGATCATTTTCGTTGAGTATCCAGACTCCGATTATTACGTTGAGCGTTCAGGCTCCGGTTATTTTCGTTGAGTATCCTGACTCTGGTTATTACTTTGAGGGTTCAGACTCCGGTCATTTTCGTTGAGTATCTAGACTCCTGTCATTACGTTGAACGTTCAGGCTCCGATCATTTTCGTTGAATATCCATACTCGGGTCAATACGTTGAGCGATCAGGCTCCGGTCATTTTCATTGAGTATCCAGACTCCGGTCATTACATTGAGCGTTCAGGATCCAGTCATTTTCATTGAGTATCATAACTCCATTTATTACGTTGAGCATTCAGGCTCCGGTCAGTTTCGTTCGGTATCCAGACTCCGGTGATTACGTTGATCGTTTAGGCTCCGGTCATTTTCGTTGACTATCCAGACTCGGGTTATTACGTTGAGCGTTCAGGCTCCGGTCATTTTCGTTGGGTATCTAGACTTCGGTTATTACGTTGAGCGTTCAGGCTCCGATAAGTTTCGTTGGGTATCCAGACTCCGGTTATTACGTTGAGCGTTCAGGCTCCGGTCATTTTCGTTGGGTATCCAGACTCTAGTTATTACGTTGAGCGTTCAGGCTCCAGTCATTTTTGTTGAGTATCCAGACTCGGGTTATTAAGTTGAGCGTCAGGCTCCGATCATTTTCGTTGAGTATCCAGACTCCGATTATTACGTTGAGCGTTCAGGCTCCGGTTATTTTTGTTGAGTATCATGACTCCGGTTATTACGTTGAGGGTTCAGACTCCGGTCATTTTCGTTGAGTATCTAGACTACTGTCATTACGTTGAACGTTCAGGCTCGGATCATTTTCGTTGAGTATCCATACTCCGGTCAATACGTTGAGCGATCAAGCTCCGGTCATTTTCATTGAGTATCCAGACTCCGGTCATTACATTGAGCGTTCAGGATCCAGTCATTTTCGTTGAGTATCATAACTCCATTTATTACGTTGAGCGTTCAGGATCCGGTCAGTTTCGTTTAGTATCTAGACTCCAAATATTATGTTGAGCGTTCAGGCTCCGGTCAGTTTCGTTCGGTATCCAGACTCCGGTGATTACGTTGATCATTCAGGCTCCGGTCATTTTCGTTGACTATCCAGACTCGGGTTATTACGTTGAGCGTTCAGGCTCCGGTCAGTTTCGTTGGGTATCCAGACTCTGGTTATTACGTTGAGCGTTCAGGCTCTGGTTATTTTCGTTGAGTATCCAGACTCCGGTTATTATGTTGAGCGTCAGGCTATGATCATTTTCGTTGAGTATCCATACTCCGATTATTATGTTGAGCGTTCAGGCTCCGGTTATTTTTGTTGAGTATCCTGACTCCGGTTATTACGTTGAGGGTTCAGACTCCGGTCATTTTCGTTGAGTATCTAGACTACTGTCATTACGTTGAACGTTCAGGCTCCGATCATTTTCGTTGAGTTTCCATACTCTGGTCAATACGTTGAGCGATCAGGCTCCGGTCATTTTCGTTGAGTATCCAGACTCCGGTCATTAAATTGAGCGTTCAGGATCCAGTCATTTTCGTTGAGTATCATAACTCCATTTATTACGTTGAGCGTTCAGGATCTGGTCAGTTTTGTTGAGTATCCAGACTCCAAATATTACGTTGAGTGTTTAGGCTCCGGTCAGTTTCGTTGGGTATCCAGACTCCGGTGATTACGTTGATCGTTCAGGCTCCGGTCATTTTCGTTGACTATCCAGACTCGGGTTATTACGTTAAGCGTTCAGGCTCTGGTCAGTTTCGTTGAGTATCCAGATTCCGATTATTACGTTGAGCGTTCAGGCTCCGGTCAGTTTCGTTGGGTATCCAGACTCCGGTTATTACGTTGAGCGTTCAGGCTCCGGTCATTTTCGTTGAGTATCCAGACTCCGGTTATTAAGTTGAGCGTCATGCTCCGATCATTTTCGTTGAGTATCCAGACTCCGATTATTACGTTGAGCATTCAGGCTCCGGTTATTTTTGTTGAGTATCCTGACTCCGGTTATTACTTTGAGGGTTCAGACTCCGGTCATTTTCTTTGAGTATCTAGACTCCTGTCATTATGTTGAACGTTCAGCCTCCGATCATTTTCGTTGAATATCCATACTCCGGTCAATACGTTGAGCGATCAGGCTCCGGTCATTTTCATTGAGTATCCAGACTCCGGTCATTACATTGAGCGTTCAGGATCCAGTCATTTTCGTTGAGTATCATAACTCCATTTATTACGTTGAGCGTTCAGGATCCGGTCAGTTTCGTTGAGTATCCAGACTCCAAATATTACGTTGAGCGTTCAGGCTCCGGTCAGTTTCGTTTGGTATCCAGACTCCAGTGATTACGTTGATCGTTCAGGCTCCGGTCATTTTTGTTGACTATCCAGACTCGGGTTATTACGTTGAGCGTTCAGGCTCCGGTCAGTTTCGTTGGGTATCCAGACTCCGGTTATTACGTTGAGCGTTCAGGCTCCGGTAAGTTTTGTTGGGTATCTAGACTCCGGTTATTACATTGAGCGTTCAGGCTCCGGTCAGTTTCGTTGGGTATCCAGACTCTGGTTATTACGTTGAGCGTTCAGGCTCTGGTTATTTTCGTTGAGTATCCAGACTCCGGTTATTAAGTTGAGCGTCAGGCTATGATCATTTTCGTTGAGTATCCAGACTCCGATTATTATGTTGAGCGTTCAGGCTCCGGTTATTTTTGTTGAGTATCCTGACTCCGGTTATTACGTTGAGGGTTAAGACTCCGGTCATTTTCGTTGAGTATCTAGACTCCTGTCATTACGTTGAACGTTCAGGCTCCGATCATTTTCGTTGAGTATCCATACTCCGGTCAATACGTTGAGCGATCAGGCTCCGGTTATTTTCGTTGAGTATCCAGACTCCGGTCATTAAATTGAGCGTTCAGGATCCAGTCATTTTCGTTGAGTATCATAACTCCATTTATTACGTTGAGCGTTCAGGATCTGGTCAGTTTTGTTGAGTATCCAGACTCCAAATATTACGTTGAATGTTTAGGCTTCGGTTAGTTTCGTTGGGTATCCAGACTCCGGTGATTACGTTGATCGTTCAGGCTCCGGTCATTTTCGTTGACTATCCAGACTCGGGTTATTACGTTAAGCGTTCAGGCTCTGGTCAGTTTCGTTGAGTATCCAGATTCCGATTATTACGTTGAGCGTTCAGGCTCCGGTCAGTTTCGTTGGGTATCCAGACTCCGGTTATTACGTTGAGCGTTCAGGCTCCGGTCATTTTCGTTGAGTATCCAGACTCCGGTTATTAAGTTGAGCGTCATGCTCCGATCATTTTCGTTGAGTATCCAGACTCCGATTATTACGTTGAGCGTTCAGGCTCCGGTTATTTTCGTTGAGTATCCTGACTCCGGTTATTACTTTGAGGGTTCATACTCCGGTCATTTTCTTTGAGTATCCAGACTCCTGTCATTATGTTGAACGTTCAGCCTCCGATCATTTTCGTTGAATATCCATACTCCGGTCAATACGTTGAGCGATCAGGCTCCGGTCATTTTCATTGAGTATCCAGACTCCGGTCATTACATTGAGCGTTCAGGATCCAGTCATTTTCGTTGAGTATCATAACTCCATTTATTACGTTGAGCGTTCAGGATCCGGTCATTTTCATTGAGTATCCAGACTCCAAATATTACGTTGAGCGTTCAGGCTCCGGTCAGTTTCGTTTGGTATCCAGACTCCAGTGATTACGTTGATCGTTCAGGCTCCGGTCATTTTTGTTGACTATCCAGTTTCGGGTTATTACGTTGAGCGTTTAGGCTCCGGTCAGTTTCGTTGGGTATCCAGACTCCGGTTATTACGTTGAGCGTTCAGGCTCCGGTAAGTTTCGTTGGGTATCTAGACTCCGGTTATTACATTGAGCGTTCAGGCTCCGGTCAGTTTCGTTGGGTATCCAGACTCTGGTTATTACGTTGAGCGTTCAGGCTCTGGTTATTTTCGTTGAGTATCCAGACTCCGGTTATTAAGTTGAGCGTCAGGCTATGATCATTTTCGTTGAGTATCCAGACTCCGATTATTATGTTGAGCGTTCAGGCTCCGGTTATTTTTGTTGAGTATCCTGACTCCGGTTATTACGTTGAGGGTTCAGACTCCGGTCATTTTCGTTGAGTATCTAGACTCCTGTCATTACGTTGAACGTTCAGGCTCCGATCATTTTCGTTGAGTATCCATACTCCGGTCAATACGTTGAGCGATCAGGCTCCGGTTATTTTCGTTGAGTATCCAGACTCCGGTCATTAAATTGAGCGTTCAGGATCCAGTCATTTTCGTTGAGTATCATAACTCCATTTATTACGTTGAGCGTTCAGGATCTGGTCAGTTTTGTTGAGTATCCAGACTCCAAATATTACGTTGAATGTTTAGGCTCCGGTTAGTTTCGTTGGGTATCCAGACTCCGGTGATTACGTTGATCGTTCAGGCTCCGGTCATTTTCGTTGACTATCCAGACTCGGGTTATTACGTTAAGCGTTCAGGCTCTGGTCAGTTTCGTTGAGTATCCAGATTCCGATTATTATGTTGAGCGTTCAGGCTCCGGTCAGTTTCGTTGGGTATCCAGACTCCGGTTATTACGTTGAGCGTTCAGGCTCCGGTCATTTTCGTTGAGTATCCAGACTCCGGTTATTAAGTTGAGCGTCATGCTCCGATCATTTTCGTTGAGTATCCAGACTCCGATTATTACGTTGAGCGTTCAGGCTCCGGTTATTTTCGTTGAGTATCCTGACTCCGGTTATTACTTTGAGGGTTCATACTCCGGTCATTTTCTTTGAGTATCCAGACTCCTGTCATTATGTTGAACGTTCAGCCTCCGATCATTTTCGTTGAATATCCATACTCCGGTCAATACGTTGAGCGATCAGGCTCCGGTCATTTTCATTGAGTATCCAGACTCCGGTCATTACATTGAGCGTTCAGGATCCAGTCATTTTCGTTGAGTATCATAACTCCATTTATTACGTTGAGCGTTCAGGATCCGGTCAGTTTCGTTGAGTATCCAGACTCCAAATATTACGTTGAGCGTTCAGGCTCCGGTCAGTTTCGTTCGGTATCCAGACTCCGGTGATTACGTTGATCGTTCAGGCTCCGGTCATTTTTGTTGACTATCCAGACTCGGGTTATTACGTTGAGTGTTCAGGCTCCGGTCAGTTTCGTTGGGTATCCAGACTCCGGTTATTACGTTGAGCGTTCAGGCTCCGGTAAGTTTCGTTGGGTATCCAGACTCCGGTTATTACATTGAGCGTTCAGGCTCCGGTCAGTTTCGTTGGGTATCCAGACTCTGGTTATTACGTTGAGCGTTCAGGCTCTGGTTATTTTCGTTGAGTATCCAGACTCCGGTTATTAAGTTGAGCGTCAGGCTATGATCATTTTCGTTGAGTATCCAGACTCCGATTATTATGTTGAGCGTTCAGGCTCCGGTTATTTTTGTTGAGTATCCTGACTCCGGTTATTACGTTGAGGGTTCAGACTCCGGTCATTTTCGTTGAGTATCTAGACTCCTGTCATTACGTTGAACGTTCAGGCTCCGATCATTTTCGTTGAGTATCCATACTCCGGTCAATATGTTGAGCGATCAGGCTCCGGTCATTTTCGTTGAGTATCCAGACTCCGGTCATTAAATTGAGCGTTCAGGATCCAGTCATTTTCGTTGAGTATCATAACTCCATTTATTACATTGAGCGTTCAGGATCTGGTCAGTTTCGTTGAGTATCCAGACTCCAAATATTACGTTGAGTGTTTAGGCTCCGGTCAGTATCGTTGGGTATCCAGACTCCGGTGATTACGTTGATCGTTCAGGCTCCGGTCATTTTCATTGACTATCCAGACTCGGGTTATTACGTTAAGCGTTCAGGCTCTGGTCAGTTTCGTTGAGTATCCAGATTCCGATTATTACGTTGAGCGTTCAGGCTCCGGTCAGTTTCGTTGGGTATCCAGACTCCGGTTATTACGTTGAGCGTTCAGGCTCCGGTCATTTTCGTTGAGTATCCAGACTCCGGTTATTAAGTTGAGCGTCATGCTCCGATCATTTTCGTTGAGTATCCAGACTCCGATTATTACGTTGAGCATTCAGGCTCCGGTTATTTTTGTTGAGTATCCTGACTCCGGTTATTACTTTGAGGGTTCAGACTCCGGTCATTTTCTTTGAGTATCTAGACTCCTGTCATTATGTTGAACGTTCAGCCTCCGATCATTTTCGTTGAATATCCATACTCCGGTCAATACGTTGAGCGATCAGGCTCCGGTCATTTTCATTGAGTATCCAGACTCCGGTCATTACATTGAGCGTTCAGGATCCAGTCATTTTCGTTGAGTATCATAACTCCATTTATTACGTTGAGCGTTCAGGATCCGGTCAGTTTCGTTGAGTATCCAGACTCCAAATATTACGTTGAGCGTTCAGGCTCCGGTCAGTTTCGTTTGGTATCCAGACTCCAGTGATTACGTTGATCGTTCAGGCTCCGGTCATTTTTGTTGACTATCCAGACTCGGGTTATTACGTTGAGCGTTCAGGCTCCGGTCAGTTTCGTTGGGTATCCAGACTCCGGTTATTACGTTGAGCGTTCAGGCTCCGGTAAGTTTCGTTGGGTATCTAGACTCCGGTTATTACATTGAGCGTTCAGGCTCCGGTCAGTTTCGTTGGGTATCCAGACTCTGGTTATTACGTTGAGCGTTCAGGCTCTGGTTATTTTCGTTGAGTATCCAGACTCCGGTTATTAAGTTGAGCGTCAGGCTATGATCATTTTCGTTGAGTATCCAGACTCCGATTATTATGTTGAGCGTTCAGGCTCCGGTTATTTTTGTTGAGTATCCTGACTCCGGTTATTACGTTGAGGGTTCAGACTCCGGTCATTTTCGTTGAGTATCTAGACTCCTGTCATTACGTTGAACGTTCAGGCTCCGATCATTTTCGTTGAGTATCCATACTCCGGTCAATACGTTGAGCGATCAGGCTCCGGTTATTTTCATTGAGTATCCAGACTCCGGTCATTAAATTGAGCGTTCAGGATCCAGTCATTTTCGTTGAGTATCATAACTCCATTTATTACGTTGAGCGTTCAGGATCTGGTCAGTTTTGTTGAGTATCCAGACTCCAAATATTACGTTGAATGTTTAGGCTCCGGTTAGTTTCGTTGGGTATCCAGACTCCGGTGATTACGTTGATCGTTCAGGCTCCGGTCATTTTCGTTGACTATCCAGACTCGGGTTATTACGTTAAGCGTTCAGGCTCTGGTCAGTTTCGTTGAGTATCCAGATTCCGATTATTATGTTGAGCGTTCAGGCTCCGGTCAGTTTCGTTGGGTATCCAGACTCCGGTTATTACGTTGAGCGTTCAGGCTCCGGTCATTTTCGTTGAGTATCCAGACTCCGGTTATTAAGTTGAGCGTCATGCTCCGATCATTTTCGTTGAGTATCCAGACTCCGATTATTACGTTGAGCGTTCAGGCTCCGGTTATTTTCGTTGAGTATCCTGACTCCGGTTATTACTTTGAGGGTTCATACTCCGGTCATTTTCTTTGAGTATCCAGACTCCTGTCATTATGTTGAACGTTCAGCCTCCGATCATTTTCGTTGAATATCCATACTCCGGTCAATACGTTGAGCGATCAGGCTCCGGTCATTTTCATTGAGTATCCAGACTCCGGTCATTACATTGAGCGTTCAGGATCCAGTCATTTTCGTTGAGTATCATAACTCCATTTATTACGTTGAGCGTTCAGGATCCGGTCAGTTTCGTTGAGTATCCAGACTCCAAATATTACGTTGAGCGTTCAGGCTCCGGTCAGTTTCGTTCGGTATCCAGACTCCGGTGATTACGTTGATCGTTCAGGCTCCGGTCATTTTTGTTGACTATCCAGACTCGGGTTATTACGTTGAGTGTTCAGGCTCCGGTCAGTTTCGTTGGGTATCCAGACTCCGGTTATTACGTTGAGCGTTCAGGCTCCGGTAAGTTTCGTTGGGTATCCAGACTCCGGTTATTACATTGAGCGTTCAGGCTCCGGTCAGTTTCGTTGGGTATCCAGACTCTGGTTATTACGTTGAGCGTTCAGGCTCTGGTTATTTTCGTTGAGTATCCAGACTCCGGTTATTAAGTTGAGCGTCAGGCTATGATCATTTTCGTTGAGTATCCAGACTCCGATTATTATGTTGAGCGTTCAGGCTCCGGTTATTTTTGTTGAGTATCCTGACTCCGGTTGTTACGTTGAGGGTTCAGACTCCGGTCATTTTCGTTGAGTATCTAGACTCCTGTCATTACGTTGAACGTTCAGGCTCCGATCATTTTCGTTGAGTATCCATACTCCGGTCAATATGTTGAGCGATCAGGCTCCGGTCATTTTCGTTGAGTATCCAGACTCCGGTCATTAAATTGAGCGTTCAGGATCCAGTCATTTTCGTTGAGTATCATAACTCCATTTATTACATTGAGCGTTCAGGATCTGGTCAGTTTCGTTGAGTATCCAGACTCCAAATATTACGTTGAGTGTTTAGGCTCCGGTCAGTATCGTTGGGTATCCAGACTCCGGTGATTACGTTGATCGTTCAGGCTCCGGTCATTTTCGTTGACTATCCAGACTCGGGTTATTACGTTAAGCGTTCAGGCTCTGGTCAGTTTCGTTGAGTATCCAGATTCCGATTATTACGTTGAGCGTTCAGGCTCCGGTCAGTTTCGTTGGGTATCCAGACTCCGGTTATTACGTTGAGCGTTCAGGCTCCGGTCATTTTCGTTGAGTATCCAGACTCCGGTTATTAAGTTGAGCGTCATGCTCCGATCATTTTCGTTGAGTATCCAGACTCCGATTATTACGTTGAGCATTCAGGCTCCGGTTATTTTTGTTGAGTATCCTGACTCCGGTTATTACTTTGAGGGTTCAGACTCCGGTCATTTTCTTTGAGTATCTAGACTCCTGTCATTATGTTGAACGTTCAGCCTCCGATCATTTTCGTTGAATATCCATACTCCGGTCAATACGTTGAGCGATCAGGCTCCGGTCATTTTCATTGAGTATCCAGACTCCGGTCATTACATTGAGCGTTCAGGATCCAGTCATTTTCGTTGAGTATCATAACTCCATTTATTACGTTGAGCGTTCAGGATCCGGTCAGTTTCGTTGAGTATCCAGACTCCAAATATTACGTTGAGCGTTCAGGCTCCGGTCAGTTTCGTTTGGTATCCAGACTCCAGTGATTACGTTGATCGTTCAGGCTCCGGTCATTTTTGTTGACTATCCAGACTCGGGTTATTACGTTGAGCGTTCAGGCTCCGGTCAGTTTCGTTGGGTATCCAGACTCCGGTTATTACGTTGAGCGTTCAGGCTCCGGTAAGTTTCGTTGGGTATCTAGACTCCGGTTATTACATTGAGCGTTCAGGCTCCGGTCAGTTTCGTTGGGTATCCAGACTCTGGTTATTACGTTGAGCGTTCAGGCTCTGGTTATTTTCGTTGAGTATCCAGACTCCGGTTATTAAGTTGAGCGTCAGGCTATGATCATTTTCGTTGAGTATCCAGACTCCGATTATTATGTTGAGCGTTCAGGCTCCGGTTATTTTTGTTGAGTATCCTGACTCCGGTTATTACGTTGAGGGTTCAGACTCCGGTCATTTTCGTTGAGTATCTAGACTCCTGTCATTACGTTGAACGTTCAGGCTCCGATCATTTTCGTTGAGTATCCATACTCCGGTCAATACGTTGAGCGATCAGGCTCCGGTTATTTTCATTGAGTATCCAGACTCCGGTCATTAAATTGAGCGTTCAGGATCCAGTCATTTTCGTTGAGTATCATAACTCCATTTATTACGTTGAGCGTTCAGGATCTGGTCAGTTTTGTTGAGTATCCAGACTCCAAATATTACGTTGAATGTTTAGGCTCCGGTTAGTTTCGTTGGGTATCCAGACTCCGGTGATTACGTTGATCGTTCAGGCTCCGGTCATTTTCGTTGACTATCCAGACTCGGGTTATTACGTTAAGCGTTCAGGCTCTGGTCAGTTTCGTTGAGTATCCAGATTCCGATTATTACGTTGAGCGTTCAGGCTCCGGTCAGTTTCGTTGGGTATCCAGACTCCGGTTATTACGTTGAGCGTTCAGGCTCCGGTCATTTTCGTTGAGTATCAAGACTCCGGTTATTAAGTTGAGCGTCATGCTCCGATCATTTTCGTTGAGTATCCAGACTCCGATTATTACGTTGAGCGTTCAGGCTCCGGTTATTTTCGTTGAGTATCCTGACTCCGGTTATTACTTTGAGGGTTCATACTCCGGTCATTTTCTTTGAGTATCTAGACTCCTGACATTACGCTGAACGTTCAGCCTCCGATCATTTTCGTTGAATATCCATACTCCGGTCAATACGTTGAGCGATCAGGCTCCGGTCATTTTCATTGAGTATCCAGACTCCGGTCATTACATTGAGCGTTCAGGATCCAGTCATTTTCGTTGAGTATCATAACTCCATTTATTACGTTGAGCGTTCAGGATCCGGTCAGTTTCGTTGAGTATCCAGACTCCAAATATTACGTTGAGCGTTCAGGCTCCGGTCAGTTTCGTTCGGTATCCAGACTCCGGTGATTACGTTGATCGTTCAGGCTCCGGTCATTTTTGTTGACTATCCAGACTCGGGTTATTACGTTGAGTGTTCAGGCTCCGGTCAGTTTCGTTGGGTATCCAGACTCCGGTTATTACGTTGAGCGTTCAGGCTCCGGTAAGTTTCGTTGGGTATCCAGACTCCTGTTATTACATTGAGCGTTCAGGCTCCGGTCAGTTTCGTTGGGTATCCAGACTCTGGTTATTACGTTGAGCGTTCAGGCTCTGGTTATTTTCGTTGAGTATCCAGACTCCGGTTATTAAGTTGAGCGTCAGGCTATGATCATTTTCGTTGAGTATCCAGACTCCGATTATTATGTTGAGCGTTCAGGCTCCGGTTATTTTTGTTGAGTATCCTGACTCCGGTTATTACGTTGAGGGTTCAGACTCCGGTCATTTTCGTTGAGTATCTAGACTCCTGTCATTACGTTGAACGTTCAGGCTCCGATCATTTTCGTTGAGTATCCATACTCCGGTCAATATGTTGAGCGATCAGGCTCCGGTCATTTTCGTTGAGTATCCAGACTCCGGTCATTAAATTGAGCGTTCAGGATCCAGTCATTTTCGTTGAGTATCATAACTCCATTTATTACATTGAGCGTTCAGGATCTGGTCAGTTTCGTTGAGTATCCAGACTCCAAATATTACGTTGAGTGTTTAGGCTCCGGTCAATATCGTTGGGTATCCAGACTCCGGTGATTACGTTGATCGTTCAGGCTCCGGTCATTTTCGTTGACTATCCAGACTCGGGTTATTACGTTAAGTGTTCAGGCTCTGGTCAGTTTCGTTGAGTATCCAGATTCCGATTATTACGTTGAGCGTTCAGGCTCTGGTCAGTTTCGTTGGGTATCCAGACTCCAGTTATTACGTTGAGCGTTCAGGCTCCGGTCATTTTCGTTGAGTATCCAGACTCCGGTTATTAAGTTGAGCGTCATGCTCCGAACATTTTCGTTGAGTATCCAGACTCCAATTATTACGTTGATCGTTCAGGCTCCGGTTATTTTCGTTGAGTATCCTGACTCCGGTTATTACGTTGAGGGTTCAGATTCCGGTCATTTTCGTTGAGTATCTAGACTCCTGTCATTACGTTGAACGTTCAGGCTCCGATCATTTTCGTTGAGTATCCATACTCCGGTCAATAAGTTGAGCGATCAGGCTCCGGTCATTTTCGTTGAGTATCCAGACTCCGGTCATTAAATTGAGCGTTCAGGATCCAGTCATTTTCGTTGAGTATCATAACTCCATTTATTACATTGAGCGTTCAGGATCTGGTCAGTTTCGTTGAGTATCCAGACTCCAAATATTACGTTGAGTGTTTAGGCTCCGGTCAGTATCGTTGGGTATCCAGACTCCGGTGATTACGTTGATCGTTCAGGCTCCGGTCATTTTCGTTGACTATCCAGACTCGGGATATTACGTTAAGTGTTCAGGCTCTGGTCAGTTTCGTTGAGTATCCAGATTCCGATTATTACGTTGAGCGTTCAGGCTCTGGTCAGTTTCGTTGGGTATCCAGACTCCAGTTATTACGTTGAGCGTTCAGGCTCCGGTCATTTTCGTTGAGTATCCAGACTCCGGTTATTAAGTTGAGCGTCATGCTCCGAACATTTTCGTTGAGTATCCAGACTCCAATTATTACGTTGATCGTTCAGGCTCCGGTTATTTTCGTTGAGTATCCTGACTCTGGTTATTACGTTGAGGGTTCAGATTCCGGTCATTTTCGTTGAGTATCTAGACTCCTGTCATTACGTTGAACGTTCAGGCTCCGATCATTTTCGTTGAGTATCCATACTCCGGTCAATATGTTGAGCGATCAGGCTCCGGTCATTTTCGTTGAGTATCCAGACTCCGGTCATTAAATTGAGCGTTCAGGATCCAGTCATTTTCGTTGAGTATCATAACTCCATTTATTACGTTGAGCGTTCAGGATCTGGTCAGTTTTGTTGAGTATCCAGACTCCAAATATTACGTTGAATGTTTAGGCTCCGGTTAGTTTCGTTGGGTATCCAGACTCCGGTGATTACGTTGATCGTTCAGGCTCCGGTCATTTTCGTTGACTATCCAGACTCGGGTTATTACGTTAAGCGTTCAGGCTCTGGTCAGTTTCGTTGAGTATCCAGATTCCGATTATTACATTGAGCGTTCTGGCTCCGGTCAGTTTCGTTGGGTATCCAGACTCCGGTTATTACGTTGAGCGTTCAGGCTCCGATCATTTTCGTTGAGTATCCAGACTCCGGTTATTAAGTTGAGCGTCATGCTCCGATCATTTTCGTTGAGTATCCAGACTCCGATTATTACGTTGAGCGTTCAGGCTCCGGTTATTTTCGTTGAGTATCCTGACTCCGGTTATTACTTTGAGGGTTCATACTCCGGTCATTTTCTTTGAGTATCTAGACTCCTGACATTACGCTGAACGTTCAGCCTCCCATCATTTTCGTTGAATATCCATACTCCGGTCAATACGTTGAGCGATCAGGCTCCGGTCATTTTCATTGAGTATCCAGACTCCGGTCATTACATTGAGCGTTCAGGATCCAGTCATTTTCGTTGAGTATCATAACTCCATTTATTACGTTGAGCGTTCAGGATCCGGTCAGTTTCGTTGAGTATCCAGACTCCAAATATTACGTTGAGCGTTCAGGCTCCGGTCAGTTTCGTTCGGTATCCAGACTCCGGTGATTACGTTGATCGTTCAGGCTCCGGTCATTTTTGTTGACTATCCAGACTCGGGTTATTACGTTGAGCGTTCAGGCTCCGGTCAACTTCGTTGGGTATCCAGACTCCGGTTATTACGTTGAGCGTTCAGGCTCTGGTAAGTTTCGTTGGGTATCCAGACTCCGGTTATTACATTGAGCGTTCAGGCTCCGGTCAGTTTCGTTGGGTATCCAGACTCAGGTTATTACGTTGAGCGTTCAGGCTCTGGTTATTTTCGTTGAGTATCCAGACTCCGGTTATTAAGTTGAGCGTCAGGCTATGATCATTTTCGTTGAGTATCCAGACTCCGATTATTATGTTGAGCGTTCAGGCTCCGGTTATTTTTGTTGAGTATCCTGACTCCGGTTATTACGTTGAGGGTTCAGACTCCGGTCATTTTCGTTGAGTATCTAGACTCCTGTCATTACGTTGAACGTTCAGGCTCCGATCATTTTCGTCGAGTATCCATACTCCGGTCAATATGTTGAGCGATCAGGCTCCGGTCATTTTCGTTGAGTATCCAGACTCCGGTCATTAAATTGAGCGTTCAGGATCCAGTCATTTTCGTTGAGTATCATAACTCCATTTATTACATTGAGCGTTCAGGATCTGGTCAGTATCGTTGAGTATCCAGACTCCAAATATTACGTTGAGTGTTTAGGCTCCGGTCAGTATCGTTGGGTATCCAGACTCCGGTGATTACGTTGATCGTTCAGGCTCCGGTCATTTTCGTTGACTATCCAGACTCGGGTTATTACGTTAAGTGTTCAGGCTCTGGTCAGTTTCGTTGAGTATCCAGATTCCGATTATTTCGTTGAGCGTTCAGGCTCCGGTCACTTTCGTTGGGTATCCAGACTCCGGTTATTACGTTGAGCGTTCAGGCTCCGGTCATTTTCGTTGAGTATCCAGACTCCGGTTATTAAGTTGAGCGTCATGCTCCGATCATTTTCGTTGAGTATCCAGACTCCAATTATTACGTTGAGCGTTCAGGCTACGGTTATTTTCGTTGAGTATCCTGACTCCGGTTATTACGTTGAGGGTTCAGACTCCGGTCATTTTCGTTGAGTATCTAGACTCCTGTCATTACGTTGAACGTTCAGGCTCCGATCATTTTCGTTGAATATCCATACTCCGGTCAATATGTTGAGCGATCAGGCTCCGGTCATTTTCGTTGAGTATCCAGACTCCGGTCATTACATTGAGCGTTCAGGATCCAGTCATTTTCGTTGAGTATCATACCTCCATTTATTACGTTGAGCGTTTAGGATCCGGTCAGTTTCTTTGAGTTTCCAGACTCCAAATATTACGTTGAGCGTTCAGGCTCCGGTCAGTTTTGTTGGGTTTCCAGACTCTGGTGATTACGTTGATCGTTCAGGCTCCGGTCATTTTCGTTGACTATCCAGACTCGGGTTATTACGTTAAGCGTTCAGACTCCGGTCAGTTTCGTTGAGTATCCAGATTCCAATTATTACGTTGAGCGTTCAGGCTCCGGTCAGTTTCGTTGGGTATCCAGACTCCGGTTATTACGTTGAGCGTTCAGGCTCCGGTAAGTTTCGTTGGGTATCCAGACTCCGGTTATTACGTTGAGCGTTCAGGCTCCGGTCATTTTCGTTGATTATCCAGACTCCGGTTATTAAGTTGAGCGTCAGGCTCCGATCATTTTCGTTGAGTATCCAGAATCCGATTATTACGTTGAGCGTTCAAGCTCCGGTTATTTTGGTTGAGTATCCTGACTCCGGTTATTACGTTGAGGGTTCAGACTCCGGTCATTTTCGTTGAGTATCTAGACTCCTGTCATTACGTTGAACGTTCAGGCTCCGATCATTTTCGTTGAGTATCCATACTCCGGTCAATACGTTGAGCGATCAGGCTCCGGTCATTTTCGTTGAGTATCCAGACTCCGGTCATTAAATTGAGCATTCAGGATCCAGTCATTTTCGTTGAGTATCATAACTCCATTTATTACGTTGAGCGTTTAGGCTCCGGTCAGTTTCGTAGGGTATCCGGACTCCGGTGATTACGTTGATCGTTCAGGCTCCGGTCATTTTCGTTGACTATCCAGACTCGGGTTATTACGTGAAGCGTTCAGGCTGTGGTCAGTTTCGTTGAGTATCCAGATTCCGATTATTACGTTGAGCGTTCAGGCTCCGGTCAGTTTCGTTGGGCATCCAGACTCCGGTTATTACGTTGAGCGTTCAGGCTCCGGTCATTTTCGTTGAGTATCCAGACTCCGGTTATTAAGTTGAGCGTCAGGCTCCGATCATTTTCGTTGAGTATCCAGACTCCAATTATTACGTTGAGCGTTCAAGCTCCGGTTATTTTTGTTGAGTATCCTGACACCGGTTATTACGTTGAGGGTTCAGACTCCGGTCATTTTCGTTGAGTATCTAGACTCTTGTCATTACGTTGAACGTTCAGGCTCCGATCATTTTCGTTGAGTATCCATACTCCGGTCAATACGTTGAGCGATCAGGCTCTGGTCATTTTCGTTGAGTATCCAGACTTCGGTCATTAAATTGAGCATTCAGGATCCAGTCATTTTCGTTGAGTATCATAACTCCATTTATTACGTTGAGCGTTCAGGATCTGGTCAGTTTCGTTGAGTATCCAGACTCCAAATATTACGTTGAGCGTTTAGGCTCTGGTCAGTTTCGTTGGGTATCCAGACTCCGGTGATTACGTTGATCGTTCAAGCTCCAGTCATTTTCGTTGACTATCCAGACTCGGGTTATTACGTTAAGCGTTCAGGCTCTGGTCAGTTTCGTTGAGTATCCAGATTCTGATTATTACGTTGAGCGTTCAGGCTCCGGTCAGTTTCGTTGGGTATCCAGACTCCGGTTATTACGTTGAGCGTTCAGGCTCCGGTCATTTTCGTTGAGTATCCAGACTCCAGTTATTAAGTTGAGCGTCATGCTCCGATCATTTTCGTTGAGTATCCAGACTCCGATTATTACGTTGAGCGTTCAGGCTCCGGTTATTTTCGTTGAGTATCCTGACTCCGGTTATTACGTTGAGGGTTCAGACTCCGGTCATTTTCGTTGAGTATCTAGAATCCTGTCATTACGTTGAACGTTCAGGCTCCGATCATTTTCGTTGAATATCCATACTCCGGTCAATACGTTGAGCGATCAGGCTCCGGTCATTTTCGTTGAGTATCCAGACTCCGGTCATTACATTGAGCGTTCAGGATCCAGTCATTTTCGTTGAGTATCATAACTCCATTTATTACGTTGAGCGTTCAGGATCTGGTCAGTTTCGTTGAGTATCCAGACTCCAAATATTACGTTGAGCGTTTAGGCTCCGGTCAGTTTCGTTGGGTATCCAGACTCCGGTGATTACGTTGATCGTTCAGGCTCCGGTCATTTTCGTTGACTATCCAGACTCGGGTCATTACGTTAAGCGTTCAGGCTGTGGTCAGTTTCGTTGAGTATCCAGATTCCGATTATTACGTTGAGCGTTCAGGCTCCGGTCAGTTTCGTTGGGCATCCAGACTCCGGTTACTACGTTGAGCGTTCAGGCTCCGGTCATTTTCGTTGAGTATCCAGACTCCGGTTATTAAGTTGAGCGTCAGGCTCCGATCATTTTCGTTGAGTATCCAGACTCCGATTATTACGTTGAGCGTTCAAGCTCCGGTTATTTTTGTTGAGTATCCTGACTCCGGTTATTACGTTGAGGGTTCAGACTCCGGTCATTTTCGTTGAGTATCTAGACTCTTGTCATTACGTTGAACGTTCAGGCTCCGATCATTTTCGTTGAGTATCCATACTCCGGTCAATACGTTGAGCGATCAGGCTCTGGTCATTTTTGTTGAGTATCCAGACTCCGGTCATTAAATTGAGCGTTCAGGATCCAGTCATTTTCGTTGAGTATCATAACTCCATTTATTACGTTGAGCGTTCAGGATCTGGTCAGTTTCGTTGAGTATCCAGACTCCAAATATTACGTTGAGCGTTTAGGCTCTGGTCAGTTTCGTTGGGTATCCAGACTCCGGTGATTACGTTGATCGTTCAAGCTCCAGTCATTTTCGTTGACTATCCAGACTCGGGTTATTACGTTAAGCGTTCAGGCTCTGGTCAGTTTCGTTGAGTATCCAGATTCTGATTACTACGTTGAGCGTTCAGGCTCCGGTCAGTTTCGTTGGGTATCCAGACTCCGGTTATTACGTTGAGCGTTCAGGCTCCGGTCATTTTTGTTGAGTATCCAGACTCCAGTTATTAAGTTGAGCGTCATGCTCCGATCATTTTTGTTGAGTATCCAGACTCCGATTATTACGTTGAGCGTTCAGGCTCCGGTTATTTTCGTTGAGTATCCTGACTCCGGTTATTACGTTGAGCGTTCAGACTCCGGTCATTTTCGTTGAGTATCTAGAATCCTGTCATTACGTTGAACGTTCAGGCTCCGATCATTTTCGTTGAATATCCATACTCCGGTCAATACGTTGAGCGATCAGGCTCCGGTCATTTTCGTTGAGTATCCAGACTCCGGTCATTACATTGAGCGTTCAGGATCCAGTCATTTTCGTTGAGTATCATAACTCCATTTATTACGTTGAGCGTTTAGGATCTGGTCAGTTTCGTTGAATATCAAGACTCCAAATATTACGTTGAGCGTTTAGGCTCCGGTCAGTTTCGTAGGGTATCCGGACTCCGGTGATTACGTTGATCGTTCAGGCTCCAGTCATTTTCGTTGACTATCCAGACTCGGGTTATTATGTTAAGTGTTCAGGCTGTGGTCAGTTTCGTTGAGTATCCAGATTCCGATTATTACGTTGAGCGTTCAGGCTCCGGTCAGTTTCGTTGGGCATCAGACTCCGGTTATTACGTTGAGCGTTCAGGCTCCGGTCATTTTCGTTGAGTATCCAGACTCCGGTTATTAAGTTGAGCGTCAGGCTCCGATCATTTTCGTTGAGTATCCAGACTCTGATTATTACGTTGAGCGTTCAAGCTCCGGTTATTTTTGTTGAGTATCCTGACACCGGTTATTACGTTGAGGGTTCAGACTCCGGTCATTTTCGTTGAGTATCTAGACTCTTGTCATTACGTTGAACGTTCAGGCTCCGATCATTTTCGTTGAGTATCCATACTCCGGTCAATACGTTGAGCGATCAGGCTCTGGTCATTTTCGTTGAGTATCCAGACTTCGGTCATTAAATTGAGCGTTCAGGATCCAGTCATTTTCGTTGAGTATCATAACTCCATTTATTACGTTGAGCGTTCAGGATCTGGTCAGTTTCGTTGAGTATCCAGAATCCAAATATTACGTTGAGCGTTTAGGCTCTGGTCAGTTTCGTTGGGTATCCAGACTCCGGTGATTACGTTGATCGTTCAAGCTCCAGTCATTTTCGTTGACTATCCAGACTCGGGTTATTACGTTAAGCGTTCAGGCTCTGGTCAGTTTTGTTGAGTATCCAGATTCTGATTATTACGTTGAGCGTTCAGGCTCCGGTCAGTTTCGTTGGGTATCCAGACTCCGGTTATTACTGTCGCTACTGCGAAAATCGGCGCCGGCTGAACAGAAGAGTCGCCACCGTGCGTTATTTATCCCACGGGAGGGAAAGGAAACGCTCAGAGTAAACCTCGCACAACACGGGAAAGGTATGGTCGTCGCAACCAAAACCTGGATTCGGGAGTCGGTTACGCAAGGGGAAGGTATTAGCACCCCTCACGTCCGTCGTACTCGACGGGATCCACGCTTGTCTTCGGATATGGATTGTTATTCTATCTACTCTACAGGTCAGGGGTTAAAAGAAAATAAAATGAAAAATAAAAAATAAAAATGACTCGGCAAAGTATCGCACTTTATGCCTACGTATTCCCGTCTGGAACGAAAAATCAGAGTCAACGTAGTTCGCCTACCTACGGGAAAGGAGGGGAAGGTTGCTCGCTAGGATATCGCATCCTATGCCTACGTACTTTCACCCGGCATGAAAGATCAGAGCAAACGTAGTTCGGGCCACGTGCGACACAAGCTTGTCTTGGTTGATTTTATTCCTTCTGAAAAAAGGTTTTCTTGATTACTGGTCCAAGCGGACAAAAATGACGTTTTGATGGGTTCACATTCTTTTACGGAAGAAGTGTCTTTTATTGGGTTTGAAATCTTTATGTGTTTTCTGTTTGTTTTGAGAAAGAAAGAGACAGATCTCTAACCTACGGTTGCGAAGGGAAACAAACTGACCTAATGTTATCATGCATGGGTTAAGACCTAGTGTCTATCATGCTCCTCTCTTGCACAGAGAGAAACAGAGATCCTACGGGATAGGCAGAAACAGAAACAATATCAGATATATACAGTAAAACAGTAAAATGCATGGATGCAACAATACAAGCGAGACAAGGGAGTCCCACTCAACCTCGAACCTAAAAAAACAATAGGCAAAAGTGAACAGGCTTCACTTTCAACTCAACAGGGTAAACAGCAAACAATACAACTCAGAAAACCAATCAATACATCAGCAAATGAAATACAACAGCAAAGAAACAGCATCAGCAGCTCTGAATCAACATCTGGCTTCAAGTACTCTCCATTCAGCTACAGGCTTCAGCAAGCCTCAATCTCCATCTTCATGGCCTTCAGACAAGGGCTTTGATCATCCGTCTTCCATCTGCAATGGCTTTTCTTCATGCTCAAACCTCCAGGATGAGGGATTAGTCACAAGAGTGAAGTGAATGAATGTTATACAGTTAATTACCTACCAATGGTGGTTCATCGACTGTTAACATTAAGCAGAAAGTCTCCTCTCAAAAGTTCTATCTTTCAAATATATTCACTGATCCTTCCAAAGGAAGGAGGTGGACATTTGAAAGAGACTTTGAATCATAGAAGAAGGATGGATGCAGACAAGGCAATCCATGTTTGAGAAACAACTTTCTAACTTAGAGCTCTGCCTAGCTCCTAAACCCTAGTCTCCTCAGCAGCTGCTAGCAAGAACCTCCTCCTCAACTCTGATAGTTGATCTTCAATCTTTGGATCTCCAATGGTCTTCATCTTCCCAAATCTTCAGCTTTCCCAGGACCCCAGACAAACCCAATACCCAAACAAACAAGCAATAATCCCCAGAGGGCACACCACACCAGACAACAGATATACAGACAGTACTAATAGCATTAGGGGAATCCTAACTTTTTTCTAAAGGATCTAATAGCTACCCATAGCCCCTATAGTCCCATAACTAATCTAAATAAATCCTAATTCCTAAGGGAAATGAAATCAAACTTCTTAAGTTGTCACCTAAAACCCTAATTTGTTCATGATGTTCAAGCATTCATTAATCACCTAAAATTAACTCCTAAAAATGGGAACTAAAATATTTCTACAAGTTGAATATCTCATCTAAACAATATAAAAAGAATGACCAAAAAATATTAAAGCATGTAAGAGAACAAAAATCATTAAGATGATGCATGAAATGAAGCTATTTAATATGACATTTATTTAGAAAATATGGAAAAAATATGACATAAAAATAAAAATGAGATTTTATTTTTCTATAATATTCTACACACCCTAAAGGAAATGTTGTAAAAAGAATGGAGTGAAAAGGATTTTTTATGCATTTATTATGAATTTTTGAAGTTGGTAAAATATTAAAATGGAATTAAAAATAAAATTGGAATTAAATGAGGGAGGGGTGTTAAAAGAAACCACGCCCAGTTATAAGCAGAGGATGGGCCAACAATGGGGGTGCGCTTAGCATTCTGGTTAAGGCCCAGCTTCATTCAGAAAATAAAGAAATAGAAGGAAATGCCAGGGGGTGAGAAAAGAAGAGGAATTACGTTAAAAATGGAATTGGGCCTATTACTGGGGGTGGGGATAACAATAACCAACTCAGGCCCGCCCGTTTCAATTAATGAAACGGTGCGTTTTGGCCAGCTTCTTTCCCTCCAAAACTCAGATCAAATGAGAACCATTGGATCGTGCTCCAAGTCAAAGGTCTTACTCACAATAGACGATCCAGATTTCGTCTTCTTCCTCAATTCAACTGAACTTAGGGTTTCACCATTACACCTCCATGCACGAGCAGAACTTACATCTCTCCGTTCTCACTCTACAATCCACGAATCCACATGCTGTAAACATGAAAATCATGCTAAATCTCTCCCTCTTCAATCCTGTGGTCTTAATTCAATCTGAAACTCAATAAATCCCTCAACCCGATAGCATCAATTTCTGATCACCATGGAAGTGCACTGATATGCATCATGATAATTCTTCCTCAAACCTATCCTAATCTAACCTATAACTAAAGGTGATTAATCTGAGCTATCAACACAACATCCTAATGCACTAACCTAATGGATTCAAGCACTAACAGTTGGTTGCACCTGTTAACAACCATCACCAAATCATTCCAAATTCATCCTAACTGTTCTCCTAACCACCTAGATTGCATCTAAACTAACAACAACATGCCTAACTAACTGAATCGAGCAATTTGAATGAAAACATACCTGGTGTAAAAGCTTGAAAACAGCTATGGAACTCGTGGATCTGAAGCTTCTAGGTGTTGGATCTTGATCAATCCTTGATGTATGTGATTCTGTATGCAATTCCTTGTTGATTCTTGACATGAATTATGCTGTCCACTTGAATTTGTAGTTTTGATGTTCTTGAAAAAGGTACTCGAAAATGGATGATAATCACCAAAACTTTGCTTCAATTCTGATCTAGGATGAAGATTGAATAAGATTGAATTGATTTTGATGAAAGTTGATGAAGGTTTTGAGAGAATTGCAATGAAACTTCAAAGAGAAAGAATGAGGAAGTTTGTGAAAATCTTGGTGCAAATGAGGCCAACCCTTGATCAATGCACATTTCATGAATATATAGACCCCAATGGTAACTTCTAGATCCATCTTGCACATTCCCTTGCTTTCCAACTTTGATCCATCTTGGTTATGTTTCTTCAATTACAAGTAACCAAAGATAACTTTCTTTTTTCCTTCTAAACTCAAAAAAGTGTTTGAACCATTGTTCTTAGAATTGTTTTTCCATTCAAAATCATATATTGGAAGTCTCCATTTGGACTTGTAAATCTCCCAAACCATTTTCCATCTTGAATTTATTCACTTTATAAGCCATTTTAGTTCATATTTTGACCAATTATGCAACATCATGCTATGAGCTTCTCCAATAATTTGTGACCTTCTTTCTAGGCTTAAAATCCCATTTGGAGCAAGTTTGATGTTGTAAGTTTTTCCATTTGAGGCCTCCTTGTATGAGTTTTGGACATAGGTTAAAATGACCTGTAATTCACAAATGCCCAAAATACCCTTTGCTTGCCAAGACCATAAGTTGAGTTCTCCACATAATATGAAGGCATGCCATACCATTCTAGAAATCTAAGACAATGAGGAACAATTCTTATGTTGACCAAGAATTCATTTGAAATCTCCTTGAGGGGTAAAAATTGCTTGGAAGTCAAGTCACTTTCACAGACAAAAATTCAGATACCCCAGATGACCTGTAACTTGCAAGGACCATAACTTGAGTTCTATAAATCTCCTTGATGTCTTACACCACTCAAATTAAAGGTCTTGAGATCCTCTACAAGTTTTATGTTAGCCAAGAAGCCATTTGAAGTTAGCATTTTGACTTATCTTGCTTGGAAATTTGACCTAAACTAGGGGATTTTACAGAGAAACCCTAATTTAGTAACTCCTCTTCTCCTTGATTTCTCTTGAATTCTCCTTGGCATATCTCCATATCCTCATTCTCCATGTCAAATTATGAACTCCACATCTCTTCCATAGACTTGAATGCCCTTTAAATCAGTCAATTGACCTAGGGTTGACCTAGGGTTGACCCAGATGAAACCCTAGTTGACTGCCTTCAACTGTAGCTCTTGTGCTCATATCAACAACTTGTTTTCTTCTCCAAATGACTTTCTAAGTCTCTCATAATGTCCAGATACTCTCCATGCCTTCAATTTATAGCTCACAACCCTCTTGTTGATCCTCAGATACCCTCAGCTAGGAGATGGACTCAAGGCTTGATCTGCTGAACTCTTTGCTTTCAAATTCTTTCCTGATGACTTGAATGAAGTTGAATTGGAATAATAACCTCTTGATAGGCCTCTAGAGATGAAAAGAATGATTGGTCCCCTGTTGAATGGCTTGCTATGCTTATGCTATGCAGATGGTTAGTCTATGTACATGACTCTATATGCAAATGCTAATGATAATGAAACATAAACCAAGTGAATAAGGTTGGGCAAATTTTAGGGTGCAACAGCTGCCCCTATTCAAGAGACTTGGACCCGATTGGGTGAAGAGCCCGGAGCCTTCAGACATTCGCGGTACGAGACGGTTGAATACTAGTGAAACCCGAAATTTGCCAACTGCAGAAATAAACTGCGCTCCCGCTTGGGGAACGACATTCATCAGCTGAATCTGACTGCTACGGCAACCCACTGATCTCGCGCGACCGTGCTGGGGTTTGTCTTCATCGTTCTGAAGAGGATTCGGTCATAACAGATTGCTTGCTTGTCCACGTTAGGACTCTGTCTGTCGTTAATACGAAGAAATCTCAACTAGAACCTGTCCACGTTAGGACTCCACTTGCTGTTAATCCAGAAAAATCTCGGCAACTCCGCTGGGGATAACTCGTCTGCATTTCCATAAACTGAATCGTCCACGTTAGGAATAACATTCTTCCACGTCAGGAATAAAACCTGTCCACGTAAGGACTCTAACACCACTCGACATGTCCGTGTCGGGACCCCAATCTTTCCACGTAAGGAATACCAACTTCTGAATCTATCCACGTAAGGACCCCAGTTCTTCCACGTAAGGAATAAACTTCTTCTTCCACGTTAGGAATACCTTCTTTGAACTGTCCGCGTTAGGACTCAATCTTTCCACGTAAGGAATAAACTCGTCTTTCCATGTAAGGAAACCATTTTTCTTCCACGTAAGGAATGCTCTTGATATGTCCACGTAAGGACTCTGATCTTTCCACGTTAGGAATCAAACCTTGATCTGTCCACGTCAGGACTAAACTTCTTCCACGTCAGGAATAATCGATTTCTTTCCACGTCAGGAATCAATCGTGATATGTCCGTTTGAGGACTCAATCTTTCCACGTAAGGAATAAACTCGTCTTTCCACGTAAGGAAACCATTTTTCTTCCACGTAAGGAATGCTCTTGATATGTCCACGTGAGGACTCTGATCTTTCCACGTTAGGAATCAAACCTTGATCTGTCCACGTCAGGACTAAACTTCTGATATGTCCGCGTAAGGACTACATCTTTCCACGTAAGGAATCTCCGTCTTTCCACGTTAGGAATAATAATCTCTTTGATTTGTCCACGTAAGGACACTGATCTCGTCTTGATTTGTCCACGTCAGGACTCAGGCGTCTTTGACTTGCTGAGGAAATAAGACTTGTCCGCGTAAGGACTCACACCCTCGACCCACTGGGGAAATAACTTGCCCACGTCAGGACACTAACACACAGAGTAATCACTTTTGTCAACGTCATGACCTCCCACTCCACTAATTTCAAGGAACCGAATCTGCCCACGATGGGACTAACACCTCACCAATCCGGAGAAATAAACTTGTCCACGTTAGGACGCCCACTTCTGAAGAAATCCCGCCAATCTAGGAATGAACTGTCCGCGTCAGGACTTGGTTCTTCAATGATCCTCACCTACAAAACTTCTTAGCACTGACGTGACAGCGACTTTGAGATGAACTCTACTGGGATGTCCGAAAACCAACTATCGGACGCCTGCTCTGATAACCGGCGGTGGCCTCTGAAATTCTGATTCATGGGACCCGTTGATGACAAACAAACTCTGCTTGGGGATAAGAAGACACTTATCCTGACAACTCTGGTGGGAAATAAGAGACAATCTGCATAAATGACTCTGCTAGAGACAAAGAGAATCTCATCATGCTGACTCTGTGGGAGAATACTGCCGAAACTGACATTACCATTGGATATCTCATGCCGAAATCTTGACTGCTTGGTAATTCATTTGAGCGAGAGCTCTCTCCACCTGAACTGCTAGAGTACAGAAATTGCTTCAGCAAAATAAATGCTGGAAGGGAAATGCCGACTCCGCCGGGGATAGCCAGATGCTACAGACTTATTCCAGCAAAATAAATGCTGGAAAAGTGAAGTCGACTCAGCTGGGAAATTAGGAACTCACACCAAGCGCCTTGTTGAAGTAACACCCTGCTGGGAATATCACTCTGCTGGGGAAAAGCAGATGCATGGTATGATCGGACTTTCTGCTGGAACGTGAACTGATATCACCAGTATCTCTGCCAAAATAAATGACAGGACACACCATCAACTCTGCTTTGGAGAGTCTTGATCTTCGAATTCCACTGAAAGGAATGAAAACGCTTGCCAAGAGAATTCCGCTGGAGATGGGATGATTCTCTCTTGGGGAAAATTAACTGACTCCGCTGGGAGAGAGTGCCTGACCCTGCGGGGAAAGATGAACCTGTCTGAATACAGCCTCACGATCTTAGAATCGCCAAACTCTGCTGAGGACGAATAACTTTTCTGGAGCATGTCCTTTGGATAGGCTACGGCTAGCTGGGGAATTCTATCCTTCTTCAGGAAGAACATGCATGACCTGCGTGGGGACTGAGTCTTTTGTTATCACAATCTTTCGATCATCTTCCTCGTATGGTTACGAAACCTGCAACAACACAAACAAGACACGACAAGCCTATGCAATCAAATCAATTCAGGTTAGTGACGTTACACTCAGTCAATTCAAAGCTTTAACAATTGTTGGCAGGGGCCAATGATGTTATACTCATGTTAGTTTCATCAAACTTAGGCGTTTTCTCATGCGCAAAACAGTAAAGAACAGGCATCAAGTACTGAATAACACATTTTCATTGATTGGGCCCCTGAATGGGCGGAGTTTTTGTACACGGGATGTAACTCCTGAAATGAGGAAGCTACGCAAAGCAAATATACAAGTATGCACACGAAGCATAAATATATTGACAAATTAAATTTTGTACACATGTCGGCAACTGGATGCAGATGAACACCACGAACTGATCCTCCCATGACTCGTCCGACTCTAATGCTTTCCCGGTATCCCCCCCTTCTGAAGAGGTTGTATCCGATAACTGACTCCTCGACTGCATTCTCCCGCATGGACGCTCATCGCAATATCAAATTCGGACCGCAGTCATTTGCTTTTCAAATCCCTAACTTTTGCGTGAACCGCCCTTTACGGGTTTTCAGTTCACCGGGATACCCTTTTTTGCCGAAGCCGCCCAGTGTAGGTTTTCGACTTCGCGGGTGTACATTTTTTTCAATTTTATCCCTAACTTTTGCCCGAACCTTTCATTCTGTTTTTGGTTCGCCAGGATGCCCCATTTTTGCCTGGACTCTCTTTTTTTTTGTCCAGCGGGTCTATTTTAAGCAAAGTATTTTTTAACTGCGTCCGAATTCACAGGTGACGCAAAGTCTTCTCCGTCCATGGTGGACAACAACAACGCTCCTCCTGAAAAGACCTTACTGACAACGTATGGCCCTTCGTAGTTGGGGGTCCACTTGCCCCTGTGATCTGCTTGCGGCGGGAGAATCCTTTTCAGCACAAGGTCGCCCGTCTGAAAGCTTCGCGGAAGTATCTTCTTGTCGTACGCTTTCTTCATCCGTCTTTGGTACAAACGACCATATGCCAGAGAAGCTAGCCTCTTCTCATCCATCAAACTCAGTTGATTCAATCTATTCGTTACCCATTCTGCCTCGTCCAGCTGAACGTCTCGCAACACCCTCAGAGAAGGGATCTCAACTTCCAATGGTAATACCGCTTCCATTCCGTATACCAACGAGAACGGAGTTGCCCCGGTTGATGTGCGTACCGTCGTACGATAACCGTGCAAAGCAAAAGGTAGCATCTCGTGCCAATCCTTATAGGTCACCACCATTTTCTGGACGATCTTCTTGATATTCTTATTGGCCGCTTCGACAGCGCCATTCATCTTGGGTCGGTAAGGGGAGGAGTTATGATGTTCGATCTTGAAATTCTGACAGAGCTCCTTCATCATTTTGTTGTTCAGATTTGAACCGTTATCTGTGATTATCCGCTCGGGAATCCCATATCGGCAAATGATATCTCTCTTGATGAATCTAGCCACCACTTGCTTCGTTACATTTGCGTAAGACGCCGCTTCCACCCACTTGGTGAAATAATCGATTGCTACTAGGATGAACCGATGCCCATTAGAAGCCGTCGGCTCGATCTTTCCAATCATATCGATTCCCCACATCGAGAATGGCCATGGAGATGACATCACATTTAGAGGACTTGGAGGCACATGTATCTTGTCAGCATATATTTGGCACTTGTGGCACTTCCTTACGAACTTGAAACAATCAGTTTCCATCGTCAGCCAAAAATAACCTGCCCTCAGCAGCTTTCTCGTCATAGCATGCCCGCCAGCATGCGTGCCAAAGGCACCTTCGTGAATTTCCTCCATGAGAAGCTTTGCCTCTTTCTCGTCTACACAACGCATCAACACCAAATCGTGGTTTCTTCTGTATAAGACGCCATCCGGATTCAAATAGAAATTACCCGCTAATCTCCTGAGGGTCTTCTGATCTTGACTGGATGCCCCAGCCGGATACTCTTTATTCTTCAGGAAATTAAGGATATCAAAATACCACGGTTTGTCATCAGACGCTTCATCAATAGCAAATACATAAGCTGGCCTGTCCAACCGAGAGATAGTGATTTGGGGAGCTTCGTTCCAGAAGTTGACCTTGTACATGGAAGACAAGGTGGCAAGGGCGTCAGCCATTTGATTTTCTGCCCGTGGCACGTGATGCAATTCAACTTTGTCGAAGAAAGGCAACAATCTCCTTGCATAATTCATGTAATGTATCAGGTTGGGCTGACGTGTCTCCCATTCCCCTTTGATCTGGTTCACTACCAGAGCTGAATCTCCGTATACGTCTAGATGTTTGATTCGCAAATCAATGGCTTCTTCAAGCCCCATTATACAAGCTTCGTATTCGGCCTCATTGTTGGTAACGGAAAAGGTCAATCGGGCAGTAAACGGGATGTGCGATCCGTGCGGCGTGGTGATAATTGCCCCTATTCCGCTACCGTAAGCATTCACAGCTCCGTCAAATATCATCTTCCACTGGGACCCCGGCTCTGGTCCTTCGTCTGGTAACGGCTCTTCACAATCCTTCATCTTGAGATACATGATATCCTCGTCAGGAAAATCAAACCTCATTGATTGGTATTCTTCAATAGGCTGCTCCGCCAGATACTCAGACAGCACACTCCCCTTTATAGCCTTTTGCGAGACGTATTGAATATCATATTCAGTCAAGACCATCTGCCAACGGGCAATTCTACCTGACAACGCCTGCTTTTCGAATATATATTTGATTGGATCCATCTTCGAGATGAGCATGGTTGTATGATTCAGCATGTACTGCCTCAAACGCTTGGCGGCCCAGGCTAGCGCGCAACAAGTTTTCTCCAACATCGAGTATCGAGATTCACAGTCTGTAAATTTCTTACTCAGGTAATAGATCGCATGCTCTTTTCTCCCTGTCTCGTCGTGTTGACCGAGAACACAACCCATGCTTCCCTCAAGAACCGTCAAATACATTATCAAGGGTCTCCCTGCCACTGGGGGTATCAAAATAGGAGGCTCCTGCAGATACTTCTTTATTTTGTCGAACGCCTTTTGACAATTTTCGTTCCACGTTACAGCTTGATCTTTTTTCAACAGCTTGAATAATGGCTCACACGTAGCAGTTAGGTGAGATATGAACCGAGCGATGTAGTTCAATCTCCCTAAAAACCCGCGCACCTCTTTCTCTGTTTTAGGCGTCGGCATTTCTTGAATCGCTTTTATTTTAGCAGGATCGACCTCTATTCCTCTTTCGCTTACGATAAACCCCAGCAGTTTACCCGATCTCACCCCGAAGGTGCATTTGTTAGGGTTCAGCCTCAGCCTGAACTTCCTAAGCCTTTTAAACAGCTTCAACAGATTCACCAGATGCTCTTCCTCCGTCTGGGATTTGGCAATCATATCGTCAACATAAACTTCGATCTCTTTATGCATCATGTCATGAAAGAGAGTCGTCATCGCACGCTGATATGTTGCCCCAGCATTTTTCAAACCAAAGGGCATCACTTTGTAGCAAAATGTTCCCCAAGGCGTTATGAAAGTAGTCTTCTCCATATCCTCTGGCGCCATTTTAATTTGATTATAGCCTGAAAAGCCATCCATAAAGGAGAATACAGAGTATTGAGCGGTATTATCAACTAACACGTCAATGTGAGGAAGTGGAAAATCGTCTTTTGGGCTTGCTTTATTCAAATCTCTATAATCCACGCACATTCGCACCTTGCCATCTTTCTTTGGCACTGGTACGATGTTAGCAACCCATGAGGGATACTTCGTCACAGCCAGGAAACCAGCGTCCCACTGTTTCTGAACCTCCTCTTTGATCTTCATTGCCATATCTGGTCGAGTTCTGCGAAGTTTTTGTTTGACAGGCGGGCAGTCTTCTTTCAGTGGCAGGCGATGCACCACCATATCTGTATCGAGCCCTGGCATATCTTGATACGACCAAGCGAATACATCATTATACTCTCGGAGCATTTCAACCAGTTTTCGCTTGATATCACTCTGCAGTGCGGCTCCGATACGAATATTCTTCTCAACCCCTTCCGACCCCAAATTGATAATTTCGATAACCTCGTCGTGAGGCAGAATGGCTCTTTCCTCTTGCTTCACTAGCCAAGACAGTTCTTCAGGAACGTCGCTATCTTCGACAACCTCTTCTTCGGTCTGGAATACCGGGTGATCGAAGTCGGGACGAGTCATAGGTGGCTCAAGGATGTCATCTGAAAATGTTATCCTGCAAAAGGAATGGTTAAGTGCTTCAAAATGCGTATAAAGCGAATAACCACATTGCCATTTTATTGAAAAATACAAAACAAGAAAAACAGGGATTACGGTATTTGCACATGAAAAAACGCCATTTATTTAATGATTAACGCGCAATGTTTATAACAACACAGCCCTAAGCAAATCCTGATGCCCCGGGCAAGACATCAGATTATTCAACAATTAATAAAGCAAAGCATTACTGTTTAAAGGTCACAGGAACAAGCTCCTGAATAGACCAGTTGCACAGTCCTTGTCCTGGCGTGCTTGGCTGAATCCAGGCATCCATATCACAGTCGCTATCCCCTTCATCGGACTCTGAAGCAGCATTGACAGATTCATGACATACTCCACTGGCAGAGATGGTAATTGACTTTCTGAAATGAGGGGCCCCCACGGAAGGAGTTGATGACGACGGTCGGTACCCCAGCCCGAAACGGTCCATTTTCACAGGGATGTCCAACACTTTGCCCCAGCCCTTGGCTTCTCCTGCTTCCACTAGTGCTTGAGCTTCCTTATACGATGAGACAGCTATCTCTGGCACTTTGCTTGGCCCGGGACTCTTGTCCTTGATGCGCAAACCTTCGAATGCCTGGCATGGCGTCTCGTGGATCTCTCCGTCGACTTCCACATATTTAAACGAAGAAAGATGGCTGACCAGGATGTCTTCTTCTCCGCACACGGTGACTACGCTGTCTCCGACCATATACTTTAACTTCTGATGTAGGGTAGACGTGACTGCCCCTGCCCCATGAATCCAGGGTCTTCCCAGCAAGCAGCTGTACGCAGGCTGTATATCCATGATATAAAACTCAGTTGCAAACACTTCCGGCCCCACTTGCAGAGGCAAGGTAATCGATCCGAAGACTGTTCTACGCGTGCCGTCAAACGCTCTGACTACCAAATCACTGGGTGTACACAAAATCCCTCGAACATCCAGCTTCATCATTGCCTTCTTAGGCAGCACATTCAAAGACGATCTGGTGTCAACCAATACGTGCGACATTGTTGATCCCCTACACTCAACAGATACATGTAATGCCATATTATGATCCCTCCCTTTCGGAGTCAAGTCAAAATCAGTAAAGCCCAGACTGTGGCCTGCATTCACATATGCCAATACTCCTTCTAGCTGATTTACGGAGACATCCTGGGGTACAAAAGAAGTGTCCAGGACTTTCAGCAAAGCGTTTCGGTGAGCTTCCGAACACAACAGCAATGACAAGATAGATATTTTGGACGGCGTCTGCTGTAGATGCTCCACAATTTTATAATCACTTTTCCGAATTAAGCGCATGAATTCTTCTACGTCTTTCGACGCTGCTTCTTTTTCACTTGCTTGTACCGGAACATTTTCAACCGCTTTCCCTTTTCCTTTTGCTAGCCTTTCGGCCTCTACCTCAGGAGATATAAAGATCCTGCCGCTCCTCGTCATGCCTCCTGAGCCAACAACATTATCCACAATCTCCGCTGACTGCTTGTTGACATCAATCTTTATCCCGTCACAATATACCTCCAGCCCATATGACCATGGGACTGCTCTCGTGTTCTCATACGGGATTGGCCCGGCTTTAGTTATGGTAATCGGTGGTCGCTGAGCTGGTGCGGCAATGGTGATCGTCTTCCGAGGAATTGTTACCGTGGCCACATCACTCTGATTATCCCCTACTGCCCCTGCGGGCTCGTCAATTGCCGTCCTATCAAACTGCAATATACCATCATCAATTAAGGCCTGAATGCCTTTCTTCAAATCCTCACACCCCCCAGCCAGGGCCCAACAATCTAAACAGTACTCATTACATCCTGGGTAAACACCTCCCTGCAACACTCGGCTCTTTATTTCGCTCAGCGGCGTCTTTAAATCTTCAACATTCATAATCAGATTCAGACCTTCCTCAGTCAGCACGGCATTCGCCCCATGATTAGGCATGGGTTTCTGGACTATATTCGGAACTGCCGTTCCGAAGTTGATAGACTTGTTGTCCAAAAGATCCTGCACAACATGCTTAAAAGCGTGACAACCTTCGATATCATGGCCCGGGGCTCCAGAATGAAACTCACAGTGCCTACTTGCGTCATAGCCGAACGGAGGAGTTCCCGTTATCGGCGCCAAAGTTCTTTTCTCTACCAGATTCAATCCCAACAATGTCTGCAATAAATCAGCATAGTTAGAGGGAGGCTTCTCAAACACCCTTCTCGGCTTATTACCCTGGAATCTTCGTTGAGCTTGCTGTGCCCCCTGCTGAGGCTGCTGCTGCTGTGGCATTGGTTGCTGCTGAACCGGTTGTTGTTGCTGGATTGGTTGCTGTTGATAAGGGATAGTAACACTCGACACTTGCTGCGGCTGACGATATTGATTTCTTCCCCTGCCTCGGCCTCGACCTCGGCCTCCAAATACAGCGCTAGCTTCGCCCTGACGGCGCCCACCATAAGCTTTCTTATTACTGCCAGATGCAGTTGATTCATCGACTTGGAACTTTCCTTGCTTAATATTACGTTCAATCTTTTCCCCCATCAGAATCAGGTCTGAAAAACTGGCCAGAGACGTATGAAACAGCATATCATGAAACAGCCCGGTGAATGTGCCGACAAACATATCATTCATTTCTTTATCTTCGACAGGAGGACGGACCCTGGCAGCCATATCGCGCCACCTTTGCGCGTACTCCTTAAAACTCTCCCCCTTCTTCTGCGAAAGCCCGGCCAACTGGACCCGATTGGGTGCCAGGTCGCTGTTATACTTGTAATGGGCTACGAACGCCTCCGCCAATTGCTTCCAAGTCTTGATATCAGTCGGCTCCAGCCCCATGTACCACTCCAAGGAAGGGCCCGACAGACTATCCTGAAAGAAATGCATTAGCATTCTTTCATCAGTGGAGTATGCAGACATCTTTCTGTAATAAGCTCGTACATGCACTTTCGGACATGTATCTCCTTTGTACTTATCGAACGCAGGCGCCTTGAATTTAATTGGCACCCTCAAGCCAGGTACCAAGCCCATAGTTGCCATGTCCAGACCCACAGCGCTTTGATTTAGGACTCCCTTCATTTGCTCTTCCAGCATTCTGATCTTTTGAGAATCATCCATCGGCCCTTCAAAACCTCCTCCAGAGAAGGCGTCCTCCTGTTGATCCTCTTGCCACATACCGTTTCCAGCCCCGTATCCATCATACGCATTATTACGACTAGCTCTGATCTGGTTCATCCCGGGACCTCGGCCTCTGTTGCCGTACCCTTGAACACCTCCAGCAGGACCAAAACCCACAAATCCAGTACCGTTTCCGTTTCCAAAGCCTCCGTAACCCTGATTGACCATACCATAACCATCTTGCCCAAAGCCTTGAGCATTAAAGCCATACTTGCCAGTGTTGTCGAATCCCTGATCGTTGAATCCGAACCCAGTATTGACAAAGCCATTGCCTCCGAGATTATCTCCCACATTGACATCCCCCAGCCCAACATTATGGACAGCAGTTTCATTCCCCACTCCGACGTTACCATTCACAGCAGCGGTAGCGTTGTTGAGATTAGCGGCAGGTATATTGACCACAGGCGGAGCCACTGGCGTGGGAGTGCCGTCTCCATGAGCAGTATCAACCCGGACAGACTGATGATCTTCATTACCATGACCAGCGTTGCGAGCCAACAGAGGCTGGACCATGGCCTGCAAATTCTCTTGCCCTTTTGCTATAGCCTCCATGGTCTGCATGAAGAGGGCGAGCTTCTCGCGCACATCCTGCATCTCGTTCTGAATTTGGTCCATGACTTTCCGACAGTTGGAGCGTGTAGAATAGCGGTGCGGATGTTGATCTGGAATCCTGTTAAGTACCTGGTACAGAGCAGGAGATAAGACACCATTCAAAGATTACCTGTTATGCAATATGAATATGAATGCAATGCAATGTGTCTGTGCATTAGGGAAGTTCATTCCCCCAGTTCTAGTGTGAAGGTGCCGGTGCAGTGACAGTGCTGACAATAGGAATATCGGAGCTGAAGCATAGAAATCCTCATATATTGCAAGGAGAATCAATAAGCCCAAGGTACAATATCACTGAGAGTACAAAGAAGGCATGACCTCAACCAACAATCCTGGTGATGGTCAGCACTATGCAAATAAAGCATACAAATAACTACGTGAAATGATCAAGTCCTCCCAAAAGTCTGATACTCCTCTATCAACTTCTTGGTCTCCGGATGACTTGGTCGATCAAGCAGCCCCTCAACAAGCTAGTTTCTCCTCTTAAGGACACGGCGTACGTCTTCAGCAGTTTCTTCCCATGTTGCTTCCCCGAAGCAATCTTCTAGCTTTCGCTTCTGAGACACTGCTTCATCTCTGGATTTGATTGCCTTGTTCAGTGCATGCTGGACACTATACCGATTCATCACTTCTTCCTCACACTTCTTGATGCTAGACTTCAACTTCTCTTCGAGGTCGGAAATTTGCTGCTTCAGCTTATCTTCCCTCTTCTTGTTGTTAGTGAGTGTAGCATTCCAAGTCTTATTGCAAGAAGAGATCTCTCGGTGTGCTGCGTCGAGCGCCTTCTTTTTGGCTTCCAGCATGTCATGGGAACTTCTGAACTCTTGCCCCAGACGTTCGCGCTTCTTCTTTTCCTCGGTCAATTCAGCTCCTAACCTGTTTACCAGCTCGATCTGTTGTTGGAAAGCATATACGGCCTTGTTTTTCTCACTGCGTGCCTGGGCTAACTCTTGCTCTAACCCTTCATTAATCTTCATCAAGGCTTCTTTCTCCTTCACAACCTGTTCATAGACTTCTCTAGCAACAGTAGTTGGTTCTGCTACCGGAACGGGAACAAGAATTGGTGCATCTGGAAACGGCATCCTCAACTGACTAGCCCTCTCCTGAATCCAAACTCTATAAGGTGCATAGGCCTGGCAATCGTTCTTACCTAACAACGGCTTCCCTTTGCGGTTAATACGCGTCCAGGCATGTTGCAACTTGGCTAATAACTCCCCTTTTACGTCTCCGGTGAAGTACAGAGATTCCTGTACTTCTTCCTCTTGAGGTGGATTCTTCAGCGCATACCCGAACTGACGAATGAACAGAGAAGGGTTGTAGTTGATACACCCTTTTCTTCCTATCAGCGGCACATTCGAGTACCCAGAATAGCTAAATATGAGCTCAGATCCCAACAGGTCTCGATCAAACCACACAACATCTTCGGAAGATAGCCTCATCAGGCGTTCAGACCAACTGGCTGAGGCTGTACTGTCTACAAATGGTCCCTTCGTGGGAAGGTGACTCTTGAACCACATATTCAACAAAGGAGTACAACAGTAAACAACTTTTCCTCTTCGGTTTTCGTTCTTGTAGTGCAATGAATGATAGAAGTCTCCGATCAACGTTGGCACTGGGTTGCCTGCAGCAAACAGATAGAAAGCATCCAAATCCACAAAGTTGGGCAAGTTAGGAAACAGCACAATTCCATAAATGCATAAAGCCAGAATAGCATTGAAAACCACCCAACAACCGTTCTTGGCGTACTCCCGAGCTTTGGCGACTAAGAAATCCAGAGAGAAACCTGACACCCCAAGCCAAGAAGTCAATAACAGATCTGCAACGTTCATATGCAAGGCTTTGGCTAAGTCCCCCAACTTGGGCTCAGCAGCAGAGTGGATGAAGGGAACTTTGTTCTGCACGGGAAGCTCGGTAAACTCCACATATTCCTCAATAGTAGGTCCCAGGATGAAGTCAGCAAAAGTAAAGCATCTCAATGCGGGGTCATAGAACTGCATCAAGGTGTACAGCCCGTTCATCTCATCAGCAGTGGGCTTGCAGACTAATCTCAGTAATCTCCCATGGCTCATTCTGAAACTCCTCCTAACCTCCTCATTAGCGAGAGATATCAGACCAAGCAAAGAAGTAATATCAGGTGAAGGCAGCTTGTACGCAACTGTTTTCCTCAAACCAGCCATAATCAATACTCAGAAGTCCGGGCACTAGAACTAGGGAAATGCAAATGCACCTGCAGCACAGACACACGTTAGTGAAATGCAAATGGTAATGGATATGCAGGCAATGCAATGCAAGTAACATGCAACAGGGACCAAAGCTGCAGCTGAATAGCCTGAACCCAATCAAGAAAGGTCTCAGATAGACCATCCAGGAGTCATCAAACCCTGGTCTCAGATAGACCTAACACAGAGCTCCAATACTGGTCTCTGACAGACCTCAACCCATAACTCCAACTGGTCTCTGGTAGACCTCAAATCATATCTATAATTGGTCTCTGACAGACCTCAGAACACATCTCCAAATGGTCTCTGACAGACCTCATAACTCTCCATAAATAACCAGGATCTCTGATCAAGAAATAACCGGTATCTGAAGGTCTGGTTACCTGCATAACCCCAAATCCCCTCACAGGTGGGTGGCCCTATAACTGGCGCAAGGTACGGCATCCTATGCGGTCGTTGGCGTCACAGACTTTCAGGGTTGATGATACGATTCCCAGAAGGAGTGGCATCATCAATTCCTGAAGAGGCCTCACTCAGCCAACTTCCAAATGATCGGTTCCCGGAGTCGACAATTCAGCTGACCAACAACCCCTTCGACCCAAAGGGTAGAAAAAGAAGCCAACCAGAAGAACCTCGTCCGAGTGTAGATTTCATGAGACACTAATGCAAGCAAAGCCGGCACGCGCCCACTACTTTCTACGCTAATTCTAGGTGCACTCAAGCCCAGGTCCGGCTTATCTCTCAATATCAGAACACCCGTCACACCCCAATACAGCAATAATAAACAATATATAAAGCTGAAAATAAAGGTCAGAAATATAAATCCATACAAAATCCTCGACGGGAAAACAAGCGTTAGGATTGACTCTCTTAAGGGACGTTGGATCCCAAATGCATAAGAACTATCGCAGTCCTTAGCAGCCAGGGGACGTTGGATCCCCCAGCAGAGTCGCCAGCTGTCGCTACTGCGAAAATCGGCGCCGGCTGAACAGAAGAGTCGCCACCGTGCGTTATTTATCCCACGGGAGGGAAAGGAAACGCTCAGAGTAAACCTCGCACAACACGGGAAAGGTATGGTCGTCGCAACCAAAACCTGGATTCGGGAGTCGGTTACGCAAGGGGAAGGTATTAGCACCCCTCACGTCCGTCGTACTCGACGGGATCCACGCTTGTCTTCGGATATGGATTGTTATTCTATCTACTCTACAGGTCAGGGGTTAAAAGAAAATAAAATGAAAAATAAAAAATAAAAATGACTCGGCAAAGTATCGCACTTTATGCCTACGTATTCCCGTCTGGAACGAAAAATCAGAGTCAACGTAGTTCGCCTACCTACGGGAAAGGAGGGGAAGGTTGCTCGCTAGGATATCGCATCCTATGCCTACGTACTTTCACCCGGCATGAAAGATCAGAGCAAACGTAGTTCGGGCCACGTGCGACACAAGCTTGTCTTGGTTGATTTTATTCCTTCTGAAAAAAGGTTTTCTTGATTACTGGTCCAAGCGGACAAAAATGACGTTTTGATGGGTTCACATTCTTTTACGGAAGAAGTGTCTTTTATTGGGTTTGAAATCTTTATGTGTTTTCTGTTTGTTTTGAGAAAGAAAGAGACAGATCTCTAACCTACGGTTGCGAAGGGAAACAAACTGACCTAATGTTATCATGCATGGGTTAAGACCTAGTGTCTATCATGCTCCTCTCTTGCACAGAGAGAAACAGAGATCCTACGGGATAGGCAGAAACAGAAACAATATCAGATATATACAGTAAAACAGTAAAATGCATGGATGCAACAATACAAGCGAGACAAGGGAGTCCCACTCAACCTCGAACCTAAAAAAACAATAGGCAAAAGTGAACAGGCTTCACTTTCAACTCAACAGGGTAAACAGCAAACAATACAACTCAGAAAACCAATCAATACATCAGCAAATGAAATACAACAGCAAAGAAACAGCATCAGCAGCTCTGAATCAACATCTGGCTTCAAGTACTCTCCATTCAGCTACAGGCTTCAGCAAGCCTCAATCTCCATCTTCATGGCCTTCAGACAAGGGCTTTGATCATCCGTCTTCCATCTGCAATGGCTTTTCTTCATGCTCAAACCTCCAGGATGAGGGATTAGTCACAAGAGTGAAGTGAATGAATGTTATACAGTTAATTACCTACCAATGGTGGTTCATCGACTGTTAACATTAAGCAGAAAGTCTCCTCTCAAAAGTTCTATCTTTCAAATATATTCACTGATCCTTCCAAAGGAAGGAGGTGGACATTTGAAAGAGACTTTGAATCATAGAAGAAGGATGGATGCAGACAAGGCAATCCATGTTTGAGAAACAACTTTCTAACTTAGAGCTCTGCCTAGCTCCTAAACCCTAGTCTCCTCAGCAGCTGCTAGCAAGAACCTCCTCCTCAACTCTGATAGTTGATCTTCAATCTTTGGATCTCCAATGGTCTTCATCTTCCCAAATCTTCAGCTTTCCCAGGACCCCAGACAAACCCAATACCCAAACAAACAAGCAATAATCCCCAGAGGGCACACCACACCAGACAACAGATATACAGACAGTACTAATAGCATTAGGGGAATCCTAACTTTTTTCTAAAGGATCTAATAGCTACCCATAGCCCCTATAGTCCCATAACTAATCTAAATAAATCCTAATTCCTAAGGGAAATGAAATCAAACTTCTTAAGTTGTCACCTAAAACCCTAATTTGTTCATGATGTTCAAGCATTCATTAATCACCTAAAATTAACTCCTAAAAATGGGAACTAAAATATTTCTACAAGTTGAATATCTCATCTAAACAATATAAAAAGAATGACCAAAAAATATTAAAGCATGTAAGAGAACAAAAATCATTAAGATGATGCATGAAATGAAGCTATTTAATATGACATTTATTTAGAAAATATGGAAAAAATATGACATAAAAATAAAAATGAGATTTTATTTTTCTATAATATTCTACACACCCTAAAGGAAATGTTGTAAAAAGAATGGAGTGAAAAGGATTTTTTATGCATTTATTATGAATTTTTGAAGTTGGTAAAATATTAAAATGGAATTAAAAATAAAATTGGAATTAAATGAGGGAGGGGTGTTAAAAGAAACCACGCCCAGTTATAAGCAGAGGATGGGCCAACAATGGGGGTGCGCTTAGCATTCTGGTTAAGGCCCAGCTTCATTCAGAAAATAAAGAAATAGAAGGAAATGCCAGGGGGTGAGAAAAGAAGAGGAATTACGTTAAAAATGGAATTGGGCCTATTACTGGGGGTGGGGATAACAATAACCAACTCAGGCCCGCCCGTTTCAATTAATGAAACGGTGCGTTTTGGCCAGCTTCTTTCCCTCCAAAACTCAGATCAAATGAGAACCATTGGATCGTGCTCCAAGTCAAAGGTCTTACTCACAATAGACGATCCAGATTTCGTCTTCTTCCTCAATTCAACTGAACTTAGGGTTTCACCATTACACCTCCATGCACGAGCAGAACTTACATCTCTCCGTTCTCACTCTACAATCCACGAATCCACATGCTGTAAACATGAAAATCATGCTAAATCTCTCCCTCTTCAATCCTGTGGTCTTAATTCAATCTGAAACTCAATAAATCCCTCAACCCGATAGCATCAATTTCTGATCACCATGGAAGTGCACTGATATGCATCATGATAATTCTTCCTCAAACCTATCCTAATCTAACCTATAACTAAAGGTGATTAATCTGAGCTATCAACACAACATCCTAATGCACTAACCTAATGGATTCAAGCACTAACAGTTGGTTGCACCTGTTAACAACCATCACCAAATCATTCCAAATTCATCCTAACTGTTCTCCTAACCACCTAGATTGCATCTAAACTAACAACAACATGCCTAACTAACTGAATCGAGCAATTTGAATGAAAACATACCTGGTGTAAAAGCTTGAAAACAGCTATGGAACTCGTGGATCTGAAGCTTCTAGGTGTTGGATCTTGATCAATCCTTGATGTATGTGATTCTGTATGCAATTCCTTGTTGATTCTTGACTTGAATTATGCTGTCCACTTGAATTTGTAGTTTTGATGTTCTTGAAAAAGGTACTCGAAAATGGATGATAATCACCAAAACTTTGCTTCAATTCTGATCTAGGATGAAGATTGAATAAGATTGAATTGATTTTGATGAAAGTTGATGAAGGTTTTGAGAGAATTGCAATGAAACTTCAAAGAGAAAGAATGAGGAAGTTTGTGAAAATCTTGGTGCAAATGAGGCCAACCCTTGATCAATGCACATTTCATGAATATATAGACCCCAATGGTAACTTCTAGATCCATCTTGCACATTCCCTTGCTTTCCAACTTTGATCCATCTTGGTTATGTTTCTTCAATTACAAGTAACCAAAGATAACTTTCTTTTTTCCTTCTAAACTCAAAAAAGTGTTTGAACCATTGTTCTTAGAATTGTTTTTCCATTCAAAATCATATATTGGAAGTCTCCATTTGGACTTGTAAATCTCCCAAACCATTTTCCATCTTGAATTTATTCACTTTATAAGCCATTTTAGTTCATATTTTGACCAATTATGCAACATCATGCTATGAGCTTCTCCAATAATTTGTGACCTTCTTTCTAGGCTTAAAATCCCATTTGGAGCAAGTTTGATGTTGTAAGTTTTTCCATTTGAGGCCTCCTTGTATGAGTTTTGGACATAGGTTAAAATGACCTGTAATTCACAAATGCCCAAAATACCCTTTGCTTGCCAAGACCATAAGTTGAGTTCTCCACATCATATGAAGGCATGACATACCATTCTAGAAAGCTAAGACAATGAGGAACAATTCTTATGTTGACCAAGAATTCATTTGAAATCTCCTTGAGGGGTAAAAATTGCTTGGAAGTCAAGTCACTTTCACAGACAAAAATTCAGATACCCCAGATGACCTGTAACTTGCAAGGACCATAACTTGAGTTCTATAAATCTCCTTGATGTCTTCCACCACTCAAATTAAAGGTCTTGAGATCCTCTACAAGTTTCATGTTAGCCAAGAAGCCATTTGAAGTTAGCATTTTG